>JAWZSL010000009.1:35180275-35802178 GCA_034769285.1 Lutjanus argentimaculatus | reverse complement strand
AACTGTACCAGGCTTGTCTATTATTTGAAAACTGTGACCCAGACCCGCACATCCCCGAGGCCCACTGGGTTGGGTGCTGGATCACAAAGTATCAAAGAGCATCGATGTATCGTGACACTTTGTATATCTTGCTAGATGTATCGCAAGACTTTGTATATCTCTTAATGGATGCACGTGTGAAAATATCACAAGATCTACAAAGTCTCGCGATACATCGACGGCATGTTTACATGCTATCTGTGAGGCAACAGTTGACATTTCGGCTAAAAACATTGTGTAAATGGCGTCTTTTGTGGTTAAATTTTAATGTCGCGGACACTTGGATTACACCACATGAGCAGGAGGATGATTTTTTTTTTTTTTTACATTTTATCTGTGGTCACCATTCACTGCCATTAGCTGCAACCCTGTTTTCTGCTGAAACTCCAGGATTGTTTTGTGAACTGAAGATCTTCACCCATCATCACATCAGCATAGAGGTGAGTAGCCTACATATTGAGTGGATTATCATTCTGGGGTGGAATATCTCTTTAACAGCTGATTGCTATGACAACTTAATGTTCAGAATGATCCAGAGCCATATGTGGCTCTTTGCCCATCTCCTGAGGCTCCTTATGACTTTGACAAAAAAAAAAATTAAATGGTATAATGGTTATTTTTTTTTAACATTTTAATTTTCATTTATCATTATTGTAGCCCTAAAGTGATTCTACTATTCACCATTTGTAAAAATGAGTAGCCTATACAAAAAAAAAGTTTTAATATTTCATCAAAGTAGCTCCTTTTCCTCTAAATTTTGCTGCTGGCTAGTGCTGAGTGTCAACAAAACTGCAAGTGTGGTAAATAGAGAATTTAACAGTTGAGGCTCCAGACAGATATAATTTTTTTCTTTTTCAGACAAAACTTGCTCTTTAGATAGTAAAGCTTGTAGACCACTTGTCTATCCAGTAGTGGTCAGTAAGGTTTCACTTTGCTAAGCGTGAAATATTTTTAAATTAGTTCATCGTCAACATAAGTTGCGACGGTTACACATCTGCAACTGGCAAGGAGGCTCTCAGGAAGTGACACGATACTGTATGTGCTGAACAGTGCATCCAAAAAGAATAATACCACTGTTCATTTGCACCTAAGCATATTGAACGATAGTACACATATTAGGTATGAAGTGAATAGTATGTTATTTCAGACACAGACTAAATCGCTCAGTCTGGTGTTGATGGGCCCAGCAGAAATGGAAAATGGAAATGGGAAAAAACTGATTGCATTCCATATTTCTGTAATTTTGAAATTGGTTGTTTCAGAGTTGCTGTGTGGTGGATCTGTTGCTTTGTGTAATTAATTGTCAGTATAAAAATCTCTAACACATTTTCTCTTATACTAACTGCCCACAATGCTAATTTGAGTACATAGTGCATACTTGCACTGTGACAGGGTCTGTTTGAGGTAAAGTGAAGCAAGCGTGCTCACTGTGCTGACTGACTTCTGAAAGGTTCTCTTCCAAAGACTCTCACAGCATTCTGGAAATTCTCTCAGAAGCCGAACATCTAGTGTGCTTTTTGGCGCTGTATCATTCAGGAAATGGTCAGTTCTCTGCTCACTGAAGCAGGGAGCTGTCTGAGACACACCCAGAGTTAGCATGACTGTGTGAGCCATTTCACCAGCCTTGTCCCTCAAAATGTCTATTGGCGGCCCTGTCTCTGAAATCAGCATCCCATTCGCAAGTCTTCTAGACACTGCTAAAGACGCTCATTTAATTGTGTTTGACTAATTTTCCTATTATGTGCTGTAACTCTATATTACTTTCAAAGGTTCCAATGATAAAACAGAGTGTCTCATAACTAACTCTGCTCATCAGACTTACATTGAGGAGGGCAGTAGTAGGTCTGACTTCAAAATAGCTTTGGCTTTCAGAGATCATTTTTAATTGACAGTTTTCTGTCTGGCTGACACGTTTTATCTGCCCCTTCTGTGTCCGCATGTGAATGCATTTCACTCCACCCCCATCTGTCCAATTTAAGGGCTACTTTGCATGCGATGTGCATTACTGCGCATGTCAATATTGTTTATTCAAGAGTAAAATGCATACTGTTTTAATATGTCAGTGTTATCACTGCATGTTTTTTGTGTTTTTTTTCTTAGAAATGAAATGAGGAATGAGGACAAAGAACTGCTGCAAAAATACACACCCAGCCACACAAACACTTTCTCCACCTCTCCCCTTTTTCTTGCTCTTTCTCTTTCCTTCCGTCTCTCTGCCTCACTCTCCACTTTCCTCTGTGTCTCTCTTTAGTTCAAAGGCTGCCAAATCCTTCCCAAACCAATTAGAGTGTATGTAAGGTCCTCAGGGGGGCCCCGTGGTGACAGTACAGGGTACGGAGTGGCAAGGGGTCTGAAGAGGCAATCACAGTCTGCAGTATTCAACAATATCAGAGAGAAACAATAGCAGGCCATAAATCAGCCCTGCACAGTGAATAGACATTGACTTGTTGGATATGGGGAGACAAGAATAGTGGCTGGTTGACGGAGCAGGAAACACAAAAAACCCACCAAAACAGGGGAGACCTCAATAAATGTACACAAGCATGCATGTTCACTGTGAATCACTGTGATATCACACTATCACACTCACGTTCTCCAAATGCCTATCATAAAGAAAACATGTTTTGTAGACATAACAACCACAGGGATGAGAAAGTCAAAAAAAAAAAAAAATTTGAAGCTGCTGATGCTGAAGCTTCTTAATATATTTCAAAGAGCAACAAGCTATCACATTGTTAGGCAGCTGGACTTGCAAGATCACCTGAAATTCATCTTGTCAGACTCCAAGCTCTCCATTTGTGTCTGCACCAGAGGTGGTGTGAGCCAATCAGCATCCTCGGAGGGACTACTGGCAGCTATGGGTGTGGTTTTAGGTCCACCAACAGCGAGAAGTGTCCATGGAAACGACTCATCTTCAACAAACAACAGCGGCTCTTGAAGATGTTAGTGTAGATACTGTGATAGCATCAGTTACATCAGAACTGGAGAGTATTTCTTCATTGACAGAAGAGCAAAGAACAACACTGAAGGCTTTTATCGATGGATGAGATTTTGCTCTTCTTCTGGGCGGCTTCAGCTTTGGTTCAATGGGTTGATCTGATTGTTTGAAGTTAGCCTTTGTTAAATGTGACAGATGGTTCATCCATCCTGGAGGTCATTCAGGGAAACTTTGTGGGTGTCCAATAAAATTTGTTCTTTTTGACAAATTGCAGTGTTAAACGTGTGTTTGATATTATATGGTATATATTCATGTATTTTATAACTTGAGACACCAACAGCAGTAAAATGCAACATACACATTAATGCAGCAGTGATATTAATCCAAAAACATCACACAGAATGATAAAACACTGACTGGGACCATTTTGCTGCACAATGACCACTCTTACTTTTCATACTTGAAGTACATTTTGCTGATGATACTTGCAAACTTTTACCTCAATAACATTAGCAATGAAGAACCTTTACTTGTAGTAAGTATTTTAAAGTTGTGTTGAAAGTTAAAATACTTTTGCTACCCACAGGCTAACTGCACCTGAACTGCTCATGTGTTGCTGGCAGCTAAAAGCTAAATACAGAGAAACACAGCAGGTAGAGTAACAAACACGATCAGATGATTGATTGCGTTTGTTGATGATTGACTCGGAGCTCAGGTTTCTAGCATCGTGGCTCTGAACAGTATTTGGGAGACCTCTGGTCTCAATTATTATACTGCGACCTGTGCTGATCTACACTTTTTATGGCTGACTAAAGTAATATAACTGAGCATCTTGGGGTTTGTGTTAACTGTAACTACCCCTCAGCAGTGACCAGATGAAACACTGAAAACTCAAATATGACAATATGGTCATTTCATACAATAACTATTGGAATTTCTGTGATTTTAATGTGGATTCGTTGTTTTTAACATCACTGTAAATCTTCTCATCACTTCTCATTTGTCTCATTTTCTTCATCTTCTAATCCAAGCACTTGTGCTGTAGCACTGAAGAGATTTTTTAGTTATTTGTTTAAATGGGATAGACTCCCAATGTTGGATGATATAGCTTTGGATGAAAGCAATTCTGTAAAGCAACGGAGTGTTATGATACTCATGAGCCACAGCTGCCATTGCGCTGGGCAAGAAGCCAAAGCTAATGGTGCAAAGTCACAACACATTGCTGAGGTCATCCAAAACCACAGAAAGTGAAAATAAACTGATTGAAAATTCTTTTATCAAGGTTCTTTAGCTTCAGCTCAACAAGATTAGATGTTTCTTTCAAACCATCACAGTCCACATGGGTTATAATCCATCTGATTTTATGTGCATCCACTTGCACCTCTGACTTTACCAGATACTTTTTAATACAGCGGTTTATATTTTGTAAAGAGTGCTAAAATTGTCACTTAATATTGTCTATGAGAAAATGTATGTGACTTATTTCCCTGAAAGCCAAACATTACTTAATGCAGATTTCAAAACATGGAGGGAGCTGTAGAGTTCAGACAGATTTAAATGTTGTTGTCACTGTAGTTGTTGGACAGATACATGAACATACCAAATGACAAACTGCCACAGCATGAAAAGGAAAAAAGCAATCCGCACACCAAAAGAGCTCGCGTATGCAATTTTATTTAGACGTTTCGAGCTTGACGCTCTTCCTCAGACTGCTAAACATTAAAGCAGAGTCGCCATCTTAAATACCCATAATACAAAGATTACACCACGTGGTACAATTGCCATAGCAAAAATACAATTCTGCCATTAGACAAGGATAACATACTGATATGGTATATGCAATCATGTATAGAAGAAAAATATATATATATACATATTAAATATATAGACACATCCATAATATGAAGGAAAAAATATATAGAGAGGGTATTATATATACATATAGAGCTGCAATAACCCACTGCATACAGGTCAGAAGCTACAGTATACGAACCAGGTTATTGCAGCTCTACATGAATATGATCAAGTACAAAAAACATGTCGCATATCCACCATTAGTTCCAATAAAATGAACATTTGTTAGTCACAGTACAACATTATATAAACACATATACAATAAATGACTAACATAATATATACAGTATTTATAAAATATGTGTACCTCCAATAGATAAGTACTCCATAAGTGGACTCAGGCACTTAGGCCATCATATTGTACTAACTATAAAGAGGTGCCTCTATCTAGCTAAATACTCAATCCTGTCAGGAGGTATGTAACACCAATGAAAAAGCCATAATATGTAAATAAGGACATGAAAAAGACAAAGAGTTATGAGTATTCAAACACAGTGTGCATTCAGAGAAAAGGACAAATGTCAAAGTCTTCATCAAGGCCTTTAGGGGCTAATGTGCCCAATGTATGTATCCAAAATAATTCACGTTTTAATAACAAGGAATTGATGTCACCCCCTTTCCATGGATATTTCAGTGCTTCGATACCAATATATCTGAGAGTAGATATGCTATGTTTTGCTCAGAAAAATGTACAGCCACTGGACTCGAAGTAACTTTGTTTCTGATGGTACTGCTATTCTGTTTTTTAAAGCTTGGGTTGTGATGGTTTGGACATTTTGGTTAGTCACTTCCTGTTTTATTTTGTAGTCTTGGGCTGTGTCCCAATTCAGGGTCTGCATCCTTCGAAGGACGCATTTGAAGGCCAGTTACGTCACAACACTGCGCGAAGGCCTGTCCCAATTCATCCAAATTCGAAGGATCCTTCAAATTCATGCTTCAAATGTGTCCTCCTTCTCAGCCGTTGGGTGCCGCTTCGGAGGATGCACCGCTACTATCCTTCGCGGGCTCCCGTATCCCAAGATGCTTTGCGTGCTGCTGCTGCTGCTCAGTCGAAAAAAGTGAACTGAAATGGCGGCATCTAGTGGAGATTCGACGTATAAATGTAAGTATTCAGACTTATAACAAAATATTCGGTTTTTACTCACATCCATCCATTGAACATCCAGCGCCATATATGTTAAACCAAAACCCCAAAATTCAGTTAAAATATGTGACTATTAATGCTGAGTAATGGTTAGCTTGATGCTATAAAAACTTCACTTTCAAATGTTTGAGGTTCAGAGGTTGCTTCATATAATGTACATAAAAAGACCAATAAATTTATATTATTTTATGTTGATTTAAAATAAAATTTATTTTATTTTTACAGACTGTTAATTCTAAAGTCTAGTAAAACGTTTGGAGTGAGTAAATAAATAAATAGATAGATAAATCAATCAATCATTATGATTTTTTAAAAAATATTTTAACCCTTTTTCTTTTGTTGTAACACAAAATATGTTTTATTGTGTTTTAGGGAGCAAAGAGCAGACAGAGAAATTCATTAGGATGAGAGGGGCGAACCAGAATTTATTTACAGGGGCCAAACATTCGGCGGCAGTAGGGTGGAGGTAAGCAATAATAAATAGGCCATTTGTCAGTGTCCTGATGTCACCTCTAAATCTTTGCATCCTCGTGTTAATGTGATCTTGTGCTTACCTTTTCTCTTGTTTCTCTTGTGTTTAGAATCGTACTGGAGAAGATGGGCCTGCTGGGGAGGGTGGAGCCCCAACAGGCAAAGAAAAAATAGGGATAATTTAAAAAAAAAATATAAGGTAGGTACAGATTTGAATGATGATGTGGAAACGAACTTATATTTGTTATAACCATCCAAATAAATACATACTTTGCTGAAAGTTGCTGACGTGAATGATTTCCACTGCCTTAGGATTGCAAAATACCCAGGGACAGGAGAGGGGGTCAGCGGGAAGCCCACCGCTGCAACCTGGCCCTGGTTTGAAGTCATGGATGAGGTGTTGGGACAGAGGCCGTCCATCGCCCCCCCTGTCCTGATAGCCTCACTCCCTGATGACACACCAGGGCCAGCTGCAGCGGTGGGTCAGCAGGAGGAGGAGGAGGAGGGAGATGAAGAGGGAGAAGAGGAGGAGGAGGAGCAGCCAGTCCCGGGGCCCCGGAGGAAGAGGAGGAGGGAGAGGGATGAGCTGCTGGACCTCTTGAGGGAGGACATGAGGCAGCAGAGGGAGGCGGAGGAGAGGAGAGAGAGAGAGAGCCGGGAGAGAATGGAGAGGTTTTTCTCTCTCTCCTCGAGAGACTGGTGGAGCGGCGTTAGTTTTGTTTATATTGTATATAGTTAATTAGTTGTAGTTATTCATTTTAGTTATCTATTTATTTAATTTCAATTTTATATTGTATATAGTTATTTCATTTTATAGTTATGTTGTTCTGAATTCCTGCTGTAAATAAGTTTTTATGTTTTAAAAATTAAATTACTGTTATATTGTCACATGTCATCTTGCATTTCGTACTTACAACTTAAGTACAATTTATAAAAGTGTTAGCAAACAGCATCAAGTGCTACTTTTCAGGGACAATTTAAGACCTATTACACTTCTCAACACTGATTATAAAATGCTGTCAGGATGTATAGCTGCTAGACTTAAAAATGGTTTGTCACAACTTATTGATGAAACGCAATCTGGCTTCCTAAATGGAAGATCTATTCACAACAACATACGACTGGTTTTGGATCTGATCGATTACAGTCATGTAGTAGTATCAGAGGAGGGGTTCATTCTCTTCCTAGACTTCTATAAGGCTTTTGATTCTGTGGAGCACCCCTTCATATTAAGTACTTTAGATTATTTTGGTTTTGGTCAAAAATTCATAAACCTGATTGGTATGTTAAAGATATTAATAGTTGTGTAGCTTTGGAACAAGGTACCTGCCCAAGATTTCAGGTAAATAGGGGTATTAGACAGGGTTGCAACAGCTCTCCCTTGTTATTTATTCTGGTAGCCGAGCTATTATCAATTATGATAAAAAATAATGGTATTGAAGGAATAAATATTTTGGAAAGAAATATAATAATTTGCGGGTGATACAACTTTATTTAAAAAAATAAAGAGCAAACTCCTAAAGTATTAAACTCCATCAACATTTTTTCCAAAGCGTCAGGCTTGAAACTAAATATTGATAAATGTGAAATATTTGCACTCTCAATATGTAACATTTCGGTCAAAAGTCAAGTGAAATATTTGGGTATAGTTATTATCAAGAATAAAGAAATAAGGGAGAGGGAAAATGTTTGTAAAAATGTGGATAAATGTAAAACTATTCTGAACTCTTGGTTACAGAGAGACATTACTGTATTTGGGAGGGTTCTGCTTTCTAAAATGGAGAGTTTGTCAAGAGCTATTTATCCTGCCTTTTCACTAGAAATTTCAGACAAAATGACTAAACTTATTAATAATTTAAACTTCAAATTTATTTGGAAGAATAAATGCCAGTACATCAGAAGAGCTGATGTGGTCAAGAGTATCGAAGAGGGTGGCTTAAATACTACTGACTTTCATTCAATAAAGTAAAAAAAAAACTGATAAGTGATTTGACAAGTGATTTAATAGAAAACAAATCTTAACATTTACAACTATTTACACAATTACAACAGAACTAACTATTTATAATTTACAGATTATTATTAAAAAAATATGTACAACTATAATTATGAACAAAAACTATTATAATTAAATAGATTATTAATGAAATTCCTAATTATTTACAATAACAGGCTGAACAGGAGTCCCTGGCAGTGCTGCTGGGATGGATGGGATGCCACAATAAAGACCCTGGTGTCTTCTGTCGGCCAGTGGGACATCATCTGGGGTGGCATTCAGGGTGTTTGGGGGTCCGGTCTCCAGTGTCCACCACATCGTCCTGGGTTTGCAGGGATGACTTGATCGACGGCTGCCATGTCACTAAGAATTTTTTAAGAAAGAGGCAAATTATTATTACACAGTTTAATAATATAAATATAATGACAATAAATTATTACAACAAACAAAACCATCTACAAAACACTTCAAGTAGGAATAATGGCTTTAAAGTTATGTTACTTACCAACTAAAGATAGTCATGATCAGGGATACCCTCCTCCAGAGCAGACACCTCCGCAGACAGACGGTCCCGCCACGGAGCACCACTGACGGCCTCCAGCCCGTTCTCCCCCTCATCCTCCGGCATGACATCCTGCACCTCATCCTCTGGGGGCATGATGTCACCAGCTCCCAGGCAGATGTTGTGCAGGACGGCACATGCTGTTATGACCTAAAATGAACAAGAATTTTTCATTCATTTTGATTTACTCTGTTTCAGTACTCAAAAATAAGAATCATGTTTTGTGATGACTTACCTGAGGCACAAAGGTGTGGTGCACCTCCAGCGCTTTAAAAAAAATGGCCCTGAACCTGCTCTTCATCATTCCAAAGGCACGCTCAATAATAGAGCGTGCCCTGGAATGATGGGCATTAAAGCGCTGGGCTCCCACACCTTGAACAGGCTGCTTGTAGGGAGTGATGAGGGGGAGTGGATGCTGGAGGCACGGGTACCTGCCGTCTGCAAGGATGAAGTGCCCTGGAGGAGGGTAAGCAGCCTGTCTGTACAGTGGGCTGTGCCGGAGTACTCTGGCGTCATGCACTGACCCCGGCCAGCCCACGTACGTGTCCAAAAAGCGGCCCTGATGGTCAGTGACTGCCTGCAAAATGATGGAGGCGAACAGCTTCCTGTTCATGTAGCACTGACCATCAGGGCCGCTTGGTGGCTTTATCCTGACATGGCAGCCGTCGATCGCACCAGCAGCTTTAGAAAAAGCTTGGTGTCTTGCCAGCCCTGCAAACCCCCGAGTTACTGCCGCCAGGTCTTCTGCGCTCCTTGGAAAGTGGATGACCTTCTGGCGAATGGCCACCACCTCCTCAGTAACTCGGTGGACGATCCGGTGGACAGTGGAGCGAGGCATCCCAAACACCCGTGAAACCACCCTGTATGATGCCCCACTCGCCAGCCAGAAGAGGAACACCAAGGTCTCTAGTGTGGCACCCCATCCATGCCTCCGATCCTGGTGGAGCAGGTTCAGCAGCACTGCCAGGGACTCTCTGCTCAGCCTGAAGTCCTGCCTGGTGTCGTCATCATTAAAAAATCTGTCCAGGACAGGCACAGCCAGGTTGACCCTGCAGTACATGGGTCTGGTCTGAAGGAGTGGAATAAGAGGAGAAGAAAAATGATTAATTAACCCTCTGTTACACCTTGACACATTTATGTGTTTTTTGAATTTTATTTTTAACATATCTCATCCATTTCTTGTGCAACTAGCTTATAATTGCATCAGGATGTGTATTTTGTGAGTTCTAACTTTTTCTAATGGATTTTTAATTTCCTAACCCATTGTCAACAACGTAAACAAAAAGTATAGCACTCCCACACCTTCCACAAAAGTGTGCGCATTGAAACCCATTCAAACCACTATTTTTGATCCTGCTCTAAAAAAAGCATATACCATGCAACTTCTTATTTCTTGGTTTCATTTATGATTAATTTAACATTAAGGTCTGAGGTGAAAGATAAAAAGATTTTGGAAATCATTCTATCTAGGCTTCTCAATCTAGTTTGGATGATTCATGACCAAAATATGTAATCTATTTTAAATATTAAATCAAGATCAGGGTTTATTAATCAAGGTGATATGGCATTAACCACGACCTGATCTACAGTTAACCTGTCTAGCATTAACGTAATGTAGGCTTTTTGTATACCAACTACCCCTAACTGTTAATGAGCTAATAATAATAACATTACTGTGGGCTCAAATAACAAGTTTACCTGGGCATGGTCCTCTCTCAGCCGGAGATATATACAAGCCGCCGGCGCCGACGGAGTGCGTAGATCCTCTCCTCTTCCTCCAGAGCGAGGAAGAGGAAAAAAATAAACAAAATCACCTCCGGATCCATTTTCTTTCTTTCCTTCTTTCTTTCTTTCCTTCTTTCTCTCTTTCCTTCTTTCTTTCTTTCTTTCGCTTTCTTTCGCTCTTTCTTTCTTTCCTTTTCTCTCTCTCTTTCCTTCTTTCTCTCTCTCTTTCCTTCTTTCTTTCTTTCGCTTTCTTTCTTTCTTTCCTTCTTTCTCTCTCTCTTTCTCTTTCCTTCTTTCTTTCTTTCGCTTTCTTTCTTTCTTTCCTTCTTTCTCTCTCTTTCTTTCTTTCTCTCTTTCTTTCTCTCTTTCCTTCTTTCTCTCTTTCTTTCTTTCTCTCTCTCTCTTTCTTTCTTTCCTTCTTTCTCTCTTTCTTTCTTTCTTTCTTTCTCTCTCCTCTGTCGATCTTGTCTTTCGCGGGCTGGGCCGGCAGTTGGTGACGTGAGGGGAACGGCGGTGACGCGACCAGGAAATACTCCGAAGGCTAGACCGTCCCATTTGGTTAACGGGGAGGACACATCCTTCGAAGGATGTGTCCTCCGAAGGACGCGGACTTCGGAGGACACATCCTTCGAAGGATGCAGACCCTGAATTGGGACACAGCTTTGGTTTTCCCTTGTGTGTCTTGGTTGTATCTACTTCCTGTCTTTGTTCTTTTCCCGCTCTTTTTGATCACTGATTTTGTTCACCTGTCATTGTTTGCCCACCTGTGTTTGATTAGTTCTCTGTGCATTTAGTCCCTGTGTTTCTCTGTTTCAGTGTCAGTTCGTGTGTTGATTTTTGGTGTTAAGTTCCTGTGGTTTCCCTGTGCTGCTCCTGGTGTTTTTGGTCTCATTTCCCCTTGGATTTATGCCCTTTTGGTTTTCTTGGATTTTGCCTATTTTAGTTTTGTCTTTTGGATCCCTTTGTTCACGTAAGCCTGTGTTTAGTTACTTTTTGTTTTACCATTAAATTACCATTTGAACTCTGCCACCTGTGTTTTCCTGTCTGCATTTTGGGTCCACCTCTTGTGTTTTTCTAGTTGACTTTTCACCACTCATAACATGGGTAGTCTTGCCGATGTATGCCAAGCCACCTGGACATTTCAATATATAGATAACATTGGTTGTGGAGCATGTGATAATGCCTTTAATGTTATATTTTTTACCTGTGTGTGGATGGTTAAATGACAGTTTTTTGTGTGAAGTGCCATTGTTGGCAGCAACCACAAGGATAATTACCAGAAGGTATAGAGCCCAAGAAATGTGAAGGGGGTGGAGGGGGAGGAGGGGGGAGATCAGCTCTCACCAGCATATTGTGTAAGTTAGGGGGTCTTTTGTAGACCCCCCTAGGTGGTTTAGAGAAAGTGTGCTTCAGAGTCAGGTACGTGTCAATAATATGCCAATGTTTTATTATATTGGCAATGTCCCTAGAAATGGGTGAATATTGTATGGCACAAACCACTCTGTGTTCAGTCACCCTGGGTCTGGTGTTGGTGAGGCATTCAGTTTGAGATATGTTAGTGAAACGTGACACAGCATCTTGGATCCAAGACTCTTTATATCCTCTTCATCTGAAACGGTTCGTCAGTTCATTAGTCTGTATATTAAAAGCCTCATTGGAACTAAAGATCCGTCTGATTCTGTTAAATTGTGAGACCAGGAGGCTTTTCTTAAAGCTTCAGTGTGTGTTTGGCGTAACACTCGCATCGACTAGTTTTTCAAGCGATAAGGTTTGTTTACAGGTAATTTTAGAAAATATGTTTTGTTGTTAGTCTCTATAGGTCGTAACTTTCTTGTAAAATGGCGAATATAACTGTTATTTCCGCTACAATGTGGTCATATTTTTAGCGAGCAGCTTTGCATGGTAATACACGCCGACACTGGCGAAGTAATTATAGTTGTTTAGTGTGATAGTAAGATAGTTATGGCTGGATGCATATTTATTCAATGTTTAGAGTCAAAGTCTCGGTTACGGGTCAGGGGTTATAGGGTGAGGAGGAGGGAGAGGCAGCAGAGACACCGACTCCACGGCGATGTCAGGCCCAGGTGAGGGAGAGGTGCAGCGGGACAACCAGAGCGGAAGCTCCGCTGGAGGATGAAGAGGAGAGATTTGAAGCTTTTCAAAGGAGCCGGAGAGAAGTAATGAAGGTATGTATTTAGAAAATTACTTTGTTATATTCCTGTTCTGAGCGACATGAATAATACTAAACCAACACAAAGTTATATTTACAGCTCTGTGCTCTACATGTAGCGATGTTACTGTTGTGTGTAGTTTGATGAGTAATCTCAGAGTAACGTGTAACTTCAGAGTAACGCGAGTCATCATTACCTGGGACGTTACTGAATGATAATAAATACTGTAGAGGAACAGCATCATGCAGCACGTGTTACTGTGAACAGCCTGTACATCATAAACTGCAGTGATATTAGCATATTACCAACATAATATCAGACATCTCATTAACATTATCTCTATTTTTCCTGTGTATTATTTCCTCAGAGACTTGTTGAAGAGTTGACCCTGGAGGAGCACAGGCAGCTCACCACACAGCTCCTGAGGAGGCAGACAGGACTGTTTGATGTCCTGATGATGCATCAGCTCAGGCATGGTGCCCCACCTTTTACTGGAGTACCAGGGGGTATCATGGTGTACTTGTGGTAACTGTAGGAACATGCTGAGGGGGCCTGGGGTTGACAACAGGGAGTACCTTTACACAGCCTGTAGACATTTTATTTTTTGACAACATGGCTCTTTAGACCAGGGAAATTGACTTGTCATCCCCAGCTGCAGAATTTTGAGCATCAGGGACAAGTTCTCTGATCCCACTGGACATCACACAGGTTTCAAACCCAGTATGAGTTTACTTCCAGGCCCTCTGGAGTGTCAATACAGGACCACAAGTACTCACAAACCTGTATCATAAGGGAATCAACCAAAACTTTTATTTGTTCTAGAATATATAGATTATTTATTTTTGTATTTCAAAGTATGTTCTATATTTTTATATTTTTCTGCTTGTAATACATTCAGTCCATTATTTATTATTCAATGTTACATTGGATTGTAAGTGCAGTTAATAAAAGATGACAATTAGATATACCTGCTGTATTTATTGCAATTATATACATATAAATATGTACTTTTATATGAAGTTCTTTCCTGCAGTGTTGGTACATTTTCATAACCACTTCAGGTTTCACTAATGTATATAATCATTACAGGGGTCAGCTGTACTTTACAATTTTGTACAAAAGATGAATCTGAAAAGACAATAATGACACCGTCAGTATAAATTGTTATTTACACAAACAGTTTTGGTCCCTGTCTATCTTGACAATACAAGGAGAAATGCTGTCTTACAATCATCACAGCAGCAGCAAGATGGCTGCTGCTGTCCCTCTGGGCTCAGAGTTACTCTCAGAGTTATTCTATCCATCAAAAATCAGCAAAATATAGAGCCATCCAACCAGGATTAAAACTCTGTTAATGCTACACAGATGTTTTCTCATGATGCTGTTGGAAATTGCAGCCAAGTAAGTGGAACTTTGACCATTTTTTTTGGACATACTTTCAAGGCCTGGAAAAGCAGGACTGCCTCAAGTCCCTGGAGGAAGTCAGCTGAGAGGCTGGATAAATTCAAATTGTGGGCAAGATGTCAGTCACAACAAAAAAGCTTGCAGAAGAATTAGAGGAGATTAAAAAATCTCTCAATTTTATGTCGGAGGAAATCAGCAAAGTGGTTAAACAACAGGCCACACTCATGGGCCTCATGGGGGAAGTGCGTGAGCTGAGAGTCATGATAGAACAAAGGGACCAGAGGATTGAACTTCTGGAGCAAAGAGTGGATGATTTGGAGCAGTTTACTCATGCTGGAGATATTACAATTACAGGATTGGAAACCAAACATCGCAGCTACGCTCAGGCTACAGTCTCGGAGACTGCAGGTGAGGATGCACCACCTAAAGAATTACAGACACTAGAGGATCAAGTTGTGGCATTTTTGAACAATAAAAACATCACGATAGAGAAGAAACACATTTCAGCATGCCACACACTATCAAATAAGGATAAAGTGAAACCCACAATAGCAATAGTGGTCCAGTTTTCAAACCGAAAGCATAAAGTGGAAGTGTTGAAACAAGCAAGAAAGCTGAAGGGTACTGGAGTCTACATTAATGAGCATTTAACAAAGAAAAATGCTGAAATTGCCAGACAGAGCCGTATACTCAGAAAGGAGAAGAAAATCCAGTCAACATGGACAAGAAATGGCAAAGTGTTTGTGAAGTCAAATGGGTCACCAGAGCAAGCAAAGACTGTCATGATATGTAACATGACAGACCTGGACCAATTTAAGTGATTATTATGCCTGGACAGTTGTAAAATGGACTTTACTGCAAGCTTGTATGGTTTGTTTGTTTGTTTGTTTTTTTCTCTTTAACATAGACGACACTTTAATTTTAGACAGGACAGTAAATCCTGATAGTGATCCTGAAATATGTTCAAATGAGAAATTTAAGTTAAGTTTTCTAAATGAGACTGATCACAAACAATTTAGTTTTGAAAATAATGTGGATCCTGAGTTAAATGTCTACAAAGATTACATATCAAATGCTAAATATTATACTGAAACTCAATTAGATTGCCGTCATTTAGAGGGCTTCTCAATGCTACATTTTAATAGTAGGAGCCTCTATATTAATTTTGGAAAAATAAAAGATTATGTGTTATCATTAAAACACACTTTTCACATAATTGCCATAAGTGAGACTTGGATCTCAGACCTTACGTACGATAATTCTTTTCAATTGGAAGGTTACGATTTTCTCAGTGCAAATCGGAAGAATAAGCGAGGTGGTGGTGTTGGCTTTTTTGTACAAAAAGACTTTCAGTGTAAACAAATTGACTGCACAGTGGTAGATGATTTAATGGAAAGCCTCACAATTGAAATCGCTTCAGTACAATTCAAGAGTATTACTTTAAGTTGTATTTACCAGACACCTGGATCTTGTATTGAACAATTCACAACTACAGTAGTTGACCTTATCAGAAAAATAGGAAATAAGAAAATGCTTTTTGTTTGCGGTGACTTTAATATTGACTTGTTAAAATGGAAAGAGCATAAGTTAACAACTGTTTTCTGTAACACAATGTTCAGTTTTGGCCTCTGGCCTCTTATAGATAAACCCAGTAGGATTACTAAGGACACTGCCACACTAATTGATAATATTTTTTCAACTGCTGTTGTTCAAACAACATGTGGATTGCTCATAAATGATGTAAGTGTCCACCTTCCTATTTTTATGATCATGCATAGTACAAAGTCCTCAAATGCACCCCAGAATAGTGAATCTTTATTTAGGTTAAGACGGTTAAGAACACCAGGAAGACTAGAATCTTTAAAGGAAGAACTCAAAAGTTGTAATTGGGAGACTGTTTATGTGGAAGATCCAAATCAGGCTTATGAGGCTTTTCTAATAAATTTTTTAAATGTATATGATAAGCACTGTCCTATAAAAAAGTATCCAGTAAAAGATAAAGACTCAAATAAAGAACTATCCTGGATGACTAAAGGCCTCCAAAAAGTCATGCCAAAAGAAAAAAAATACTTTATAAACAATTTTTGCAACTAAGAACCAATGAAAGAGAACATAAATACAAATTATATAAAAATAAACTGACCACAATCATAAGACTACAAAAGAAAAAATTCTACTCTGAAAAGATAGAAGCTAGTAAAAACAATATACAAAAAAACTTGGAAAGTAATAAATCATATTATTAGAAATAAATCCACACAAACTGAATTTCCAAATTACTTTTGGAATGTCAGTGGATCAAAAGTTGAGCACTTAAAGACAATTACGAACAACTTTAATGATTATTTTGTTAGTGTTGGACCCACTTTAGCAAACAAAATTATTGTGGATAATCAAAATAAAGAACTCTTTAATGGTTTAATCAAACAGAATCTAAATTCTATGTTTCTTTGTGGGATTGAAGAAAGGGATATCACTGACGTTGTAAATAAGTTCAAGAATAAAACATCAGCTGATGTAAACCTCACTGATATGTGTACACTTAAAGAGGTCATCCACAGAATTGTAAAACCTCTAACCTATATATGCAACCTTTCCTTCCAAACAGGCATTTTCCCACAAGACATGAAACTAGCCAAAGTAGTACCCATCTTTAAAAATGATGACAGACACAGTATGGACAATTATAGGCCAGTAGCTTTACTGCCACAATTTTCAAAAATTTTAGAAAAGCTCTTTATAAAACAATTAGATAACAATATGGATTTAGAAAGAACAGAACAACTACATATGCAGTGATGACGATGGCTGAAGAAATAGCTGATGCAATCAACAATGATCTTCATACAGTAGGTATTTTCATAGACTTAAGTAAAGCTTTTGATACTATTGATCATAACTATTTACTGGAAAAAATGGAGCACTATGGATTTAGAGGGACAGTTCATGCTTGGCTGAAAAGTTACTTAGAAAACAGACAGCAATACGTTCAAATAAACCAAACAATGTCTGAATTTAACCTGCGGATTGCCTCAGGGCTCCATCATTGGCCCCAAATTGTTTATTCTTTTTATTAATGACATTTGTTATGTATCTAATAAGTTAAAATGTATCATATTTGGTGATGACACAAATTTGTACTCCTCTGGGGGAAACTTGGAAGAACTTCTGCACACTGTTGAACAAGAGCTTGGAGTGCTCAAAACTTGGTTTGATGTCAATAAATTATCTCTTAACATAAAGAAAACTAAATTTATGATATTTGGAAGCCAATCTGGAAGTAATATTAAATTAAAAATCTCTAACATTGAAATAGGAAGGGTTTGGGAGACCAAATTCCTCGGGGTTGTGATCGATCATAAACTTAACTGGAAAAAACATGTTGAGTATGTAAAAGGGAAAATCTCAAAATCAATTGCAATCATGTACAAAACCAAAGACATGCTAAATCACAAAAGTTTATATTTAATTTACTGTTCACTGATACTTCCTTATTTAACTTACTGTGTGGAATTATGGGGATCTACGTTTAAAACCATAACTGATAAAATTGTGTTACAACAAAAACGAGCCATACGCATCATAAACAAAGCCGGTTATTATGATCATACTAATCCATTATTTTTAAATTCTCATGTTTTGAAGTTTAGAGACTTGGTTTATTATAGAACAATGCAAATCATGTTTAAAGCAAATAATAAAACACTACCAGACAGTGCGCATAAGTTTTTCGTAGTGTCTGAGAGTAAATATGAGTTGAGAGATGGAAGCAAATTTGTGTTACCAAAAGCTAAAAAAGAAGTTAAAAGAAGATGTCTTTCTTTTAAAGGGGTTCAGCTGTGGAATAGTGCTGATCTCAAACTTAAGGACTGTACTTCCTTTGTTATGTTCAAAAAATCATTATGTGCATTTATATTTAGGAGTTATGGCTGTAATTGAAAAAAGGGGAAACGAGTTATGTATGTGCATGAGTATGTATGTATATATATGTATATACACTGCCTGGCCAAAAAAAAAAAGTCGCCACCAAAAAAAAGGTCATACACTAATATTTCGTTGGACCGCCTTTAGCTTTGATTACAGCACGTATTCGCTGTGGCATTGTTTCGATAAGCTTCTGCAATGTCACAAGATTTATTTCCATCCAGTGTTGCATTAATTTTTCACCAAGATCTTGCATTGATGATGGTAGAGTCTGACCGCTGCACAAAGCCTTCTCCAGCACATCCCAAAGATTCTTAATGGGGTTAAGGTCTGGACTCTGTGGTGGCCAATCCATGTGTGAAAATGATGTGTCATGCTCCCTGAACCAGTCTTTCACAATTTGAGCCCGATGAATCCTGGCATTGTCATCTTGGAATATGCCCGTGCCATCAGGGAAGAAAAAATCCATTGATGGAATAACCTGGTCATTCAGTATATTCAGGTAGTCAGCTGACCTCATTCTTTGAGCACATACTGTTGCTGAACCTAGACCTGACCAACTGCAGCAACCCCAGATCATAGCACTGCCCCCACAGGCTTGTACAGTAGGCACTAGGCATGATGGGTGCATCACTTCATCTGCCTCTCTTCTTACCCTGATGCGCCCATCACTCTGGAACAGGGTAAATCTGGACTCATCAGACCACATGACCTTCTTCCATTGCTCCAGAGTCCAATCTTTATGCTCCCTAGCAAATTCAAGCCTTTTTTTCCGGTTAGCCTCACTGATTAGTGGTTTTCTTAAGGCTACACAGCTGTTCAGTCCCAATCCCTTGAGTTCCCTTCACATTGTGCGTGTGGAAATGCTCTTACTTTCACTATTAAACATAGCCCTGAGTTCTACTGTTGTTTTTCTTTGATTTGATCTTACCAAACGTTTAAGTGATCGTCGATCACGATCATTCAGAATTTTTTTCCAGCCACATTTCTTCCTCGAAGACGATGGGTCCCCACTATCCTTCCAGTTTTTAATAATGCGTTGGACAGTTCTTAACCCAATTTTAGTAGTTTCTGCAATCTCCTTAGATGTTTTCTCTGCTTGATGCATGCCAATGATTTGACCCTTCTCAAACAGACTAACATCTTTTCCACGACCACGGGATGTGTCTTTCGACATGGTTGTTTAGGAAATGAGAAGCAACTCATTGCACCAGTTGGGGTTAAATAACTTGTTGCCAGCTGAAAGATAATCGCCCATGCAGTAATTATCCAATAAGAGGCTCGTACCTATTTGCTTAGTTAAATCCAGGTGGCGATTTTTTTTTTGGCCAGGCAGTGTATTATATGCTTGTTTGTTGTTTTTTTTTTTTTTTTCTTTTCTCTTCCCACTTGACACCATGAATTGTGTAGCTTAAGATGCATAGCAGGCGGGCATTAATAAGCTTTGCTTCTGCCTGAGCCTTTTTCAGTCAAAATTGTGTATTGTTGTTTTTTTTTTCTTTTGCTGCTTTGAAGTGTATATATATGACTGAAATAAACTAAACTAAACTAAAACTAAACTTGCAGCTTTTAGTTTTCAAACAGACAAACATTTCTGCAGCTTATTGTGTCTTCATCAGAGCTGACTTTGATAAAGACAGAAGAAGCTGACGAGACGTTCGTCTGTTTGAACTGAAGACTAAAAGCTGTATTTATCATTCTGTGGTCCTCCCTGAGAAGCACACTGATTCAGTTCTTTGCTGTTGGATAAAACACGGTGAACTCTTGTCTAAATCATTCCAGATCAGCAGCTGTACTGAGTGTCAGTCCTGTTGAAGACAGAGTCAAGATACATTTAGTTAGAATATTATTTTATTGCTTTTATGCAATGTGGTCAAAATAATTATATTTCACTAAAAGTATGATTTACAGGGCAGGTTAATATGCCACAATAAAGGCAAATAAATGTGTGTCACTTACATGGACCTGTCCTGACTTGTGTCTGCACCAATTCTGATGTTGCAGGTCCACGTATGAGGGGCACCAAACTGAACTTTCTGGGGTCATCTGGTCCAAGGCTCCTCCCTCATGGCATCTCAAATGGTTTACTGTGTCTTTCAGCTAGTTGAGGAGAACAGACTGTCCTTTTACCTTTGCTGCCTTTAGGAGAGAAACAAAACATACATAGTGATGTCATACATGAGTATTCAGTTATATTCCATGAAGATGTTAGAGTACGCACATTTTCATCCCAAACAAAAACCACACCTGATGATTCAACTGATTAGCAACCACCATCCAGATATGAGGAGCTAATTAGTGAAAACAATTTCTGATTTTTTTAAATTATTTTGCTATGATGAAAATGTACATAGCCATAGCCAACAATGGTGCAACAATGGTTACATTCCCCTGATGTAAGATACAGTCACTTCATGACTATATCTTATATCATTATGATGAATGTATAGGCAAACAATAACAAGTAATATAATAATAAAAAATAACCACAGCATGTTCTCTACATGACACATACAGAGATATAACATTAAACAAAACTATTAATGAAAAACTTATTAATCAGCGACGTTTTGTTGATAGTCTAACATGTGAGGACAGCACAGTTATTTCATTGTGATGACTTACCTGTCTGTCCCACTAGAAACAGCGTTGATGGCAGATAAAGCTGCAGCTGAGACATGAAAAGGTTTTTCCCTTCATAGGAGGTGATGTTACAGGACGTTTGTCACAGCTGCAGAAACATAAAGAAAACACGAGCTACGTGACACAGTAACACACACCTGTAATACATCCTGTTATGTCTGACGGTGTTGAGAGGAACGGCTCACCTGGACATACATAACCACACTTATAACTCACACAGTTATAGCTATAGCTCGTAAACTAGCAGGCAACTACAGCCACATTAGCTCTACTGTTTTATAGACAATAACTTCTAGCAGCAGTGAGCTGATCTCAGTAACGCCACCGGATATTTCAGGTCTTGATCATACTTTTGAAGCAACATGTACATTTACAGTCGTGGTAACAAATACATATTATCTACAGAAACACGGACAAAAAGTTACTTGTGTGAGTGATTAGCATTATGTCCATGGCCATGTTATATCATTACCTAAAGCTATCTCATAATAAAGTGCAGTTACATGTGTAGGATGAATTACCTGCCCAGCAGAAAAGAGGCAGCTTCGGTGTTACTGTGAAAACAGTCCCTCATCTGTGTTGTCCATGTGGTAAACGCCACACAGATGTTAGTCCTTGTTTTCTGCCGTCTGCTGTCGCGCTGCCGTTTGGTTTCTTCATATTTTCACTTCTTTGAGGACAAGAGTTCACAGTCTGCTGTTTTTTCTTGTGGTAAATAATAACTATGATCATCCACTGGTCAAAACTGTGGTTGTAAGCCTCCAGAAAACAAGCTAGTTTGCCAGTAAACACCGCCGTCTGTCCTCTTCTTCGTCTTCCGTGTTTACGCTGCACAGTTTACGTAGTGCATCCGTCCTGCACAGCCGTAGAAAACATGGCGGCACAAGATGGCGGCCTCCATAAAGGGTGACCCGCTCCTATGTAACTATAAATGGCGATTTCTAAGGTAACGCAAACATAAAGATTATGACATTGAGTTGATTGATGATAATAAAGAACATACTTATGTATAATATATTCCATTTCTGTCAATAAATCCCTGTAAATATTACACACTGTAGCTTTAAGGGATGTTGGGTGATATGAATCACCATGGAGAAGAGAGTTTTTATCAGTGGGCTTACAATATAAATCACTTTTCAGGTGGCCCTTGTCTTTTATCACCATTATGTCCAAAAAGTTCATTTTAGTTTTAACAAATGATATGGTGAACTGCAGGTGTTCATTCCTGGTATTAATGAAAGTGTAGAACTCCCATAATAAAGGTTCTGGTCCTTTCCAAATAAAAAACACATCATCGAAGTACCTCTTCCAATGGGAGATGTGTTGGAGGAATGGATTTGCCAGTTCGTTGAAGATCAGTTCATGTTCGAAGAGTCCAATGTACAGGGAAGCAAAGGTGGGGGACCCATGGCAACACCTGAGACCTGGAGGAAGAAGTCATTGCCGTAAAGGAAGTAGTTAGAGGTCAGTACTTCTTTTATAAGGTCCAAGATGCAATCTGTAGTAGGATTACAGTCAGGTCTATGGTCCAAAAAGAATTTGGCAGCTTGCAGGCCCCCATCAAATGGGACATTAGTGTATAATCCTTCATCGTCCATGGTAACCAGTAAATGTGTGTCCTCCAATTGTTGTATTGTCTTAATAGTCTTAATGAAATCCATAGAGTCTTTTGTGTATGAGGGTAATGTAATGGCCAGAAGTTGAAGGAAATAGTCCACAAAAGCTGAGATTTTCTCAGTTACTGAGCCTATTGCTGCAACAATAGGTCTACCTGGGGGTGTTTCTGTGTAGTTTTTATGAATTTTAGGTAGAGTGTAAAAAACTGGATTAATGGAAAACTCAACAGTCATACATGCATGTTCAGATTTTGTAATGTCACCCTGCTGCAGTAGGGAGTTCAGTTTGCTATGGATACGTTTTTTGATTTCTAAGGAGGGGTTTTTGTCCAGTTTTTTATAAAATGTGGTGTTGGACAGTTGTCTCCTCACTTCCTGGTCATACATCACACGATCCAATATGACAATTGCCCCACCTTAATCTGCACTTTGAATGATCAATGATTTGTCCTTCTGTAATATTTTTAGATGATCCCGCTGTTCTTTAGTTAGATTATCTGCCACTTTATATTCCCTTTTCTTTTTGAGAATGGTTTGTAATGTCTCTTTCCACCAAACGACAAAAAAAATTCCTTTAGTCTCAAGTTATGAAAGAATTTCTGTAGGTCTATCGTAGTATTAAACTCATTGCATTGGGTAGTAGGAACAAAGGATAGGCCTTTACTAAGGGCAGAACTGCCACAGCATTTCATTTGGAAACCTTTTCCCTACGCCCTGTAATACTGACTTTGAGGTAGTTATGACACACACTGCTGAATTAAACTGGCAACTGTTGAATGAAACTGGCAAAGATTGCATTTGTTAAAAAGAACAGGTTTTTGAAAGTGTGGACTTGTAATTCAGTGTGTTTGTCAGCATAAATAAAAAAAATAGTGAAAGTGATTTCTGTTCATTATTCAGGAGTCCTTTAGTGGCTGTTAAGCAGCGGAGCTGGATCCAGCAGGCTCCCTGCAGCTCTGCTCTGATCCATCACTCAACCCTCAACAAGCTCATTAATCCTGACAGAACATGAGCTCAGCTAAGGAAGGCAGGAAGAGAGGGATGAAGTTCCACTATGACCCAGTGACTGCCTCTGTGTTCACAGCAGCGCGGTGGATGCCATTAGTGTTTGTGTTCCTGAATGACAGTTGTGTTGTACTGGATACTGAGAATATCCTCATAATCAGCTTGTTTGGCAACATTTGAATTTGTACTCATGTGGACACATTTGCTATGGTGGTACATGCTGTGACAGTTTGATAAAATTTGGTTTTCCATGAATTAGTTTCATTTGCAACTTTTCTGCATCAATGACTGCCATTAGTGCCAATGGAGGATGTAGTGTGACATTCAAAAAGAGTGGTGAAATGTGACTGGAGTGTGAATGATCATTTAGGAGTGGCATCTGGGGTTTATGTCCAGTCTTATACTTTGACATCAACATTTTCTGAATAAACCATGAGTGTGATCTTTTCCTCACCTTAACCAGGTGGGTTTAGCTACTTAAGTTTAACCCTACTGATCACTGCCCTTAATCCTTGCAACCAACCCCCATCTAGGAATTATACAATAATTTTATTCCTGCATAGTACTCAGTCAAGAAACAAAGTGTTATTCAGGAGATAGCACAACTAAATAAGGCTGCTATTACATATAATGATGGGTGGATCAGTGTGGCACAGTGTCACTATTTAACAGTTGTTATGTACTATACCAGTCATGACCACATCAAGCACAAGGTGCTTAACACCAAAGCTATGAGCCACAGACAGGGCTGGTGGTGGTAGATGAGATAAATGGCATTCTGAAGGAATTAATGTCATAGCTGACACAGTTGGCAATGGAATATGGATGTTGCACTGAAGAGTCTGAAGTTTTAGCAGCGTAGATGGTTTACAGCAGTGTTTCCTAAACTTTTTTTCTGAGGACCCACTTTTGGAAATAGGCCTTATTAAAAAAAATCTTGAGTTCATTCTTGCATAAACTAATGTCCCTGTCCATTTTTACTGCCATTTCCATACCACCTTATATTATCTTGACACTTGACTGAAAACATACACATGTTAAAACTTTAGAAGTAAGAAATGAATTCATTTAGGCTGAATTAACAGGCCACCTCATTGTTTTTATTTCCTCTTATCATGAAAACAACATAGAACATTTTAGCCACATTTTAGACAAAATCAGTGCATTTAGACAGAATTAATGGGCCATTGTTTTTCCCCTCAACAGTAAATCAATATACACATGTATATTGTTTTGCTTTATATACAAATGCTTAATGAAAGGTGTACCACAGATAAAAATCTCAAATTTGCAGGATTTCTTCCATAGACAGAGCATGATTCTGGCTGTCAGAACATGGTATAACTCACTTTTCTTAATTGAGGAGATGGAGAGGTTTGGATGGAGTAGTACCAGGCTATCAAGACAGCAACACTTAACCAGCGACTCAGGAAGCCAACGGCGAAAGACAGGTGATGAAGAAGATCAGTAAAGCAATGAGTATTAGTTGATATATTACTCACAGTTGATGACTTTCAGAAAGCAGACGAGTTAAACATTATGAAGTTGTTGTACACTTCAACCCTTTGTGTATCCAGTGAGAGGTCCACCATATATTATCCCCATCCAAACTAAGGGGACACTGTTCCCCCATTTCCTTTCAGACACTATGATTACAAGAAAGACCACATACAATTTGTCATGTTTTCATTGCAGGGTGAAGATTTTTAGAAAATGCCTCCACCAATGTTGTCAGTTGGACATTGGACAACTACGGCTGTCCCATGGTCAGGCCCTCGGAGACAACTTTTTTAATGACCATAGGAAACCAGCATCCCCATAAAGCATGGGTAGCCAAATTGACTCCATTGCAGGATTTTTAGTTGCCCGTTCAACTGGATACCATTCCAAGCTCTGTTCCTCGTACTAATTGATAAGAAATGGCCCATAGAGTGGGAATGGCCTAAGCTCACAATCCTTCACCCACCAGCTGCAGTCTCCATAGAGGATGGTGGACAGGTGTAGCACAGCCTAAGCAAACACCACTTTGATCCTAATGAGATCTGTTTTAATCCAAGCTGCTTTTTGGTCTTTTTAGTTTTTTTTCTGGTCAGGCTCCTGAATGCTTTACACAAATCAATTCTTTAAATTAGAGCTCTCCTGCTCATAAGAAGAACATCTCTTAACTCTGGCTTTGTTCTCACCAATCAGTTCCAAGATTCTGTTGCTTCTCTTGTGCTATTTATTTCATGTTCTAGTGGGGAAGCCACTAACAAATACTTAAGTCACTTATATTCGTGACTGCATTTGAGAATTGCATGCATTTGTTAGTCTTCAGCTGTTGTCATGCCTTGCCTACTGAGACTACACAATTTTTTGAACATAAGTTAGAGGATCTGTACCAGGGCCCTTGCCCTTGCCTTTCCCCATGTGCCAGATTTAACCATTCTTTTTCCGAGATTGCCACTCTGGCAATCTCCTTGGTAAGCTTGTCTCTGGTAGCATATAGGCACTTTGTTCTCCAGAACTGCTTCTACTTCTGGGACGTTGGCCAATCCTTTATAATTCCCAACCTGTCATCTTTATGGCTGGCATACAATAGTCTAACAGGGGTTGATGGCTCAAGATGCAGCCATCTCTTAACACATACTCAGATGTTCCTGTCATATTCACCCAATGTAGTTTGCCTAACCACCTCACTGTACTTCCTGCGGCAGCTGAAGAAATTCAACCTGCCAAAGATGATGATGGTGCACTTCTGCACTGCCATCATCGAGTCCATCCTCACCTCCATCACCATCTGGCGTGCAGTTGCCTTTGCCAGAGACAAGGGCAGACTGCAGCATATCATTTGCTCTGCTGAGAAGGCAATCAACTTGTCTTTGCCACTGAGAACCCATCTCACAGAACTTGCACACTTTTTCTTAGACATAGTCTGCAAGATCTTGTAGTTTAATCCTTTCTTTAGTCTGAGATGATGTAGCAGGTTGAGAAATTTTACAGTTTTTTCTGCTTTCTCAGGCCTTGAGACTTTTTTTTTCTTCAAGTTTGGTGTTTTCTGAAGTCAGTATCTGGTCAAGTTTGGTGCTAAACCCAAGACATGGTTCCACGCCAGCTCCCTTGGAGCACTAAATTGTCTGTCCAGCTGGGAAACAGGTTTGAGGTGCTGGGGAAGCTGGAGTGACAGCCATCTTGAAGACTGGGTTTGGCCCCTGTCCAGCAGTGTTGGCCTGATTAATGCTGTCTCGTCATAACAAAGATTTCTTATACAACTTGTCAACTTCTCATATGATGGCTGTCATGTCATGGTTATGATGTTGTTATGTCAGTCTTATTCACACCTACTCATCACATCATATAACTGCAAACTCCAAAATTATAACTGGAGGTGATTTTTACAGTTTTCAAACCAGCTATAGACTGAACAGCGAGTAGGAATGAGTTTGGACTTGACAGCAATGAACAACTAAATAACCCAACAACAAAATAATTTTCATATTTTTCACCACATCCGTCACTCATTTTCTTGTATTTACTTCTCTCTTGCTAATAAGCCAATCATACAATACATAAGAGATACCTCAATCCACTCAAACATAAAAAGTGATTATGCTCCTATTGCCTTAGATCACCACAGTTAGCAGTTCCATAAACAACTCTCTAGATGGCACTTCAACGTTTCACTCGTTCAAGGTTTTTAAGGAGTGAGAGAAGAGCTATATATACCTGACATGACAAATTTTAAAGAACAGTCAACAAGCAACTGTAGTTTAACCAAATCATCCTGGCTGGGGTGCCCCAGTGTCCTTACCTCTGTGAATCTAAGGGAAAAATAGAAGAAACCATCTCTTCCCACATAACCAGGCTGTCTTCTACTGGATCTGGAGGCTGTTCAGGATTGCCAGTTGAACACCAGTTTAAAATGGGTTATTAGTTGACCTGAAAAAAAAATCTTGACTAGATACCTCTAGGGTTCTAAAAAACAGGTTATAAAAAATGTCATGCAGTGCATTGGAACCTGTTTCTCCTACCAAACTTTATGTGCTTTGTTTTTCTTTTCCCTTTTCTGTTTTCTCCTCTTTTTCTTTCTAGCTAAAAGCTGGTCTAAAGCGCAAAGTCTGTGGTCTTTCAGAACAAGATAGCACCCGGCGTGTTTGGCCAAAACACACACACACGTCTTCACAATCAGAAAACACCTTCATTTATGTTCAGTCTTTTCCTCACACAGGAGTGTGGATTAGTAAAGTGTCATTTGAACATATTTTCTATCAGCAATAATGTGTAAATATTGAAGTTAAAAGCATGCATGACTAGTTGTAACTCTGCGAGTGTTTCCTATGACGGACGGTGGCCTGTCAGATGTACGGCAGCTTCAGGAGGACAATATTCTCCATTCACAACCAAGTGACTATAGACTGTATGGATGTGACTTGTTTATAAAAGTTGAGGTGTGCAGACAGATACATTGGCATTTATTTAATACACTAATCAAAATGTAGTGCTAATGTGAAAAAATAAACAACTATGATGTGTTATTATTTTTCACCAATCTGTAAAATTGCATCCTTAAATTGTAATGGATTAACGGTATTGCATCCTTCAATACTATATAAGAAAATACAAGTAATATTAGTATATATAATATGTAGTATTTTAACTGCGATTAATCGCGATTAATAGAGTAGTATTGCGATTTTTTTAATCATCAGTCCTATAATAAATCTAAACAGACCTGCAAAGTGCACACGGGACGCGATCACGGCTGTCAGATCGTCTTTATCAGATGAGTCAGCATAACAGCTGGAGCAGCTGTAGTGTTTGTGTCTGCCTGTTTGTTGTGATCCAGAAAAACAAGCATTAAATAATTCTGATCTATAACATACAAATGTACAAGACACAATATTTGACCACACAAGTCAAGCCCGACCCAGAGAGAAAAGGGTATGTATGCTTCTGTCAGAGCTGGTTGGATATATCCGTGCGTAATTTTGTGCACTTTAAACTTCAGAGACTCTTTCTGATTGTTTCGTAGCGGGACAAAGGAGGAGGATTGGAGGAGGAGATGAGGATTAGGTGGGAGATAATAATTAATTATAAAATACAACACAATTTCAAGGTGCTTCATTGTAAAACATAACCAGTTATACATATCTGCATGACATTTGCGGTTCATTTATTGTAATGGTTTTTGCAGGTGTTCATGTAAAATAAACTATTTACACATGAAACTGCTTTGGAGACGTGTCTCCATATATTGCGCACTCTCACGCTTTCACTTCTCGAACCAGGAGATCTGTCTCCTCGCTTTGAAAATCTTTTCTCTTTGTTTCCTCCTTGTAAATCCGCCGTCATGCTGACACTGCTTGTGCTGCTGGCGCACCTGCCTCTTACACGTGATGAGAGCTGACTTTCTGATTGGTTTATTGCATGTTCAGCCTAAACTCGCCAGTGAATTAATGAGGCCACTTGAGCACACCTGATAGGTGTATGCTGCTTTGAGCCGATGGCGCAGGGGGCGGGGCAGGGAAAAATATCACTCGCACCTCTGGGGGGAGACGGCAAAGGAGGATTTGGACACACCTTGAATAAATAAAATCTACTGTGCCTCATGCTTTCCACTTGTGCTTTAGATCAGCGTAAGATAGGGCCCTATTTGACTGAATAATACTATATATCTTAAATACTCATTTTCTACTCATTCCTAACCATGTTTTGCAACATGTACTCACGGCATGTTTTGCTGCTTTATGTCAACCTTGTCAAATCACCCAATGCCACATTTTGTCATGTCTCACTTGTTATGTGTTGTCTCATAAAATAAATTTAAAAAAGAGAAAAAAGAAAGGAAGTGGGGTCCAGTGAGGGCACTATCTACTGACTTCAAAGACCTACCATAACCTTCAACAGTCACACTGACACTGACAAAGAGACTTGGATGAAGTCATGACTTGAACAGGGCTGTCCCCTAGAATGTCTGCACAAACCTAGTCCAAGATTGAAATATTCAATATGATAAACTAATCTTGTATAATGCATGGGTTTCACAGCAAATGTGGAGATTGAAATCCCTTACAATAAGAAGTATCATGTATATCATGTAGGCACAAGGTGAAATATTTTAATATTATGCTGAGCTTGGGTAGTCTCTGGTTTATCCGAGTGGGGGATCTCATTATTTTTAGGGTCAAAATATTCGAATACAGTGTTCCTAAATGTTAAGACATACTTTCATGGCATAGCTAAATAGCTTTGTGCACAAGTTAATTGTTGTGCACATTGTTAATTCATCCACAGATTTAAAAGATTTCTGAGAATGATAAAACTGACACATTTTCACTTTGTCATACTTTTGATTTGATTTTAGCTTTGGAAAGTGATTGAAGTGATTGTATAAAATCCAATTCAATCACACAAAACAATCTTCCACTTTGCCATTACTTTCTGCCTCATTTGATGTTAGCCAAATGACAGCAGACCGGCCAAATGAATCACAGACTGAGCACCTGCTCAAGATAATGATATTTGTCCTCATTAGGATGCTCAGTACCTTCTTATCCTCACAAGCTTAACATATCCAATCATTCTTTCATTTGGCCAGTGAGTGATACCACCTCCTCCAGTTCAGTCGAAGCTTTAATGAAATACCTATGTCTTATTCAATCTCTCTCTTACACAGGTTATTTCATTTAGCATGGTCAGTAATAGCCAAGGAAGTAATAATTACATTCAAATATTAATCTCTGTTGTTGGGACAGAGTGATGAATCAAAATCCTTCACTTGTTCTCTTTCCAGAGTCCCTCCTCCTATTTGATTACTTCCCCATGTGCCACCCAGCAGACTGCAATGACAAATTATTGTAATTCCCCTTCACATGAAAGAAGGCTGGATTTGAGGTGTGGCTTTGTTTAGAGGGTGTGGAAATAAGTGCAGGGAGGTGACAACTGAAACATACAAACCAGACTGTGTGTGTGTGTGTGTGTGTGTGGACGTGTATTACTTATTGTTGTGGGGACACAAATCTGTTTACACACTCACATTGTGGGGTCTCGCCTACTTTATGGGGACAAATTGCAAGTCCCCATGAGGTAAATCATTAAATTTTAGGGTGAAGACTTGAGTCAGGGTAGGGTCAGGATAAGTCTCCAGGAAATGAATGTAAGTCAATGTAATGTCCCCAGAAGGGGACATTACAAGGGGGGGGGGGGGGGGGGGGGGGGGGGGGGTGTTCTGTGTGTTTTTGTGGGTGCGTATTTAGTTAGTTGCTGCATCTAGCCAAACCATCAAACCACCCAATAATAACTGCCATAAATTTGCATGCAAAATCACAGCTTCAGTGTGACTGTGTTGTCTGTTTTTTGGTTTGCTTTGTTGGTTTTGGATTGCCATAGTTTTTCTTTCCATTTCTCAGTTTTTCTGGGCTTTTCATTATAGAAATAGGAAGCAGGGATTCTGTGTCATGTGGCTCTGCTGCTCTTTATTAGACCAATAAACTGTCAGCTATATCCTGAACACTGGCCAAAGAAGTCTGATGCTCTGAGCATTCCAGCCCATTCTCAATCCCAACGGCTCAAACACAGCAGCTTGGTCAATGCAGCTATGCTTTACTGTATGGTGCTGTAGATACCTCATAGCGTAATTTCTTGAGCTGCCGCTCCAGCATGATGTGATTAATGTACTGTTGAATTCAGGTGACATAGTGAAATATGCATTTTGAAGAGGTATGGTAGCTGAATGAGACTTTGACCCAGCAGAGCAGGGTTCAAGCACCATGTGAAACCAAAAGTCAGCGTTGACTTCTTTTTACACAACATAACATCACTGTCCAATGAAAAAACACTTATCTCCAAAATGTCAACTTTTCAGTAGTGAAGAAAAACAACCATGTTTTTAGCTTGGTGGCAATGCATTTTTCAGATGATCTAGTATCGTTGAGTGATATGTTAAAATTTTTCAACCAGCCATCATTGGCCCATCCATCAGCGATTGGCGATATATTTGTCCTCCCTCCCGTCTCAGCTAGGAGATGTGTGCAGACAGCAGCTATTGTAACACATGACACATAATACCTTATGAAAATAAACTAAACATGACACATTACAACTTTAAATAGTGTTAAAACTCACCTGGGTATTGTGTGACAAGGTGTAGCTTTCTTTAAGCAGGGCGGGTGGTGATGGTGCTATATGCATTACTGCATTCAGTACTGCAAATCCATATGCTTGACTTGATACCAGCTTATGTACATAGTTGCAGCTCTTGACAGGTACTGTTGAGAGAAGCCTGCAGAATTTCACAAGAGTGTGGGTGGTAGATTAGACAGAATTTTGAGTGAGTTAGTTAGTGTTAATATGCACATTGATTTAAATACTATTTCTTACTTCTGTTACAGCCATGATACAAATTTCATATGAGATGGTAGATTTCTGTTTTTTACTGTGTAGTACTGTATGTAATATAAAAAACTTGAACTTCCCAATGCCAACGCACAAAGCACAAGAAGACAGTAAGGACACTAAAATGGTGCTACTACACATGCAAAACAGAATGCAATTGTAGGTTTATTTGATAAAAGCAAGACTTATTTTGTGGAACAGTTATGCATTTTCTTTTGGCTACATGATGACTGATGAGCATAAATACCTGTTTACCAATCAGCCTTTTTTTCTTTTATAAACAATGCACATTATTTTTGGCAACCTGATGACTGACGAGTGGCTGCTTTTCAGGATACATGGCCAGTCATTTGGCCACGCCCTCTGAACAGCAGCCCCCACAGTATGTTTCCTATCAGCTTAGTCATATCATATGTTCAGGCCTGGACTGTGAAGTTTCAGGCAGATTCAACCATGTACACTGAAGTTAAAGCAACTTCCTGTGTAATGGCAAAACATTGAAGTTCGCTGTGCCACCAGGACAACACCTTCACAGAACAACATTACTAAAGTCTTAAGGTCTCTCTGACCAGATTTGTGTTGAATATGGTAAAACTGCTTCAAGGAGCATGTTAAAGTGTAAAACAGGCATCACCAAATGGCGGACCTCGGTCCGGACCTGGACCGAGTGATGGTTCTGTCCGGACCCATGACCAATCTCTGATAAATTCACGAGAATAGATAATTTTCATGGAGCATTTTTTCCAACGGTCGCGGCTATAGACAGCGGGCGCTGCTACTCCAGTTAATACGACAATAGCTTCACTCAGTTGAGCCAATCAAATTGTTTGTTTACCCTGCACGGCCAGTGCACCAGAGCAGAGAGAAAGAGACAGTGATGACAGCATGGCTTGCTCCAAAAGAAGGAAGGCTGATGTGGAAAACCGTTGTTTTAAAGATGAATGGACGGAGAAATTTATGTTCATTCTTCCGGCAAGCAGTTCAAAACCAGTGTGCCCCATATGCTCCGAAAACGTGGCATTAATTAAAAGTGGCAACATGAAGCACCACTACGAAACAAAGCACAGCTCTTTTGAGCAAAGTTATCCCCTGAAGTCCGAGCTGAGGGCACGCAAAATAACTGAACCGCAAGTCCAGTATGACAGACTCATCACGCATACATTTACAGCCCAGCAACATGCAAACAAATGTTCACTAAAGGTATTGTGGATTTTGGGGCAACACAAAAAAACTTTTAGTGATGGGACAGTTGTGAAGGAGTGCTGTTGCTGAGAAATTATTTGAGGGAAAACAAAGAGACGAGATGTGTGAAAAAAATCAAACAAATCCCGATGTCAGCTTCAACAGCAACCAGAAAATCAGAAATATTAGCAGATGATGTACTGGCACAGCTCGATGCAGCTATTCAGAGTGCACCATGCATATCTTGGCCATTGATGAGTCTACAGATGTTACTGATAATGCCCAGCTTTTGGTGTATGTGAGATTTTTTCACAAAGATAAGAAGGAGCTCTGTGAGGAGAGGACATATATGCAGCAATAAAAGAGATGCTGAGAAAGAGGGGCATAGATCTGAAGCGGGTTGTCTCTGTCACCACAGATGGTGCCCCTGCCATGGTGGGGAAAGAGAGGGGGGCGGATGAAAGAGGACAACCCAGATCTTATTGCTTGCCACTGTCTCATCCATCAGACTGTTCTGTGTGCCACTCTATTAGAACATTTTGCTGAAGTAATGAACACAGTGATGAAACTCATCAACTTCCTTAGGGCATCCTCATCCTTTCAGCATCGCCTCCTGAGAGAATTCCTGGAAGATGTTGAGGCAAATGTGAGGTGGCTGAGTAAAGGCAATGCACTGGGACGTTTCTGGTCTGTTCGAAAAGAAATAGCAACTTTCTTAGAGCAGGTTAAGAGTCAGAGAGCAACACAGTTTTCACTTTTTTTGCAAGATGACCACAAGATGGATATGGTTGCCTTTTTGGTTGACATTACATCACATCTTAATGAGCACAATTTAAAGCTGCAGGGCCAGAACAATTCAGTTGCTGATTTGATGACAGCTGTTCGCTCTTTCCAGAGGAAGCTGGACATTTTCAAAGAAGATCTTGAAGGAGAGTGTGAACACCTCCCAAAACTGCAGGAACAGATTCAGGGTGAGAGAGATGTTTTTCCCTTTGTTGACTTCATAAACAAGCTGATTGGAAACTTCAGTAAAAGGTTCAACAGCTTCAGCCTTGGGCAGCAGCTCCTCCTGCTAATCCAGAATCCTTTCCTTGTCAGAGAAGTCAGAGGATTTTCGAAGGAGGTGACACAGACATTCAAGTGTGCACATGCAGGATCTCTACAGCTTGAGCTCAGTGATCTGCAAAGAAATGCTGCATTAACACTAGGACCAGCTGCGCAGTTTATATTATGTTCATTATATTGTTGATTAATGTTGAAATGACGTTCTGCCTCAGTAATAATTGTTAATACCATCAGATAAAACACCAAAGTGATCAGGTTTGAACCTACATACATCGGGATAGTGCAGGATAGTTTCTATTCTGTTTCCAGGATAGAAATTGCAATTTTATGGAAAATATTAATCCCTTCGCCCCCCAAAAGGCTATCTATGGGCACTGTCAAATTACGAAGTACGAATTTGTGAAAAAATAACTGCAGAAAATAACAGTGAAACAGTACCGAACAAACAAACAAATGAACAAAGGCAGGATCAGCACCCTGGAAAGCGCCGCGACATTAGCGCCTTCAGAGAGTGCAGCGGTATCAACGGCTTACACCTCGGGCAAAAGCTCTCTAACTCTGAACCCTTAGGTGTACTTCCCACTCACAGGTCTTCCAAATAATATTTTCTGTCAATCCCCTCTTCATCATCGTTTTCTTTGTTGATTTCTCTTTCTTTCTTTCTGTCTGTCTGTATCCCTATCACGCAGTCAGTGTCACTCTGTCCATGTGACTGTCTGTATCCCTCCCTCTGTGTCTCTGTCTCTCTCTGTTCAGACTGTTCCTGCGTATGAATATGGAAAATATAAATATAAATAATAACTAATTTTTAAAAAAATCATAGCTGTGGGAAAACAAGACTGCTAAATGTATCACTTTGCACCTGGTGAATTATGTGCGGTCTATGTGACCGCTGTGGCGGTCGGAGGTATAAATGCTCAGAAATCTTTTGTGTTTTATTTAAGCACCTCCATCCATCCATTTTCTGTAACCGCTTATCCGTGAGGGTCGCGGGGGGCTGGAGCCTATCCCAGCTGACATTGGGCGTGAGGCGGGGTACACCCTGGACAAGTCGCCAGTTCATCGCAGGGCTGACACATAGAGACAAACAACCACTCACACTCACATTCACACCTACGGGCAATTTAGAGTCACCAATTAACCTATTATGCTGCATGTCTTTGGACTGTGGGAGGAAGCCGGAGTACCCGGAGAGAACCCACGCAGACACGAGGAGAACATGCAAACTCCACACAGAAAGGCCCTGCCGGCTCGGGGATTCGAACCCAGGACCTTCTTGCTGTGCGGCGGCAGCGCTAACCACTGCGCCATCATGCCGCCTATTTAAGCACCTTATAAGCTTAAAAAAAACGCACAAAACACATATTTAGGAAAAGTCACAGAATGAGAGGCTTGTAGTTTTTTTTAAAACAAAGTTATTTGTATTATAAAAACCCAAATGGTCTGTCAGACCGTTTTGGCGGTTCTAGTGTTAAGAGAGCATTTTGAGGCAACAGACCCTGCTACTGTCTGGCTAAAGACTGTGTCTGAGAGTGTGTTCCCTGGTCTAACCAAAGTAGCACTGCACACCTTGACTATGTTTGGATTGACTTACAGCTGTGAGTCAGCTTTTTCCACTATGAACATTATCAAAAACAAATACCGTTCCAGGCTCACCAATGAACACCTACATATCTGCATGAGAATGGCACTGACTCCATTCAAACCAAGATTTAAATTACTGGCAGGGCAGTCACATGCCCATTTTTCTCATTGAGAAAAGTAAAAAAAAAAACAAAAAAAACGAATAATTAAAAGAGAAAAGGTGGTGTTCAAAGCTCTGTTTGCATTTTTTTTCCTAAAAGAGACACTTTTTATTTATTGTTTTCTGAAGATGTTGACTTTTTTACTTGAACTGTAGGCCTTCAATTCTTTAGGCTGGGACCTCTTTAATTTAAGAGAAGAAAGGGTTATTCAGCTCTGTTTGCATTTTTTTATTTATTTTATTCTGAGGTTTTTGTTTTCTTTAATCTGAAATAAATGAATGAATGAATGAATTTATGGTAAAAGAGCTAGCTGTGCACTCTGTTAAACATTTCCTGCATTGAAAATTGACAATAAATATTGTTGAAACCATATGAAAATGTGGACATAGGGGAAGGCTATAAGACACAAGCTGGGCTTTGGTTTGGACCTTTTACTTGGAGGAAATTTTAATAACTGGACCCCAGTGACTTTTAATTGAATACCCCTGGTGTAAAATGTGTTATTTGCTGTTGCCAGTGGCTGGCGCTATGACTATCACAGAATATTGACATGTAGAAGTGTTCAGGCCTAGACTATTATCAAACATGTGAAGTTTGGTGCAGACTGGAGTATTCACACTAAAGTTATGGCAGGTTCCTGTTTCATGGTGAGACACCAAAACTTGACAGCACACCATGCCACACCTTTCAAAGTTTGCTAAATCTTTTAATAACTTTTGGTCACAAAGTAGCCTTGATGGTACACAGTGATTTTGAAGTCAATATGATTAATTCTGTTGGAGGAGTTTCATTAAAATACAAAGCATGGAGATAACCAAAATTGATGACTAATTTCAAAATGGTCGACTTCCTGTTGGGTTATCGGGTCCAAGAGACTTTACTGTGCATCTGGGCATGATACATGGGTGTACCAATTTTCGTTAATGTCAGTGAAACATGCAGCGGGGACTGCAGTTTAGAGGGTGTGGCCAAACCATTTGCTTATGCTCGGGCCTTTATGATAATAATTGTTACATAACCATGTATGTTCAATTACACAGAGGCGACAAACAATTGGATGAACTTACATGCTTAACAGAGTGCCATAGATGGAGAATAGTGCAGCTGTGGGCTTCTGCATCTTTCTTGAGTGCATCTGGGCAGTTCAGTTCCATCAGTCAGTCTGTCTAACAATCCAGATGTGGGCTGTCTGTGAAGTGCAATTAAGCATCATTCCTCAGTATGCACAGTACATACAAGTGCAGATCAGGGCAGATGAAAAATTTGTGAAGAACAGGGGTGCAAAGTATATTTCTTTATTTCTTTTTTTATGTTTTCATTTGTTACCTCAAACCAGAAGATGAGCAAGTGTGGAGGAAGGGAGGAAGGATGTCCATCGGCCAATTTTCAAAAAAAATTTTTTTATCTTCCCTTAGAGTCAAGTCAAGTCAAATTTTATTTATATAGCACCAATTCACAACAAAGTTGTCTCAAGACACTTTACATATAGAGTAGGTCTAGACCACACTCAATAATTAATTATATTTACATCCAACAATTGAAACAATTCCCCCATAAGCAAGCACTTTGGCGACAGCAGCGAGGAAAAACTTCCTTTTAACAGGCAGAAACCTCGGACAGATCCATGACTCATGGTAGGCGGTGATCTGACGGCACCGGTCGGGTTGAGAGGGAGAGAGGAGAAGGGAAGAAAGAGGGGAGGTGGGAGGGGTGGAAGAGAGAGAGAAAAGAAGAGGGGCAGAGAGAACAGTAGTAACACAACATCAATAGTAAAACTATGTGTAGGAAATAGTAGTACATATAAATATGTAAGCTGTATGTAGGTAATAATATTAATATTAGTTGTTACAATAGTAGTAATAATGATAATAATAATAATAATAATAGTAACAACAACAATGTGATAAATGTATGATTGATTAAGTGAGTTATAATAGTCCACAGTAGAAGGTGCAGCAGTGATCAGCGATCCATGCGCGGCCACAGTCCATGGGAATCTGCAGGATGACAAAGCAGAAAGACTCCGGGGAAGGAATCAAGTCAGTAACAGGCATTAATAGAACATAAACATCTGGGGAGAGTGATGAAGAAAGAGAAGAGCTCAGTGTGTCTTGGAGCCTCCCAGCAGCCTAAACCTATAGCAGCATAACTAGGGGCTGGTCAGGGCAAACCTGAGCCAGCCCTAACTATAAGCTTTATCAAAAAGGAAGGTTTTAAGTCTACTCTTAAATAGGGCCCGACCGATTTATCGGTCGGCCGATTAAGTCGGCCGATTATAGCCCATTTGAGAATAATCGGTAATCGGCCAAAATTCGCAGATTATGGCCGATTATAACTGCAGGGAAAAAGACTTGATTTTCCCAAATATTCCCCAATATTATTTATCCGACCGGTAGAGGGCGCACCAACCTCATGACACACTTCACTAACCACCTCACAGCAGAGTGACCTGGAGCCGAGCAGTCTGCATCAAAGGTAAATATAACTAGTTTGTGAAATAAACAATAAGTCAATAAGTTCCCCGTCACGATGTGCCTCTCTGTGGTCTCGGTCATGCCGAGTTATCTGTTTATGTTGCGTGTAAGCACTACCTACGTATGCAAGCTAAAGTGAGAATAAGCCATCAGCTATTAGCCTAGCTACACACATTAGCCGTGTCAGTAAAGCCCCCCACACACCGCGAGCCGACGGCCTTTACCCCTCGACCACCCACTGACCAGGTTGGGCACCCACTGGGGGGCACGCAGACGTGCATTTCTCCGTGCTAGTCGGCAAGCGCCTCTGCCCCTCAGCCCCTCAGCTGTATGTCTGTGGGTATGTGTATGTGTAGGATTTCTCACTCTCACCCCGCCCCCTCAGTTTCTCATCCACATAGCCTACCTGCCCATACCATACACATTCACAGTCAGTCAGAAATCACATAACTTAAACATCATAAGAAGAACATTACTGCGGGGTCGCTACAATGTGCAGTGGGTTATTAACAACGAGTTGCTACGTGGCATGATATGTGCACCAGTGTTTGTAGAGCCCGGTTCAGGGGTGCAACCCTTTTTTTTTAAACCAATGCATATTTACATCTTACTAATCTGTTTTTATTTTATTATTATTATTATTATTATTTTTATTTATTTATTTATTTATTTTTAAAAAAAACCTAATGGTAATGTTAAGGATGGTAAGGTTTGTGTTATATGCTGCTTGCCTCAAAACAATAAAAGTATTTGCAATTAATTTTCTGCCTTCAATTTACATCTTTGTAAGAAAGAAATGTCTGAGAGGCTCAAAAGCAGCCATTTGTTAAAAAAAAAAATTTAATGTAAAAATTTAATCGGCCGATTAATCGGTTATCGGAAATTTTCTTCCCTAATAATCAGCATCGGCCCCAAAAAATCCATATCGGTCAGGCCCTACTCTTAAATGTAGAGATGGTGTCCCGAACAGAAACTGGAAGATGGTTCCACAGGAGAGGAGCTTGATAACTGAAAGCCCTGGCTCCCAGTCTACTTTTGGAGATCTTTGGGACCACCAGTAAGTCTGCATATTGAGAGCTAAGTGTTCTAGTGGGATGGTAGGGTACTACAAGCTCTTTAAGATATGATGGTGCCTGATCATTAAGCACTTTGTATGTAAGGAGAAGGATTTTGAATTCTATTCCAGATTTTACAGGCAGCCAGTGCAGTGAAGCTCATACAGGAGTAATATGCTCTCTTATCCTAGTTCCTGTTAGTATACTTGCCGCAGCATTTTGAATCAACTGCAGACTCTTTAAAGACTTATTGCTGTAGCCCGATAATAACGCGTTGCAGTAGTCTAGCCTAGAAGTAACAAATGCATGGACTAGTTTTTCTGCATCTGCTTGAGACAGGATGTGCCTGATTTTTTTGATATTGTGGAGGTGAAAAAAGGCATTCCTTGAGATTTGTTTAATATGGGAGTTAAAGGATAAATCCTGATCAAAAGTAACCCCCAGATTCCTTACTGTGGTGCTGGAGGCTAAAGTAAAGCCATCTAGTGTAGCTATATCAGTGATTAGTTTGTTTCGATGTTGTTTAGGGCCAAGTACGATAACTTCGGTCTTATCTGAGTTCAGAAGCAGAAAGTTGTGGGTCATCCAGGTCTTAACATCCTTAAGACATGCTTGCAGTTTGGCTAACTGATTTGTCTCATCTGGTTTTATCGATAAATATAATTGGCTATCATCTGCATAACAATGGAAGTTAACTGAGTGGTTTCTAATAATATTGCCTAAGGGGAGCATATATAAAGTGAATAGTATTGGCCCAAGCACTGAGCCTTGTGGAACTCCATAACTAACTTTACTGAGCACAGAGGATTCATCGTTAACATGTACAAACTGAAAGCGATCTGATAAGTAGGATTTAAACCAGCTTAGTGCTGTTCCTTTAATGCCAATTAAATGTTATAGTCTCTGTAATAGAATATGGTGGTCGATTGTGTCAAATGCTGCACTAAGATCTAACAGGACAAGTACAGAGACAAGACCTTTGTCCGACGCTAAGAGAAGGTCATTAGTTACTTTCACCAGTGCTGTCTCTGTGCTATGGTGTACTCTAAAGCCTGACTGAAATTCCTCAAATAGTTCATTGCGATGGAGAAAATCACACAGCTGATTAGCAACAGTTTTCTCAAGAATCTTAGAGAGAAAGGGGAGGTTCGATATAGGTCTATAGTTAGCTAAGACCTCGGGATCAAGAGTTGACTTTTTAAGAAGAGGTTTAATTACAGCTAATTTAAAGGAATGAGGTACTTAGCCTGCTGACAAAGAGAGATTTATCATATCTAGTAGAAAAGTGCCAACTACAGGCAGACTCTCCTTAAGTAGTCTAGTTGGGATAGGATCTAGGAGACAGGTGGATGGTTTTGATGAAGAAATTGTTGAGGTTAATTGTGGAAGGTCAGTGAGAGAAAAAGAGTCTAGATATACATCTGAGTTTGCAGCTACCTCTAAGGTTTCCATGTTAGGGAATGAATTAATATCGGTCGGGGGCATAAGTTGATCAATTTTGTCTCTAATAGATGTAATTTTATCATTAAAGAAGCTCAAAAAGTTATTACTGCTGAGAGACAGAGGAATACATGGTTCTATAGAACTATGACTCTCTGTCAGCCTTGCTACAGTGTTAAAAAGAAACCTGGGGTTGTTCTTATTATCCTTTATTAATGATGAGTAATAGACTGCTTTAGCATTGCAGAGGCCATTTCTATAGGTTTTAAGACTATCTTGCCAGGTTAATCGAGACTCTTCCAAATTGGTGGAATGCCATTTCCTTTCTAGTTTTCGTGACGTCTGCTTTAACTTACGAGTTTCGGAATTATACCAAGGGGCTTGCTTTCTTTGTTCTATAAACTTCTTTTTCAGGGGCGCAATAGAATTAAGCGTTGTACGCAAGGATCCTGCAGCATGATCGACAAGATGATCAATTTGGGAGAAATTACATAAAGTGTTATCAGAAACATTTAGACATGACATTGAGTTAAGAGCTAGGGGAATCTTTTCCTTAAATGTAGCTACAGCACTTTCAGAAAGGCATCTAATATAATAATTTTTAGGTACTGGTGTGTAGTCTGGTAGTAAGAATTCAAGCGTTATTAAAAAATGATCCGATAAAACAGGATTTTGTGGATATACTATTAAATGATCAATTTCAATGCCATAGGCTAGAGCAAGGTCGAGACTGTGGTTGAAACAGTGTGTGGGCTTATGCACGATCTGACTGAAACCAACTGAGTCCAGTAATGACATAAACGCAATGTTAAGGCTATCATGATCGACGTCGACACGAATATTGAAATCCCCTACAATGATAACTTTGTCTGTTTTAAGGACTAAGCTTGATAAAAACTCTGAGAATTCAGTCAGAAATTCTGAATATGGACCAGGAGCTCGGTACACAACAACAAATATAACTGGCTGTAGTGTTTTCCATTTCAGGTGTGAAATACTCAAACAAGACTTTCGATTGAGTTATAATTAAGTTTCGGTTTAGGACTGATAAATAAGGTAGAGTCATAAATAGCTGCAACTCCACCTCCTCTGCCAGAGCCACGAGGAATGTGAGTATTAATGTGACTGGGGGGAGTAGCTTCATTTAAGCTAACATATTCTTCAGGACCTATCCAGGTTTCAGTAAGACAGAATAAATCAATATGATAATCAGAAATTAGGTCGTTTACCAATACAGCCTTAGATGACAGAGATCTGATGTTTAAGAGTCCACATTTGATGTTTATATTTTGTTGTAGTTTCACACTGGTGGTTTTAATTTTTATTAGGCTTTTATGATTTACTCCTTTTCTGTTAATTTTTGATATAAATGATTTACATGGTCGGGGGACAGACACCGTTTCTATGGGGTTTTGGGTGGGTAACTGCTCTAATGGAAGCACAGAGAGGCGTGTAAGACTGCAACTCTGCGTCCTGGTCTCAACTCTGGGTTGTCACGGACTGGGCTGACTAATAAACTTGGCGAGATTACTAGAAATGAAAGCAGCTCCATCCAAAGTGGGATGAATGCCGTCTCTCCTAATAAGACCAGCTCTTCCCCAGAATGTCCGCCAATTATCTACAAAGCCCACATTATTATCTGGACACCACCCTCAACAGCCAGCAGTTGAAGGATGACACGCGGCTAAACATGTCATCACTGGTTAGGTAGGGGCCCAGAGAAAACTACGAGTCTGACATTGTTTTAGCATATGTACACACTGACTCAATGTTAATTTTAGTGACCTCCGATTGGCGTAATCGGGCGTCATTATCGCCAACGTGAATAATGATCTTTCCATATCTACGTTTAGCCTTAGCCAGCAGTTTTAAATTTGACTCAATGTCGCCCGCTCTGGCCCCAGGGATGCATTTGACTGTGGTTGCTGGTGTCGCTAGTTTCACATTTTGCACTATGGAGCTGCCAGATACCAGAGTTTGTTTCTCAGCGGGTGTGTCGCTGAGTGGGGAGAATCTATTGGAGATGCTAAGGGGCTGGTGGTGGGCCGTGGGCTTTGTTTTAGGGCTATGCTTCCTTCGGACAGTCACCCAGCCTCCCGGCTGCTCGGGAGCTGCAGGGGGATGGCTAGCAGAAGCTACATTAGGTCAGTCCGCACCAGCTATTGGGGTCTGGCTAGCTGATGAACCTTTCCATGGTGCGGAGCCGCGCTTCTAACTCACTAAGCCTCGCCTCCAGCACTACAAATAAACTACACTTATTACATGTACCATTATCACTAAAGGAGGCAGGCGAATAGCTAAGCATGTGAAACACCGAGCAAGAGAGAGCAGGAGAGTGAAAGGGGGAGAGGGAAGCCATGGCTAGTTGCTATGCTAAAGCTAACGGTAGTTAACAAAGACGGAGAATGTGAAAACAGCTGTGTGATTAGCGATAAAGCTGCTTAAATGGGGTCGCAGCAAGTGCTTAGGCAGTACGAAAGTAGTTTGGAATTAAAGAGGGTAATTTGCCGCTGAGATCAGAGTTTTAATGAAATATACTGGGCTAAGCTGGAGCTGCAAGTATCGGCAGTACACAACACAGCGACAGGAAACAGGAAATGACACAATACGCTTACCGTAGCATGTCAGCACGTATCCCTGCAAGAACTGCAAGCAAGAAGAGAAGTCATGGGGCTGCATTCCAGGGGTGACCAGTGCCCACCAGACCAGAACAATGAGCTAAAAATGATTAGAAGCCATTAAAAAGAGGTGAGTGACAAATCTCTGTCTACATTGCACTAATTTATATCATTATTTTATAGAAATATTAATTAGTGGAGTATAAGTATTATACAGTAGAAAGTATTTTCATAACTTAAAACTACTGCAACAAAATCATAAGGGATACATTTCAAGCAACTAACCAGGGTTTGTGATGTGTTCACCTACTGTTCCACAAAAACAAGGCATTTGTAAAACATGCGTGAATAGAAACTTGACTAGGTGGGCAATCATGATTTCTAGACCCCCATCAGGAATAAATGGAATATGTATGGAAGTCTTATCAGTCATGGACTAATTGCTGTGATTTACAGGGGCTCTGATGTCACTTTGACCTCTAGTTGCCCACACTGGGCTACGGCTTGCCCATTAATCACACATAAATGGTTGTCACAGCTGGATTCTGCACTCATTCAACATGAGCTCAGAAGCCCCAGCCCCTGTCAACTGCTGACAGATGGAGAAAGGGGGGAGCAGGGAGACAGAGTAGACAGGAAGGTGATTGGGCACCCAAGTGAGTTGCATGGGGGACTGTTGTAGGGTGGAACCAGACGCAGGACACAGGCACAGGAGATAAGGTGAGGTTTCAGAAGGTTTATTTGAAGATGTTTAGGAGGAGAGGGGCTGCGCTGAATGGAGTGGGCAGGCTGGAATGGAATGAGGATTTGGAGAAAAGAATGATCCTAAGCCAAGTCAAGTCAATTCAAGTCAGTTTTATTTATATAACTGCAAATCATAGCAGAAGTTATCTCAGGGCACTTTTCATATAGAGCAGGTCTAGACCAAGCTCTTTATAATAGCTATTATTTACAGATGCCAGTCCCCACCAAGAGCAAGCATTATCTGGGCCCAATCTTGGGCGTAATGCATTTAATCAAGGTGTGTCCAAATCCACCTTTACGGATAGAGGGAGCCAAGATGGCGGCGGTGTAGGTGAGCGTGTGTCTTTCGCTCTGTTGGGTGCTTCGGAGGTTTTGCAGTTATACAACCGAAAGAAACTTTGAATTTTGCACGAAGGCAGCACACGTGTTAACCTAACCGACTGTGACATTCTTGAACCAAATGGGGAAAAGGAAAGGCAAGAAAAGCTCGTCCACTACAAGCACCATGATGGAGCCGACAAAACTACCTCAAACTCTCCCTCCTGGGGAAGCGCTGATGACATGACTGCTGCTGAGGTAAACGGAGCACAAACCCGCAATAATTCAACCAAAGAGGTATGGTTTGATTCCAACCCAAATCTTCAATTTGAAGAGTTTGAAGCTTTGCCGGTCCCTCTCCCGGACACTCCACTGAAACCTCCAACTAAAAAGGTGAAGCACGTTGATGCCGGCAGCAGAGAAAGCGGGGAAATTCTTGATGCAATCCGGGAGCATGACGATACTTTTCGCTCCATCTCCGACATTAAAAGAGCAACTGAAGCTACCTCAAAGCAGCTGGAGAAGCTTACTTCAACTGTTCAACAGCTTACCTTAGACGTCAACCAGCAAAAACAAGGGCTGGTTAATGTGGAAAAAGTGGTCCAAAAACTACAAGATGAAAATAAGGCTCTGAAAGCGGAGATCGCTGAATGCCAACACAAGCAGAAGATGGTCTCTGAAAATACACGGAGTGAAGGAGGACAAAGGAGAAGACATCAGACGCAAGATTGTGGATATCCTGGGCAAAACTGCCCCAAAGATCCGTCAGAGCCTGGAGGATGGGGTCGACATTGTTCATCACGTTGGATGGAGGCGGCTGGACGGCTCGAATAGGGCTACCATCGTCCTATTTGCCATGAGACGCCTTCGAGATGCTGTTTGGAGGGATGCCAAGGGCTCCAAGTTCCTGCAGTCGGTTGACTGAGAATCACTGAAGCATTGTCACCAGGGAGAAGCTGTGGCCCATTGTCCAAAAAGCTTGTGAAGAAGGGAAGAAAGCACCCTTCATCTTCATTGATGACCCCTCAGAGGTAACTTGAATGTATGATCTGAAACTCTGAGACTGTCTTATCACTCAGGAGAGTCATTGTAGTGGAAAATTAAGCCAGTACAGAACTTTGATCATATTGACTGATTAATAGTTTATATTATAGTTTAGTTTTATTTATTTTTTCTACCCCTGCTTTTGCTTTCTTTCTTTTTTTTTTAATATTGAAATACTAATGGACAACACGGGGAGAAAAAAAAAGTTGAAAGAAAAAAGAAAAAGAAAAGGTTTATTTGTTGTAGTATATGTATCCGCTGGCTTATTTTTTGTTTTTTGTTTTTTCTTAGACCTGTCTTATCACTCAGGAAGTCATGGTTGTGAACAATTAAGCCAGTGTAGAAAATTGATCATTCTATTGCTTGATCAATAATTTACTTTGTGCTTATTTTTTTCTAACCCTGTTTTTGCTCTTTTTTCTTATTACTGTAATGTTAGTGAAAATCGTGGGGATGAATAAGAAAGGAAAAAAGGATAATATATATATTATTTAAAATTAAAGGTATAAAATGGTCAGTTAATGTCATGTATATTTCTGCTGGCTTACTATTTTGTTATTGTTTTTCCTAATTCTAAAAGTTTACTACAGAATACTGCAGATTTGTATTCTAGGTTGTCATATGACAAACCATTTGAACTGGTTGTTAACCGCCACCTCATCTTCGGTGGACTTTTCTTCAGCACTTTCCAAGTCGTAAGTTTGGTCTCAGGTATACCTTGTCTATATTTTTCTTTGTTATATGGAGTTTATGTTCAACTCTTTCAATGTTATGTCCTTAAATGTCAGAGGTATCAGGGATAATACTAAGAGAAAAGCAGTTTTTTTGTCATGTAAGAGATCTGAAGCAGATTTAGTCTTACTACAATAAACACACTCTAGCGATTCTGATACTAAATTTTGGAAATCGCAATGGGGTAATGCCGGTTACTTCAGCCATGGCACAAACCACTCAGCCGGGGTATTGATTTTTCAACATAAATTTAAAGGAGATGTTCTTAAGTTCATATCTTCCGATTCTGGTAGATGGATTGCACTTGTAGTAAAGCAAGATAATGCTACATTCATTGTTTGTAATATATATGGTTTCAACTCTCAAGCCTCCAACAAGGTTTTATTTAACGAAGTAGTCTCTAAACTGAAAGGATTGCAAAACAAATATTTAGACTCATACACAATTCTTTGTGGAGATTTTAATGAATGCCCAGATGAAACGATAGACAGATATCCGCCCAAACTTAGTCCAACATCACAGAGTACTAATCTTATCTCACTATTTTGCTCCAGCCTCTCCTTAACTGATGCTTGGAGATTTTTCAATCCCAACACAAAAGATTTTACATGGTGTAATAACAGGCTGTCCTTAAAGGATAAGTTCGGTTTTTTGACACCTGGACCTTATTGTTAGGATTAAATATGCTCGAAGACTCACCCAGACAATTTTGGTGGAGCTCGGAGCCGTTTTCGAGCAATTTAGATCCAGCCGACGGCGTTTTTTTCTCATGCCATAGTAGCGGACGGGGCCAGAAATCGAAGCCCCTAAATTAGACATTATCTGCTGCGAAACTCATGCAATGTCCACAACAACACCACCAGTTAGCCCCCATTCGTGGACGTGCAGTGGTTGTTTGTTCTCTGGCCAGCTGTTCGGCTCTTTCCCTCTGCATTAGGGTGACCAGATGTCCCGCTTTGCGCGTGATTTCACGCATTTTCTGTCTCTTTTCACGCATCACGCAAATTGAGACCATGTCCCGCACAACATCCCCCTCAGGCCCCAGCAATGAGAAGCCGGTGATGTTACTGCACTCTGGGCTGTTTGTTGTTGTCATAGTAGCACCGCACGTACGGCGTTTAGGCCCGCCCCTAATTTTCTCTGCGCTACCAACAGCTGAGGTGACAGCTAGTGAATGACACTCACATCGCGCGTTCTTCTTTGGAAATGGAGGAGGGGGAGACGCCAAACAAGAAGAGACGATGCAGCTACAGGCGGTGTCCCACTTTGTCCCTCACAAACATACCCCTTGTCCCTCTTTTGGTTTATTGGGACCTGGTCACCCTACTCTGCATCCTCCTTTCAAATAGCTCCTCGTCGGTGTATTCTGGCTCAAAACGATACGGGCATCCATTATACTCAAAGTCGTTGTCAGACACTTCTACATCGGATAAATATTCCGCCATGCTGCACAGAAATAGCCGTGTTGCCGTGTAGCCTAGCAACAACAGTGTCTCTACTCAGCTGCGGTCCTGCGGCACACGTCTATGACGTCACCAAAAGTTACCCATCCTTGTAAAGTCCCGGATGACCATAACAACGAAGTTGAGCTGACATGGTGATAACACTGGCCATTCATTTATAACATGTAGGTGAAATGAGCGAGTTTCGCAGCAGATAAAGTCTAATTTAGGGGCTTCGATTTCTGGCCCCGTCCGCTACTATGGCATGAGAATAAACGCTGTCGGATGGATCTAAATTGCTCGAAAACGGCTCCGAGCTCCACCAAAATTGTCTGGGTGAGTCTACGAGCGTATTTAATCCTAACAATAAGGTCCAGGTGTCAAAAAACCGAACTTATGCTTTAAGATCAAGGATTGATTTATTTTTAATTTCTTTTTCAATCCTACAATTCGAAAAAGACATTAATCACCTTTATGCCCCTTTATCCGACCACCAACAAATAACTTTGAAACTTTCAGCTTCTCAGGAGACAGTTGGCATGAGAGGTTATTGGAAACTTAATAATTCTCTCTTAACAGACAATCAATTCAATGATACAATTAAGAATTTGGTAAATGAAATTCTCAATGATGGCGTGAATGATAATTATAGCAAAAAATGGGAATTCTTTAAATACAAAGTAAGATGCTCTGCAATTAGAAGAAGCAAGGAGCTCAAACAAGAAAGACATAAGCATGAAAAAGACGACTGAAAAACTCAACCTAGACACCATTATCATTGAAACTCAAACCGGGTTTATGAAAAGTAGACATATTAGCTGCCATATTAGACTTATATTAGACCTTTTAGATTATTCGGACGCTGTAGACTCTGAAGCACTCATTTTATTCCTAGACTTCTATAAAGCCTTCGATTGAACATAACTTTCTCTTGCATTCCCTCAAAACTTTTGGTAATAGGTTGGTAATAGGTTCATTGATATTGTCTCCATGTTCTATAATTACATTAACAGCTCAGTGATTATTAATTTGAGTACTTCTAAGAGATTTCAGATCAACAGAGGTGTTCAGCAAGGCTGTCCCATCTTGCCCTTCTTATTTATTTTAGTCACCGAATTATTGTCAATCCACATTAAAAATGATATAAACTTTAAAGGAATTTCGATTTTTGACAAGGAATTAAAACTTTCACAATTGGCGGACGATACTACAATTTTCTTAAGAGATAAGGACCAACTATCTATTTCTATTAACTTGATTAACCAGTTCTCCAGTGCCTCGGGCCTTAGATTAAACATGTCAAAATGTGAAATTTTATCCATCCATGACTGTGAATACTCTTCAATTGAAAACATTCCTGTTAAGGATTCGGTCAAATATCTAGGCATTTATATAACGAAAAATCATATAACCAGACAGCACCTCAACTTTTCCAATACTACTATCTAAAGCAGAAGGTCTGTCGCGCCTTGTATATCCCTCCCTATCCTTATTCGTTAATAATTTGACAGCCACACAAATTAATAAAATATTCTTAAACTTTATTTGGAAAAATAGATCACACAAAGTTAAAAAAGCAGTTCTCTCAAAAAACAGAGATAAAGGAGGCCTTGAAGTGTTAAACTTCGATGATGTTGTTAATACTTAATTGGCTAAGGAGATGTTTGTTGGATCCAGACTCGATCTGGTACTTTATTCCGAGCCATATTTTTAACCAATTTGGTGGCCTATCCTTTCTTTTAAAGTGCAACTTTCTATCCAACAAATTACCAATCAATCTATCTAAATTCCATCAACAAGCCCTTTTAGCATGGAAGTTAGCCTTAGTCTACAATTTTTCACCACACAAAACTTTCCTTTGGAACAACTGTAATATACTCAGAAGGAATAAATCTTTGTTCTTATTTAAATGATACCGAAGAGATATTCTTTTTGTGTTTAATCTTTTTGATGAAAATGGCAATATGTTTACATATGAACGCTTTATGACTGTATATAATTTTCCTGTCCCTTTCAAAGAATTTAATGCTTTAATCCAGGCTATTCCAATGAAGTTGTCTCATGCTGTGAAAAATCATCTGACTTTCAATGGACACGGAACTGCTCAACCTTTGTTGATGTTGGATGGACTAGAACTGAAGGACAAAAAGTGTAATAATAAACATATTTGTCAAATATTTCAGAGAAAGAACAATACTGTACCTAGAGGGAAGCTCTTTTGGAGTTCTCAGATTGTGGACATTGGATGGTGAAGGACCTGGCTTTTACCACACAAATATTGCATCTCTAAAAAATCAAAGAAATTCACTTCAAAATTTTACATAAATTTTACCCCGTTAACTGTTTTATCGCCAAATTTACAGAAATAGATGATTTATGTTCTTTTTGTAACCAAAGTGTTGAAACTATTTCACATTTATTTTTTGATTGTAGAATCACAAAAGCTTTCTGGTCAGCTCTTAATCTCAACTCTGCCAATATCCAATATTCCTTTACACTAAGAGATATCATCTGCTACTACAATAACAAAAATAACAAAGATTTTGAATTTTTATTAAATTTTGTAATCCTTGAAATTTTACATTCACAAACAAAAATTTGCCAAATCTTGCCCCAATTTTAAGACCTTCCTCTTAGAATTTGAATACACTATGAAATCCTTACATTTATTTGAAAACAGTGAAAGTATCAAACTTACTGCTCATTATGAAACATTTTTCCCATCCTCTGACTAAAATCTGTTGCTTATTTTTATTGTCCTGTTATACTGTCTTTATGTCTGTACCAACATTTTTTAGAGTCTTGTATATATTTTTTGCACTGTCCCATTTGTGGTGTACCTGCTTGTTAACACTTTATTGTTCAATAAATAATAATAATAAAAAAAATCCACCTTTACACCTATCAGCTGTGCCCAAGTGCCTTGATTAATTCATGGGTGAGCTTTCGGCTGAACATTCAATAGACAAAAATAAATAAATAAAAATTGTTGCAGCATCCAGTGATGCTGCAACACAGGTAGCAGAAGTGACGAAATATGTCTGTGAAGGTTCTCAGTCATCCAGGTCATGGTATTCGTAGCAAGGTTTGTCGTAGGCAACTGGACTTGATAGAATTCTTGAAGACATTTTGCCTCTCATCCAAGAAGCTTCTTCAGTTCTGACTGACTGGTTTGGGAGTTCAGGTATTAAACCTTTTTGTGGTCGTTAACACCTAGAGGGGAATGTGGCTCAAGTGCCCACCCTTTCATTGTGTGGACCTTGGGTTTCACCTGGGGGGAGGTGTGAATGAGAGTCGTTAAGGTCCCTGCCACCATGTGACTTGTTGGAGTCATATGATTTCACGGGGGATTTCCCACCTGAAATCACAAAATCCTAGGCCTAATTGACTGGAGAGCAGACTGAGTAGAAGTCTGGTTGTTAGCAGGCTGGATACTAGCAGCCTAAGGCATATTATTATTTAGTAAAGACTTAGAGGATACTTTTTCTGAGCCATAGACAGAGCTGCCGCTGTTACTTCAGTACAATGAGCCTCATACCAAACATCCATGATACACAGGAGTGTAGAAACCAAGTTCTTCAGTTCAAACTTCATTGCTGCCTGCTACATCCATGACCGGTCAGGTTATATGGTCAATGTTCAGTTAAGATGAGGACCTAAAAATGCAGTCAAGACAGATGTCGTAAATGAACAAAAGGTACCCTTTTAAGGTTATGACAGGTAGAGCTCAAAAAGGCAAGGCAATACAAAATAATAACAATCAAAAACAAAAGTTGGCTGAAGATTTCAGGGGAAAAAGTAATCTTAACAGTCCATCAAGGAATAAAAAATGACAGTCACAAAAGCACAAAGTATAACCAGAACAAAAAGAGGAACACAGGAAACACTGGGGAGCAAACATAGACAACCTGACAACTGAAAGAGGCAACACTCATTAAATACACAAAGCACTAATTAGAGGCTGGTGAAGCTAACGAGAAATCAAAGGGGCCGGGAAATAGACAAAGACAAGAAGTAAAGTCAAAGACATACGAAACAAGACTTCAAAATAAAAAGGAAATGACTAAACCCAAAACCATGACACAGTCACCAATTTACATACACACCTCCATGTGGGAGGAACCTGGGTGCCCTGGGGACCCCAGAGACATAGAGAAAGCAATTACTCATGGATGCTGAGATGCTGGTGCTCTATAGTGACCTCTAGGGTAAACGTAGTATATAGCACCTTTAAAGGTCATACTGACTGAAATCTTGTTTTTTTTCTGAACACTTTTATTCGTACCCTGATTTGATATAAGGTTATTCACTCTGTTACTACATATTAAAGCGACAGTTCACTGCAAAATCAAATATACATATTTTTCTCCTGGCCTGTAGTACTGTTTATCCATCCATACTGCTTTGGTCTGAGTTGCAGAGTTTGGCTGTAGAGATTTCTGCCTTTTTCCTATTATATTAGGGCTGGGGGTAAACGATTATTTTTAAAACGATTATTCGGGCGATTATTTTATCGAATAGTCGACTATTCTAACGACTAATTGGACGATTAATCTAACGTTTATTTTTCTGTTGCACGATTAATAAAAACCATAATGTATCTCAAATAAATACCAAAAAATTCTTAATAAATTACTTTATTATACGACGGTTTTTCACAGCCAAACATCTTCTGCTTAACACAAAATAAAAGTACTGTTATACAAAATGGAAGGCCTGTCAGTGTTTACTCTTTTACCGTACCATAGGCCAAAACGCACTGCAGGCTTCATTTGATGCGCGTCAAAAGACGCGCGTCAAATGAAGCTTCTAAAGCGCACTGCAGGCTTCAGATTTAACATTCCATCACCACAAAACCAGCAGTATAGCAAAAGGTCGCTATTTGCATGCATCTGTTTATTTATTTAGTATTACTATTAACAACAGTTTATTTCTTTAATAAAATATTGTCCTCTGAGGGGAAAAAAATCCTCACCTTTTTTCAGGTCCGTCTATTTAATGACTGAACGGTGCACGATATTCAAGTTTTTGTATTAATGCAGCAGGATCTTTTACACGTGTCACTCTGACAGTTTACATCAGAGAGGATGTTTTAGACCACAGCAGACAGCAAACTGCACACAGACACACACCGAGGAGATGAAGAGGAGATGAAGAGGGAGACATGGCGTCTGGACAGTTCATAATAATTTAGCCTATAATAATGCAGCGCAGTGACAAACGTTTCATGGAGAAGACGAACGTCTGTCCGTCTGTTACTGAGACAGATATTTTAGTCACGGAACTGTTCAGTAACATCAGGATTTATCATCAGAAAAGTTTTATATCAGTCAGCACTTCACACACACTCTCCCTCCCTCCTCTCTGCTGTCTCTCTCCTCCTTCGTAGTTATGAATAATTGGCAGGGAGTAATTAAGTATTTAAAAACAAATCGGACGAAAAAAAATCACACTCCACAAAAGTGTTCAGTAATATTGTTTCATGATCATAAAAAGTTTTTATATTAAGTCGGCGCATCTGTCCGTATTCACACGCTCTCTCCTTCTCTCCCGCTCTGCTGCGGGTCCTTTTTTTTTTTTTTTTTTTATTTAACGTGGTTTCAGGTGGAGCTAAAGCTCCGTCAGCACTCCCTCCTCACGTCCATACCTTTTTTATTCCATTAACTCGGCCCAAACACCAGCTGCAACTGCAGATAAAAAAGCCCCAAAATCAAACAAGTTCAGATTGCGAGCGTCAAGGCAGTTTGACGCGTTAAGACGCTTTCAGTGCGTGTTCTGCCATTTAGAACAATGGGTGTACTTCAAAACGCGAGCGTCAGACGCCTTTAGTGCGTTTTGGCCTCTACAGTAACCAAACACAAACACTGCACGGAAATCTAAGACAGTTAGCTAGCACCACCAAAGTGCGCAGAGCTCAAGCTAATGTTACACAATACAATACACTACTAACATTACACAAACGTGAAATTAATTTAGCAAACGTTGGCGATAGTAACGTTACTTACTTCTGGTCTCTGCTCCCACATGGAAGGTGTGCTGGTGTGATATGCCAGCTCCATTTTGCAAAGACTGCAAATAACGATACCTTTACGTTTATGGCTGCATTTAAAGTATTCCCACACCTTTGATGATTTAGGGCGGGTTGTTTTTTGGTGACTTTTTCTTTGAGTAGAGTAGAGCTTGGGAGGGCAGGCTGCTGTGAAGTGGTTGGAGACGGAGTTTCGTCCTCCATGCTGCAATGTTTTGGTCACCCACGTGCGTGTGGCGAGCAGGTGGCGACGCGTCGACTTCCGGATTTGACGTTGACGTTTTTTTAGAATCGAGGCGTCGACGTCATCGAGGCATCGACGTCATCGACGCATCGCTACAGGCCTATATTATATCCTATCCTATTATAATGATTATAATGGAACTAATTGACACTGCCCCACTACAGGCCAGAGGAATAACGTGTATTTTTGATTTAGGGGTGAACTGTCCCTTTAATGTTGATTATTGGGGTAACAGTTTGTCAGACTTTGATCAAATATATTTTCTCAAGATTCACCAGAGAAAATAGAGACACAGCACACAGATTCACTGGTGTCGATACAGAATCTTAGTGAGTAACCTTTGCTGTTCCCTGTAGTAGATAAATCATTGCAGTGGGTAAATACTGACACAAGGGTCACAGAAATATTGCCTATATAGACTGCCAGAATCTGATATGTAATCTGTGTGTTGACTAGACATGTGGTGTGTGTTATTGCGAAACCTGGACATAAATATCCACCGTTGGGAGGGAAGCACTACTCTGTGTTGGTCCATGGCTGCTGTGGTCTTCATCCATAGTTAATAATAATCACTGATGGTCATCCCATTCTCCTAAAGTATGATATCTGCGCACCGAGAAGCTTGAACTTACTTTGGACCAACTGTTTGAAGAGTATTTTTAAATGTGCATTGTTTTCTCTTGTATGTAGCCTACTTTTAATTTTTTGCAAGGTTAATTTAACTTATGGATCATTTTACAACACAGGGTTGTATAATGAGATGTTGGTTGTAGTCCCCTTTGTGCTACTCACATAAACAAAAAACACATACAGCCAATTGGTCAGTAAATAATGATTAAAAATAATAATTCATAAAAACACACTATTTTTCATTGTGGAATGCTGAGGATGAATTAAAGAGTCTCACAGCCCAAGGATAGAGAGAATTAATTAAAGAAAAAAGAATGCAAGGTTTATAATTAATTTGTGTAGCGTACACGCACAAAGTATGAAATACCTAGTAGCAATCTGGGGATACCCCCTAGTGCACCAGCATTATGCTAAAGCCAACACATCTTCAATATACAAGACTTCAAGGATGTAAGCCCTGGCAATTAACTAAGCCAGTGGTTCCCAAACCTTTTCTGACATGCCCCCCTTTCAGAAGGAAAAAAAGGTTTGCGCCCCCACCGTCCCACAAGTTTGAATTATTAAGACTAATTGAGGCTGGAACTGATAAAAAAGGATTTATACATAGAATTTTAGTGAAATAAAGGTTAGAATGATAGAATCACCAAACTCTTGTTTATTTATTTCCCCTACATAGATCATATTCATTCAACTTTGTTTGATTCTTTAAGTTTCCCCTGATCTTCTGTGCCCCCCCTGCAGTGGCTCTGTGCCACCCCAGGGGGGTCCGCACCCCAGTTTGGGAACCACTGAACTAGGCTATACCCTACTAGCAAGTAATGAACTTTGCTTTCTCTTTCACATATTTTCCCATTTTTATGTGTACTGACTGAGTATAACCATGATGTCTAAGCAGAAAAAAACGCTCCTTCTGTGATATGGGGTAACTTTTTTCCTAAATTACACAATATTCAGATTGTGGGACCATTGCAACAGCGCCACCTGTGGAAGAAATCCTTACCAGAAACAACTGGGTATTGAAGGACAATGTTTTTCTGTATTCACATTTGGGAATACATATTTTGTGATTTGAATAATGAATACTGGACATAATAAGGTTTTAAAAAACATTTTTGGTGGTTAAAGATTTTTCTAGAGACCCCCTAAAAGCGATGCTTTCAGGGGTCTGTGCATGCATGTGTGAGAGCAGACACATGTTCATGCCACCCCTGCCCAAGTCAGTGCCCCACTTGCGCCATCCCAGTCAAAAGTCTAGAAAACCATAGAGAGACTGCTTACTTAATGGCTTTCATACAAATGTTTCAGAATCAGAAATTGTTAATGTTACAGATGCTCCTCTCAAGAATAGAAAAAATATATTGTATAGTGCAATTAGAAGAGAAAATATAAAAACTGTAACAAGGTGTATAAAAATATGTACAGTCTACCAAATATACACAGTGACAAAATGGCAATAATAGATAATAAAATAGAATATATAGAGTAAAGGTATGTGTTTTGTTTTCAAAACTGTAATATACTGTTAATATTATACATATGTACTGTAATAGAATAGAAGTAGAGATATAGAATAAGAAATACAACAATTATGTACACAATGTGCATCATGATACAAAAAATACATATATTTATATATCAGTGTAAATAGAAAATGCTGAATGACAGGGAATTATGATAAGAGAAGAGAATAGGAGAATAATAATAATAATAATTATTATATTATAATAGAAATAAACTTTAATTTTAACCCACACAATAATGAACAAAATTCATCTGTAGAGTTCTATTGGTACGCACGCTGTATATAGAGTATTAGGCCCCTGATTTCTACTTGAGCTACAACCATGATAATGTATCTGAATAAAGAATGGCTACTTTTTCATTAAATTTGCAGTGATATTTATGGCCTTAAGACAGGAGTTTCAAACCATGTGCCATAATGTGCCATGGAGGGATGAGAGTGTGTAGGTTTTTTCCACTGATCAGCACACTCACAATGATCTAACTATTGGTCTTCCATGGCAAATGGTTTAAGGCACCTGTTAAAGCACCATCGTCAGGAGAAAATGGATGTTTAAGAACCACTACTCATCAGGCTCTAATAGCAAATTCATTCAAGTTTTTTGTTCATTTTGTCCATCTTCTTTTCATATTGTTGGATGTAATGAACACTGCTATCTTTACACATTTTGTCTCGTTTTAGTTGCTCTTTTCACAGCCAGAGCAAAGTATCATCAGCCTACATGATACATGATGATATATAAATGGCAATCTCAAAGTTGTAGCCATCTTCATTCATTCTGTTACTATCACCCTAAAGCCCAATGAGTATCTCTTCCACCCTGGCTGGTGAGTCCCTTACACATTCCAGAAATATTACCTTTAACTCCCACCTCCTTCCCACGGGTGCGGAGTAAACCCTCCAGAAAATGCTTAGAGGGGACACCCCTCCTTTAAATGCTAGCAATGGCAAACTGACACTAAAAGAAACGTGGTAATAAGCTAGTGTAAAGGAGACTGACATGGGGAGCCAAGAGATAAAAAATAAAGGTAGGTAACATGGAAAAGGAGAAAGAAGGAGGGAATGCGGTGGATAGAGGGACCATGATGAAAATAGTGAGGGCCTAGGAAGGATGGATGGCCTCGAACAAGCCATCTCTGAGTCGTCTGGCTTTGGAATTGGCCGCTGGTCAGGGTGAATGATGCAGTGTGACATTTATTAGAGCCCAGAGACGAGAATGTGCAGATAGAGAGAAAGGAGAGGAAAGGCGTACTGAATGGGTGGAAGAGACGAGAAAAGAAGACACCAAAGAGAGAGAAGGGAAAGATAAGAGTGAGTAAGCCACAAGAAACTGTGGTTTTCTGACGTTAATGTGTGAGCTCTATCATTACATAGACAGACCAACTGCTACAGAATATATCCTCCAAATGTTTCCTTCTTTCTTCTACCGTCATCTTTCCTTCTCTCTGCCTCTCCACCAGGCAGAGGAGAAAAGGCAAATATCTGTCAGCCATTAGGGCTGAGGCTGGATACTTTTCTTATGAAGGAATAAAAGAAGGAATCAGGCTGGAGTGCTATGTCTTCCATAATGTCTCCTTCCCTCTCCTTGCAATCAGTCACTTTGGCTCCTCAAATCCCAGCACAGTGACATTTATTCGAGAAGCAAACGCTGCCCTAGCAGTTATAATATCCCACTGAATGTCCTGTTGTTGTAGGAGGGGGGAAAGAAACAACATTTTACTTTACAATCACTTTGCATTTCAGATTATCATGTACATTAGGTGTTAGCTAACAAGCAGCTTGGGAGTCTTCTTCACTTAAGATGGGAGGACATGTCCCTATCACATTTCAAAATGCTCCTTTCTTAAGCCAGTAATCATCAAGACACTTTGTCATGGGATAAGATGCTAGCACATTAGATGAATGGTCAGGAGTGAACATGGTGAACATGTCAGCAAACTGTTGTGTATTTATACGTCCTCTACTAACTCCTTTGGGACACTTGGGACTATTTCACTGCTAAATACTTCACTATGTTCAGCAGTTTCTGTCTGGGCCCTATCTTACACCCAGTGCAAAGTCAATGGCGCCAGTGTCGTAGGTGGTATCTTCTGTCAGTCATCATATCAAACCTGCCCTGTTCTTACACCAGCACAGTTGTCATTTTTGCCTCAACTGCAAGATATCAAAAGAACTTATGCCTAGTATGTGCGGCCAAAAAATGAAGGCAAAATGGAGGTGTGGCCAGGGACATTTAGTATCTTGTGCACGCCACATTGCAGTTGAAACGACTTGCACTTCAGACCAGCTAAAACCTGGTCGAAGTGCAAAGTTTGTGGTGCATTAGATCTGTCAACACAAGATAGCAACTGGCTTGTTTGGCTGAAGCACACACGTCTTCATAAAGAAACTCTCCATAAAGCTCCATAAAGTGAAGGGGAACTGCATTCAGGAGACAATTATTACATAATAATGATTACACTATGAGCAACTCCTTTCATATTCTTTTAACATTGTTATTTGATACATTGTTATTATTTTTATTTTATAAAAGTGTAATGAAACACTCCCCAACCAGTAGATGCATTTAGATTTGCATTTAAAAAATAATGGAATTTTCAACTCTGTCTTCTGTCTCCTTCTGTCCATATATTGCAACTGTTTATGCTTGCTGTTATCATTCTACCTGTTCATACTGGCCACTAAAAGATTCCTTCCTAATGTGCTTCCATTGTAAATAACAAAATCCCATGCAAAAATACATTCTAAAGTTCATAAGATGTTATTATGATGTCTCAGTATCCCAGCAATGGCTGGGATACTAATGGTTACCACCAAGTGCAGACCAAAACGTCTCTGGACACAGCTGAGTAGACATGCAACCAATCAGAGCCTTGAAACATGTGATGTGGCGCTGAGCGACACATGCAAGTGTGGGTGGTGTTTGGTCTATTTAAGCAGGGAAAAATGGCGGCCTGGTGATAAACATTCTCAACTTATAGGTTAAACAGTACACCAACGTGTCAGTTGCACTTAAGATGTTACATGACTTTTCAAATCCTGTGCATCATCATATCAAACCTGCCCTGTGCTAAATAAATATGATTAGTCCGAAATGGTGGAAATCTGCCTGAACAGGAAGGTGGTGAGATATTTCTGCCAGAGCAAATGAGCTCACAGATTTCTCTAGTTTTCAGGATGATGTTTCAGCATTCTGAGTTACACAAACCATCAGAAGCATTTTAAGAATGGATCTTGATCTGGCCAGTATTAACAGCATGAATGATGACAGCAAAACTACTTTAAGTGTGGTCTAACAATTGTTTTAAGACAGACAGAAAATTGCACAAGTGTAAGAATATATGAAGGGTTCTCTCCAATACCTACAACCTCTCTGTGATGAGACATTTCCCAGAACCCATTATGGTGTGTGAAACAGAGAGGTGTTGGATATGACATCATGCTGGTCATTGGTATTGTTAGTCTCAGACTAATCAGCTCACCCTGTTTGTTTAACCTGAAAAATGCCCTCACAGAGAGGATGATCGCATTTATTATTCATCATGGAAGAACCAATCTTCTCCAGGATCTGACCTTTACGCTTTGGGGATAGTGTGTGTGCGTGTGTGTGTGTTTGTGTTTATGATGCATAGGGCTCTTGTTTTCCTCATGTCGGCCCAAATGGTCTACCAATCGGTAATTCAATGTATAACAGAATTTACATTATGTCATTTATTAACTTTTTCTCTATTTGCAGCATACAGCTTGTGTGAATTGATTTAAGTGTTAATGTGAATAATGTTCTCATACAAATTTTGTCATAATGTGCTTTTTTTAAAATTGTGCTTCATGTTAAACATTCCACAGGGCAGTCACTATAGTCAGATCAATTATTTGCATTTTCACTTTCCAGTGTACTTCCACAGGAATCCTACTAACATAATTGCGGAACACTTTATGTGTTAATGATTTCTATGTGCCACTATTTCTCCAATCTGCATTCCTCCAACTCCCTCCAAACTTGCCCCAGAAAAAGTGTTCAGTGGGCCAGCAATATTTGTATATGCTGTTTATCATTACATTCATTTTCAAGGCTAAATAAATACTCCACAGTTTTACTTCTTACTTTCAAATCCAGACCTTTATTTTGAAAACCAGAACTACTGTCACCCAGATCTAGCATCTAACCTAACTATAACAGAAGAAGAAAATCAGGTACACTAATGTTTGGATCATGTCTAAAAAGAAGCATAAACATGTGGTGCCAAACATAAGATATAAGTCAGTTAAAGCCATATTCCACCCCAGAACGATAGTCCACTCAGTATGTACTCACCCCTATGCCGATGTGAGGATGGGTGAAGATCTTCAGTTCACAAAACAATCCTGGAGTTTCAGCAGAAAACAGTGTTGCAGCCAAATCCAGTACAATGACAGTGAATGGAGACCACGGATAAAATGTAAAAAAAAAAAGAACACGAAACAAACACAAAATGTCTCCATCCTGCTCGTGTGGTGTAATCCAAGTGTCCGCGAGCCGCGACATTAAAATTTAACCACAAAAGACGCCATTTACACCATGTTTTTAGCTGAAATGTCAACTGTAGCCTCTCAGACTTGGCCAGATACGCAAGACATCTTGCGATATTTTCACACATGCATCCATTAAGAGATATACGAAGTCTTGCGATACATTGACGCCATGTTTACATGCTACCTGGGAGGCTACAGTTGACATTTCGGCTAAAAACATGGTCGCAGTTGCAGTGTACTGATGTCCAAGATACTGAAATTAATACTTATGTTGTTTTCAACATATGACTGTGTTTTCATCAGCAGCTGCCTCATACTTCACAATGTGATTATGCATGTAAAGCTTAACCCTTTAGTGTCACTGTGTACATCTGTTACACTTCAGTCTGTGTCATTAATATTTTCCTAAAGTGTCATTATCAGTGTATTCACTCTGTTTGTCTCATTTCACACAACTATCAGACTTTTCAACAAAGCATTGTGAAGACAGTCAATGCAGAATGAGGCTGATCAGGTCATTGGAGCTACCTGAGGCTACAGGTAATAGATTATTCATAATTTACTTTGACTCCTTTCATGCATGGTGTCAAATACAGGCATACATTGTCCTGTTTTAAGTGTACTGACTCTTGTAATGTGTGACGTATACTGTACTGGTCACATAAATATTGCCTTAAAAATTTAAGAATAATACTCTTCTACATGTATTCACATTTAATTTGTAATAATAAAACTTTCTAACAATTTATGCATGAAATGATTCAGCAATGATAATATGCCACAAACACTTATTTCATTAATCTTTGTAGCCATGGCTACCTTTCAGTATTCATCCCACAAAAGATTTTCATCACATCAAATAAAATGATTTTCAGATATCTGAATTCAACATTAACACTGTCTGCAACAGTGCAGACACTTGTGACCCTCAAGTGATGTATATCTACTTTCAGACAACATTCTGACTGTTTTCAGGTCAACACTGGACAGGGAGTCAGCAGTGGACAAGATCAGACAGGACAAGAAAAGGAGATCAAAACTTCACAAGGGCCTGACAGCTCCACAAGAGAGTGACGGTTGTTGGCCGTAATGCACCTCAAAGCTGGTTTACAAACTGCCTCAGAAGAAGATCCAAGGAGAAGGAAAGTGAAATTTGAAACAGAGAACTTGCAACACTTAAAAATGATTGTTCTTATTTGGAACTTTAAAGCTTCTATTATGGATGAATGTTGGTTTTACTGTTTTAAGTCTTTAGTTTTATCTCAAGTTTTGTTTGCACCTTTCATCACATCCCTTCCAAATTCACCATAGTGCCCTTTGCAAAGGATAATTTTAAGGGGTGGGGCCAGAATGTCAATGGGGATCAGGGAATAGACCAAACAGTTAGGACAATAATGCCGATTTGATTTAACTGATCATGCATACAAATTTGTGCATGTGATCTTTGGGGAGATTCCATTAACATAAAAACATTTTCTTGAGGCCTCACTCTGCCCATGAGTCAATCATTATCACCTCTTGTGGCTGAGAGCTGTTCAAACTGATAAAACGCTAAACACTGGTGAGGCTTCCACAGGTAGCAGGCGTATCATAATTTGAGTAGAATATGTGTTAAATGATGCATGACACATCTTGAATATTTCAAATTGATGTAATGATGCAGCCATAAGATGGAGCTTTTAATTTGAATAATTCCATTGTAAACATGCAGTGAAGTGTGTGAACAAACAGAGCAGAATGCATGGCACTGTCTTACACCGTAAGAAAAATCTTTACCCTACGTCTGAATGTAGAAATATACAAATGAAGTTATTGGTTAAATTCAACTCTGTAGTCAAAGTTATATCAAAAGTGATTCTGTTGTATTGCTTGTTCTGACCACAGCTGTAACAACAGTAACTGTCAAACTTGTTCAACAGAGTCTATTTACAGACTCAGTATGGTATTAATTTTGCTTACTGAAAAATTAGAACACAGCATTCTCTGAAAATACTGTTCAGTGTTGTTACAGTTCTTTTTGATCATTTAAAGTGTGGGCAGACTCTGCTCACTGACAATAGAGACAGGTACAGAGAGCTAAAATGAAAATGAATGAAAGTGAAACAAGGAGGCTGTGAGAAAACACGGCTCTGACGCTGAGGGGTGAAAGAGAAACCTTGTGGCATTGATTGTCTAGCAGCCATTGTCTGCCTAGCTGCCCCCTTCTCTGAGCCTCAGGGGTGATTTGTCAACTAAAAGACCATTAATCACTGAATGGGAGGACGGAGGAGTGCTGTTTAGAGGCAGAACATGACCACTCATCCATCTATACTGAGATCCAGACACCACACACAGACCCTGAGGCACAGGTTCAAGGCCAAGGTGGAGAACCAACCCTCAGGTGGATATAAAGTTAGTGGCAAAGCAGATCAAAGATCAGAGCTCTGCAACTAGGAACTGTAACCCTAAAGCTGAAGCTTGTGGCTGTCAAACATTTGGAATACAAGTTTGAGCCTCTGGAACAATTAATCAAATGCTCACACATCTGTCAATCTATTGATCCCACTTCCTGGACATACATGACTGTGTGGACAATAATAACAAAAGTTATGATATTGTATTGGAGCTCTTTACTGGACTCTGGTAATAGCTCTCTCTGATCACACGCACATACTCACCCACTAAAAATTAGCATATTTGTAGCTGGAAATCAGGAAGTTGCTACCAATATGCATGTGATGGTATATAAGACATCTGACAACCTCTCCAACCACCATCTACTTGACTTAAGAATACAGTGAGTGGAGCCTGATGCCTGTGCGCAGGGCAACAAGCCCAGAGACCCAGCCTGCTGACATCTTCCAGCTAAAAGTTACACCCCGCAGCACTCCCACTTCTTAATAACCTAGGCTGCTACGAGGGGCAATTCTAGGGTCAGAGCTTTAGGGGTGCTGAGCACCCAATGAGCCCCACCACAACCACCCATCCTTTTTTCGCGCAAAAACAAAAAATATGTTTATTGAAAAATAATTTTGGATAATCATTATGACATTTATGAGAGAAGAGCATCATATTTTGGGCTTTTCGGAACCGTTTTCAGAACCGTTAACTCTTGATCTCCAAGGTACCTACTGGACACATCAACAGTCTGTAAACAATGCAGAGCTCAGTCTATGAGTGCCTGTGGTTTAATCTCAGTAGTCCTCATTTCCTGACATTTACTCTTCTCCTTCTTCCACTCAATTCAAATGAACCTGAGTCGTCATTACTATCAGAAACACGGTCTATAAAGCTCTTATGAAAGTGATGTGCCTCCTGTTATATCAACGGTCATCCTCCATTATTTACAAATGGCCACCTCTAACCTACTTGGTTGCACACCTGTCTGAACTTTTATAAATCAATATAAGTCATCAATATTTAATAAAACAAGTTTCAGCTAATGGTGCTAACTGAGCTAACTGGTAAACGGTGCCTGGACTCTAGTAACGTTACTCGCCGATTTGGAATCGGAACAACTCTAAAAGGAAACAAGAGTGAGACAGCTTTGGAACAACTTACTTGGTTCACAACAACTAAACGGATTCTCACTGTGTGTGTATCGTGCTGGAAGACAAGCTGTGGTCCTGCGGAGCGGTGCAGGTAACATTACAGAGGAGAAGTAACGTTTGTGAGAAGAGGATGATACCATTAGGCAGGGGTGTTTTCATTTTCATTCTTAAAATATAAATTTAAACCACAAACTATGGATTATGCTTTGGACATTATCTAAGCCTGTCAAAGACGAACTAAAATTTTAGAATAACAACATTTCTTACTCCAGGTTTTAAGGGTGCTGAGTTTCAATTTAGGGGTGCTGAAGCACCCCTAAAAAAGGGCTAGCCTCGCCCATGGCTGCTACCAAGAAGAAATAGGGCACCCAAACCCATATATATAATAGCCACATTAGTAATAATAATAATAATCATAATTATTAAAGCTGCAAGCAACATTGGACAGGGCCTCACATGCCAGTGCCAGTTGGGGTCTTTTAATAACTTTTGATCACAAAGTAGTCTAGATGGTACACACCAATTTTAAATTTGATATCTGATAAATTCTCTCACTTCCCCTCAATTTCATTTAATTACACATGATTCAAGACTCAGAAGTGAAGTTATAAATTTGAGTTAATTTGATAAAGATAAATTTACAGTCTTTAGCATTAAATATTTACAATTTTATGTTCACAGCAGCATCTTCAAAAACATTTAAATTTGCTGAATCTGCCTCATACATTTACCTCAGTCTACCTAAGTTACTACAGCATTCAAAGGAAAGTAGGAGAAACAAGAGAAATCAGTAGATGTAGAAAGGAGGACATTAATATATTTATGGACTATAGGAAATTTATACTGCCCAAGACAAACACTTACACTTAAAACTACACTTCAAATAAACTAAAATGACACTAGACATTAGAATATGATGAAGTCTGTCTTGTGCAGATTGGACAAAAGCTTTAAATACACATGCAAGTTCAGGCCAGAGGCACAACAACATTTGGGAAAGATACAAAAGTGAAAGAGGTTCTCCTCCATTTGACTCCTCTAACATTAACACTCATAAACGTTCCATACAATTCATTAATTTATTCTTGAACGTACCTGTGAGTCCATAAAAAGCCTCTTTCATGGAACAGCTGTCTCTGTGGCGAACGAAGGAAACACACTGCTGTGGAGCAGCAGTGAACATATATAGTGACCAAGCCAAACCAAATAACACACAAGGGGGAAACAAGATGGACGCCAACTACAACTAATACAAGACAAAAACTAACTAAAGCCTGACCCCCCCTCTGACTTGGCAGCACATGGTTTGTTCTGATGAGCTGGCTTTCAGATTTAAGAGGCTCCACCCCCTCAGACACACCTTTTGCTCAACCAGGAAGTGAACTGCCCCCAACAAGCACAGTAAGTCAAAGACAAAGAAACACATGGTTAATATAACAGAAAAGAGCTTGTTTAACCCCACAGTGTGAGAATGTGTGCACTCCATTTAAAAGGATATCCCAGAGGAAAAGAAAATTCAAAAAGAGATCTCAAAAATGTTTCATTTACTTCTCCTAGACAACTATGAGATCTGTGTGACGCCAAACTGAGACTAAGGTTTATTTCTCCTGTGTCTCAGTTTTTTCTCTGGAGCAATAAGATGCACTAAATCTCAATTTAGTCTCCTTTTAAGTTTCAGAAGAGATCTCAACAAGCTCTAATATAATTCTCAGAGTTTCTCAACTTTTGTGTCTCTTTGTGATCTCAGGCAGAGAAATCAGAGAGCTCTTTCTGTGAACTCAATCTACTCTCATCCCAGCTTCAGTTCATGCATCTCATACTAAACTCAGACAGAGCAAATGAAGAGCTCTCCACAAGCACTCATTGAATTCTCAGACTTAGATAAATGTTTTGGTTGTTTCTTATCATCTGATATCATGTTGACTTTATTGTAATCCACATGATTTTTTTAATGATGTATTATTGTATGCAGAATTAATTGATTGAAAATCTATGATTGTAGGCTGCAAAGACCCTCTGCTTTTATATTAATTATATTTTCTATGACTAATTTTAAGTATTCCACCGCACGTAATTTGTTTTTTTTTTAATGAACCACATAAAACACATTGTAAAATAAAAACAACAGCAATTTATTGGTAACTTGAGAGCAATGAAGTTACAATTTCAACATTTCAGCTGTATCAAAGTTTAACTGCCAAAAACTCAGACCATTAATGGAGTCAGTGTAGTATATTCAGATGTATGTATCTTCTCATGTTAAGCCCCAAAGTGATATATATATATACATATATATACATATATATATATATATATATATATATATATATATATATATATATATATATATATATATGTATGTATGTATGTATCAGAATGACCGAGCCAAGATCCTGTGGGACTTCCAGTTCCAGACAGACAAGCTGGTGATGGCAAACCAACCGGACATAGTGGTGGTAGACAAAGAACAGAAGACAGTCACAGTGGTGGATGTAGCGATCCCAAGTGACAGCAACATCAGGAAGAAAGAGCACAAGAAGCTGGAGAAATACCAGGGTCTCAAGGAGGAGTTGGAGAAGATGTGGGGTGTAAAGGCAAAAGTGGTCCCAGTAGTGATCGGGGCACTCGGAGCAGTAACCCCAAAGCTGGGAGAATGGCTCCAGCAGATACCAGGAAGAACATCTGAGATCTCTGTCCAGAAGAGTGCACTCCTGGGAACAGCTAAGATCCTGCACAGAACCCTCAAGCTCCCAGGCCTCTGGTAGAGGACCCGAGCTTGAAGGAGGCTCAATACCGCCCCAGGCGGGGCGAGAAGGGGATTTTTTTTTTGTATATATGTATATGTTATATATATATATATATATATATATATATATATATATATATATATATATATGTGTGTGTGTGTGTGTATCTATATCTATCTACCTATGTGTGTGTGTGTATATATGTATATATATATATATAGATATATATATATATAGATATATATATAGATATAGATATATATATGTATGTGTATATATATATATATATATATATATATATAATACATATATGTATGTATATATAATATCCTCTAGAAGATTATTTCTATATATTATATATTATTTATATATATCTGTAACCTCTATGGAAGAGCAATATTCATGCTTGACTGGTGTCAGAAATGGAGCTGCAGGGACAATGAACCTAGGGATGACAGAAAAAAAGGCACAGATAGTTCATACATATGAGTTTGCATATAGTGGTGCACAAAATATGATATGCAATTTATTCAGACTGAAAAGGGTTACAGCAATTGAATAATTATACACATGTGCAACTTTTCCTATTAAAGAGAAACTGATTAACATAAAGTTGACTAAATCATAATCATAATGAAAACGATCACAGTTGTAACATTTATAAGCTGGTAGGTACACTGATTTCACATTTTTTAAAACACACAGGAAAACTCTTACTGGCATATAATAATCACTTATCTTTCTAACCATTTTATTACTGGGGTATTATAAGGTTATTATAGTTAATGAAAACAAAAAATATGATATTGAAATAATAATGAAGGTGTAAAAAATAATTTCAGTTAACTGAAATGAAAATAAAAACGAGGCTTTACAAAACTCAAGAACTAACCGAAAATGTATTGTACGTTTACAAAGCTAACTAAAATAAACTCAACTTATAAAGAAAATTATTAAATAAATTTATTCTCTTACTAGAAATGTTGCTGTATCCACTCACCACTTATAGATGCTGCATCTTTGTTTTCTTTATACATCAACCAGCTGCATTTGGCAAAACGCTGTGAACTTTGGTTCCAACGTCAACATTTCATTGGAAGAGAGCGCCATCAGTCACAAATGCTGCATCATCATTGGTTAATTCACAATGGGGGGCTGACTTAACGACGTTAACGTATGGAGTTGCGGGCAGGAGGAATGGAGGAAGAAACCGTTGCAGGACGAAAAAGAAGGTAAGCAACATCTTTGTCAAACGCAATTTGGGTAAAAGTTGGTAAAATTTAGATGGTGAGTGTTTATGTTGGCTCTGATACTTTTTGAAGAAACTGGTCGGCATATGTGGCAAATACACATGCTAGCTAGTGAGGCCATGCCATGAACTTGTTAAGGTTAGTTGACGTTAACTGTTAACTTACTGCAGTGACATCTTTATGTAAAAATACATAAATTGTGTATGACTGGAAAACTTTGTGGTCTCATTGTAGCAAGACCCATTTTCTCTAGCTTCATGCAACTAACTTAACACAAGGGTGACCAAACGTACTCTTTTGCCCGAACATGTCCACTTTTCACGTCTTGTCCGGGGCATCTGGGGGGTTTTATACATTCGTGAAAATGTCAGTTTTCATTGTTTTTCACGGGACCATTAAGCATGTACTTAAATTGACTGGCGCTTTGCACAGAATACGGTATTTTGTTGTGTGTGATGTCCAGAGGCTGCTTTGTGGGTGGTTCTGCTACTCTGCTACTGTTAGAAAAAATTCCCAACTAACCGTCCCAGTTGGGACAAATGGGAGCCAAAGTGCACTGTATGCAAAGTTGGCACGTATGTTTCTGTGTCAAATAAAGGTGCCGAAAGTTCACATGAACACAGAAAAAAAAAGCAAGTGGCAAGCATGGAGGACTAGTCACGCTCTCTAGGCCTTAAAACAAACAAACAATTTGATGCGTTATAACAAATAATGTGAAGTACCCTACTTTGGAAAATGATATGTGCAGGTGAGCTTAAAGAAAGACATGAGTAAAGTAACTACCAGACAACAGCGACAAAAAGACCACACTATGACTACAGCCATGGGACTTGCGGAGATCAAGACAATGTTTGCTGAATTTAAAGCAGATTTTAATTTGGAGTTGAAATCAGAAATGAAGTCACTCCGTGATGAGATGAAGCATGGATTTGAGTAACTGGAAGAGAAAGTGACGATGCTGAATGAAACGGTTAAAAATCTCCACAGCAGACTTGAGGATGCTGAATCTCGGATAAGCACAGCAGAGGACCACAGCGCTGTTGCAGAAAGACTGTTGTCATTCAGTCTGCAAAGTAATCAGTATTTACAAGACAAATGTCAAGATCTGGAAAATAGAGAGAGACGCAATAACTTGAGAATATATGGAGTGACAGAGGAAGCTGAGAGCGGAGACATGCTCAAATTCATCGATCCATTTATTAAAGAACTTTTAAATCTGCCTCCTGAGTTCAATCAGGGGATAGAAAGAGCCCACAGCTCACTCCAGAGGAAACCGACGAACCCAACTGACCCCCAAGATCAGTTATTGTGAGATTCTCAAGCTTTCAAATTAAAGAAAGTGTCCTACACGGAGCATGGAGAAAGATTTTCTTCGATCATGACCACTCCACTGCATTGCAGAATAGAAAGAAAGAACATATTGAGATTAAAAAACAACTGAAACAGAAAGAAATTTGGTTCCAGTCACTCTATCCAAGCAAGCTGAAAGTTTTCCTCGAGACCAGAGCGGTGGTGTTTAACTCAGCCTGGGAAGCGGCAGACGGCCTGCGTGGATATGGAATAAACTGTAAGGTGTCTGAAGTAGAACTGGCCCGTAAAGACCTGCATGGACTGGGCTGATCAGCTCTGTGGGACATAAGGTTCATGCAACTGAAGCAGCCTATTATTAAGGACATTGTGGCTCTCTTTGGGAGGGTACAGTCCTAAACCGGGCTCTTCTTCAAAGTGACAGGCTGGTACTCATGCTCACTCTCTCTCTCACACACACACACACAGGTGCAGACACACAGACGCACACACATACTACTCATTCATATACACATCCGCTCTTTTAGTAACAGGTATAGTATTTCTCTTCAAATCAGGGACTGTACAAGGCTATGATTGCTTTATTTTTCTCAATATAAGGATGAATTATAGTTTAGGAGGAGACGGCCTATATAATTTTGCTTCCTATTTTTCAGCTGTGCTTTTTGTTGGACTCATTTATGGTTGTCTTTCTGATTTGACTCCGAAAAGCAGGTCACTATTAGAAGAAGAATAATTAGATAATGATTTTGTAATTTTATCTAATATTTTTTGTTTTATTCGCACATCACTAGATGTAGAAATAAGGGCATACATTTAAGTTTAAAGGGAATTTCACAAGTGCTCTCTCTTGGTTATGAGGGTGTTTATATTGCATCTATTTTGTTTGTATTGTTTGATGGTGATCTTAATGCTATTGTCACTTCCCCCATAAAGTACAAAAGGAAAAAAAAAGTTTGAAACACTTATTATGTGCAAACACTCTGTCAAGCTGCTTTTAAGATCTGGCAGCTCTGGGTCATAACTAAAGACCTTAGCCATGCAGGGGCACAAGCATGGAAGGCTGTGGACAGCTACCCTAGGCGTGTGGTAGCACAATTGGAAGTCGATTTCTTTTCTTTTTTTCTCTTTTCTTAATTTTGTGTATTTTTGTGGTTCTCTTAGAAGATATGAGGATATATGTGACTTTTTTTCCTACAAAAAGGGTTCTTAAATATGTTTATTCAGGTTTACAAGGCCCACAGGATACAGTATTGAAAGAAAAAGTATATGAGGGACATAGGGATAAGTATTATTATTATATTATGTGGTAGTGTATGAATATTACTATAATTTCACTTAATATCAATGGTCTGAACAAATCAATTAAGAGGATCAAAGTGTTGGCACAAATGAAACATTAAGGAGGTGATATTGTATTTATGCAAGAAACATGTTTGTCTAAAACAGAGCATGAGAAATTAGCAAAACTGTTCAATGCCCAGGTTTTTTACTCATCCTACAATTCATAAAGAAGAGGTGTTATAACATTGATAAGGAATCATATTCCTTTTGACGCAGAGAATGTAATCTGTGACAAAGAAGGTAGATATGTTCATGTGGTAGGGAAGATAGCTGGAGACTATATTACACCATTAAATGTATACAACCCTCCTGAGGAAGGTCCAAGTACAATAGAGAATTGATTGATTTAGTTACTGTGCAAAGTAAAGGGATAATTGTGGTAGGAGGAGATTTTAATTTATTAATGAGTGAAAAAATGGATTCACAAAGTAGTGCAAAACACAAGGCCCAAAAAGATGCACTCTTGATGAGGAAATTCTTGAAAGATATTGGATTAGATGATCAGGGTTTCCCCCAGTGCTTTATAGGCCTGGCGGGCCGCCAGGCTTTTCTTGCCCCCCCACCAGGCTAAGCGTCACTTGTTTATTTATTTTAAATAGGTTTTTTTATGCACCAAAACAGTGATACCAAAGACGGTATACAGAGCTTTTAACCGAGGTCACAGAGAGGTCACACAGCACCGCATACCTCTTCAGCCTCTCAGTTCCCTGGTTTTACCCCTTGGCCATGTTTGCACTTTTTTATCCTCTTCATCCCGAGCGCCCCCTGTACAGGGGGCAGCGTCAGATGCGTGCGGTACAAACGACCTATGGGCACGCTAGGAAGCACCAATCCTAACGTGTAGCACCCCAAAATGACGGGGGGAAACTCAGCTAAAAGCCTCTATCAAGTATTGCCACCTAAACAAAAAACAATTTAAACCACAAGCAATAATATGGGCATTTAACAAAAACGCGAAAACAGCCCACCCCCCATTGAGTGCTTTTACTACTCTAGCCATTTCAAGCAAACCACACAAGTAAAGTGTCGTATGAAAACAGAGATCCTACTGATTACAAAGAGTTAGACGCCAAATAGTCGCAAAAAAAGCCTTCACAGATTCATAAAATATGTCTTACTTTAACTGTTTTGTGGCTCCTATGACTCTTCAGTAGTTTGAAATGAATCACAGTCCTGGTTGTTTTCATAAAGAGCAAGGGCTTTTTTCGAGCGGAGTAACGCATCTTCCTACAATACACTATCTTTGGCTTCAGGTCCTTCTGTATCGTCATTGGAGTTGCTAAGGTAAATTTGGGTGGTAGCGATCGAGTTTCCTGACTGATTGGTTTATAGAGGTGTCGATCATCAAAATTGACCAATGGGTTGCCGAGATAGTCCCCTGGACTGCCCCAGGGAGTTGACGCGTATGCGCACAGGACGCAGCCTGTTGACACTTCAGACGCTGTGAGCAGAGTGTTTATTCACCACGATCAGCAGAAAACGGGAGAAATTTACAGCAGAGGAGGTTCTCTGACTGTTTGAATCAGATAGCGGTGCTAACATACTAACAACACAGTGCCAAACGTCAGTGTGACTGATGCCCAAATGGCACATTTGGTGCAGTTTCGCCTGGATATGTCTGTGTTAAAACATCTGTAAAACTGTTCAGGTTCACTTTTTTTAGCATCGACTTTTGCACAGTTACTCATCAGATATAACTTTACTAATTCCTAGATGAATCGGGCTACTATCATATGATTCAAAAGTGTTTTTCACTCTAAACAATGTTTAAAAAAAAAAAAAAAGATAAAAATTCACATTTTTTCTGTGTTCCAGGTGAATTTACTCTGACACAGTAACACATATCTTGATTCTGACACTTCTGTAGTGATCCCACATGTATTACCGTTATTTTGAAACCAAGATTATACATATAGCCCTTGTAGTTGTGAAAATATCCTCCATTTATTTTGGGTAAGTCATTTCGGACAGAAGGCAGAAAAAATAGGCCCCGTGATGAACAGGATTATGTTAATTTATTTTACTTTTAAATGTGACCAGCAATGGCTTGTTTTAAGATTCACTAGGATTTAACTTAAGTGAAAACAATTGATATTATTTATTTTAATTGTATTTTTGTTGCGTTTGTTAAAACTGTATTTCAAGATTTTGCCTTTTTGTAAGACTCTACGTTTAAGTATTGTTAATAAATGTCTTATAATAACACATAATAGTCATAATTTCAAAATTCCTGTCAACTTTTAACATTTTTTTTTTTTACAAAAACACGGTAGGCTGCCGGTGGGCTTCTCTACCACCAGGCTTAGCAAGTTTTCTGAGGGAAACCCTGGATGATGTATGGCGAACCTTAAACCCATGTCAAAAGGACTACACATATTTTTTGTCAGTTACAGGAAACTATTCAAGACTTGATTATTTCTTTATGCTTGTGAGAGATCTTTCTTTGGTTAATAGCATTAAAATTGGCCAAATGTATTTATCAGACCATGCTCCTCTACAAATGACATTAAAGGATTCTAAGGAGAAAGGGGTGAGTATTTGGAGATTTAATAACTCTCTCCTGTTAGAAAATGACTTCAAAATAAAATTAAAAAGAGCATTTCAGGAATATGTCACTTATAATGATACAGAAGAAATACTATGGGAAGGGGCAAAGGTTGTTTTAAGGGGAGAAATAATAGCCTATGCTTCTTTTAGGAAAAAACAGAAAAAATACAAGAAATTCACTTGAGAAGAAAATTAAGAATTTAGAAAAAGTACACAAATCTTCTGGAGAAGGCTCTGTACTGAAGAACCTTAAAGTGGCAAAGGCAGCAATGAATGAATACTTAAATATGGAAGTAGAAAAATCACTCTCCATTGTGCGTCAAAGAACATATGATGGAGGACCCAAAGCAGCCAAGGTGTTGGCATACAAACTTAAAAAACAGCAAAGAAGGCATCAGTTACACAACTAAGGGAAAAACGTACAAAGGAAATAATAAGGGGCCGAAAGGAGGTAGCAAATCAATTTGCTCAGTACTACCAGGATCTCTATAATGCTGACCAAAACCATGTTAACAAAGACAAGCTAATGCAATTTTTCCAAAAATTAGACCTACCTAAAGTGACAGAAAAACAGAATATCACTCTTACAAAGGCAGAGGAGGAGATTTATAAACATATTAAAAACCTTAAATTGAATAAGTCGCCTGGAAGTGATGAATATACCAAGGAGTTTTACAAGGAATTTCTTGTTCCATTTCTATGTAAAGCCTTTAATTGGGCATTGGACAATGAAACATGGGCAGCGACACAGAATTCAGCAATTATAATAGTTTTACATAAGCCGGGTAAAGATCAAACAGATTGTTCATCATATAGACCAATTAGTCTTTTAAATACAGACTATAAACTTCTATCTTCAATGTTAGCTTCCAGACTAACGAAAATTTTACCACAGTTGATAAATCCAGATCAAACTGGGTTTATTGCTCAGAGACAGCTTGTTGATAATGTAAGACGAACACTAAACATCATCGAGGAAGCTCAGAAACAGAATCTCCCTGTGGCTATGATTACTTTGGATGCTGAGAAGGCTTTTGATAAGGTCCTTTGGCCTTATCTATTTGAGACTTTATCAAACTTTGGCTTTCATTCCACTTTCATAAAATGGTTGAGAACAATGTATAAACAACCAAATGCTAGAATAAAGTTAATGGGGTAATGTCTAACATGTTTAAAATTTTGAAAGGCACCAGACAGGGGGACCCATTATCCCCACTGATTTTTGCACTATGCATTGAACCATTGGCAGAATATATTAGGATGGAACCAAAAATAAAAGGTATAGAAATAGCTGGGGAAAATCATAAATTGTCAATGTATGCAGATGATATAATAATCTATTTATCCAAGCCTGAGCAGTCAATTGAAGAACTAATGAAGGTAACTGAAGATTTTGGAGCTATTTCAGGGTATACACTGAATGTCACTAAATCAGAAGTAATGGTTATGGGTTGTACAATTTGTGATGAAATCAAGCACAAATATGCATTTCATTGGGATGTGGAAAGGATTAAATATCTTGGAATATATATAACAAAGAATTTGGATCATTTGTATGCAAGAAATTTTGGAGAATTAATAAGTCAAATTAAGTGTGATTTAAACAGATGGTCTAAAATTCCATTCTCCCTTTGGGAAAGAGTTAAAATTATACAGATGAATATTTTACCAAGATTTTTGTTCCTTTTCAAAGCACTTCCAATATATATTGAATCTATCATGTTCAAAAAATGGGATTCTGTTATAATGAAATTCATTTGGAACGGCAGGAAACCGAGATTAAAAATGAAATTCCTTAAACTGCCAAAACAAACAGGTGGTCTAAATTTACCAAACCTGCAAGCCTACTATCAAGCATCACAAGTGCGAAGTATCACAGTGTGGATGCTAGAAAGCTCACATATAAGATGGAGAGAAAATGGAATTTTCTACAAATATAAAAAATCATATGTTGAAAATTTAGACAACAGGTGGGTAGTTGCTACGTTTAGAGTTTGGAGGGATATTTGTCAAAATCAAAAATTGAAGGAAGATATAATATATCTAAAAGAAATAGCAACTGACCCAGACTTCCCACCCAATAAAACAGATGGGACTTTTAGAATGTGGGCTTCTAAAGGTTTGTGTAGATTTGGACAAATGTTTGGGGATAAAGGAATGAAATCTTTTGAGCAGCTGTCAGCACAATGTGATCTACCTAATTCTCATTTATTTAGATTTTTTCAAGTGAGAAGCTATCTTTTTGATGTTTTAAAAAATAGATCATTTCAAGAAGTAAATCCATTGATAAAATACTTACTTAAGATGTGTGAATGTGGGGTTGAAACAAAATTCTTAACTAAGATTGCTAAATTAATTCATGTTGGCTACCACAACAAAGAAATGTATGTCAATATTATAAAGAAATGGGAAAATCAACTCTCATGTATATCTACTGCTGATTGGGAACTAATGTGTAAAAATATACATGAAACAACTAATTCAAACTATTGGAAAGAATACTCATGGACGGTATTAATTCATTATTTTAAGACGCCACAAATTCAAACTAAGTATAAAGAAAACACAACCTGGAGATGTTGGAGAGGATGTGGCGAGCAGACAGCAAACCTCAGTCACATATTTTGGTCTTGTAAAGTGATAAGTGGCTTCTGGGAAAACTCTATTGGAGAATTGTCCAATATCTTTGGCATTTCTTTAAATAAAAATCCACTAGTTCTGTTACTTGGGAAAATACCAGAAGTGATCGATAAGAAAGTTAAAAAAAAAAAACCTGTGTGCCTATGATATTCCTGGTTTTTATATAATGTATCCTCTAACTTAAATCTATATTTATGGGTTTAACTATATCCTATGAAATAATGCATACTTTTTTCCTTTTTTTTCTTTTTTAAGTTTCTAAATGTATTATCATTATTATTGTTACTTATTTCCTGATATTGTTACTGCCGTTGTTTGTTTATCTTTTGTGTATATATTTATGTATTTTCTTTTTTCTCTGTTATCCTATTGTTTTGGCCTTTACATATGTTAAATAATCTTCAAAAATGCAAATAAAAAAATTAAAAAAAGAACAGAAAAAAAAAAAACCTAAAGATTGAAGTAATATTTTCTTTTTTTTATTTTTGTACCACTGAGACTTGTTAAAGGGAGATTATTTTTGGCATAACAAAGCATGTTGAATGACCTCTGAGAAGCCTATCTGAATTTGTGTCTTTGGTTATAGAGAGAGATTATTTTGTTGTATAACTGAATTTTCTATCCATAGAGAGGAGGCATACTTTAAATATATTAAAGTTATAAGGCATCTTTGAGTAAACTTCGAGTATCATTTAAGTATCTCGAGGCAGAGCCGAGTGTCCTCTTTTTTGGAAATCAAAATATGGTCACCCTATTTACATAAACTCGAGACGTAGGGAATTGAGAAGGTGCATCTTTCCAAGATATGTTATCAATAAAAAGGGGTTTAGGAGCAGTGTCCAGAACAGAAGAGCCCAACAACGTATCCCAGAAAAGTGCAATTCTTACAGAAATCTCCAAACATCAAAAGTCACAGCCTGGATTTTTACTGTGATGTTCCTTTAATGTCTCTGTGTCTTACTGTGGTTGGTCTGGTGGATTTTAGATCATGTTTTTCAGTTCTTGAGTGGTCTGATGTGGTTAAATTAACACAATCTGTGTATCCAAAGATATCAACAAGTTGCTGTACCAAATTATGAGATATAATGACATGGTAAAACTAAATAAGACATTGAACCACCTTTTTAAATAATTAAAATGTGTTGTACTTTTATGTATTTAACAGAATGAATGGCCCAGCAGGAAATAATAAAAAAGAGATGCCCAAAAGTGCGTGAAACCCACCGAAGAAGATGAGTTTTTATGAACAAGACCCCGGCTCACCCAGAGATGACCGAGATGGTAATTGAGTTATTATTTTACTACATGGTTTAGCTAATTTTTAAAGTGATTGTTATTTTTAACTTTCTTTGGACGCTATAATAACCAAAATCTTCAACAGTCTCTGGTCTCTTATCACTGGGATTATTATTATCAATATATTGGCAGCTTGAGGCACAAATATTGATTTACAGGATTTTTTAAAAGAAATGTCAAGAAAAGGGAGCATAACCCTCACTTGAAACTGTGTATGTTTTAGTGACAGAATGGTCAAATTATCACTACATATCGGGCTGGGAGATTGATTTAAAAATGTTATTTCAATAAAATAAAAAAAAAATTCTCTCATCGAAAAAATAACTTTTTTTTCCAATATAGGCATGAAATTGCAAATATGTCTCTAATTGTTGTTACCTGCAGAAACTCTGTTGCCACTTGATTGCAGATTTTAGAATTTAATTCTTTAAAATGTATTGATAATTTACTGAACTGTTTCAGCAGCCCATTATTTAAAAAAAATCAATTTGAGACAAAGTAAGACCAGGTGACAAAAACATCAACAACAGAAGTAGGCTAAATACAGTAAAATGCTGAAATACTGTATAAATACAATATTTTCATCTAATAACTGGGTTGTCACAATACTAGAATTTCCAACTCGATACCGATACCCAGGAAAATACTTGATACCATTTTAAATACCGTGGCAAAATTTAAGAGGCATGACATTTTTTAAATAAAAATCAGAACAGTAACATCAATGACAACAACAACAAAAAAAATTCCCCCCAAAATAAATGACAACCAGAAACAGGACCTGGTCCATACAAATGTATTCAGTTACAGCCCTGTTTATTTTCTGTACTTCCGGTGAATTGGCTCCACATTTTCATTGCTGATCAAATAGAGTTGGTAGTTCAGGCTCAGGATGCCCGTTTCTGTCTACCTCACTATGTTATCAGAGAACCCAGGGTTACATAAGTAACCTAACGTTTTCTCAGCTTCAATCTGTGACTTTAAGAGAAACAGCGAGGGCTCTTTGCCTGCTGGACGTTGCCTGCACAGCGTGTGTCCATCGTGCCCATCACACGTACTTGACAGGTGTTGTGGTGGCGCGTGCTGTCAGTATCGATACTTTTGCAAATTAGTATCGTATGCAGATATGGCTTTTGAGTATCGATACTTTTGACAACCCTGCTAACAACATAGTAACAAACTAAAAAGTGATAAAATACTCCCCACAACACACCTGCACACAGTTCATTACCCTATTGTACCCTACCCTATTCTGAGCAGTTTATTGATTTATACATTATAAATAATAATAATAGTAATAGTAAACTTAATTTGTATAGCACCTTTCATACAAGAATTGCAGCTCAAAGTGCTTTACAACAAAGAATTCTGGCACCAAGTGCTTCATAGAAAATGTAAATGTAAAAATGTTAAAAATGAAAGAGAATAAAATCAAAGTGAAAAGATAGAATACAGAGTGCATAAATCAAAAAAAGTTTCATAAGTGAAGAAGTGTGAAGCAAATGCAAAAAGAATTAAGTTAATGCTAGTTGAAGACTAAAGTGAAGAGATAAAGTTTTAGCTTTGCTAAGGTCTCTGAGGATTAGAAATGAGACCAATAAGATATAGTAGCATGTTTAAGTAAGATTGATTTTTAGCCTGTACTGGTTTACTCAAAATCTCCTTTATTTACTCTGTGTTCATTTTCAGGACTTTTTGTATTTCTGACCTTTGAAGATGGATACACAGCAAAAATTTTTAATGTCTCTGATATACTAAACAAAGATGATAAACCCATCACTTGCCTCAGAGATCTGAAGCCAGGAGAAGAAGTACTTGCAAGATGGTCTGACAACAAGTTCTACAATGCCACAGTGGACTTCATTGGAGCAGCTGACAAGACATTGGATGCCAAGAAGACCACAAAGAAGGACATGAAAAAAAGAGATGCACCTGCTCAAAGATTCTACAACCCTCTATCCCTACCTCAAGTAGGTCAGCCCACCTCTGCACCGGATCACCCAAATACTGTGGACCACAATGTCATCCAGCCTCCAAATGCCTGGCCAGTGTACCAACCTCCACCTACCAAGTCATCTCTACCTGTCCAGCCACAGCACCAGCCTGTAACTGCCTGGCCACAGTACCAACTTCCAGTTTCCCAGTCATCGCCACATACGCATCAATATTACCAGCATCCGCCTATCCAGTTGCTCCACCAGTATGCATCCACTCTGTCTCCAGTCCCACATCGTTCCAGCCTTTCACAGTATCCAAAGCATCACCAACCTCACACGGCACTGCCCACACCTTCAGACCTATCACAACAGCAGCCTGTTTTGGCAGATTTGGATCAGCAAAGACAGCCACCAGCTCCTACTGTAACAGCCAAAGAAAGCTTTCTCAAAATGTTGTACAGTCCTAATAAACACCAAAAACCTGCTGTTCCTGGGGACCAGAGCCAGACTAGTACGTCTGAACATGAGACTTCTTCAAGCTCATCTGCAGATACTTTAATCATCGAGCATGATCCAGTTCCAGAATGTGGAGAACCATGTTTCAGTTCGCCTGAATCAACAGAAGACAGATCATGGAAGCCATGCAGGGCATGCAAGGCAGAGGTGGAAAAATTAGTGGAGGAGAAGGCCAAACTGCAGGATGTGCTGTGTGGTATAAGTAAGTACGTTTTGTCTCTCTGTTGCAGTTAATTGTTCCTTTAACACTATTCCTTTTTTCTCTCTCAGTTTCCCTAAGGTACCTAATTGCTATTCAGTACTGTACACACAAGCACTGTAAAATGAGTTATAATGCAAATAATGTGGTCAATAATCAAGTGTCTTTAATTGTGCAAAATAAAATTGTAATTATGTTTAATATTGATATTTGTAAAGTTCTACTAAATTTTGTTGCTTTGGACATTGGGAGTTTTTGGGTGCTTAAGCTAAAACTTAAAAGCTTTAAACAATTTGGTAAAAATCTTAGCCCATCACTGAATCTTTAGATTTTTTTTAACTTGTCTCTTCCTTTTCTTGACTTTATGATTGCTGCTGTGTCCCTGTAAGGTAATGCATCTTTTGTGTCACAGGTTGTGAGCACCTCGAGGCATTAAAAAGTTTTCTGGACAAAGTGGAACAGATCCAACCTCAGGCTGGTGTTTGGGCTCCAAAAAACAGATCTGGGAAGCAAGAGCTATATCCAGAAAGTGGCCTCTTCTTGTCCTCTACTCACCTGGCTGCAATCCATGCAGAAGCAAAGAAGGACTGCCTTTGCTTATTCCATCTTTTTTGATGAATTCTTTACTGCAGAGGAGTGCCGAAATGCTGTGGCATTTGAGAAACACGGAAAGGTGCCAGATGGGAAGACAGTCCTGGATAAGCTCAAAGTCAGTGGGATTCTAAGTAAGTATATTGCTCATTTGGTAGTTAACAATTTATGGAAATGTTATGGAAAAGTTGTGGAAATTCATTAGTAAAAATGTGTGGGAACCCATTATAGAGAGCCAAGGTCGCGCCCATGGTGGATCCCCTTGGGACCTTATTTTGGAAAAAATGTGTATGGCTGTGAACCGCCAGAGACAACTAATCTTTTGATCCTGTTTGAATTGGCATGAATTACACATATATTTGTCAGTTCAAAATATAACTTTACAACTCAAAAAGTCACAGTTACAGTTACTACACACCCAAGAGTTGCCTAAGTAACGTCATGCTACCCAGAGCTGCTGAAGCTAGTGTTAACACGATACTTTGTACCCTATACATTTGTGCATGAAACAGCTAGGTTGATACTATTGATGTACAATATATGTGTGGTGGCCTGGGAAAACCATTTAGACATTTTCATTTTTTGATGTTTCTATAAATTAGAAGTTCTCAGCTATTCATAACTGTTTGAATGACTGAGATAGTCCTTTCAGATCAAAAGTCATGAGCATTTTAATCTACCATGTGTCAAAAAGTTAAAAGTGAGAAAAATGGCTTTGAACATTCCACAGGATTCCTCCGCTATGTCTCAACGTCTTCAATCCTATTGTCCCTATTGGATACATGGAAAGCAAACAGGAAGTGTATTGGTAACATGTGAGGTATGTTTGCCGGCCGGCCCATCTTATAGTCAAGCCTTTGTAAAGTTTGTAATATCGCCCGGGAATAACATAAGTGAATGTAGGCGATCATTTTCAATGGATTTGCAGATGGATAGCTGACCAGACCGACAGCTATGTGTAACATTAACTTCTTCATCCGCTTTTTATGCAACATGCCTGTTATTACTGGCATGTTGTGGTCTGTCTGACTGCTTGTGTGTGGCTTTTATTGACTGGTTAGGCATTTCCCTGGGGTGCTTGTCGTTATTTCTTGGGCTTTGATGTTATAGCGGTGTAAAACTAACAGTTAGTCTGCTTTTCTGATTCACGGTATGCGAGGGACAGACTGGCAGTGTCACGTAAATTTGTTGAGAAGGGATCCGTTTGTGTGTGTCTTCTAGTTAAGATTTTATTATGCTATATTATGCTTATGTTGTGAGCATCAGTGAACTGGGAATAACACAGGTGGATGTATAATCTGTCCTCTCCTCTTGCTCTTTCATTTTGTTAGCAAACTAAATTCCACAAAAAATATTAAAATAAGTACTTTCCCTTTTGTTTTCTTAAAATATTTATTCACCATGATGTAGTTAGTACGATGTTGAAAGTACCAGAATCGCACAAAATATCAAAATAGCCGAAATTCCATTTTTCCATCTATTTTGGCTCTTTGCCACAAATGAACGTCAGCGACATCTGACAGGTTTTCCCAGACTGCCACACATATTGTGTTAGTTAGTAGTTAGTTTACTGACCAGTTTCACTTACTTCACTATTTTCCTGCTTATTTTTCTTTAATCGGGTAACATTTTGTAGAGATATAAATTAACAAACATCATGTGTAATTCATGACACAATTCATGGGATCAGAAGTTAAGTTGTCTATTGCTGTTCACTGCCGTACATATAGGGGTGTCACGATTCTCCAAATGCTTGATTTGGTTATTTTTTTAAGGTCACGATTCAATTAGATTCTTAGCACAGATGGCTATGCCACTTTTAGATTAGTCTAATCTAGAATCATTGGTTTTATGCCATGATAACTAATTTAATTTTTAATATTTCAAAAGATGGTCTACATGGTGTTATAAGTGATATTTATAATAATTAATAATATAATTTTACTTGACAAGTAATCAACTAATAGTTGCAGCTCCAGAAAATCAGTTTTAACATCAACATAAGTTTTTGTTTTTCAACAATGCTTTATCTTCCTCAAGTACTGCTTAACATGCATCTAACCATCAACTTTTTCAACCTAAATAAGTACAAATTATTTTCAAAAATTAATTTGTTCTCATTCTAGTTTTTATTTCTAGTATGTTTTTCCCTCGTTCTTCTGCCCCTTCTCACATTCATCACCATATCTGGCCAGATTTGGCATAGTTTCTGAAGCGTTGGAACCCCATGTATCACATAGCTACATTTAATGTTGTGATTGTTCAGTGCCCTCACAGTTTTACTGAATTTCCTCATGTGTGAACCAAAGAGATATTACAATGTGAATTTTGTAATATCAGGATAAAAAAAGTTCTTAATACTGTTGTGGTAACTGCTGTTACATTATGCAATTTGTAATTTGTGCTTTATTTTCTTTCTTTTATTCTTGCAGCTTACATCATGCGCTGCAGTACACTGGATGGTTGGACTCCGGTTGAGAAAAGTAAGGTAAAAAAAGCCTTCATAAACAAATGCTGCATGAGGGCCACAACACTGTAAATTATTGGATGGGGCATACTGAAAGACATGAAATGACCATGTTCAAAAAAGCCCTTGTATGCAAATGCTGCATGTTGGCGTTAAAGACTCTTAAGTTGTTCAGTGTTGTGCATTGTTGTAAAGCTGTGCTGACACTGCTCAAAATACTGTTAGACACTGTTACTGTTTTAAAAACACAATTTTACTGAAAAGAGGCACATTTTAGTTCAGATTTTATAATGATGACAATGTTAGAATAGCTTTTGCTGTCTTTAAACTGTCTTTAACTTTGAGTATTTTGAGTATTTCAAGTAGTTGTAATAACGTTCACAATAACAATAACGTTAACAACAGTCGTTGTTCTTGAAAATTGAATACTGCTGTGTTGAATTTAAATAAAGATTAAGATTCAGATTTCTTTATTCATCCCAAATGGGAAATTAATTTGTCTGTCAGCTCATCTGCCATTTGCTATAGAATTCTAAAGCCTGATGGCTGTGGGTAGATCTTCTGTATCCCTCTGTCCTGCAGTGGAGATGATCTGTGTCGTTTAGAATGGTGAATCCAGTCAGGTGGGAGAAAAGGGTCACATGATTGAATCTCCTGATATTATTATAAGTGTGTGTGTGTGTGTGTGTGTGTGCGCGCGTGCATGCGTGCGTGCGCTTGTGTGCGCGTGTGTGTGAGAGGGAGAGTGAGTGAGAGACTCCCATGTTGCTCCATAGTTCCAGTATTGCTCATTTTCTTTTCCAAAGGAGAAATAAAGGAGCCATTAAAAACACTGAATTGAGATTAGCAAGGTATCTCCCTTAAGTCTCAAGTATGACTCCCTCTAATTATTCTGTCTCACCTATTTTTCCTAGTGAATTTTAGGAGAAACATGTGAGAAACATTTTAGACAAAATAGAAACTAAATCAGGCTGAGATGACAATCTCAAATTTGTCTCCTGAGTTATAGAAGAGCAAGCTTTGAGCAGTAAAATTTTCCTCTGGGATTCCACTTTACATGATAACCCACTCAATATGTACTATGTATCTCACGAGACTTCGTAATCTCTTAATGGATGCATGTGTGAAAATATCGCGAGATCGACGCCATGTTTACATGCTACCTGCTACATGCTACAGTTGACATTTCAGCTAAAAAACATGGCGTAAATGGCGTCTTTTGTGGTTGAATTTTAATGTCGTGGCTCGCGGACACTTGGATTACACCACACGAGCAGGATGGAGACATTTTGTGTTTGTTTTGTGTTCTTTTTTTCATATTTTATCCGTGGTCTTCATTCACTGCCATTGTACTGGATTTGGCTGCAACACTGTTTTCTGCTGAAACTCCAGGATTGTTTAGTGAACTGAAGATCTTCACCCATCCTCACATCAGCTTAGAGGTGAGTACATACTGAGTGGATTATCATGTAAAGTGGAATATCCTTTTAAATAGTATGAGAATGTGTTCACTCCATTTAAACAGTGTGAGAATGTGTTCACTCCATTTAAACAGAGTGAGAATGTGTGCACTCCATTTAAACAGAGTGAGAATGTGTGCACTCCATTTAAACAGTGTGAGAATGTGTTCACTCCATTTAAACAGAGTGAGAATGTGTTCACTCCATTTAAACAGTGTGAGAATATGTGCACTCCATTTAAACAGTGTGAGAATGTGTTCACTCCATTTAAACAGAGTGAGAATGTGTTCACTCCATTTAAACAGAGTGAGAATGTGTGCACTCCATTTAAACAGTGTGAGAATGTTTGCACTCCATTTAAACAGAGTGAGAATGTGTGCACTCCATTTAAACAGTGTGAGAATGTGTGCACTCCATTTAAACAGTGGTTTGGTGATATTGTCTAGTCTACTGTTTAGAGGGCGTAGCCAAGCCATTTGGCCATGCCCATTGACAAAAGTCATGTTGTATGGTCAGACCTGGACTGTTATCAACCATGTGACGTTTCAGGGAGATTTGACCATGTACATTAAAGTTAATACAACTTCCTGTGATCTGGCAAAAACATGGAAGATTGCCATGCTGTCATGGCAAAACCGTTTGACAATATGTCACAATCTTCACAATATAGCATTACCAAGGTCTTAATGCTTTTCTGACTAGGTTTGAGTTGGATATGATCAACCTGCTAGGAGGAGCATGACAGAGCTGAGAGCAGAGAGAATCTTTTAATAATTTTTGATCACAAACTTGTCTAGATGACACACACTGATTTTGAAGTTGTTATGATGAATTCTGTAGGAGGAGTTCATTACAATACAATATGCTGAAAACACCAAAACTGACCACTGTGTAGGCTGCGGGTCCCTGGAGACTTTTTTGTGCATCTGGGCTTGCTACATGTGTGGTCTCATTTTCATGCATGTCAATGAAATGGGGGTTGCTGTTTAGAGGGCGTGGCCAGGTCATTTGACCATGCCCACCACCAAAAGATCCATCCATCCATTTTCTGTAACCGCTTATCCGTGAGGGTCGCGGGGAGCTGGAGCCTATCCCAGCTGACTTTGGGCGAGAGGCGGGGTACACCCTGGACAAGTCGCCAGTTCATCGCAGGGCTGACACACAGAGACAAACAACCACTCACACTCACATTCACACCTACGGGCAATTTAGAGTCACCAATTAACCTGCTGCATGTCTTTGGAGTCGTTGAACCGGAGTACCCGGAGAGAACCCACGCGGACACGAGGAGAACATGCAAACTCCACACAGAAAGGCCCTGCCGGCTCGGGGATTCGAACCCAGGACCTTCTTGCTGCGCGGCGGCAGCGCTAACCACTGCGCCATCGCGCCGCCCCTCCATCAAAAGATATATCAGACAAAACTTTTCACCGTGACTAACGTGTTTCAAGTTTCTTGTGCCATCAAGCCCGTTTAGCCCCTGAGAAATGCAATTGAAGAGGACAAAAAAGTAAAAAAAACGAAAAAAGAAGAATCTGAGTACATCCAATAGAGTCCTCACACCATTTGGTGCTTAGGTGCCCTAACATTAATAATTTCTTGAGTTTCAATAGGGTCCTTGCACCAAGGTTGGTGCTTGTGCCCTAATAATAATTACATCATAATAATATGCACATTAAACTAGAAAATGGTCTAACCTTGCAGGGGTCAATCATACAGTAAACACCCTACCAACATCGTTCCCGGAGTCCTCCAGGAGCACTGGAAAATGCAGGTGTATAAAGTCCGTGGGGATCACTGCAGTGCAACTGACGTACACAGTGGAACCAGAGCCAGAAGGCTGGCAGTTTAACATGCTGGTCTCATGCCTGAATAAAAACCTTTGATGTAGAAGTCATGACAGCAATCTTAGAAATGTGAAAAAAGTAGAAATGTGCCCCTTCCAAGATCATTATAATAAATATCTTTATCACTATGCACAAAATCAGGAAAGTGTGAAAGAGTTGATTTTAAGATGTCAACTGCATTGTTGATCTCAGAGTCGGCCGCTGTTTAATCCAAACCCCACATCTCAATTTTCCAGTGCCTAGAAGTGTATTTTTGTTACAGGTGATTCATGATTCAGAAAAACTGGACAATAAAAAAATGAATGAGAAAAGTAGAGATGTTTGACAGAGCTACCAGCTGCAGCATCGGCATGTGCAACCATTGCCATAGCAACATGCTGATTAAAACGTCTAATTGAGACTTTGATGCCAAAATAAGTTTTCAAATCCATATATATGTATATATATGTACACACGTACTGTACGTACTGTATATGTAAAAAAGCATGTAACTTTGACAAGAACTATCTTTATAACACTGTTGAAGACACTCTTCTATTTTGTAAGCAGGCTTGACAATATTCGTGGGGCTGTCTGTATATCAGCTCCAACATCAAATCTCTGACATTCATTCACTCTTAACCACACTGAGATTCAGAATTTTATTAAACAGTCAAAAGCTTCAACCTCCTGCCCTAAAATCCACATGGACCATAGACCCTCACCCAGGATGAATGCTGGTGTCCACAGGGAGTCAGCATTCTAAAACTCGTTCACTGCACTGTGAATAGCGAGTGAGACGATGGAGAGCAGACACTGGGACATTCTTATACATATATGCTATCACACTTCTTCATCTTCAGTGATGAGAATGCTTGAGCAGAAAAGGAAGAGGGGTGACGATCCTATCACATAATAGAACATCACACACACACACTTAGCACGGCTGGGACTAACCTCACTGTACAATATGTCTACATAGGCCATTGTTGAGTCTTTGTGCAGGGATATAGTGGGAGCACAGGGAGTGTCTGGCTGGCTGTGGCCTGGACTCTGATAGCATTGTAAGGAATGAGGGGGAAGGGCCGCAAAGAGCTGCTTATTGAGGGATAAAGAGTGAGAGGATGAATGTAAAGAAAGAGTTATGAGTCTTTGTAAGCATACTCCTTTAAAGGTCTCCAGCCTTTGGAATGTCTTTGCAAGTCAACTGATTCTGATGATTTTCAGATATCAGAACCACAGAGTCATCTTGGTTTCAGACTTTTTTTTTTTGGATCTGTCTTTGTACCTTTAGCCACATTTTCACCCAGAACTTTTAGTTTCAGGAACTACTTTTCAAAACAGTCTGTTTCACCACATGCCAAAGACCCATGACAATTAGGTAAATTAGTCTGTAGACATATGAAAAAGCCATTGCTGTTTTCACACCTCATTTTTGCATGTTAAATGTTCAGTTTGCTTAACTTTCAGAGATTTTTACTTGTACCTTATACTTGCACCTAACTCCATGTTAGTGAGGCACTATGAACAGAAAACAAACTGTTTTGCAGCTGCAGATTTTCAAAAATGGTTGCTCAAGCAATCAAAAATGTTCAGGACTGCAAGCTCCATCCTCAAAGTTCCTGTTCCTGAAAGGTACTACCCCAAGAGCAGGGACTTTTTGGATTGTAGATAATATCCTCAGAACTTAATGTAGACCCTGCCCCCCTGCAGTGGAACTGCACTGAATTCCTCCAATGGTTCTTTGTCCCTGGGGCAAGTTCCTGCGCTGGAAACACAGTTTTTCACAGAGGATGACCCAAGAGATGAGAAAAGAGGGAGGAGAGATGACTTGCAATATCTATCTATCTATCTATCTATCTATCTATCTATCTAATCTTAGATTGATAAATAAATTGTATGTTGGTTTCTTTGGCAGCAAAAGATGGATATCTACATTACATCCATTTTAGGCATCCACCATCCCTAACTCCTGTAATTACCAGGCACACAATCTGCTTTGTCTTCCAAAAAGGATGGACTCTAATTGTGGGCCAAATTAAAGAGCTTAATGAAACACTGCTGTGGACCATTTATCACAACTAACAAAAGGACAGTGATGACAGACGAGGAAGGAGAACGCCAACACATAAAATATCTATGTAGTGTTTCTTTGGTTCAACTTCACAGCTTGCCCATTTAGACTTAAATATTTTCAAAGCTGACTGAAGGAAATATGTAAAGGAAATACTTGTGGCAAATAAAAAAAATGTGAGCGCAGTTGAATAGACCAGGATTGCGTATACGGCTGCCCCTGAAGCTACAAAAAATACTACTGCCCTGTGCATCCCTGATATGTGTGTGTGTGTGTGTGGTGTGTGTGTGTGTTTGTGTTTGTGTTTGTGTCTTGCGGCGAAGACAGATTTTGACCTGCCAGTGGTGGACAGATGAGTGTGTGTGTGTGTGTGTGTGTGAGCGTCCAGAAGAAAGTGGTTTAAGAGGCTCCTGGATGACAGAGGCCTCCCAAATGAGATTATACTTTATTGTGAGTGCAAGAACCTGGCTGTAATTCAGTTTGAAGAGAACATCAGGCCGGCATTAAACTGGGAAAGTTCACACTTGGCAATATGGACCAATAAGGGAGCGGCAAGGCTTTAGGTAGGGCATAAAGGTAGGAGAGAAAAATATGACCAATAAAGTGCAGAGTTCTTCCCACCACCTCCTAGTGGAACAGTTGTGCAGTAGAACCTCTCCTATTCCCTAATGTGTCCTAAATGCACAGCAAGAGCGTGCAGGGGAGATGTTCGATTAACAAAGACTTGATGATCAAATCATGCAAAACAGGCACTACACAGGTATGCATCACAGTGGGAATCAGACTAAATCACAATGTGATATTTTCCTAAAATAACGTTTAGTGTCATCAGACAGGTAACTGACCCTTCGCTAAGCCCCTCCTCTGAACAGCAACTGCTCAATCATACTAGATTAGCAACTGTACCGATGTGCCATAGGCCTGTCAAGGTTTGCATTCCTCTCCACGTTGAAGTCAGTGTGAATAGGGCTCTAAGAAGAGTGATATTCAGTGTCTCATGAGTTTGGAGTGTAGCATCTTTTTTATAGTTTTTGAAAAACATTAAACATAAGAAGACGTGTGAGAAATGGATTAAACTTTGTCTTTATTTGCTCTAACATAAGCGGCGAATGTTGTATGTTATTATATTACATTACCATGTCTAGCTAACTAGATTACTACGTGCAGTAACATTAGCTGCAGCCAAATATGTGCACCACTGCATTTGCCAAACTCATGGCTTATTCCCAGGGTTTAAAATGGGATCAGTTACTGTATATGGCGGCGTTTGAGGAGCAGGATGTGTTTGTGGCAAAATTTCTGTTCACTGTATATGACTTAACCAAAGCTGATTTTTCTCTTTACAGAGCATGAAACACATACTACACAAATTTACTGTATACATACTAGGGCTGTCAAAGTTAGTTAATAATAAGGCGTTAATGCAAATTCCTTTTAATGCCTGACCAATAGTTTGAATGAGAAGCAAGCTTCCCTGTCACCCAACAATGTAAAGGCTTGTCTGTTTAGGCAATTGGCTCAACACAAAGAAACAAAAGTATAGGAGGAGGGAGAGGAGCGAGTGCTGATTGAGCTGCAGCTCCACCTGAAACCAGGTAAAAGTAAAAATAATGCTGACCCACAGCAGACACCGAGGGAGAGAGCGTGTGAATATGGACAGATGGTTCGACTTGATATAAAAAACATTTTATGATCATGAATCATAATATTATTGTACACTTCTGTGGTGTGTGATTTTTTTTTACTCCAAGTCTAATTTGTTTACTTTTAAATACTTATTTATTTCATGCCGATCGATCATAACTGCAACGGAGGAGAGACGAGCTGCAGAGAGGAGGGAGGGAGGGGGAGCGAGTGTGTGAAGTGCTGACGAATATAAATACTTTATTGATAATGAATCTTGATGTTACTGTACAATTCTGTGGTTTAAACACTACAGATTAAAATATCTGTCACTGCAAAGACCAAACTGACAGACGCTCGTCTCTTCCACAAAACGTTTGTCACTGAGCTGCATTATTGTAAGTCCTGATGAAGAGTCCAGACTCTGTCTCTCCTCTTCATCTCCTCGGTGTGTGTCGGTGTGCAGTTTGCTGTCTGCTGTGGTCTAAAACATCCTCATTGATGTAAACTGTCAAGAGTGACACTGATGTAAATGATCCTGCTGCATTAATACAAAAACATGAATATCATGCATCGTTTCATCATTATATAGACTGAGCTGAATTAAGGTGAGGATTTTTCTCCTCAGAGGACATTTTTTTAGTAAAGAAATGAACTATTATTAACAATAATATAACAATAAATGAATAAATAAATGCATATAAATAGCGACTTTTTTCTAAAATACTGCTGGTTCTGAAGTGTTGGAATTTTAAATCTGAAGCCTGCAGTTCCATAGAAGCTTCAATTGACTTTCCTATTGAAATCTTTTAGTGCATTTTGGCCTTAATGTTAAATTGAGCAGGTCAATATGCTCATCTGTGCCTGATGGACTTGGGTTTGTCATGTTATTATCTAAGCATATTTTTTATGCCAAATGCAGTGCCTTTGAGGGTTTCTGGACAATATGTTTTTTATTAATGTATTTTATTTAATAAAGTTACATTTGAATTACATTTTAAACACTTATCTCTTTAAGGTACATTTTGAACAAATAAAAAAATGTGTGGTTAATTTACATTTAATCACGATTAACTACAGACAGTCATGTGATTAATCACGATTAAATATTTTAATCGATTGACAGTGCTAATACATATACATGTGCACATCCATTTTCTGTGTACTACAGCATTGTACAATACTGATGTTTCCCAGTAGGTTTTCACCTACTGTTGAACTCTGAATCTAAAAGCTTGTGTGATACACAATGATAATCAACTAGACAAAACTGACATTTTTGCATAGTGCAGTAAACAGTCAGTTTCAACTCAAAAGAAGAACAAAGATTGAAAGATAGAAAGAACAGATGTTGAATATAAGAAACATTTCCGGGGTTGACTGGCATGGTGAAAAAACATCTAAAAATTTTGAGCAGTACAGCTCACATGATGACGAAACAACTTTTCATGTTGATGGCACTGGCCAATTTACTGACACAACAACTAGGTTTTGATGTATAAATGAAATATTTTGGGTGAGTTACTACCTTTTGCAAACATATAACAGAGTTGTGATGTCCCAGGAAGGAGTTGTGACAACTGCACTTACTGTTAAAAGAATATTAAGCCCATTTCAAAAAATGACCTAAAATGATTGAGGTAAATTGTAATTTAATCCCTGCACTTACTTTTCCCATGTTAATGACTGCATTTCTGTTGTCTATACATATATGTATATGTGTCATATTCTCTGTCCAATGATTGTTTGCTGGGATGTAGCTTTAGCTTCAGTCTGTTAGCATTAGCTTTTGTGTCATATCTTGTATGTAGTTGTAAAGTAACCGAACATATTTAGGACCCATTTACAGGGTTTTAAAATAGACTGACTTTTCATCTGACTCAAAGAGTTTAAGCTTTAGCATTAGCTTACAATAGCTAGCTTCACTTCTGAAATCTGCTACTGAAAGTCATTTTAGCCGACAAAATCTATGGTTATCAGCTAGAAATGAGGAGCTGCTTTTGTTTCCTTTTAATAGACAAATCTGTGGCAATTATTGCGAAATGAAAAGTAGATATTGATGCTTTTTTTGCCTCATTTAACAGACCTCTATATGGGCACCATTAGTTGCATGAAGCACATCAAGACGGTACTTGATTTCTTGCCATGTTCGCTGTAGCATAGCCTCATCAGTGGTGGCAATGACATCAGTGATCTTTTGCATGAATCGATGGAAGTGCCGGTGGATGTCTTCCATACTTAATCCTGTAGTTTCGCTGAGTCTGTGTATCTGATTTTGTTTCAATAAACCACGATACACATTCTGCCTTTTCTTGAGGAGTAGCCATTTTTTAGAGGTTTATTTAACAGAACCTTTCATCAACAGGTTACCTGAAATACACAAATGCAATGTGATTAAAAACTTTGATAACCACTGAGTACATAGAACAAATCTGAGTAACATATCTCATCAATTGCTTTTGTAATAAATTTTTTAAATTGTAAAGAGACTTTGTGGACACCCTGTATGTGCAGTACTTAACAAATTTTAGACCACCTGTCATAAAAATGAGAAAACATAAATATTTTAGAAATCTTTCAAAAACTTGTTTAAAACTAAAATGTTATTATTTATTTGGCAAATAACAAACTGAAACAAATTTGTGCGATCAATCTTTGAACCTACTAAATTTGTTAAATAGGATTCAAATCTGGACTTTGACTTGGCCAGTCCATTAGTTCTCCATATTCCTTTTTCTTGGTCAAATAGTCTCTGCACAGCTTTGAAGTATGCTTGGGGTCATTGTCTTGTTGGTATATGAACCCATGATGAACCCACGACCAATCAGATTCAGTCCAGAAGGGATTCCATGATGCACTAAGATGTTGTGGTAGACGTTCTTGTTCATGATACCATCGATTTTCACTAATTTGCCCACGCCATTTCCACAAATGGAACCCCATACCATAATGGAATCTCCACCGTGTTTCACTGTGGGTGCAGTGTATCAGGCATCAAAACGTTCTCCAGCTTTTCTGCAGACATAAACATGACAATGCTGACCGCAGAGTTCAAACTTGGACTCGTCCGTCCAGAGTACCTTCTTCCAGTCATCAACAGTCCAGTGTTTGTGCTCCCTGGCAAATCTGAGGCGTTCTCTGGATGTTTGCAGGCCTCAATAATGGCTTCTTAGCAGCTAGTCTTCCCTTTAAGCCTTGTTCTGTCAGTTGTTGAGACTTTCTCAGACTCTGATCTAGAAGCATTTATCTCTGCCTGAAGATCAGCAGTGGTCTTCCTTCTGTCTCTAGTACTTAAAATCTTGAGGTGTCTGACATCTGCTTCTGTTAAAGCTGTAGTATACGATCTGAGAATCAGTTGAGAAAGATTGAGATGTTGAGAAAAATTTGAAAAAAGCATCCTGCCCACACACACACACCCCTCCCGTCTGTGCTCCCTGATCCTTCCCACCGAGACTCCCAGACACACCCCCTCTACCAGAGCTTGATTTCTGTGGTTGGAAGTTTAGTTTCTCTCCTGTATCGCTGTGTGTACTTTCAGGTTTCTGCTTTATTTCTTTATTTTACCGTTTCTTCACGGTCGCTTTCAACTGATAGGATTCCTGTTAAGTTACTGCTGATGAAGACAACACTTCCTGAGTGTGCTGCTTCATAATAAAAGCCTTTAATTAAAGAAATAATGACAGGCTTTTATGCTGAAGAATTTATAGGAAGTGAAACGTCCAGCGTCAGCCACTTGACTAAAAACAAGCGCGATTCAGATAGACACACACCTCGGCAGCACTGAGATGTGAAGGATGTGAATCCCTGCAGTGCAGGCCTGATTAGCCGATCAAACCAAGTCAAGACAAACAGCACAAGTGTCTGTAAACAGGGTCTAGTCTCTCCATCGTTCTACACATGAGAGACAGAGACAATCAGAGGAAGCTGAGCTGCCAGGTGAGCAGAGGCAGAGATGAGCTGCAGGGGAGACAGAGGAGCTGGAGCACGGTGAACAGTCGAACAGTTGAATACAGTGAAAAGCAAGAAACACACAAGTAAATAACGACTGTAGTTGAGCCAACATTTTATTGACGTACGGCTGTCTTCTAGCACTTGTCGCTAAGCTGCTACTCAGCTACTTGTTTGTTGCAGAAAGTTTATAACGTGGAAGGGGGCGGGGACGAGACGGAACGCGGAGCACGGGGAGTCAGAGCAAGCTCTCGGGGGAGTGTCAACATCTCTGCAGCCCTGCAGCCACTAGAGTGAATGGATTTTTTCGTTTTTTTTTGCTCTTCACATTGTGTAGATTGTACTGTAGGACCATAACCACCATCTAAATGAGGTTATTAATAATGATCAAACTTTCAAATCGTATACTACAGCTTTAACTTTCGTTTCCTGCCTCTTCCTTGGTGCATTTTGTAAGTACCCGTCTCTGCAGTTGACTCCAGAGCATACTTGACCACACTGTGAGAACACTTCATGTCTTTCCCTATTTGTCTCAGAGACCATCCAGCATCATGAAGTGCTTTAATGTGGACTCTTTGATTTTCAGTGAGCTCTCAACGTTTTACCATTTTGAACAGGAATGAATTTCAAACTGAATATATATGTGTATGTGTATATATATATATATATATATATATATATATATATATATATGTATATATACATATATATACATACATATACACGACCATGATCCCACAAAATCCCTGATTTTGTGCAAGTGTACCTAGATGGTGTTTTTGAAGGCAAAGGGTGGTCACACCAAATATTGATTTGATTTCAAATTTTTTTCTCTTCGCTCACTTTGCATTTTGTAAATTGATAAAAATAAACAATTACATTTTATATTTTTGAAAGCATTCTTACTTTACAGCATTTCTTCACACTTGCCTAAAACCTTTGCACAGTACTATATATTTGAATTGAATGAATAATTTAAATTTGAACTGACAGATTGCTAGGCTAAAAACAATCACTTAGTAGACTTATCTACTCTGTTGCAGGCCACATTTTGTCCTTTGTGGTGGCTCAAAAACTGAAGAAAAGAAGAAGAAGAAAAAAGAAGAAAAAGTTTGGTCTCATTATAAATCAGAGCATCTGCAGATCAATTCCATGCATGCTATGTTATGATCCACTAAAGTTAGTCACGATGAGTTTAATAAATCCCTGCTTTGTTAGCTTTGCAGCCATCTACACTAAGCATCTGTGTATTTGCTATTGGGTGTTCAACAGGTGCTAGCAAACAAATGAGAGCTGCAGACTTCACTAACAAAATCAACTATAACTAACTTAATTCAGAACCAATTTCATGAAATTTGGTTTGTTATACATGCAAAAATTGAATTGATAGTGGTCACTTGTTGAATTAATTTCAGTTACTGGGGACCTTGTAAGTTGTTTGGAATTTCAGCTTTTGTGAGTTTCTCTCAAAATGTTTATTTCTATATGTAGTATATTGTTGTTAAGAGGCCTGGTTGCTTGTAATGTTCCAAATAAAGAACAAAATGTTCCAGATAAAGGAGCAAAATGGTCTGAATAAAGAATAAAATGTTATAACTAAAGAACAAAATGTTCTAAATAAATGTTTAAATTGAAATGTTTGTACTCGTTCCATTTATCGTTTCCATATTAAGTTTATACACTTACACTATATGCATCTTAAAGAAAACAGAGAGCAACAACAAACTATACTGTACAAAACATTTTATTAAAAACTCTGCATACTTCTAGATAAGAAAACTTAAACTTTACTATACAAAAAACTTTATTGAAGATTTACAAATCCCTGCTGGTTGCATCTGGCAGTTGTGGTGGCACTGATGGTGCTTCACCGTCCGTTGCCTGGGAGAGACTGAATGACCTCAAAGTTGCCCATAAGACAATACTAGAAGTTGGAGTTAATACATATTATAATAAATATAAGTGTAAGAACTGCAGTAATGTAATAAAACACAGCTTATAATCAAGCTTACATACTGACAACAACAAACACGAGATAGTATTTTATTAAACATGTTCTAATGAATCATGGCACGAGTTCTCTGACCATTCATAGATACTGTAGTTTACTGTAGAGGTCTCTGCCTTCAGAATGTGTGTGTGCTGTCTGTTATTCAATGCCTTTATCCTTCAGTAGCTTTTTCACAGTCTTCAGGTAGTCAGAGTCTGGGTAGCCATCACTGAAAACGCACAAAGTACACAGAGACAATGTCTTTGTTACATTTAGCACAAAGGTTTTCACTCTTTTCCATTCATGTGCCCTTTGGAAGCAGAGATAACATTTATATCTCTATCCTACTAATTAAATTCTTTAAATTAGATGCAAATCTACTCAAAGAAAGTATTCCTTTTCTTGAAAAAATATTCACATGCAATAATCAATATATGATTGTTAAACTACACTAAAACACTACAGTGACAGTAAACTGAAAAGCGGCCTTGAGTTTAGTTTTGACTCATATGATTGCGTATGGACGGTCACCTGTTTTTATTTTCTCCTCAGTCTTGACAACTGACTGCACATTCACTAGAAAACTACTTGGATGCTGTAGTGTGCATTAGAACTTTAATCAGGCCTGAAAAGTTGAGCCCAAAAAGGCCCAAGCCCGACAAAATTCTGTCCTGGACACGTTCCTCATTAGCATATTTCAGCCCGAACACAACCCGACAGTTTACATAACAAGCTTCCCTCTGTGTACCAAACAGCAGGAGTTGGCAGTGACATGGACAATGCACGGGGGGAATATGCAACGGCAATAACAAAATTGGGGAGAAAATGAAACAAACAAACAAAAAAAATGAATAGCCTGTTAGGAAAAATGGCTGAAATATGCTAATGACAGACAGGTTCGGGTCTTGTCTGGACAGAATTATATCGGGCTCGGGCCTTTTTTGGGCTCAACTTTACAGGCCTGATTAAAGTTCTAGCTACTGCTGTCCAAGTCTGACCACAAATAATCAACACAACATTTCGTGAGTGTAGAGCTGATGTCACCAAACAGGTCACATCAGACACATCAGCCACTGGCATGTGTGAATATCATTTTATTTTTAGATAGCAGACAACAAAGCTGATTTCATCCAATACCGATGTTCGGCCGAGAAACGTTAGCTGTCCTGCTGTCTCCTCAGAAATGTTCTAGTTCAGTCAGTAACTTTATGTAACATTATGCTCTTTCTGTATAATAAGTAAGACATGCTTGCTTTGTTCCATTGCATTACTTTACAATGTCCTTAGTAACATAAAGTGGTAATGATGGACCTTTAACTGATCCACTCTCTGCATTTGTCTTTGAAACTGGAGCCTATGCTGCTTCATTTATCATTAACTCTGAAACACTCTTGCTTTTTTTAATGATATTATTACATCAAAGTTCACATGAAGTCTTCAGGATGATTGGGCCTCATTCACTAATATGTTTGTAAGCTTTTTCTTAAAGTTGTTCCTAAGAACAGACTCAAGAAAAGTCTTACTCAGATTCATGAAGGTGTTCTTAAACTGCAGAATTGTTCATATTTGTGTTCTTATAATGATGAAAGCCATTGCCTTTGCATATACCAGTTCTTCCTAATAAGCATAAGGAAATGCCCCACCAATGCCCAAACAAGGGCATGAGAATGCAGGGTGTGAAACCTACAAGTATGTAGTTATTTTAGTGAATGAGCGTTCGTTTGTTCAATATGTCCATTGAGCTGCTGGTCGAAGGCCTTTTGGAGCAGCTTGAGAAAAAGTGTTACAAAAGTGCTTAATTTGTAAAATTTTAACATTTGCTTTTGCAGTATAGACCAAACACTGCATAATTTAAGCCCCCAAAAGCTCACTACAATTGTTCTATTCTTATCTTTTATCTACAGAACATCCACCCTCTGAGGCAGACCCTCATGCCTCACAGCCAACACTTTCAGGCGTGCACTCAGGTCCTGTTAACCTGCCCCACATCTGGTCTCAGATCTGTCCAGTGTCCAGACAACCACAGACGCTTACACAGACGGCCTCGACAGTGACCAAGATCTCTGAGACTGAGAAAAAATAATTATGGGTAAACTTAATGCAAATTAAAAAAATAAATAAAGATATGCACTTAAACCTGTTTGATTTGTGATGTGTTTCTTTCTTCTGATTGATTGCAAGCTATAAATAATCACACTGTAAAGTCAAATGATTTATTTTAAAGACCATAATGCTTTGTAAAATATTGAAAATAATTATTAAAAATATTATAAATTATATATTTTTTTCAAATTAAATTCTATGAAATAATACAACTTTGGAACTGAGGAAAATGCTATTACAAATTCTTTTGCACAAGTATGTCAGCACTCAAATGTGCCTAAGTGTGATCTTGAGTGTTCATAGATTCTGTTCTCAGCTAGGACAAATCCCTCATAAAAAAAAACCCCCAAAACATTGGTGTGTGCCGGAATCTGCATGAAAACTGCGTAAAAGTGGGTTTTGGTTTTGGAACAGTTGGTGAATGAGGCCCACTGTGCATCCTGCTGCAGGAATGAAATCTGAAATTGTCTAATGTGTTTAGATGCTCCCCAACTAATAACTTAAAATTTCAAAATTGCAAAAATTGCAGATTAAAATAAACTTCATTTTCAGGCTTTTTGAGGACCCTTGCCATGTTGGTGCCCTGGGTACTTAGTTACACCAGACACTATGGTAATATCCTTTGCAGAACATCTCATTTAGAAGGGAGATGGGTTTATTCTACTCACTTTCAGTCCTCCAAAACTGCTCTTGTGTCAAATTGTAGGATTTATAACAATATTTAATAATATTTAGAAGTTTCAGTGCTTAGTGACCAACAGGGGAAGACTGTGGTTGAACTATTTACTCACACTCTGCTCCCTCCATCTGGTTGTGTCTTTAGGGGGATGGACGCTGTAGTTATCATGTCCTCTCCATCTTTATTGGTGGCCACAGTAAAGAGGAGCTGCTGGTCGAAGGCCTTTTGGAGCAGCTTGAGAACCTTCTTGCCCTCGCGGTTGTTGGGCAGGTAAGCCCAGAGCCGCAGCCCTGCGTAAGGCTGGCCAGGGTGAGGGTGTTTCTCCTGCAGGGAGACAAGTTCAGTTTCAGTAAACAACACTCTCCAACTAATTCCATTTACATACAATGAATGTCCTTGGATCCTAGAAATGTCCCTGATGCTTTGAGTTGCATAAACAGAAGCATGAAATCTTTAATCATGTCTCATCAAGTTTTCAGGGGTAGATATTGTAAAGAGTACAAAGGAAAAACACTAGTGAATGTTGTGCAGGTACATCAATATAAACATCCCGTCATCATATTGATAAATTCTTGGCAGCAATAAAAATGCAAATCCCTGTTAATTATTACCTTGGCTGGGTGTAAGCCTGGGAGGATCATGCAATCAGTTGCGTGTGCACGTGTGTGTGTGATGTTCACAGATAATCCAGCATACTACTGGTCCCATAAGCCTTTTTTTGACTGTATCCCAAAGGACCTCTGTGATTCACAACCTATGAAAAACCTTAAAAACATTAGGTTTTTGGGTTGTCTATCCTATTCCATATCTTAAGACAACATGAATTTCTTCAAACTAGGCACAAATGTCCACTTAGACCATTCAGAAAATTAAATGCAGCCTTTAAAACCAGGAAAAGAAAACATTTATGTCATATCACGATATATATGAGATAATATCAATATATTGTCCAGCCCTGTGTCTACTCAGACTCAAAAATGACCTGATTAGATTTTGGTGGTCAAAGGTCAAGGTCAGTGTAATCTCATGTCTGTCCTGCTCTCGTTAACTTAATATCTCAGAAACGTTAGGAGGGAGTTTCTTCAGATTTGGTACAAAGGTTGAGTTGGACTTGAGGAAAGTGTTCACTGGAATCATATATGTCCACATTATCATTAGCATAATTATTATCAGTAGTCATTGTTTTATTTATTTTTTTTCCATTTTTCTCCCCAATTTCATTGTTTCCAGTTCAATTCCCCCCATGTATTGTCCCTGCCACTGCCAGCTCCTACTGTTTGATGCATAGAGGGAAACATGTTCAGGTAAATGTCAGGCTGAAATATGCTCATGAGGGACGGGTTTGGGTCAGGTTCGGACAGTATTTTGTCAGGCTTGGGCCTTTTTGGGCTCAACTTTTCAGGTGTGATGAAAGTTCTTCCTGGTGGAGATCTACACTCTACTACTGAGTGACCTCTTCTAGTTTTATAATGACATTGGCTGCAAATCAAACTCAAGAGACAAGTGAGGCTGGTTTTGCAACATTGTTGTTCACATTTCAACACTGATTTTTTTTTTTAGTTTCTTACACTTCAGTAAGCCACTTTTTTGAGATGATTTTAGTGCACTATAATCATCCTGCAGAGATAAGGATACTCATTGTAATCAATCCCTCTTTATTATTTTTTGTTTGTTATGTTTTGTCACCAAGTAATGCAGTCATGCACATTCATCTTTTTAAATGAACTTAAAGACAGTAGGGTTTGTCCAAGCTGGTCATACACGTAAATGCTTCAGGATGTCAATTACCAACGTTTTGGGTTAATGTCCATACATTGTTTTTTTTAGGAAAATATTGTACATATACACACATATTGTACATTTAATTAAACTTTCAGCTACCCTGTAACATACATAGTTTGTAACTTCATGAATTTTGGTGTCCAACTCTTTTCTGTCATAAAGCTCCCTCACCACCAAGGAAATATATTCACTGCAGATCCTGCACTACCTTGTGTAAATTTAAAAACTAGATGAAGGAAATGTGCAAAACTGGTCCATCATGTTCCCATACCTCAGACATGACAAATACTCACCGGTAAGGAGAGTGCTAGACATAAAATAATAGGAGGAAAAAAAACTCTTCCAAGTCTTCCCATCAGCCTGTAGCTTTGCTAACCAGACTAACCAGATCATCGGCTTCTTCAGAAAGAATGCTGCCAGAGTCGCCATAGAAACCTGTGCACTGCTCTGAGCTCTTTCAGATTCGTTCTTTCAAATGAGAATGTAATTATGTTTATGACACAAGAAGTACTTCTACCCTAAACCAAACTAGTTATTGATCCTATTTGAATTACTGTGCTGTGAATTACTCTGATTTGGGCAGTGAGTTCCACAGAATTCCAGGGAATCTGCATATGCATGCAAAGCCAGACTATGTGAGTGGATCCAGTATCAGTAAAATGTAAATGTACAGTTTGGTTTTAGCCATTCTTACTGTCTGTATCCCATCTGGGAATACATAGGTGAGCTGCAGGGTGTCATCATCAGGGAATCCTGGCAGGTCTCTGTGGAGGATCACCCAGGTCATCTGGCCCTCTGGCTGGCAGCCATTCACTCTGGACAACCCATTCAGCCCCTTGTGAGCTGCACACACAGCAGAGCCGTTTCAGTCACTTTATCCAGAAGTGATTAGAAGATAATTATGGAAAGCTTGACAGACACAGAAAAATCGATGAAGGACCTTGTTGTTCCAGTGATGGAGGACCCTTTCCATTCAGGTAGCGGTTACAGTATAACTTGTCACTGCTATGCCCAGAGCCCATACTGAGGAACAGTAGACAAACACACAGAGAGGAAACAGCTCAACAGCATATCTACAAAAATGAGCACAAGTTGAACTACTTTAAAGGGACCCTCAACTGATTTTAGTCATAAAGGTCAGTTAACTAGTATTGATTAGTGCTTCTCAGCCTGTGAAAATAGTTGTATGGCCTTTGTGGCTCTGGAAAGAAAAGAATCATTGTAATTTCATAATGATGCCATAAGGATCATCTCAGCTTCATGTCCCACCAGCAGTGTTTCAGAAGTGTTGCCCACCTGATTTCCTTGACTTTCTCATATTTTATTTTTTGGATTCTTAATGCCAGGGATCTCAACCTTTTGTAATTAAGGCCCACTTCCGATTCTTTACAAATTAACAAAGAACATCTTCCCCCAGTAATAAATAAACAAATAAATAAAACAGTAAAGTAAACTGGGCTGTGACAGGAATTCACCTCATTCAACACAGTGTACTTTCGGCTCAGCATCACTGGTTGCCATTATGAATCCCAATGTAATCTATTCAGGGTCATGTTTTCTAACCACATGCTTTGAAGCTTTTATGGGTGCAGGATTCTCCTACAGCACTTTCACATTTCAAAAGTCAATCCATTTTGTATTGTGTTTGTTTGTACTGCATCAACAGTGGCAAAATATGTTCGTCTCTACCTGATGATGCGTATTTGAACACATTTAGATGTAAAATTAACTAGCTTTGCAAATTACCCTCCTGAAAAATATGAATTTTAATCTAACCATTTGGCACTACTATCACCTCTGAAGCCCACTAGTTTGTGCTCTGAGGCCCACCAATGGGCCATGGCCCAGTGGTTGAGAATGGCGGCTCTACACTGTTCGGATGTCTGACTTCCTGCCCCACTTGGTCTGCTCTGTGCAGCTTGACACGGCTTCCATCAAATCTCTCACAGCTGGAACATGATGCAGCCAAAACCAGCAAATCAAGCAGTTATGGGAAATGTAGGATCCAGTAGTTTGACCCATGCTAGAGACTAAATAGCAAGCTGAGTTAGGATATTGCTGCCTCTGATCTTTTAATCTTCCTGTCTCTTGTGAGTTCTCCTACTTTATGGAAGTGCAGTTCCAAATCACTGACTTAAGGGAAGCTAAAGGAAGTCAAAACCTGGGAAAGGAAGGGTTCCATCCCAAAATTAAGTTTCATAAAGGCAAGGCTGGATTACCAACTTACAAAACAGGTAGCAACCCTGATCACTAGAGGTTACTCTGATAATCTGACCCAAAAATGAAAATTCAGTCATTATCTACTCACCTTCGTGCTGATTGAAGGTCAGGTTTAGTTTTTTAGTCCACAAAACACTGCTGAAGTTTCACAGGAAAACACTGTTGCAGAATCTCCCAAACAATGGAAGTGAATGGTGACCAGTTTTCAAACAGAAAGAAAACAGTCTAAAAACATAAAATGCCTCCATACTGCTTGTCTGGTGTAATTCAAGTGTCCTAAAGTCCTGACATGCCAAGTTGACTAAAAAATGTTATTTACACCATATGCCTGAATCTTCACTGTAGATCCATAGCTTGGAGCCAAGTTTACGTACACATGCACACTGTCTGAACTGGGTGTGTATGGTGTGACGGTGTGCAGTTTGAAAACTGGTCACCATTCACTTCCATTATTTGGGAAATTCTGCAACACTGTTTTCCTGTGAAACTCCAGCAGTGTTTTGTGGACTAACAACATAAACCCGGCCCTAAATCAGCATGACAGTGGGTAGATAACAATTGCATTTTTGTTTTTGGGTGAACTATCCCTGTAATGAGCCCCCCATAGTCTACAGCAAAACTGTCTAAATCTGACAACATTTTGCCTTGGAATGTGTTGCAGTAATTAACCAAAGCCTGGACTTGCTGAGTGGTCTCCACTCAGGCAGGAGGTTTTATCTGTTGACGTTGAGGTTTCAGTGATTCACACCTTCAGTAAGGTCAATGAGGTCAGATGACAGAGAACTGTTATGAATAAAAGGTGTGAATTGTTGTGAAACTTCCTTCTACCCATGTTCTATTCTTCCTCCATTTTGTAAAAAGAAAATTATTCGTAACCCCCCTTTGATGATGACAATCCAACACCAGCTTTCAACTGCGATCCAAGAGACAATATGACAAGTTTTCATGGGCACCAGTAAAGGCATATTGTTCAGCCAAAGTTCATGGAACAAGATGCTTTAAGGCAGTGTACAGCAGATTCATACCAGTTTTGTAACTGCATAAAATCAAAAGCATTCTGAATGTTCTCTATTGTTGTTGAATCACTTTTATGTAGCACTTTAACACTTTTAAAAAATATAAAAATAGATTCAACAAGATGCTTAGTTTAGACAACTTTTGTACAACTCAAATTATAGCAACTAATAACTATTATTATTATATATGTCCAGGCAACTTAAAATCTTGAGGCAGCCAGGTTCCAGAATATTTTAAGTTGAACCAACTTGATTATTTTTACAGTGTATACTGACACACAGAATTAAACCAGATTTATTGTTAATATTAAGTATTTCACTGGTGAGAGGATGAACTTGGAAGAACAGAACTCACTTAAGATTTTTGCCCCAGACAAGAAGTACCAGAAGTAGTGTTCCTCATTTGTTAAATAAAATTGTGTATCTTGGTTCTTGGTTTCAAATTAAGTATAATACAAGTATTATAGTTCCTTTGTTTTGTTGTTTACAGGTTCCGCCCCCTGTAATTTACAATAGTTTTACAATATCACAGAAGCACTGTTAAATAAAAGTTAAATATTCAGATCATTTAGACCTACCTTCAGCTGACTGAAACACCCAAAGTGAATGTTTGCACATGCTGGATGGATTTTTTCCAGTAATTCCAGTAATCATTGTGGGTGAGAACAGAAACCAAGTGTTAACCTGCTCACTCACTCTCTCACTATGTGGTTAGCTGCCATAAAATATTAAGATGGCAGATGACTCCTGAAGATACAGTGGCAATCACATTTTTTTACTTTGCAGTTTGGCTAACATGACACAGGCAAAGAACTTAAGATTCTGCTTTTATTAGAGTGAAGTTGATCAACAGTGGACTGTTGTTACAGTCATCAGTACCTGCTGAAATGGTCTTCTCCACACCTTGGGGAAGTTTTCTCCTCTACCTCTGTCGCTCTTCTGTGTAGTCCTGAGTTCAGATGTTTGTTCAGCTCATCATGACATGAGACAGAGACAGAGAGACAGAGACACAGAGAGGGAGAGAGATGGGTGTGTCAAGGTGCTGGGCTGAGGTGAAGCCTACTGCTGAGTGATCTGTTCGACTGGTGTAGCAGCTTTGACAGGGACTGTAGTGTGTGTGTGTGTGTGTGTGTGGTGTGTGTGTGTGTGTGTGTGTGTGTGTGTGTGTGCGTGCATGCGTGCGTGTGTGTGTGTGTGTAGAGAGAGAGAGAGTAGTGTAGTGTAGGTATGTGTGCATACATGAGTTGCAAGTGATGAAGAAAATAGTTTTTAAAAGTACAGGAACACACACAGTCACTGGAATGGAGTATAATCATAAGTATGTTTTTACTTATGTATAATCATCTGAAAATAAGAACCACTGTATTTTCGTTACCTTAGAATGAGTCCTTTATATCTACAGATGGAGTGGCTCCTCTTCCACAGAGACCCATGTTGCACTGCTGCATGTTTCTGTAGCAGCCCACAACAGACAAACCAAAAACTGGCTCTCGATATGGTGTTTTACATCATGGAGATTTAGATGACATGTTTGCATTCTGCTCACCACTGGATGCCGTTGAATCCTACACACTGGTCCTTTAAAATAAGAATTCAAAGCATTAAGTAACACAAAAATAGGCTCACTTTGTGGTTGATGAGCAGCGAGGCTCAAACAAAGGAAGACAGTCCTACCTAAGATCAGTGCCAGCTGCCACTCATTTGATCAGTCTTGGTTTCAACAGAAACTCGGACTGTAAATCTCTCCTTGCTGGAGCCTTTGTGTCTGCCACCAGACCTCTGTAGTTGCCCCAGACTGCTTCTGATGTATTTAATTGCACGTTCAACATGAACAGGATTTACAGTACCTCGCCATGTTTCTTCTCTGTTCACTACAGTGGCTCCTGCTGCAGCTTACACTGAGCTCCAGATTCTAGTACTAATCTACAGGCAGACATAATTCAGGCTGGAAGTCTAACAGATGATCAGCCCAGATGATAGACCACATATACTCTAGCAGCCTTTTTATAAATAATTATTTTCTGTGTCAGGAAAACATCCTGGTATCTTCCATTTCAAGACTTAATCAATTGCTCTTGGCTACGGTACGATACATTTTCTTGTGTTTTGGAGCTTGAGAGCTGTGCCCGAATCCGGGTTTGGATCAGGTCGGGTCATATTTCTCACTAATTTTATTGGCTTACGTTGGGTTTATTATTATCATTGTTATTATTATTATTATCAGTAGTAGTAGGATTTTTTTTTTTTTTTCATTTATTGGGCTGTAATTGGGTTTGGGCTGAAATATGCGAATAAGAGACGGGTTCAGGTTGGGTTTGGACAGAATTTTGTCGGGCTTGGGCCTTTTCGGGCTCAACTTTTCAGGCCTAATCTTCCACACCCACAGCCGCCCGCTTCTTCTTCTTCCATAAATTCATGAGCTGAGAAATTCCTACTGCATAGGGATTACTCTTAAAAACAATTAATAGTTTACTGAGTGCACTCTTCTAGTTGGTGAATTCTTGGGTTATGGCAAAAAATATGTTTATGGAGATCACTGTGACTTTCAACCTTTGACCACCTTCTTATCAGTTCATCCTTGAGTCCAACTCATCATTTGTGCAAAGTTTGAAGAAATTACCTCTTGGCATTCTTGAGATAGCACAAGAATGGGATGACATAAAAACATTATGTCTCTGGCCACAGCTGTCGCTGGCAGTGTTACCAACTTGGCGACTTTCTCGCTAAATCTGGCGACTTTCCAAATCCTATTGGCGACTTTTTTTGTCAAAAGCGACTAGCGACAAATCTAGTGACTTTTTCTGTTGTTATTGGAGGCTTTTCTGGTGTTTTGGAGACTCTGACGTGAAAGCACATATCGTTCTGCAGTTACTGTCCTCAACGAGCAGCGGGTGCTGCCGTGAGCCCCTCCCCTGTCCCAAAGGACTCACAGGCGGTCAGTCTCACAGTAGCCTCGTGCAGCAGTCCCAGCTGCAGTCAGAGCAGAGAGGAGACCCACACCACTCTGTGTCCAGATTGCAAATGAATCGTGCATGCGCAACGCTGCCGTCCTGGCTTACAGAGCAGGATGTAAATGTAAATGTTTCTTCACTGTCACACTAATATCGAATTGTTGTTTAGTTTTCTTAAGTTTGGTTTAGTTTCTAACCTTACTTCGGAGCCTACAACAAGTCACAGTAAAACATGAACATTTTTTTTGCCATAACTATAACATTTTTAACATTTTTTTGTATAGACAGTTTCATGAAATGAGATATTAACCCTCCAATGTGTATCAAATAACTTATTCCTCTCTCATACAGCGTCCATTACAATTATATGCAAATGGTTAATTATGCAAATTAGGCGATGACGTCATTTAGCGACTTTTAGGACAGCCAATAGCTACTTTCCTTACTGAGGAGTTGGCAACACTGGTCGCTGGTGTGGAGCCATAACAAAGATATTTCAAGAATAGTGAATCACAGAGGTCCTTTCACATACAGTCATGACTGTGCACAAAAAATTATGTGGATTCACGCAGTAGTATGTGAGACAAGATGCAGGTCTGTTGATCACGCACACACACGTGCATGCATGCACACAGAAGCGGTTGCATGATGGGATAATAAATAAATATATATTTGTGCAGCCACTGTATGTTTCTATATTTTTACCCTTGCAATTTCAGTATGGACCATTTATGATTTCTTCCAACTTTTTTTTTTTTTTTTTTTAAGTTTTTTTTTGGCATTTTTGCCTTTATTAGATAGGACAGCCAGAGATTAGACAGGAAACGGGGCAGAGAGAGGGGGGACGACACGCAGCAAAGTGCCGAAGGCAGGAGTCGAACCAGCGGCCACTGCAGAGGACCAACAGCCTCCATACATGGGTCGAACGCTCCACCCACTGAGCCAAACGTCCGTCATTTCTTCCAACTTTTATGAGTACACTCAGGCAACAGTAGTATAGTTGTTGAAATTATTTAACTTAGTCCAGGACAACTGCCATCTACTGTAGGTAATACACTATGTGTAAGTATACCTCACACAGCTACACCTCAAATAATCTGAACTTTCCCATTGAAAGCATTCTATATGATTGCCTGAAACATATTCAGCCTTCACTATCTTGCTCCATCTGCATGTGGAAATGTTGCTCTGAGGAAATGTCTGTGTTTTTAAAAGTTTGTTGTTTGCTGAAAAAGTGCTGAAGACTCAAAGCTGCAGAGTTACAGTATTGCAATAAAGCTGGGTTAGCTGGGTTGGATAAAGAAAGGCTCTTCTCCTGGGGTTTGTTCTGCTCAACATGTGGATCATTCACACACAGAGACACCCAGTGAATTTTCTAGCTGAGGAAGATGTTGTCTGTGTGGCCTTCATGTCTTGGTGAAACAATGTCAGTAGGTTCTCAGCAATTAAGTTCTATTTTGTCCCCTTCAGCTCAGTTTTCTATGATGCTCTTGAAAGTTCAGAAGATCATCTAGTCTCTCTCTTCCTCGTCTTCTAACCATATACAGCCTTTTTTAACCATTGCCTAAATGCAATCTGTAGATGTGAAATGTCACACATGCTCGCAACACACATGCATGAGTATACACTGGCATGGACACATGCTGGCATATGGAGTGCAGTGCTAATACTGAGCAGTTAGAGAGCTCACATCTTTGAGATGTGATGTGATCATATGCTGGTGATGTTCTCCTTTTCTTCTGTTCCCTGCTCTGCTTCTTGTCATTTGTTATTGCATGTCTGTATTTTCAGCTTCTTTATGCTGCCAAAGCTTCCCTCATTAATAAAAGTCATCATATCTAACCACTGATCTCATCCTGCTTGTTCCTGCTTTATGGAGGTTGATATTATCTCTAATATCAAATATGATTCAGCTGCAGAGGTTCCACACCTATCTTAATGGCCTAGCTGAAATTGACTTTAAATTTCAATTTATAATATTGAGAGTCACTAGATTGATCCTTATTGTCTTCAAAACAAAACCATAAAGTAATAAAACATTTCAAAAATCATTTTCAGCAGTTCCTCTAAGCCACCATGTGATTTTCGTTCTTTCTTTTTTTTTAAGTTATTTTTTGGGCATTTTGCCTTTAATTAACAGGACAGCCAGAGAGCAGACAGGAAACGGGGCAGAGAGACAGGAGATGACACGCAGCAAAGGGCCGCGGGCGGGAGGTGAACCAGCAGCTGCTGCAGAGGACTAACACCCTCCATATATGGGTCGGACGCTCTACCAACTGAGCTAAACGTCCGCCCACCATGTGATTTTCAAGTCAGAATGGAATTCCTGACACCCTTCACTGTGGCTCTGCATGAAGTTGCTCCACTAGACTGACCTGCATGACAGGTTTGTCTACTATATGTTGATGCATGTTGCAACTGAAAAGGTAATCTCGTAGCAGAGCTTCATGGAGGAACATGAAGTCATCCGTGCTGCAGACTGTAGAACAGCCTGACTGATGATATCACAGCAACTGATTCAACTTCTTTCAGATCACCTCAAACAGCTCAATTTTATAAACCTGCTTATATAAACCTGTTTATACCTAACCCTCTATGGTACGCATTATCATGCCAGTTGGTTAAAAAAATGTTGTTGTTGTTTTTTTTTTACCATAATGTTAAGGAATGAAAAAGAGAGTTATTGTTCAGTATGTCACATTTCAGTTTCTGATCATTTGTGTTACATTTAAATGCTTGTTTTCAGTTTCCTGTTGTGTGTCTTTCCTGAACATGATATTGCAGCCATTTGTTATGTTGCTGCTGTCTTTGTCTCACTGTTTATGAGTTAAAATAAAATAAAATTGTCATCAGTGCATTTTGCACCCTGTCTTATATTGTTCAAACAGCAGTGTTGAACGGTGACTGTTAGAGCTGGGACTTCAGTTTGCCCAAAACTTAGCCAGATAAACCAGAAAAGTAGCAAAAGGGCAAAAGATTTTGCTGGAATAAGCAGCAGGCAGCAGGTAGCTTGTGACAACAACATGTCAGCAAACACCACACCATGATAGCAGAATAAGTCATGTTTTTCTATAGTTTTCTTTATTCAAATTTGTATTGAATTTTAGATAACATTGTTTTAATCTGTCACTATCTATTTAGATAAGTAAGTTTGATAAGTAGAGCAGTTATAATCTGTATAAATCATTGTTTTTTTTTTAATCATTCTTATTTCTCTGTTTCAGTAGCACACACATAGATGCAAATAGATACACACATAGATACACACATAGATCTCCAGTTATATTATATCTGTCTACCAACACAGCTCTGTCTGCTGCCGTCAGACTCGGGAACAAACGCAATTTACAGTTTTTTTCGATTGCTAAAACACAAAAAGCAAAAATTAGGCACAATTGTCACAACCTTTACTTCTGTCCCCAATCGCTTGACTCAATTTGTTACCACTTTAGATTTCCTTATCATATTAGAACTCTGACTTTCCTTCTTTACACTCTGATGTCAATTTCACATCACTTTGTTGTCAAAACACAACACACAATTTTTCAGGTTTGCACACACTTCTCACACAAAATCTCAAAGCATCAATCCACAACACACAAATATTCAAATCTCTAAACTTTCGGGTCTGGCGAGCAATTTGCAATCAAGGACTGCAGCATTAAAGGAGGCTTGACCCTCTGTTTTGTTTGATGAGCAATGGAGAACAGAGACAACAGTCAGAGAAGGAGAGGGGTACGAATGAGAGGAGGAGGAGGACGAGGAGGAATAGGAAGAGGAGGAAGAGGTGGAAGAGGAGGAAGAGGAGGAGGAGGGGGAAGAGGAAGAGGAGGAAGAGGAGGAGGAGGACAACAAGGAGAAGCAAGAGAAAGAAGAAGGAGAATCCGAAACTCCAATGAGATTAGTGCTACTGTATTGGACCATGTGCTCGTTTAAAAATAAAATGTTTTGTCTGAAAATTTGTGTGATGTTTTATGTTTGTCTATGAGAGAAGTGGGCATTGTCATTGATTCAGTGTGTTCCATTTCTATAATTGTGTTTTCAATTTTGCTCTTCAGTGTTCTGTACATGCTTGGTAGTGTTCAGCCAAAAGCTTAGTTGTGTTTATTCAATGAATGGTATGTGTGTGTCATGTGAAAATATGGCTGCGTTTACCAAATGAAAACACGAGTTCCATTTTGTGAACATGTTAAGAGATTTGATGGCAAAGAGTTGTTTTGCAAAGGGATGCCAGCGTTTAGCAATTTGTGTGTGATGTTTGGACTTTTGTGTGTGCAGTTTTGAAAACAACGTACAGTTTTGAAAAACGTGTTTTAGCAATCGGAAAAAACTGTAAGTCTCCCTCTGCAGATCCTCTGCCTTGGAAAAGGCAGTGCTATAAAGCTAGCCACAAAGCAACAGCATCAGTCTCGTTTGTTTCATCTCTAGATAACAAGCAAGATATCACTGAGAGCCTAAGGGGATTATTTTTGGTCCCATCCACTGGAAATCAAAATGTGATTGGTTAATTCACCTGTCACCTGTTTACATGTATTTGTAATACATACATGTATTTCTGTGTACATTTTAAAAACATGGCAGTGTCACTATATGGGCTCATGAAGTGCCTTTATTAGTTTAAATTTCCAATTATTTTATTATTTTTAATGAGAAATTCAACATTTTTTATAAAACATGTTTGGTAGACAAAATGTATATTCGTGAAAAATGTTAAGAGAGCTAGAAGCTACAAATTTGTCAGTTCATTTAGCACACAAATTTCTACATTCAAATTTGAAATAAAATCAATTAAATGAGTGCTGTTTTCTTCCTATATACTCCTCATGGAGTCAAGCTAACAGTGTTACATCTCTTACTTTTTTTCATATGAAGGGCTCATACAAACACGCCATGTCAGATTCAACATACACTCACTGTATAAATTATCTACCTGTGTGTATTTGAGTGCACGTGAGACTTGTAAATTAGCACAGTTTATGCCTCAGTAAAAAAAAGTAAAATGGGAAAGGGGAATTACAGAAGAGATACAGAAAAACAAGAAAAAACTTTTAAAAAGGTATATTCTCAGTTTTCATATATGAAAAAACTTGCAGCTTTCTTTTACAACGATCCCACATATCTGTAAAGGTGACTTCACTGGCAAGTGAAAGAAGAAAACCGTTTTAATCACATCCACTCAGGCTTGAAGATGGAGTTTACTTTGAGCTAATAAGATTAGTGTTGTGGGGCTTCTTTCACAGAGAGCATGAGCTTGATACTCTATCATGGTGAATGGCACAATTAGTTGCAGAGCTGCTGTCAGGTATTACTGGCATCTGCACTGAGAAATTAGGCTAAACTACAAAATAAATGGACAGGAGCCGTGTGCTCTCTCGCAGAACTCATCCCCACCCCCTGCTCTCCCTTTCCCATCTCCTTTGTCTCATCTTTCCCCCTTCCCTTCCTCATTGCCTCCACTTTTCCTCTCACCCCTTCTTCTCCTTTTTCATACCTCCCTTTGCCTCCCCTTTACCCCGTGCTACCTCTCTATTATCTCCCATTTACTTTGCCTTGGCCTCCCCCATTGCCCTCCTTCCCCTGGCCTAACCAACCAGTGTCTACTCCTCAGTTATTGGATAATTTGGCTCTCTCCCACGTGTCTCCCTGCTAATTAAATGTGGTGTACACTGTCTGGAGAATGTCACAATTGATTTTTCTTTCTACAAGGAAGTGGGGAGCCATTTAATTTTGAGAAACACACCACCCCTCCAGCCTGCCCCCACCCAACACACATACACAAACACACACACACATCTTCTATCCTTAGAGGAACCTCTATATGTTAAGTAACAAAGCCGAACTTCCAACTGCTACACCTCTATCCCTGACCTTCCTGACTTCTTGACCTCATGCTGCACAGTTAGGCATGTTTATATGATCATGAGTCCTAAAACTTATGACCTGACCAAGAAAGAACCTCTGACCCTGACCTGTCCATGACATGTCCAAAACAATGCTGCAGCAGTGTCCTCTTGGATGCCTTCATGGTAGATAAAACATGATAAAGTGCCTTCAGTGGTGCTCTTCCAGAGGAGAAAACATGATAAAGTGCCATCAGTGGTGCCCTTCCAGAGGAGAAAACATGATAATTAGTTCTCAGTGGTGGAGAAAACATGGTAAAGTGCTCTGTAGGGTGCTAACCCCAACTAAACTCCTCAATATACAAAGGGAGGGGCAGGATCATGGGCGGTCATGGATGATTTTGTAGCTTGGTGTGATGAGTCTTTCCTCCATCTAAATGTGTCTAAAATGAAAAACATGGTAATTGATTTTAGAAAATCACGACCAAGCCCACTGCCAACTGTTGTAAAAGGTGTTGATATCAATGTAGTTGAGACATATAAATATCTGGGTGTTGTTTTATTTTCTTTATTTAACCCTTAGCCAGGGAAACCCATTGAGATGGAGATCTCATTTTCATTGGTGCCCTGGTTACATACATTACATTTTAAAATCATGTAACAATACAAACAAAGCAATAACAAATAATTTGAAAAAAGAGAAAAGAAAACAAAAATCAAGCAAAAAGAAGACAGGAAAATATCAGTACTTGAACACCCACCATCAATATTAGCATATCAATCAGTAATTTCAGTTAAATTACTGAACTTGAAGATGGGGAAGGGTCCAACAAACCTGGGAGCCAGTTTTCCAGCCAAACCTTCTGTCCCACATGAGGAGCTGGAGTGCGTCGTTTGTCAGCCTCCCTCTTGTAGCGTCCTGAGGCCCGAAGAAGAGCTGCTCAGGCCCTTTTCCAGGTGAGATGACAACGATGAACCAGGATCCCCGTTGTACCTTTCAATGGGCGGTGCATGTGGTTCATGGCGAAGGGCAGGCTGGGGATCAGCCGTTGCTGCAGGGGCAGGAGGGGTTGAGGCAGCCACCATTGGAGCTTGGTTGTCAAGGATCACCAAAAACTGCTGAGTCTGGGCTGTGAGTGCATGTAGCTGCTCCTTCATGGCATTCTGGAAGGCATCTTGGTGCACATGAAGCTCTTGGACACCTCCGACTAACTTGTTCAACGCCTGTTCATGGTCTTGCAGCTGCTGCTCTTGAGAATGGAGAGCAGTATGGAGAGCATTGTTCTCTGCTGAGTCTGACATGGCCAGATTGTACTGTAAAAACTCTGGTAAAACTCAGACTCAGGTGCAGAGAAACACACAGGAACAACAGACTCTATTTCCTAGAGTCCAGAAAAAGCAAAACAAACAAGGACTCCAAAAAGGCTAACAAAACAGACAGGGAATGGGCAAAATGCTTAAATCCAAAGACAGGCAAAGTTCAAACACGGTGAATGCTAGAAAGTCAAGTCACAGGGAACAAAGACAATCTGGCAAAGACATGAGGAGCTGGTGCATATATATATATATATATATATATATATATATATATATATATATATGTACAGGGATGGTTAAGAGGATAATCAGGGGCAGGTGAGTAAGTGGCTGCAGGTGTGGTTGATGAAAGGCGGGAAAACAAAGGAAACTGAAACAACACAAGAGGTTAGCATTTCAAAATAAAACAGGAAATAACATGACAAAATCCAGAATGTTACACGTCACAAATTGTATAACTTTTATTTATAAAATGCAAGTCATAGACATTTAGTGCATAGAAAAATACAATTTCTTTTCTTTTTAACATTTTATGAACTTAGATGAACATATATGTATATATCTATATAAATATATATATCTGTGTGTGTGTGTGTATATATATATTTACATATACACATATACACATACATACACATACATACAAATACACATAAGTAAATAAAATAAAATAATATAAATATAAAATAGATAATTTAAAGAACAAAAATAAAATAAAATAAAATAATTAAATTAATAATAATAATTTCAAAAATATAAAAGAGAATAAATAAAATACAAATAAAAAGTGCTAGTGCTGGTCATTAGATGTACAAAGTAAAAGTCAGCGGCTGCTTACTCCTCAGTCATCGTAGCAAATCAGTTATGCTGGACTGTCTTAGGGTGAATAGATCTTAGGGGGCGGCTATCTACCGCTGGCGGACAGGTGTGAAGGGGCGAGCTCAGCTATGATCATACAGTGGATCCTTGCAGAGAAACTTCCCGAGCTGGTAACTTATCAAGGTAGTTAAGTAGTGGTCTCCAATGTGTATAGAACCTGTCAGATGAACCTCTAAGTGAGAACTTGATCTTCTCCAGTTTCAGAAGACTTAAAATATCATGTAACAGCACTTATAGACCCCTCCCAGAAGGCCTCAGAGAGATTCAATTGGAGTTCTGACTCCCAGTTCATTTTGATCTTATTTAAAATAGATTCTTTAGTTGGAGAAAGCAGATTATACAGATACAAGATATGGCCCCTTGGTTGTGTTTTAGCCTTGAGAGCCAGGTCTATCCCGCTAGGTGTTGGGATATGTGGGAATGATGTTGTGTGCGTTTTTACAAAGTCGCGTAGCTGGAAGTACCTGAAAAAGTCTGACCTATGTCTATTAAAGGCAGAGATTAACTGGTTGAAGCTTGCAAACAAACCACCAATGTACAAGTCTCCCAAGCTACGTAGCCCCTTATTTTCTAAGGTGGTGAATCGTGGATCAATCTTTGCTGGTATAAATAGATGATTATTGCAAATGGGAGTTGCTAGAGGAAGGTGAGCCAGCTAAAGTGGCGTCTTGTTTGTGCCCAAATTTTTAGTGTTCCAACAACAACTGGGTTAGAGGTCAAGTTTGACGGGGAGAAGGGCAAGGTACTGCATGTTAAAGCCAGCAGCAACGAAGAGCAAGAGGCTGACTCAATCTGGCACCAACTGGATTGGGGCATAGTAAACCATGGTATTATTTAGTGCACATTGGCTGCCCAGTAGTAGCCAATGGGGTTGGGTAGACCCAGCCCACCCACTGATCTGTCTCTACAAAGCAGTGTTCAGCTTGCTCATGGGCGTTTTCCAGCCCAGATGAATGATGAGATAATATCATTTATAGTTGTGAAAAAGGACTTGGGAAGGAATATGGGTAGACATTGGAAGACATACAAATATCTTGGTTGCACGTTCATTTTTATAATTTGTACTCTACCTGCTGCATGTGACAAATTTTAGAATGCGCCTAAGGAGACAAGGGCATTTAACTTAGCTGTCTCCTGGAACTTATTCCAGATGCTAGGTACACAATAGCTAAAGGCAGTTTTTCCCAGTTCAGATTTGACTTGTGGCACCTCAAGGACTAACCAATCCTGAGATCTTGTCTGGTAGAGATTAGAACGCCATGTAATGAGGGATGTCAAGTAATTAGCTTAAAAATGATAGCTTTATATGCATACGCATGGTAGAGATTACAATGTTACGTTCTGAAATGATCACCAGTAATAAAACAAAGTGCTGAATGATATGCAGTATCAAGGTGGTAGAAGTGGCGTGCATATAAATAGTGTCACCATAATCAAATACAGGCAGGAAGTTAGATTGTACTAACAGCTTTCTATTTTCAGCCGAAAAACACAATCGTCCTTAAACTTTTTGCTAGCTCATCAACATGAGGTTTAAAGGAGAGCTTTTCATCAATAAAAACTCCCAGATACTTATGGGAGGATACCCTTTCTATTTCAAAGCCATCCAAAGTGCTAATTTTGAAAATAACTTCCTCCAAGAAGCGGGATCTAGAGAATTGCATAAATTTTGTTTTTGCTGCTTTTAAAACATGTTTAAATTGTTCTTGATAACAGATTGACTTTTGAATAGCATGCTGATTTTACCTCTCCCTCTGTGTTTTTGATATATTTTGTAGAGCAGACAGATTCGTAGGGGATGGCATGGATGCTGGGCAACTGTATCAGGTCAGAAAACAGCAAAGACAGCTGCACTGCAATATAAGATGGCAACAAAGCATTTGACATTTTTTGTGCCAAAAGATGCACAGAAAAAGTTACAATGTGCTTATGCCTATATTATAACAGTTAAATTTTATTTAGGAAAATGTCCTACCCCCTTGCTTATTTTATAATTTGCACACTGGCTAGGCACAACAACAGTTTGGCATGATTCTAAAAAAAGTGGTTGAACCTCCAGATTTGCATATGGGAGAGTGGATGATTGGCCTCAGTGAAGGTCTGGACTGAAACTGACCCGATAAAAAACAAATGCTGCATACAGTAATGATCAACCCAGTGGTAGGCATTGACTGCAGCATTGTGGTCATGCAGTTATTGTGACAACCCTGGTTGGATGCATTATATTGTATTGCAGTACATTATAGTCTTTTGCTTATTGTGCATAAGATGCTATAGATTATTTCAGTGAATGGCACAACCTAATTTAAGACATCCATGAATTGACATATGAAAAGCTGCTGTCTCAAGCAGAGAATGAAGAAACTAGAGGTTCATCTTCAGGAGGAAAGCATTGAAAAAATCTGGTGCTCCATAACATATGATGTAGAATGACACAATGAGCTGATTTGCCCTGGGGGGGGGACTGTGACAAATGTGCTTTTGCTATCAAGCGCCTGCTAAGCAAGATGAGTCTTTTTACACCCTGACAACAAATGGAGATATCAGTGATATTAAAACAGACAAGGCCCCCTTTAACCTACTTGGCACAATTTGCTTGGAGTTAATAGTCTGTTGTTGGAGATTTGATCAGCACAGAGCCAAGTGGATCACATCCAGTCCAAACAGTCCACAGCAGCTGTCACTTCTCATTACATCAGCACCGCTGCTATACCGGGCTAATTCAGAGGGAGGAAAAACTGCTGCTCAAGGATGAGACTGTGTGTTTCCTTCAGGTACAAGAACAAACATTTGGTTGTGTGGGAACATGAAGTCTTTCTAAGAAAGTCTGTATATGCAAAAACACAGAAAATACAACTACAAAACTACTAAACAGAACAAATCCAAAATCTGTATTTCAATCTGCATTTAGTTATTTTATTATCATTTATGTTTTCATTCTCTAAGGGTCTCTGTGGTTTGAGTCTCTGGTTATTTGTTATTATTATACATTGCGGGCGTTTTGGAAAAACTCAGGAGGATTTTTAAAAAACATCACATTCCTGTGCATTTCAAGCCCAGCAACACCCTGAGGCAAAAGCTTGTCCACCCCAAGGACAGAACACCCAGACACAAGCGGGAAAATGTAGTGTATGCCATCCAGTGTAGTGAGGAGTGCACAGACCTGTACATCGGGGAGACAAAACAACCACTGCATAAGCGCACGGCTCAACACAGGAGAGCCAGTTCCTCAGGTCAGGACTCAGCAGTCCACCTACACCTGAAAGCTAAAGGTCACTCTTTTGAAGATGGCAATGTCCGTATTTTGGCCAGGGAAGACAGATGGTTTGAGAGAGGAGTAAAAGAAGCCATTTTTGTTAACCTGGAAAGGCCATCTCTCAACAGAGGAGGTGGTCTAAGACATAATTTATCTGTCACATACAATGCAGTTTTAAGATCACTCCCCGACAGCTGGGTACACACCTGAAATCATGTGAATCCAACAAGTCACATGGTGGCACTTAACGACTCTCATTCACACCTCCCCCAGGTGAAACCTAAGGTCCACACAATGGAAGGGTGGGCACATGAACCACATGCCCCTCTAGGTGTTAACGACCGCACAGAGGTTTAATGCTGCGTTCCATTTGTACTGGGAAGTTGGGATTTCCAAGTTCCGAGTGGGAAACTTCAACTGGAACGCCCCCTGAAGTCGGAATTCCGAGTTGGAAAGTCGGAGAATCCTCGCCACCCCCGAGTTGACAATTGAAGATGGCTGCCCCAGGTGTAAACAGTAGAAGCTCCTGTAATATTCCGTTTATTAGCACTTCTGACTAGTGTTTGTCGCACTAAATCAGCTGTATACATAGTATTGTTCGATGTATATATATGTGGAAATGCTGCTATAGTGTTATTTACATTTTTCATGTGGTATGTGCGAACTACAATGCAGGGCGTGCTAACAATGGCTTATATTTGGACAAGGCAAGCGCGAGAATAGCTTTTGTAGACGTCATCTTGTTTTCCGACTTCTTCTTCCCGTTTAATGGCGGTTGGCAACTTTTTTCCGACTTTGTAACTGGAACGCTGATAACTCGGCTGTCAAGTCAAGTCAAGTCAAATTTTATTTATATAGCGCCAATTCACAACAAAGTTGTCTCAAGACACTTTACATATAGAGTAGGTCTAGACCACACTCAATAATTAATTATATTTACATCCAACAATTGAAACAATTCCCCCATGAGCAAGCACTTTGGCGACAGCGGAGAGGAAAAACTTCCTTTTAACAGGCAGAAACCTCGGACAGATCCATGACTCATGGTAGGCGGTGATCTGACAGCACCGGTCGGGTTGAGAATTTAAATTCTGAGGAGAGAATACAGAATAATTAGTCCCTCTAGCATGAACTTGCATAAATCTCTTGCATAATTCATCAGTTTTCTTTCATTTGTTTATTTTTTGTTCCTACCCCTAAAAGGAAATTGAGGCAGCAGATTTTACAAAATGCGTGTGCCTTTTCTTTAAAACTGTCTTTAAGAAACGGAAATTCATCTCAGAGAGTTTGGTTTGGTAAAGCTGTTTTGGTGTCCAGGTGGAAACACCTTTACAGTTGTATGGGCCTAATACACTCTATATAGTGTCAGAAACAGGTTGTGATAATGAAAAGGGAAAATAAAGTCAGACATCAGGAGAAATAGAGGGGAATTGTGATCCTGTGAAACAGGAGGAAGAAACAGGGAGAGGGCAGTGAAAAACTGGAATTTCCCAGTAAAATTGGGAGGGTTGGCAGGCATGCCTACAATTGATAGCTGTGGGCATATTTTGCATGAATTCCATGGGGCATATTTTATAAATAATAAACTTTCAAATGAGTAGAGAATTCTTACCATCCACTGTGGATGAAGTGCTGTGTCTGAAATGGGGATAAAAGATTTTCCCACCATAAGTTATAGTCTTGCCTTATTCATTTTAGAAACATTAAGTTCCATAAAATAAAACATTTGCAGTGTGAGCGCACTTAGAATGTGTCTGTTTACTTGTTTTGGATATGCACATTCTATGTATTGTGCCTCTTCTTTATTTATCTTTAGTATCAAGTTGTTTACAGGAGGTTTATCTGATTAGTATCAGAAGTTTGTCCTGCGTGTTTGAAGGCAATGCAGTGTGACAGCTCTGTCACCTTCCCGCAGGGCCTGAACACATCTCAACCTAACCTTATCTCCTGCACACTGCAACCATGTGCAGCTATTTCAAATATCAAAACATCTTTTGGGGATAACATCAGTAGGCAATTTGTTAACTTTAAGCAGGGGTAGTGGACCCGGTTTGATTCCTTCACCATCAACTGGGGAACTGACTTGTGAAGGACTCTTGGTTCTGTCTTCACAGTGGATATGTAGTTTAGAGAATATTATAGATCCAAGATGAAACTGACAGAAGGGCAAGAATTGGTACTTCAGCATCATGCACAGAAGCATGAATTTATCAATACACAATGCAAGCTACTTATGTTTCAGAGACATAGTTGGAGCCATAGATTCTATCACAAACCTCATCTACTCCCCCTCATGCTGACTGAAGCTCAGGTTTATTTTTTAGTCCACAAAACACTGCTGGAGTTTCACAGGAAAACAGTGTTGCAGAATCTCCCAAACAAGGGAAGTGAATGGTGACCAGTCTTCAAACGTAAAACAAACAACAGAATAAAAACATAAAATGTTTTTAAAAGTTGACTAAAAATGTTATTGATTGTCTGAACTGGGTGTGTGTCTTGTGACGGTATGCAAACAGCATGTCAGGACATTAGGAGACTTGGATTATACAAGCAGTATGGAGGCATTTTATGTTTTTTTTTTTTACGTTTGGAAACTGGTCACCATTCACTTCCATTGTTTGGGAGATCTTGCAGCACTGTTTTCCTGTAGATAATGACTGAACTTTCATTTTGGGGTGAACTGTCCCTTTAATATTACCTCAAAAAGGCTCATTGTAAATTATCTCCAAGAAAGTATAAACTTGATTGTCTCAAAGACGCAGATCATACGTATCAATTTGTTTTTCATAACCTTTGGGCAGCACGGTGGCATAGTATTTAGCACTTTCGCCTCATAGCAAGGAGGCTGTTGGTTTGGGCAAGGCCTGCCTGTGTGGAGTTAAATGGTCTCCTCATGCTTATGTGGGTTTCCTCTGGGTGTTTTGGTTTCCCCCACCATCAAAGACATATATGCTAAGTCAGTTCTCCAGTCAGTACCTCTGATCAAGGTGCTGCCAAAAAACTGGAGTTGGTATCCTGGTGTTGCACATAGCAGCTGCCCACTGCTCCTGAAGCACAGTAGTTTCACATGTGACATTTCTAGTGGCGTAACAAATCATCACTGGGCCCCAATTCAAGATTATCAAACCGGGCCCTGCCCATCACAGTCAGACGTAATATAACATAATGTCAGTGAATGAAAGAAGTGAAAGCATGCAGCTTTAAAATGACCAACACCAGCTAAATGCACCACAGTGATATAGAGAAGGACAGATTAAAACATAATCACTGTCAGTGCACCTTCCCACTTATAAAAACTGGTGACAGCGCTCCTTTATGTGGATGAAAAATATGTAGGTTAACAGGTAACAGTGCACCTGCACACATATGAAAACTAAGAGGAGACAGTGATCCTTAAAACAGATTAAAATACAGTAGGCTATAAGAGGTGATGATGCACCTTAACACGGATCAGAACAGATGACAATGCACCTTAACACAGAAGAAAATACAGTTTACTCGGTGATGGCGCACCTTCAAATTGACAACATTATTCCTGTCTACATGTAGGCATCAGCAAATAAACAAAAGCTTAAGTGTGTTGGTTGAATATTAGTCAAATAAAATAATAAATAAGGCTACTCACATCATAGGTGCACTCTCCTTAATGCTGGTCTCTGAAATTTTCTGAAAGAATTTTTGGAAGCTTCTTTTTCTTTCTCTGCTGCTTCTTTCAATTCTGGCTTCTCAAACTTACTTTTGTGTTTGCATATTGTTGTTTCTCACTTACTTCCTGACATTTCTAACTTTTCTGATAATTCTCCCTCACGGTAGTATTGCACATGTCCTTAACTGCAATAACCCAGGATTTTAAGTGGGCATACTTCATACATTTTTTAACATGCAATCGCCCATTAATTATGATTTAAACTTAATTTATAAATGTGACATAGATGTATGAGTCAATGAACTATAAGTCTGTATATGTAAAACTTATTTTGTGTTATTGTAATGTTATTTATTTGGTGAATGACATCAAGTCTGTGACACCATGAATTAAATGTCTTGACTGAATAAGCACTATAAAGACTTTGCACATCTCAAGGTTGTACAGGTGATAACACATGGAAGTGACAGTGCAAAGTCAAAACCAGTGGTAGTCTTTTCAAATGATAATGAACAGTCATATAAACATAAGGGTCCAGCTCTATTTAATACATTGGTGGAGGCTCATGTGCATGGGCCCAGGTCAGTCATGAGCCCTATTGCACCTATATGGCAGTTCTGCTGCTGGACATTTCTCATATAGGCATTTTTTTCATATCATATTCCGTATATGAAAGAGTCCTTGATTCAGAGTCACCACTACCTTTAAGTTATGTTTTAGTCATATTTTAGACAATGTTCTGATACAGATTCTGTGCATCATGACCCACCGAGGCATTCAGTGGCCTCATTGAAGAGACTCTTTGCAGGCACCTAGGAGCCCACGCTAAGAAGCTTCTATTTGTTTCTCTCTCACAAGTTCCCAGGTACACGCACCTTTCTTTAACAATACACACAGAGGTAGGCCTATTGTTAGCAGGACATCATCCATCACAGAAAAAAATCACTATGTGGACCACCACCAGAAACCCTTAGATCAGATTTATGTGCACTTTAAAAGTCTGTCTCAGAGGGTCAGCGAGGGCCTACTGCTGTGGGGGCAAAGTAGTTCAGGAACTCATCACCTCCACCTTCACTCTTGTACATTACAATATGGTCTTTGACTCATTGTCAACTATTAACATGAGCACTGAGGAATTCTGTGCACACTACTTTCTTAAGATGTTTACTTCCTATGGAGCTAAATTGGGGCCAAAAGTTTTGTACTTGAAAAAATAAAATTTGAAACTGAAAATTCAAGTTTTGAGCTTGAATTTTGAAAAATACATCAATGTATTCAAAATAAAAATAAGTGTACAAAAAGTTTTTTCAGGTTGAATATAATTATGATTCACTGGTAATTCTTTTGAATAAATTATTTATTTTCATTTTTCACTTTCATATATTTAGATATATGAAAGAGAGAGATTTGATATATGAAAGTTAAAGATTTTAAACTGTAAAAAATAAGATCTGAATCTGAAAAGAAAAAAAGGTGCAACTGAAAGAAATAGGATCTCAAATATCTAACTATATTTGGCAGCAACAGAACATCACAGAAATTTCACTAATTATTCAGAATGGGGAGATGCTGTCTTTTGAAGAACTCAGAAGGATATACAATTTAAACACAAATGGCTTTTTACAGTATGCACAGTTAAAATCAATTTTCTCAAAACTTCCCAAAGAATATTTTGATTATGATCAGGAGACAGATAGACAATTTAAGTCTGCAGCATTTAAATAGCGGTATTGTTTTAAGTTTGTATAAGATGCTGATCTACTCCTCCCTGAATCCCAACACCCAGACTCAGTCCCAGTGGGAACGAGATCTGGGGGTCTTTTTGACTCCTGAAGAGTGGCAAAAAATATGGAGGTATCCAATGGTGATTTCTAAGTCTGTTAGAGCCAGAGTTATACAATTAAAGATCCTCCATAGAGCTTACATTACACCCTCCAAAATTAAAAAAATAGATCCTAGCTCCTCTGATCTCTGCTGGCATGGTTGTGGGCATTTGGGAACCTTGATTCATATGTTATGGCACTGCCCTGCAGTCAACTCCTTTTGGGCAGAAGTGTGTCATTCGATTTCAGTAATAATTAATATAAATCTTTCCCCATGTCCTCTGGTTTGCTTGTTGGGAAGTAGGGTTGCACAAGTTAAGTCAAGAGAAGACTGGAAAACAGTAGGCCTCGCCTTATTGGCTGCGAAAAGAATGATATTGTTGAATTGGAAAATTCGGAAAACAGCATGTTTCCCAATAGAAGCTTGGTGGCTTGAGTTCTCCAGTCTTCTTGGTTTGGAACGGTGGTACCAAATTTGGAATTGTGTTTCAACATCATGTATTCGAAACTCTGTCAGACTGACTCTGAGCAGCCCTATGGGAAATATTCTAGAATTTCTGGTTTTCCATATTCATGCTCCTTAAGATAAATGAATTATTTTATTTATTATAGGGCATAGTACTGTAAACCCCCCTTTTATCTTATATGGTGTCACGTAATATGTTATTGTATTATTTTATTCCTTTTGTTGTGGTGTTTGTTATTTTTACTGTCTTTGTTATTGTGGTGGTTGCCGTATACTTATTTGTTGTCCTTTTGTTGTATGTCTATGTTGATATGAAAATATAAATAAAAAAAAAATGTTTAATTTGCATTTGTCATGCAAATAAACATGCAGCATTAAGATCACATTCAGTCGATCAGTAATTTTCTGACAGTGTTCTTCTTCTGCTGCCTTATCTGCAGCAACAGTTTTGTTTCTTGCTGTGATATATTTTTTCATATTTTCCACAGCTCTTCATTATAACAACTTGTTCATCTTGACTGAAGTGGGTGGCTCACCATCACTTCACTTTGTGCAGAAAAAGAGTCAAATGATGCACTAACCACCCATTTTAATTTGAGCATGCACAGAGCCTGAAGAAAAAACCCTGAGTTAACAAAGCTAGTTGATAACCACCGTCGTGATATCTGTTATCTCAGACTTGGGGTTTAGGTTTTGTCGAGCAGGGGTCTTCTGATGACGAGAGGCACCCCACCTGGAGGGGGTCAGGTGGGGTCTCTCTCTGCCCTTCTCAGGTGAGATGAATGAGGGGAAGTCCCTCTGCTGATCAGCTGTTTATGTCCTGCTGGTTAAGTTAGCGCTCCCTTTGCTTCACCTGCAACACACTCCAGGACAACCTTTGACAAGGGGTGGCAAGGCAGGACACTGTTGACTGCTGATTAGTCGTTAGCTTCTGAACAACCAGTTCTGCGATTAACAAGCAAGATCTCCAGCTAACTAGCTAATGCTACATCCCATGGGGATGCTCAGTGACCCAAGTCAAGTCAAATTTTATGCTGCACAAGCTTGGACCTCAATTTCTTCTATATGTCATAGTTCTGTTTGTCAAAGCCTAATTTTTAACATTGTGCACATAATTAAGTTTTTTGTCAAAAACATTTGGCAAACTGTGGTTAATCAAATTTGTCAGGAAAAGCTGAAATGTAAAAATGCCAAAATCCACTGGAGCTGGGCTTTAAATAGAGGTGGGATGGTGAAAGGAAAAAGGAGAGAGTGGTGGCAGGAAAGAAAGAAGGAAAGGTTAAAAAGAAAGGGAAGTTCACAACATAATTGGACTTTTCTGTGTGTTTTCTCCTTCTGTCTGGATTAGAGGGGGGAGTCAGGCAGGATTTGGGACACATGGTAATTATCCCATCTGAGATCCCATCTGTGACCCCCCCTGTCCCCAGCCTGTTTTCTAAACCCTCCCCAGCCCTTACAGCTTAAGCAGGATTGTCTTTCTCTGCTCCAGAGTCTCAGAGGTCACTAAAAACAAGCCCGGCTTTTGTGTCACAACAACAAAGGATTTCAAATGAAGAAGCAGATTCCTTTTAACTCCCTATGAGTCGAGCCAGCACTTGTTTTGCAGCCTTCACACATTCTGGAGTGCTTGAGTTTAGTGTGGATTTTACTGCTATCCTGATGTACGACTGTCCAGTTTGACTTCATCTGGACACAGAAGACAGAATCTCTTGTGGTATCAAATGTGACAATACTGAACTTTTAAATCATGCATGAACACTTACTTACTTGCATAATATTTATATATTAGTATATAGTAAATGCCCTTTCAGTGCTCTAGAAAAATACATTTTATTGGTCAACTTAAATGTTCCAAATAAATTTGCAGCTGACTATGTAAATTAATACATAATGTATGGTAAAGTTTAAGCTGGTGCCTCTCAAGGAGTTAATTACTTGTGACTAATAACTTTATTAGGGCTAAGGGAAAATTTCAATGTTATTGTGCCATATGCAACCATGTAAAGTATAATTATACAGTGAGATTCAGTCTCTGCATTTAAGCCATCCTGGTATTAGGAGCAGTGGGCAGCTGCTGTGCAGTACCCCGGAACTAATGGGACCAAATCAAGCGATGACAGATCTTGACGCAATGCAACACCACGCTTCAGCCAGTGGGTGGTGCAGTATGCAGGTTACGTCACATGTTGATTCCCCCTCTTACCTCCAAGCCTACCATGTTAACGCTGAAGTTGATTGGATAGTCGTACTGTGATTTGGGCAGTGCTTGATTTCAGCACAATTCTGTTCAACATGGCAGCCGGGTCACAAACTTTCATTTTTCAGGTACACTAACAGTACACCAAAATATGTTTCTGAAAACATTTTAGGCGAGACACAGGCAATGCAGTAACAGAATGTTGTTTCAGATTTCATCAGCACTGCTTGGTTTGACAGTTTGACTGGAGTCTGCTACGTTGTGTTGGACAGACCTTATTTGTATAAAGTAGAGGTCTCAGATACGGTAGTATCAGTAACAGTACGTCAGCTTGCTGTGCCGTATCCACCATGCACTGCTTGGCAGGACCTACTCCTCTCCATAGAAACTGAATTGGATCCATCAACTTGATGTACATCAACCGCTTTGCTGTGTTTGCACCATAAACCAGCACCTTGGTCAGGGGTTCTTACTGGAGAACTGAGCTTGCATACATGTCTTTGATGGTGAGGGAAACAGGTGGACCCAGATGGAACAAGCACGATAAGAACATGCAAACTCTACACAAAAAGGTCATTTCCACACCGGGTTTCAACCTTCTTGCAGTGAGATGAAAGTGCTAACCACTTTGACAATTATCAATGAATAAATAATTTGTTAAATGATGTTTTGTTTAGATATTCTGCAGCTTTCTCCCCAAATATTTAACAGTCTCCTGGGGGAATCTTCCTTATGAATTTAAGAGTGAGACTAAATAAAGTTATATTATAGGAGGATATAAGCCAGGCAAATGGGTTTGACGACCCAAAAGCTGTATCTCACTGATCTATAAATAACTTTTTTTTCTGACCATTACTATTTGCTCATACAGTGGACCTTGTCAAATACAGCAGCTTGTTTAGTGGCCCTTGCTTCAAACTATGACACTATATGTACCCCCAGTGTAGTTTATGTGTTATGTAAGTTACATATGTTACAAGTAAAAAAGAAGTCAATGTTGACTTTTGGTTTCACACGGGACACAAACCCGACCTCCTGGGTGTTTGTTTGACCCATCCATCCATCCATCCATCCATCCATCCGCCTCCTCCATGCACAGACCTTCTTGCTCTTTATACTGTGTCACCTGATTTCAGCTACACATCAAGGGTGCCTTAGGAATGACACTACAGGAATACCTACAGCATTATTGTTTGAAGCACAGGGGCACTGACCAGGCTGACCAGGCCGTATTTGCAATGGTTGCAACTCAAACCCTTTATGACACTTAATTACAGTTTATGCACCATATTCATTATTATTATTGTTATTATTATTATTATTATTAGTAGTAGTAGTATCTTCATTACTATGTATTTTAAAGATATATGCCTATTTTTAAAAATGTATTTATTGTGTTTAAACAGTTTTAATGTTGGAACTTTGAACAGCATCAGAAAATATTTATATACTATACATATATGCTACTCTATTGTATCTGTGTGGCTAGATAGATATAATTTGGGGCAATTATTTTAACGCAAAATAATTATATTACTTTGTTTTATTTTATTTTGTTTAATCCAGTTTGACTATATGTTCTTGTAAGTACACTGTAACAAAAAATTTGTTATTTTTACAGTAAAATACCGGCAGCTGTGGTTGCCGAAACTCTGCCGTTAAATTACGGTAAAAACATTTTCGACATTTACGGTAAAAAAAATGTACTGATACTGTTGATTTTACAGTTAAAAAATGTATTTAATTCAAGATTTTACTGTAAAAAAAAAAGTTTTTACATTTTAAAAAAACAATGGTTAACCTGAAAATTTACATTAAAAAAAATGTTATTTCTATGGTAAAATACTGGCAGCTGTAGTTGCCAGAACTCTACCGTTAAATTACGGTAAAACTTTTTCTTCATTTACAGTAAAAAAAAAAAAATATTGATACTGTTGATTTTATGGTTAAAAAATATGCTCAATTTGATATTTTACCATAAAAAAAAAGTTTTAACATTAAAAAAAACAACAACATTGTTTTACCTGAAAATTTACATGAAAATTGTTACCAAAACAACCACAAAAAACATCCACCTTAAAATTTCAAATATAGAAACTCTTTATTTGAACAAACTGTAACAATTTGCCAAGAAACCTTTACGCTTAATTTGAGAACATTTTGAGAACATTTGAGTGCATGTTTTGGTACAAATCTAACCATAAAGTGATATCAGTGTACATACAGTGTATCATTTTCACATTATCAAAATAAAATCATCCCTGAAGGGGGGCAAAAGTTTCAAATCTTGCATCATAAATCTAAAGAAATACTTTTCCCTATGACTGCAAGTAATCTTTAAAAGATGACACTTCACTTGAGAGATACAAGTCATATACTTAAGGAATGCTTAATTATGCATAATTCATGATGAATTACTACATGCACTAACAAAAGATGGACAATTAATTATGAAGTCACTATAATTTTGTTCATACTTAATAGAGCATCAACTAAGGATTATAAGTCACACATACTTAATATGTTAATTGATATTTGACAAGATCAGCTTGATTTCTTTAATATAAAAATTCATGAACAACACCTGAATCATTATGGCATTATGCCTAATAGAATTTGTTGGTCACCTGATGGTATTATTTTGTTAGCAAGTGTCCTTTACACTCAATTGTCCATTTATTGGCACGGCCTGTGGCACACTGCTGAGCTTAAAAATATCTGATCATATCATATTCCACCCACTGTGTTGTAAATCTATCCAAGATACCATTCAGTCTATTCCCTTAAAAGTTTTAAGGAAAATTAAGGTGTTGTCCATAAACTTTTATACTAAAAAAAAAAAAGACAAAAGCAAGCCAATTTAGTCAAATATCAATTAACATATGAAGTAACTGTGAACTAAATCCTTGATTGATGATCTATTAAAGTCGAGCTGAAACAGCAATTCTGTAAAATGCATCCTTCATTAGCTCATGCAGTAATTTATTATGAATTATGCATTATGTAAGTATTACTTAAAGGAATAGTTCACTTTAAAAGAGAATTAATTCATTATCTATTCACACTCATGCTGATGACAAGTCCAGAGTAGTTTTTTTAATCCACAAAACACTAACAGCTTTCAGGATTTTTCCAAAACAATGGAAGTCTATAGAGATCTGCGGTAAAAAGCAGATGAGCAGTTTGGAGACATATAATTATTTTTATCATGTTTTATTACTGATCTGTATAGACTTCTGTTGTTTTGGAAGAAATGCTGAAAGCTGTTTTGCTCTGTAACTCCATTGGTGTTTTATGGATTAAAAAACGACACTAGACTTCTCATCTGCATCAGAGTGAGTAGATAATGTCTGAATTTAACTTTAAAGGGAGCTATTCCTTTAAGTATATGAATTGTATACCTCCAGTTAAGTGTTGCCATTTTAATCTCAGACATTCCTGGAACTAGCAAATTTACCTCAACTTGTTTAAAGTACAAAACCAGTGTAGTAAAGCTGAACATGTACAAACTGTACAAGACAATTTATCTAGTAAAACTATACATCTTGTAAAACATTCAGAAATGTTACTAACACAGTATCTGCAGTGTATATAACATCCAGTGTACCTTTTATCATATCATCCCTCAACATCACTGGAAGGTCCACTCATGGTCAGCAAGGTCTGAGATCAGAGTGAAGACTCTGGGATTGACTGAGAGCACTTTTTTCTTCTTCTTCCACTCGACTTTGGTGCCTTTCTCTGGATTTATTGAAAAGAAACACCTTTATAAAAGAGAGAGAGAGAACAACTTCAGGTGGGATATCAAATGCCTTGCATTTTCTAATATTATAAAAAGAAAGAAATTTTACCGTTGGAGGAACTCCAGTGTAGACCGTAGTTCCACTGGGTAGTGTACGTTGAAGCAGTAGTAACTGCCAAACATCAGGCAGATGGCAGATGTGAAGGAAGTGATGTGGTCGTTGACAACCTCTTTGTCGATGCTCAACATAAATGTCTCAGCAGCAAAGCAGGAGGACCCTAAGAATAAACAACATGAAAAAAAAATAACTTTAATGACAAGGGCTTCAATATCAACTATGAATAGAAATTCAATGGTGCTTATTTCAATATAGGATGAGAGTCATACAATCTACTGTTGGCGGAACTTGTAATCAGATAAAATGTTAGCCAGTGTCTCAAAGTGGGCTACAAGCTAACATGAAAGTAAACAAGCCAAGAGTAGAAGTGGGTGTTTAGTATACTGGTGGAGAAAGCTTGCAGGTTTGGTTCAATTTGCTTACCACACACAATAAGGCAGGGTGTTGGTGGCACACTCTCCATCTGAACCTCCTCAGCAAGGCTTGTCCTCTCGACAAAATGGAACAGATGCTCTTCCTTCTCATCAAAATGAGCCAGTAAAAGAAGCACCATCTGTATGACCTCTTCTGAGCAACCAGTGGACTGACCTCTTTCAGTTTGAAGCTTGAGAAGAGCATCCAGAACTTGTTTGTGTTTATGTGCATCAACACGTTTGAAGAAGTTCAAGAGACGTGCCCCCTTTTTGTCCACATTGGCAAGGAAGGACTCAATCAAACTCACGCCAGTCAGTTCTTGGAAGTGTGCTGCCATACCGACTTCCTTAAACAAAAATGGCCATTCCTGGCTTAATTTCTGGATGCTTGCACCATTATTGATCTCTTTACGCTGTGTGAAATAGGTGGACTTCATTAATTCTTTCACAGCATCTGAATTGAAGTTCATCTCGTCAAACATCTTCATTTTTTCTTTTTTTTCTAGCTGACTCTCCACAGTCTCAGGGAGTGGCAAATGTTTCGGCATCCAGTTGACACAGCCATATGTGTCTTGAACACTTGCTCTTTGTTCGGCAGATATTTCATCGGTGTCATCATCTGATGCTGCTTTGCGTTTCTTTATCTTTGGTGTGTCAGGTCGTTTGACATTTTCAACTCTCGACTGGAGTTGCTTTGCCAGGGAATGGTATCCAAGTCCAATAACATCACCATCAATCACATCTTGAAGAGACTTTGGATACCTGGCCACCATCCTTTTTGCCATCTCTGTGGTGTTGTGTTTGGTTGGATTCTTACAAATCTTCATCATCTCGGAGACCACAATCCTTATCATTTCTCGTCGTAGTCGGGCACTTGGCCTTTTCTGTCTTTCCAAACTCTGTACTAACTCTTCGGGGAGCTTCTGCCATGGTATCTGAAAAGTGTCTACCCAGTTTTGCACACGTGAATAACAGCTTCCTGAGGATGATGATGTAGCTGTGGATGATGCTGGTGAGGGAGTGACCGGGGAGAGCGAGGGAGAGGAAAGGAGAGACCCTGGAGAGGAACATGCCGGGGCTGGAGTTGGAGTGGATGACTCTGTAAAAGTACAACAAAAGAGATTTGAAATCATTAAACCTTTAATGTTTTTCTACTCTGTAACAGAATGTAGCACACTGATAAATTTCTAGATAGTAAGGCTGCAAAATATTAGCAAAAAGTATTGCATTTATTTTGACCGATTGCATTTAGATATGATTTAAAAAAATTAAATTAAAAATGAAATTACTTGTGCAGCCCTATAAGAGAAGTGTGCTGTGTTGTGGTGGCAATGTTTTACACTCACTGTTTTGGGCCCAGGCAGCAACCAGTCTTCTGGCTTGTATGGGCTTTAATACTGGCAGCAAGTCTCCCTCTGTAATGTATTGTAAATCATCTGTTGTTACAGCACCAAGTGCCTTCAAAGTATCTTCTACTGACTTGACAACTTGACCAGGAAGATCCGGAAGCACTGCTGCTACAGCATCGCTTATCATCTGTGTTTCAGCCATATCTGTTAAGACACACAAAGAGACAGTTCAACATCTAACCTACTGGTTTAGGGTGACAAAAGACTGTGCTTCAATGGGACAATCTGGTATCCATTGTTTATGTAATATGATAAAGGCCACATGTCAATCAGTTCACTGACAAGTCTGCATTCTAATCTTCCAGTGTCCTTTACAGAGTACATGTGGTAGTGTGAAAGAAATTCCCCATCATACACTCTCATCAGAAAATGAAGTGCAAAATCATCTTTCACGAGAATGAGGATAATTTCACCAAACTCCACTGAATCATCGTTCTTAGTGACAACAAATTGGCCCTTCCTGTAAATTATCCCATTATACTGCACATCAACAGGAATTTTTGTATTTCTTTCAGTGAAGCCAAAATGGAGGATTGTGCCTTTAACTTGTTCACTGTAAAGTTCTGAGTAAAATGGTGAGGCATCTTTTATTTGCAAGGGTGGAGGACTCACGGACCCAGTGGAAAGAAAGGCCTGAAACATCTGATGCCTCTCTGAAAGAGTCGAACACAGATTTTTGAAATTCTTCAGATGCCTTGTACATCTTTTGAAGTAACTATGTTTGCTCTCAAAACGTAGAGTCCATACCCTGATTAGTGGGCCAAATTTCAGGATCAGTCCTGGATAATGCCGCAAATAATGATGTTTAGGTCTCAAGTTGATATCTGGAAATAGTGCCTTCCTGGTTTCCAAATATTCTTGGATGAGAACATCCAGATAGGCGACCTGAGCCTTGGAAATCTGCTGAGCACAAATCAGGTCAACAATGTCCTTAAGCTGCAAAATTAACTGCCACACATTATCTTGGGGGTCCTGCACTTTGTCTCCAATTATCAGAGGCAACAATCTCAAGAAGTTCCAATTTTGGACAGCATGTCCACTCAGTTTCAGTGTTTGAGGACTGACCTCGCAAGGTTTGGAGCAAACATCTGTTGCTTTGTATTTGAACTGCTTGATTCGCCTGTTCAAAATTGTGTAGGTGAACCATTTTTTTTGGCTGATGAAGTACTTCAGGTAAAGAGCAACATCGCATGAGAGGACACCCTCGAAGATGTCATGGCCGAGACAGGGGGGCATGCCAGGTGAACAAACATCAAAGTTTTGTAGAGTATTAAATACTGACCTGAACTTTATCCCTTGTACTTGTGGAGCATCCTCTGTCTCCAGCTGTTCGATGGCAGATCTGTACGTTTCTGGAGTCCGCTCTAGTCCACAGATGTTAGGATCAGCACCCTGAAATTCAGTTCGAGAAATCAGACAATATCTGCAGAAGTACTGAGATGAACTGAAATTTTCTGTGAAACCACCAATGGTGTGAGAGCCCAGGTTGTCCCCAGCAATGCAGTAGAGAGCACCCTTTACTACAAGTTCATCTCCCATTGTTATCCCACTTTCCTCCAGTTCTTTCAGATCAGTAAGCAGTTCAGAAAAAACCTTGGCATGGCCAAACTCCTTAAAATCCTTCTCTGTACACAATAAAACCAGCTGCATGTGGTCAACATTTGATCGTACATGGGGGGGCATGTTGAGTAGAGAGAAGTACACAGCCAAAACCTTGTGCTTCTTTTTTGCAGAACCCAATGGGTTCACAACTTCGAACGCATCCTGGTATAAAACCAGCTTGAGACAACTTGGGTTTTCCTGAAAAAATGTGTTTGACATAAACACCTTACCATCACAACTGTCAGAGAGAACATCTGTTTTGGAAACATTATTAGGATCCACTGACATGAGCCCCTGCCAAAAACTGGACTCCAGCATACCCTTTAAAGTTTTTAGCACAGGAATATAATAGGCACACCTCTCTGTCCTGTTCTCATCTCTGCCCAACACAATTTTTTTGGGCTCCACAAATTTAAACATGTCTTTAAAGCACTGGGTTCTTGAGTAAGCAGTTCTCATGGGCCCTGTGTGGCAAGCTGTAAACAGGTCAGATTGTTTAATTGTGTCACTGATTTTTACAATGTCTTCATCTGAAACTGACATATCTTTTAGAAGCAAGTTCAGTCGATTCAAAGTATATGTCTGTCCCAACTCATGTATATTTTGCATTTCTTCGACAATGTTTTGAATGGTAGACACTAGAAGAAGATGCTGTCCCTGTAGTTTCATGTAAAACATACATATATTTCTCAGATACAGGTCGCTGAAATTAGACCCATCCCCTACAGTGTCTTCAGCATCTGACACACTGGCAGGTTCCTGTATGGTGGCACTTGTAGTGGGACTCTCACAGTGTGTATCTGAGATTGATGCACAAATCACATTTTCTGACCACTGTCTGTGCTTTCTGGACATGTGAGAAGTAAAAGATGTTTTTGCAGTGAACACACTTTTGCATCCTCTCACTGGGCAAGCTACCCGACGCCCCTCTGCTATGTGCTCCTTTAAGTGAGCAACCAACGGTTTTGTTCCCTCACACTGGCGTTCACAAAGTGAGACGGTGCATTTTAATGGCGTTAAGGTCACATCCTGAGTAACGGTTGGTGTACTGTTGTGGTGACGATAGAAATGCGACTTTAAAGCTGTATAGCCTGAAAACACCTGCTTACAACTTGTTCCAACACATTTAAAAATATGTCGGGGTTCATTGCGGTGCAGTTTGCAATGCAAAACGTATGCTTTTACAGACTGAACGTTTTCTCCACATATGTTACAAGAATACATGTCCGACAGTCAAATACACTGAGGTTATATCCACAATAAACACGAGCAGCGCGGTTAGCTAACCAGAGGCTTCAGCACATAGACGGTTCCCGCTTTAGCCCGCCAGGCGGGTTAAACCATGGGGTAAACCCACACCGCATTTTTCTAAAGCAGTCAAACTAATGAAACGATTACTAATAATACACTCTGTCTCCTAAATACGTCTGAACACGTATTATAGACGTTTCCGAGCGGTTATAAACGTCTAATGTAGCTAGACGTAAAGCTATGGGGACATTTGCGCATTGTTAGCCATCTGTAATGCAACCCTCTTCATAAGCCGAATAAACCCAGTTCAGCTAAAGCCTTTAACTTGTGTTGATTTACTTACCGAGGTAACTTAAGACAGGTTCAACTTCTGGCTGAGGCAAATTCCTACAAATCCAGACCGCTGATGATGAAGCTCCTCTGGCGAAGACTGTGGACTTGAACGGGTGAAGTCGGAAACCTGTCCGGCGCTGGTCGGAGGTTAACAGGTCACGGGAGTCAGATACAATGCGCTGATTGGCCTATTTGAAATTCGGCGCATTAATATCAACAAATGAACAATCCCAAGCTGTGGGGGAGAAATACTTACTCAGTTTCGAGGTGCTTTTAAAATCATTCCCATAATTTGAGATGCTTTTAAATTTAGCAGGTAGGGAATGCTATTAGAATCAATCAGATGTTTTGAGATGCTTTTAAAATCATTCAAATGGTTATCATTATATAAATTGAATTTACCTCTGGATGGTAACTAAAGAGGGACTGTAGGCCTACAGAAAGAACAGACCACAGATTCATGTTTTAATATTTTTTAATATTTTGACATAAAAATGTAATTGATCACAACACCCAACATTCACTTTATGATGTAGTATCACAATAGCCTAAAGGGTGTATATGGAGGCCTTGCTCTACTCAAAGTTCCTTTTTGGGCTGTTTTAATAAACCTGGCAAAAAAGTTTGGAAACTTGTGATTGATCAATTATTTCTCTGTTGTTATAATGCTAATTAGCATTGTATTTTATATCGTTGGAAAGCCTGTTCATTAATGATGTCCAACTTGCACTGGCGATTCTAGAGTCTGTTCAAGCCCCGGGAAAAAAATTAAAAGGGGACCCCTCGATCCAGCGTTAATTACCATTATATTATAAATATCTTGACACCAACAAGAAAATTGCCAAATATATGCATGTTTTAATTCCAGAGGTTTATATGAGAGTTATTTCCAAGATATGAATTTAAGTAACATTTAAAAACAACATTTAAAGGTAAATTTTTTTCTTAAGATTGAAATTGTTATGGTAATTCATTGTAAATAGTAGGGTGGCATAGCTAAATATTGTTCATTTTGTGAATTAGCATTGTAACAAACAGAGAAATAATCTACCAAACAGAAAATTTCAGACCATTTTTGCTGAGTTTATTACAGCATTGTTCTGTTAATAGTTCAAAGACAATATCTATAGATGCATAGGACCCTATATAAAATAACAGCAAATAATATAATTTAAACATATGTGTTTTTCATTGAAATCAACATTAGTTTACAAACATACCATATTTTTTAACATATTCTTCCTGTAGAAATGAAGGTATGATTTTGCAGAATGTTTAACAGTTTTATACTGTAAATTCAAACGTACACATCAACAAAATCTTTTAATTTAGGCAGAATAATGCCGTTAATTTTAGGGTAATTACTCTTTTGTGACTTTACGGTATTTTTCCATAAATTTTTACCTTTTTTTTATTTTCACAGAAAAAATATTGTGTTTTCTACATATTACCACTGTAAAAATTAAAGTTATGTATTATTTCTTGATTTACGGCAATTCAATGTATTTACTATGGTGATATACTATTTTAGATTTTACGACTTTTGACTGTTGCTATTTGACAGTTTTTTACCGTAATTTCTACGGACTTTTTTTACAGTGTAGCTGCTTCTTAACCTGTTCCAATATCTACCTGATTAATTGCATTAACTTCTGTTTTGTTCCACAGACAGTGGAATCATGAAACTGAAAGTATTCTAAATGAAGCACAAGAGGTGGCTTTATTGTTAAATGAGCTCGTTTACAGAATTTTCTGTTGGCACAGAAAATGTTCTGTTCTGTTGGACTCTGTTGATTCCATCAGAACACAGCAAGCGACTGTAGGCTACTGTAACCTGTGATTACTGTATATTAGTCAAAACCACATCAATATAAGCCATATTGTAAAATACTAACTATCAGCTTTCCTTTGTGGTCTCTGACCTGCTCTTGCATCACAAAGTGCATCATTTTTTTATGTAACTGAACTGGATTTGCTGCATGCACTAAACAGAACAAAGTGTCAACAGAACAGATGTCCCTCAGACAATAATAGCACTTACAGAAAAGCAAGAGATTGATTTTACATCTCCTTTCCCCCAAATGTGGAGGCCCTACATCTTTGTGCTCCAGACAAATGACACAGGAGTCTCTTCTTCTGACAACTATGTCACATTCTTATCATCAATATGTCCATTTCATCAAATTCAGAGGTGAAGTGCAGATTGAGGCCTGCTGGATCCAACCACTCAAACTGGTTAAGTTGTTTCACTGAACATGTAAATCAGATTATTGGGTTGTTATTGATCTCTATAAACATCTCTATAAACATATATCTAGAAAAATATTTTCAGAATTTTAGCATCGACTTGGGAGCAAAGTATCAGTTTTCATGTCATCCCTCATTTATTTTATTTTTATTTTATTCAACCTTTATTTAACCAGGCAAGTCATTAAGAACAAATTCTTATTTATTATTTATTCTCAGATGCTGTATTTTTTTTACAAACCCACTCTACACTGATAGAGAAATCATGTACACTCAGGACACTGTCCACAGCTGCTGTATGATTACTGCTCCTTCCTTTAGTGCCACATACCTTGACTCGTCTGTGATGTAACTGTAATTTGTGTAAAATGATCTGATTAAAGGTGCAGCCCCACAGCTCAGTGGACATGGTGGATAATCCTCCTCTGAGCAGATTGTCCACTGTCTCAGTTTGAGCCGACTCTGTGCCAAGTGAAAAGAAGAAGCATTGATAATGTCTTTTTCCATGTTGTCATTATTTATCCAGCTGACAAGCCCAAGCCGGCAGGCTGTTTTCTGGGACATGGAAGCTGGAATCCAGGCTAGTGGAGTCTGCTGCAGATATTCAGCTCATGTGAGGAAGTCATGCATCATACAGAGACTAAAATAGAACAAGTTCACTACTGAGATCCTCTTTGTCCATTTCACACACTATAAAAAACATCTATCCAAACCATAAGTCATTTAGCCCCCAACACTTACTTTTCTTCAAACACCAGACTCCCAGTATCCCTACAGACTTTTGCTGATGGTGGATTCATGAAACATGTTAAAGTGAAGCTCCTAACCAGTTCTGATGCATTCAGGATCAACTCCAAATAATGGGATTTGTTCTTACTTTAAGGCACTTAACTTACATCACAGTGATTCATCACAGTGATGAAGTATATCAGCATCAAAACTGTTGTGTGTGATGAGTTTTCTTTTCCCCACATTACCCTTAATGCTCTAAAGCCAGCCTTTGACACTTAATCACAACTCTGTCAAACCTAGACCTGGTGAAAGCTCTAATACTGTCTTTTACTGAACATTGAAGTGTCCTACAAGCTCCTCTCCCTTGGGATTGATCTGTGTTAGGAAGGTCTAGAGTGAGCATGGAGGAATGCTGGGGCACAGCTGTGTGAAGTCCTCAGGCTTTAAGAAACTGAGCATCAAATAATTCATTAAAAACAATTTTTTTGAGAAAAATGAACACTTAAATGTACATCAGTGTAATAAGAACCAGCTAAAATAACAGACACCATCTTTGGGAAACATTTATTTGATGTATACTTAGATTTTTTTTAGTTTGGCCTATATCCATATATTATATGCCCTGTTTACATTGTGATGACATCACAGATTTATTTATTTATTTAGTTATTTATTTTAAGTTAGCAAATGTTAAAACTGAATGGATCAAAAATTAATCCAGATGTTTTGGCTTCACTTTTGGAGAGCAGTTATGCTGTTTATCTTTATACACTGTCAATTTTTCAATTTTTTTTTCAATTTTTTTTCATTTTTTTTTTTTTGTTTAGTTTTCTAAGTGGCTTAAGCAGTAATCTTTATTCACGCCATGATTGGGGTAGTCTCTGGCCAAGCTAGCCTTAATCATGGGCAGAGTGGGACAGAGACAGAGAATGTGTCTGTCTTATTAACTATTTCCCTGCCAAAGTTTTTTTTTAAAAGTTGTCAGCCAGCACCAACATTTTTAACAAAATTCACTGATTTTCACTGAAACAGACAAACAAAATATCGACCAGTGTCACCAGTGTGGCTAATGTTAGCTGTGTGTGTGTGTCCCACCCCCTGCTGGGCTGGAGTGTCCTCTGACACGGCTGCAGCATCAGTCTCAGGGGCTGCGGTGTGAGCAGCCTCGCTGTGTCTCAGCTCCTGTGGAGGTATGTGGACTGCAGCGCGATCAGCCACTTTTCAACAAAAGTCACCTCAGCTAATCTGTCACAGTATCCCCTACCGACAGTGAAAACAGCAGTTGACAGAATATCTCATCAATGGCAGGGAACTGTTGTGTCTTAAATGATGACATAGAGTTAAGAGTCTTTTTCTTACCTATATGACCACAGTCATGATGGCAGCAGTCCACACAGTGGAAACATTTATGCATTTATTTACTTATCTTATGTTTGAAGAATAATATTGTAAGGTTGTAGGTTCATCCACTGTTGATCTCAAAGAACACACATGTATTTTCTGTCTGAGAAAGGAGGTACATGTTTTTTGCATGTGACCCTCATGAGTGTGTGTGAAGGACACAGAGCTGAACAGGTGGCTCCAACACAGGACTCTGGGTGATGAATGACAGCAGGCAGGAGTCACAACCGCAAGTCATTATTATTATCATCAAAATCTCCTTCATCAGACAGAAAGGTGTGTGTGTGTGTGTGTGTGTGTGTGTGTGTGTGTGTGTGTGTGTGTGTGTGTGTGTGTGTGTGTGTGTGTAGAATCTCTGCTCCCTCTGAATACAAAACTTACTCATAGGTTTAAAGCCCTGTCATTATGAATAACATAATTTTTGACTATATACAACATACAAGACATTAATATTTACTTTATCTTTACTTCCAACATTTTCCTGCAACATAGAGAGAGCTTGCAGGTGAGTGGGAGAGAGAGAAAACTTTGTGATGTGACAGAGACAGACAGAGACAGACAGACAGACAGAGGGGTGGACAGAGGGTGAGAGAGGTGAGGCTGTGAGAGTGTTAGGTGATGTGTGTCTCTGTGGACAGACAGTCTCAATAATATTGTATAGCACAGGGTGCACTGCTGTCTCTGCTCTGCTCACCTGAGTTTGACTGATTAATTGCTCTCAAATCGTGGACAAATTTCTTTTCATGAATGTGATTAAACACAATTTCAAAATTGGTCAGGATCTTATCTGGGCTCATATAAAAGTGTTTCTTGCTATCAGCAGCTCAATCTTTGAATTGGTAGGATAAACAGGGGAAAGGAAAAGTACAGCACATTCACCTCCTTGTATGCCACCATCATGTCCTTTACAGTTATACTACAGAACTGGGACATAGTGACACACATCTAATGGCTTCATACTGTTCTAAGACTAAAGTAGGTGAGTTCTTACAGAACACGAGGCCTCATTCACCAATATTTTCTTAATTTTTCCTCTTAAATTTGTGCATTAAAAACTGGGTAAAGGAGACATAAAGGATTAGCATGCCAATTAGTGAGCTGGATCTATGGACTATATATTAAAAAAGTTGTCATCCCATTTAATATACGATCTGTGGTTGAAGCAGGTTGTTTCCCCCTCCTCCCCAGACATGCCAGAGACAAACAGGCTGCAGGAGCCTTGCAGGAGTGCAGGATGCGTGCAGCCTTGTTGTTCTTGTAAATAGACAATAATGAAAACAAAAGCCCACTGCTCTGAAATAACACACTCTGGACGATGAGTTAAGTGGCTGCCTGTCTCACTGCTGCCAAACTCCACTAACATTTTGTTCAGTTTAAGTTAAAAACATCCACGCCTTCCACAAGATTATTAATGATCTCTTATGACTCACAAGCAGACATTTAATCATACAGTGGAAATTCAGCATTAATTTGAACTCTGATTAATGTGAAACAGACAAACAAAACAGTTATTCTGGTCCAGAATGGAAATTTCAAAGGGGGACACCGCGGCTGTAGCGTTCATGTTAGATGAAGTGAGTATTTCAACTTCTCATATTTCCTTATCTCTGATGATACCTTGTGGTCATTTTATGAATTTTTACAGTAAATATATTACAGATTTATCCTTTAAGAAAACACTATGGTTCATTCATGAAACATACGCATACCTGTTATTTCTTTTTATCATAATTGGATGCACATCCTGGCTAGTTAGTATTAGCATCAGTGTTAGGGGTAACACGCTAGAAAGTAACTTGTTACATTCAGATTAGTTTATAATAGGGTTCAAATAAGTAGTCCATTACTATTATAATTTCCACCACTGCAAGAAACACCAGTGCCTGCAACCATTACCAGAGGAGACTTTTTTGCATTTGAGGACAGGATGGCCTATGATCTTGATGGACACTGAAATCACAGTATCTCAAGTCAGGTCTCGACATGGATGTATTGAACAAATACCCTGTTATCAAATGTTCTTCAAGTCAATATTCCAACACCATGCACCTGGAGAGAGACTTTTTAGCCTTGAAGTTTCATCAGAAGAACCGATTATCTGACACTGAACCACAGAGAACATTTGACAAGCCTGCACTCTTTATAGTTTATCTGTAGCCAGCTTTTGAGTAACTCACTGGTTCATTAGTTGCATACTGAAAAATGATACACTTGTTTTCAGCTGTGTAATCATGATCTGTAATCAGATTGTCTGGACGTCACAACCAACATGTGCAAAGAATCACAAAGGGGTTTTCATTTTTGGTAACACAAAGTACTCTAATGAGTTACTTTTCTCTTTAGGTACCACTGTAAATGCTGAGTTTGTTTTTAATCTTATAATGTAACTAGTTACTTATAAAAGTAAGCTTTTGGCAGTAGAGCTTCACTTACAGGTCAGTGAGAGCACAGCTCAGTGTGATGCACAGTACATCACTATTTCTTTAAAAGCTAATTAAAAGACAGTAAACACCACAGGAACAATCGTTATCTCATAAACCCTATGATCAGCTAATGAGTCATAATCCAAATCAGCTTCAGGGGCCACATAGGTTTACACATACAAGAAATTTAAATCTGTTTCTGTTGATCTCATGTTACACACAGTTCCAAGAACAATTTTCAGGAAGATTGATAGAATTAGACATACAGCTCAAAACGGGGACAAAGAAGCTGAACAAGATAGCTAAATATAAACACTGGACTATTATGTACAAGTAAGTGAAAATACATGTTTATATGAATATATATTTAAGCACCAGTGAACAACAGCATACAAGTACTATGTCTATATACATTTTCTGTAAAGAATATTCTGTAAGAATATTCATGACTAATGTAAGAGATTGCTCTATACTGTATACATGGAATAGGTGGTTATGCACAGTATATACAGTACATAGACAGTATATATAGTGTGCTTAGATTTACATTTGACAGTGATGATAATATGCATGTGTTAAGAAAATAAACCTGTAATTTGTAGGTACAGAGGATGTTTTAGTGTTATAGGCTTATACATGTTAAAATCACAAATCACACAAAATCACATCAGGTTTATTAACTTTATAAGTAGGCTGCTGTGTGTTGTGTTTGTGGAACTTTTTACCCATGTGGTGTTGTTTCTCAGCGGTTCTGCCAATGGAAACGTGTGTTGTGGGGATGATGGGGGTGTTGGAGGCATGGATGGGATGCATTTCTGACTTTTAGTAGGCCCCTGTGCTGCTGTGCTGTCGGCCGGGCCCCGGCCTCCATCTGGAGCACTACTGGAGGTGTGAACATCATCTTCAGCAGTCTCCTTCACTGTCCTTCATCACTTTGTTACATCTGCAGTTCCATTTACAAATGCTCTGTAGTTGTTATGGCAGGTCGCTTTTGCCTCTGTAAAGAGTTATGATGTGAATTTGAATACAAAGGTCCTTATTTTCTGTTTCTGTATATTCTGTCTGACACCTCCAAATGATAAATAGTCACATGTTTCAGACCTGTCTAATTATTTCCTTTGCTTAAAAAACACCAAAACCATAAAGAAGTTACACCTAACTGTTTAAAATAGAATAAAAATAAAAATAAATCAGTGATGTGGTCAAAAGCTGTCCAGCTCAAACTGACTGAAGGCTCACCATGTCAGCAGGGCTGCACTGTGACACCACAACATAGCTCACTCAGGAGAGAATTAATTACAATAGAGATTTAATGTGTAATTACATTTATTTATTTGACATAGCGTGCACAATAGGAAAAGTTGAACAGGTCTTGGCATTAGACCCCATTATGATGTCATCATTTTATGGGGGTAGTTGAGGCCATGAACTGTACACTAATGTTCCCACAAAAGAAAATTATTTTCCCTGCCTCACTGGCCAGGAGCCCAGTTGTTGAAATTAGGCTAAATGATGTACTAGGCGAAATAATACAATTAAATACTCCATGTTATTATGATTGACAATTCAAGCAAGTGGAAATGTTTCATCGCTTCTCCAAAATTTAGCTCTGAGCCAGAAGAAGGTCTGTAGGTGAGGAGGCCTGGAGCAATACAATATTTTCATCATACCCCAATTAAAAAAAAAAAGTTTGAATACTGTTATTACAAACATGTGACTGTTCATCAGAATTAAACCAACATGATGACTGACCCTAGATGTAGGGGAGTCTTTCCTCACTTGTGTGGTGGAGGATGTCTGGACATGTGATGCTGGCTTTGTGAAGAAATTCATCACTTCTTTCAGAATACTCGGAGCATGAATGAGGAAGCTTGCTCTCTCTCTCCCTCTCTCACTCCCATCCTGAAGCTGCCCATGGTTCTGATTGTTTGTTTTTTTTTTAAATTGATGTATGACCTCCAAAAGTGATCAACAAAGCTGAAGTTAAAGGGAATTAAGTAGAATGATACTACAGCTACGTATATGAAATGCTAACTCAGACACTCATCTTACAGTTATATTATTCCGAAATACTTATTTAATTATTTATTGATTGATTTATTGAATGAGGATCACATTAAATTGTCTAGAAGCAACATCAACATCAAGTAAACAACTATGCATGCTCCTTCTGGGTGTGACACCTCCTATCCTGCTGAGAAAGGGAAGATGTCCACGCTGAAGACCATCAGTGGTACCTGGTGACCTGCTTCACTTCATCAGAAAGGATGAAGCTACTGATTGGCAGATCACAGAGGCAGTGAGGGGTTTCTCCTGGCTCTGAGCGACCATGAAGTCAGTATCTCTGAATAGTGCGAGATAGACCATCAACAGAAAGCTCAAACCCCTCCAGCACTGAAGACACCGAGGGCTACAAAGCACACTGTGTACCCCCATGACAACATTCCCATCTATTTTGCTTTGGAAAGCAGCAGACCACCCTGATCCACCATGGACATCACCGAGTTTGAATGGGACAAGACGGAAAGCAAGAAGGAAGGAGGGGAAGTCATCATGTCCATCCTGGATGCAGGCCTTGATGCTCCTTCTATCCTGCTGACATGTCAGCTGTAGCTGCAAAGGTGAGTGCAAAAAAACAAAAAACAAAGTGCAACTGGACCTGTCTTTAATCCTCAGGCCACACCTTTTGTAACACACTTAAACTATGAGCTATGAAGTGTTAAATATTAAAATACATCATATAAAAAATATATTATATTAATTAATTAATATTTTTTGTATGTATGTGTATGTGTAATACTTTCAAAGTAAGAAGGATGAACACAGCATAAAGAACAAAGATTAGGTAGGAGGTCAGGGTGGATGGGTGGGTCAAACAACTTTCACACAGGAGACTGTGGTTCCGTTCGCTTTATTTTGAAAGTGTAACTGGATGTTGTATATTTGTTATTGCTAACTTCACTAACAACGAGAACAACAATGGTGGAGAGTACATTAGATTGGAAAAAAAAAAGAGTTTAGTTATAGTGTATGTGTCCTGTGCTCATATACAGCAGCAAACTTGGTTGGTTGATTCACAGTTATTTTGAGAGGCGTGAGCTATGTGATTGGCTGAAGGGTAAGCGGGATGGTGACAATGACATGGAGCTGACATTATTAAATAAAATGTGTCATTATGAACAGTAGAATTATGAAATTAAACTTGACATGAAATGTGCTGTGCAAAATGTTTCTGTAATAAAATAATTATATCTGATAACATTCAATTAGTATGTCAATACATAATGAAATAGCATTTCAAAATAATTAGTTAAGTTTGAATAGTTTCTTCATTATTTCACCAATTTTTCTTTCGTTTAAATATTTTACATTATTTATTTGTATGATTATTTATTTCATAATGCCTAATTACTTTAATTTATTTCATACTGAACATTTTTGCTCAATATTATTGACCTGTCAATATTCAAAGAAGGATTTCCTTGAAATGGTCATCTGCCATCTGTAGCCTACCAGTTCAATGTTTTGTCAAATTTATGCTTTTGTGTTCACATAGGGAATGGTGTCTGGATAATGAATTCATATTTGGAGAATGTAATGCACTGTCAGAGAAATCTGGTTTCTTGAACAATGTTCAAGATCACCGCCTACCATGAGTCATGGATCTGTCCGAGGTTTCTGCCCGTTAAAAGGAAGTTTTTCCTCGCCGCTGTCACCAAAGTGCTTGCTCATGGGGGAATTGTTTCAATTGTTGGATGTAAATATAATTAATTACTGAGTGTGGTCTAGACCTACTCTATATGTAAAGTGTCTTGAGACAACTTTGTTGTGAATTGGCGCTATATAAATAAAATTGACTTGACTTGACTTGTTTGTTAGTTGGCATGCATACAATAGAAAACATATGCCCCACTGAGGGGCAAAAAGAACTGCTTGGCATTCAAGCAAACGTGGAAAAAAAAACACATAAAATGGTGAAATTGACTACAAATAGATCCAACAAGAAATTGTAGTGATCTTTTTACAAACTGCAAAAAGCTAAAGAAAAGCAAATGGATCACTGCAATCCACAGAAACAGCTGGAATTCAGGCCCTGACGTGGATTTGTGGTTGCCATTTTGTGTCAGGTATAGTCTTTCCCTGCCAGAATTTTTTTAATTAAGTTGCCAGCCAGTGTCAGCATTTTTGACAAAATTCACTGATTTTTGAACATCCACAGAATATTCAGTTCTATGAATATGTTAACATGGACTAGAAAGAATAGATCTTCTGGTCTCATGCACAAAAAATGTTTTGTTCAAGCTTCATTCATTTCTTTTTATAAGCACTTGAATGTTGGTTGGTTGGATCCAGGCATGGCACCAGGATTTCAATTTTGGGTGGGCCACAGTAACTTTTATGTGGGCCTTTTACTTACAAAAGTTAACGCCATTTCCAACTGGTAATCTCACTTTAATAAAATGACTGATATCATTCTGTGGAGGGTGACTAGCACTTCCAGTTGATTATGATACTTTTAAAATCTTTTTAAAAAACAGTTTCAGTGCTGAGGTAGCTCATTATTTCACCGCAGCAGTTTGCATTTATTTCAAGTGGCACAGGATCTCCTCATCTATATTTTCGCTATGGATCAAGTAGATCAATACATCAATTCATTAAGAAAACTGACATTTTATCTTCAATGCATTTTCGTTTGATCTGGCTGGATTTATTTTTAAATTGATTGCAGGGAGTAACGGAGCGATCAGAAGAGTTGGTGAGCTACAATGACTTTTAGCAGGAGAGAGCGTCGTACATTGTGCTGTTCATTCATAAACGTAACTGTCTCTGCTGTGAAGGTCATCTGAAGACAGTCAAGTCAGGCAGGAATATTTAGCTTTATCTCCCGTATTGTCTACATTTTATAGAAGTTCTAGTTTCGATGAGAAATGCATTTGCAGGTATAAAATAAGACAATGATATGCTTTCCTCAGTACACCGACTTGGAACAGTCACCATAGTGTGACGAGCATGTGCAGCCATCTGGGGAGACAAATAATGACCCGTTGTGATTGGTCCAGACATCACATGTGATGATAGCTTAAAATTTTTTTGTCTTTTTTCAAATGGAAACTTTTTTTTTCTTTTTCTTTTTTTTTTTCTTAAAGCGATATTCCTCTTTACATGATAACCCACTCAATATGTACTCACCCCTATGCCGATGTGAAGATGGGTGAAGATCTTCAGTTCACTAAACAATCCTGGAGTTTCAGCAGAAAACAGGGTTGCAGCCAAATCCAATACAATGGCAGTGAATGGTGACCCAGTTTAAAACGTTATAAAAAGAACACAAAACAAACACAAAATGTCTCCATCCTGCTCGTGTGGTGTAATCCAAGTGTCTGCGAGCCGCAACATTAAAATTTAACCGCAAAAGACGCCATTTACACCACGTTTTTAGCTGAAATGTCAACTGTAGCATGTAGCAGGTAGCATGTAAACATGGCATCGATCTCGCGAGACTTCGTATATCTCTTAATGGACGCACGTGTGAAAATATCGCGAAATCGACGCCATGTTTACATCCATCCTCGCGGACATTTGGATTACACCACACAAGCAGGATGGAGACATTTTGTGTTTGTTTTGTGTTCTTTTTTTTTACATTTTATCCGTGGTCTCCATTCACTGCCATTGTACTGGATTTAGCCTCAACCCTGTTTTCTGCTGAAACTCCAGGATTGTTTTGTGAACTGAAGATCTTCAGCCATCCTCACATCAGCATAGGGGTGAGTACATACTGAGTGGGTTATCATGCAGGGGCGGATCTACCGGGGTGGCATAGGGTGACAATTGCCACCCTAAAACAAAGCCTTGCCACCCCTGCTGCCACCCCAGTTGGCAGCAACGAATTCAAAGAAAAGTTATGGCCAATCGGACATTTACGAGCATGAATCTCCGATGTCCGACTGCACTGAATGCAGTACGAGATCACACGACAGTGGCCCGAGACTGCTTTGTTTTGAAAACTGAGTGGCGCGAAGCAAGGGAGCTGCGAATGGGCCGCAAGCAAAGAAGACAGCAGCACGGGAGGAAAGAGGTAAAAACTGATTAACTATCTATCAAGAAATTAAATAATAATGAAAGCGCAGTGCTAATAGGGTCGTGCTAATTTTGAGACGAAAAAATCAGGTTGAAGAACGTTATTTCGCCAACTGTACATGTAATGTTAGCTACAGTAGGTCTGACGTTAGTTCTGTGTAATGTACAAATGCTAATATAAAGTTACTTTTGGATCTTACAGAAATGAAGAGGAAAGGTAGCATCTGTAGTTTTTTCTCACCAAAGAGTAAGGTGAGAGAAATAGAAACTGAACAACTGAGCAAGGTAGACAGAGGAGATGAGGTGGAAGGAGAGAGAGAAGACGAGGTGGAAGAAGAGACAGAAGGGAAACAGAAACGTGACAGAGATAGAAAAAGGCCAAGGTGATCAGGGACAGGAGGTGGGAGAACACCACAGCAGTGAAGAGATGGAAGAGGGAGAGCATCACCAAGATGAGGAGGGAGAAAGCGAGAGACAAGACAACATGCAGGGCTCAGACAATGAAAGGGAAAGGAGAGTGTCTGAGCCATCACCAGTGATCTCCAGTCGAGCTGGTCCACATGGTATGAAAATTGTTACTGCATAACAAGTTACATCTGAAATGACAAAAATGGACATTTTGCTATAAGTTGCATTTAAGATACATTGCTTAGACTTCTTCAAATAAATATTTATATTCATCCTAATTATTATGTTTGCTTAAATATGAATAATTGGGAAATTTGTGAGTGTGAGGAGATGGGGAGAGAGTTTTAGTATTTTGTGTACATGTATTTTAGATCTATTGCTCAGGTTAAATTAAAAAAATTAAACAAATTAACCGAAAAATTCCCTCCCAGGCCAAAATGTTACGCTGTGTGTGTTAACACAGCCTGATGGTTATAACTAATCAAAGACAGTTCCAAATTGTGTTTCTACTAGTTGTTATATTGTTGTTATATTGTAGTTCAGCTTTATTTTAGTTTGAATCTTTCCTCCTCTCCATCTTCTAGACATATCCAAGTCCAGGTGTGAGGGGCCAGCGCAGCCAAAGAGAGAGAGTTTCCCTAAGACCTTCCAGGGAAGAGCCAGGAGAAGCTTCCGCAGCGACTGGTACAAATCTAATCCATGGTTGGAGTACTCGCAGTCGAAAGATGCAGCTTACTGTTTCACCTGCAGGCATTTTTCCCTCCCCAATGCTCCAAGGACTGTTTTCACCTCATTCGAGGGCTATTGTAACTGGAAAAAGGCCACAATGAAAGACAGTGGTTTCTGTTCTCATGCCAGATCTGAAAGCCATGTAAATGCAATGTTTGCATGGACAGAGAACAAGAAAATTATTGACAAAAATACCTCAATGTTTGGACTAATGGATGAGCAAAATAAGAAACAGGTGACTGAAAATCAGTACTACATTAAAACACTAGCTGAGATTCTAGTTCTAACAGCCACAGAAGACACAGCCCAGCGGGGTCACAGGGAGTCTCCTGACTCAGAAAAAAAGGGTGTTTTTCTAGCTATGTTAGATTTGCTGGGTAACCATAACCCCATCATTAAAAAAAGACTTGAACAACAAGCTAAAAATGCAAAACACACCAGTAAAACAATACAAAATGAAATACTTGAATGCTTGGCTGCAATGGTTAAAGAAGAAATCATCCAAGAGGTTAAAAAGAGCAAGCAGTTTTCAGTGATTGTAGATGAAACTAAAGATGTTCAGAAAAAAGAGCAAATGTCATTTGTTCTGAGATATTTTCACAGTGGTGTGGTTCATGAGAGCTTTCTGGAGTTTGAAGTGGCAGAACACCTGGATGCTGCCGCTTTAAGTGACAAGATTATATGCTTTCTTGAGAAGCATGGGCTGGAGTACAAGGAAAACCTTGTAGGCTAGGGCTACGATGGCGCTGCAGTGATGCGTGGGGCGCATGCAGGTGTCCAAGCAAAAATAAAAGAAGTAGCCAAACATGCCTTCTATGTTTGCTGTAGTGCACACTGCTTAACCTTAGTCATAGCAGACTCTGTAAAAAGTGTGGCAGATGCAGGAAACTTCTTCTCATTGTTAGAACGAATGTATGTATTCATATCTGGGTCTTATGTACATAACAGATGGCTGGAAGTGCAGCGGGAGATGTTTGATGGTGCACCAAGGGAGCTCCAACAGCTTAGTGATACACATTGGGCCTGTAGGTACATAGCATCTCACAATGTTATGGACAGGTTGCCTGCAATAGTACAGGTGCTTAAAGAGATTGCATCTGAGAACCATCCACAAAGAGCTGTTGAAGCAAGAGGGATACTGGCTCAGATTGATCTGAATTTTGCTGGATCTCTTGTTCTGTTCCAAAAGGTCTTGAGTGACTCCAAATTTTTATCAGACATGCTCCAGTCTAAAACAGTGGACTATGCTAAGGCTGTTGAACTTATTGAAGCACTTAAAGAGACACTGGTCCAGTACCGTAGTCAAGCCTCTTTTGAGGAAATGTGGAGTGAAACACTTGATTTATGTCAACGTAGTAACATTGATACAACTCAGCAAAAACCAAAGAGATCAAGACAGACAACAAAGGTGCTTCAGGATACTGTCATCCACTCCACCTTGGGACAGCATGTAGTTCCAGATAGCAAAACACACTTTTTGTGTCTCTGTGTACTATCCAGTTCTGGATAACATGATTGGAGAAATAGGAAGAAGATTTTCTAACACAAATTGTAACATTATGCAAGGTGTCCAGGCACTAAATCCATCAAGTCCAACTTTTTTGAGAGAGGAGGCTGTTCTTTTATTGGCTGAAGCTTATGATTCAAATATTGAGGATCTCAAACATGAGTTACATCAGACAAGGAGAGTACTAGACAGAAAAAAGGGGGAAAAGGAAAGTCCTACCACTCTAATGGAGTTCACTCAATTTTTGGAACCATACCAGGATGTTTTTTATGAGTTGTTCAGATTGTATAAAATAGTAGTTGTTTTACCTGTGAGCAGTGCATCCTGTGAACAAAGTTTTTCAACTCTCAGGCTCATGAAGACCTATTTGCAGTCTACTATGACAGAAAAGAGACTATCGAGTTTGGCTGTACTCAGCATTGAATCAAAACACACAAAAGCTTTAGATCTAGATACATTTGTGAAGCGTTTTGCTGAGCAACATGGAAATCGTCGCATTCAGCTGTTATAGGCATGACAACTTCATGTTATGGTCACTGGTGAGCCTTTAAAAAGCTGTTAAAATGATGACCTGATATGTTTGTATACGTGTGTGTATAAGTGGTGTACAGTCTTTTGCTTTAAAAAAATGTATACATTTATTCAAGCTACTGAGGGGCAAATGGGGAGAACTCATTTGGACGTGCGTTCTGAGTAAACAATAAAACCAATGTCCAGTACCTTGTTTGAGTGCCGTGACCCATTTATTTCTACACAGTGTATTTACAGTATGCTAACCTTAGTACAGCTCAGTCAATAGATCTTCATGGGTAAGTTTTTATGTAATAGTTTCTTTTGTACAAATGCTGCCTGTGACGCTGCCACTCTGACACAGTCAAAAACTGTTTGCTTCCCCTCTCACACACCTGCCACTCATCATGGAAGCCTGTGCCTTTATGTAGTATGTACTTATATCCACACGTGGGATACATATTCTAAGTAATGTATAAAGTCCTGCAAGCAGAAATACTTGAGTGCAATTTACTATTCTACTATTTCTTATCAAGCTGTGATTAAATTCAGTATATATACTTCTGCCATATGTTGCCACCCCTCAAAAATTCCTGCCCCCCTCTCGCCACCCCATAAATATTTTTCTAGATCCGCCACTGTTATCATGTAAAGTGGAATATCCTTTTAAGGGTGTATTAAAATGCTCATTTTAATAATTAAAAATATACATTCTCCCAGTCATTAAGGGTGGCCAACTGTACAAGTGGGTGGGCCCAGGCCTGTTAGGCCCACCCTTAACACCGCGCCTGGTTGCATCAAAAAATCCACTTCTCAGAAAACAGAGAAAATGGTATTTTTGTGAAAGAGACACTTTTAAGCAAAATATCAACTTCAAGTATTTATTGTTTGTTTTCTATCACCTCATATTACATGTGTGACATCACTATGGTTAACATTAGCTGTTAGCAATAACAACATATTGCTAACAGCTAATGGCAATAATGTCATAAAATAAAAACACACAGACCTGTCCACATTTACCATATTCACTGTAATTACACCAACAAATCTCTCCTTGAAATCATGTTAGAACCAAGCAACCACTTTTGTTTGCTTTCTTTGTTTTGTGTATTTTCAGCTCCATATAAATGTCAGGAAACCCAATCCCATGCCAAATGTCAATGCCCATGAACCACTGCATCACTGTCGAGTCCAGCTGCCTTTAATTGACACAGAAAATTGATTGTTTTATAACTAGGTTAACCTGAAACTCCAAATGGTTTGTTAATCAGACCCACATGGGAAACCATCCATAGAAACTGTTTGGAAAACGGCAGGCGCTTTCATAAAAACACTTGGCAGGTGATTGGATGAAGCAACTGTCACGTCTAACATGGGCTAACTTCAACCAGTCAGATCAACTCACCGAATCGAAGCTGGTCAGAAAAGGAGTGAAAACTTTTTCATCAACAAAATCCCTCAGTGTCGTTCTTTGCTCTTCTTTCAATGAAGAAATACTCTCCAGTTCTGATATAACTGATGTTATCACAGTATATATGCTAACCTCTTCAGGAGCTGCCATTGTTTGTCCCAGATAAGTCATTTCCATGGATGCTTCTCACTGTCGGCGCACCTGAAACCACGCCTGTAACTGCGAGTAGTCCCTCCTAGGACACTGACTGGTTCGCACCACCTCTAGAGCGGACACTAATGGATAGATTGAAGCCGGGCAAGATGGAGTCTCACGTGAGCTTTGATCTCATGGGGCCCTATTTTATGCTGACCTAAAACGTGAGTGGAAAGCGCAAGGTGCGATGGATTTAATTTATTCAAGGAGTCTCCAAATCCTCCTTTGCCGTCTAATCTCAGGGGCCACCCTGCGCCACCGGCCCAAAGCGGCATACACCTGTCAGGTGTGCCCAAGTGCCCTCATTAATTCACAGGCGAGTTTAGGTCGAACATGCAATAAACCAATCAGAAAGTCGGCTCTCATCACCTTTAGGAGGTGCATCAGCAGCGCAGGTGGTGGCAGCATGACAGTGGATTTACAAGGAGGAAAACAAAAAGAAATTATAGCTGCTGCGCAGCAATGGTCGGGGCCGGGCAATTTTAGGCAAAATTAGGCAATTCTGAGCAACAAGCAGAGTGTAGGAAGATGAAAAAAGGTGGCATTCTAATGTGCATTTTACATCAGTTGAGGCTTGAACTTAAGAGACTCTGCATATTGACTGATAGCTAAGCCAAATAAACAGGGAAAAGAGACAAGGGATAACAGGGAAAAGTGTTGATAAAGAGTATTTGTCTCTTCACAAAACTGCCTCGATCGTAATTATTTGAACCTTAGTAGTCTCTAATCCACATAGCATGATGCCTGAACATAGGACTTCCACATTAGAATGTCTGTTCTGCCTTGGCCAAGGCTTGAACTCACAATTTCTGAGACTGAGGTCCATCTTCTATCTCACTGAGCTAATTGGCAAGTGACAGTTCATGTGTGGCTTCACAAATTGACTAAGCCAAGCATCAGGGTGCCAGACAGTAGCCACCCATGCCATGGAAAAGCAAATTTCCAAAGCTGTAGCACATATGGTTGATTTGTTATGAATTTTCAAAGTTTTGAAATTTAGAGGCTTGCTGTAGCGCCACCATCAGGACTATTGTCTTGTGTTTCCAGTTGAGGACATCTGGCATGGGACTGGACCTTTGTGAAAAGTTTGGGTAGATTTCTCATATGGAAATGTTGCACAAGCTGAGGCTTGAACTCACAACCTTCAACACCAAGAACCATCCTCTATCTCACTGAGCTAACTGGCAAATGGAAACACCACTTGTAGCTTCACAAATTGACTAAGCCAGTCACCTGTGTGCAAGACAGCAGCTGTTAGCATGTAAAGGCAGATTTCAAACAGCTGTCAAATGCAGGAATGCACTGTAGGCTCGATTTTCGATAAATCAAAAATCTGTGTGGATCGTTTGTGTAGGACAGTCTGAAGATGCTCTGTAGCAAGTTTGGTGTCAATTGAGCAAAAATTGTGGGAGGAGATAGGTTTAATAAGTTTTACAGTTATTGAAAAAAACAGAGTGATGGACTTCATAATTTGCAATAGGTTTAAATGTACAAAAGTTTCTTCAGTATTGGGGCTACATTTTGGTGAAAGTTGTCACTGAGCTAATTGGCAAGTGACAGTTCATGTGTGGCTTCACAAATTGACTAAGCCAAGCATCAGGGTGCCAGACAGTAGCCATCCATGCCATGGAAAAGCAAATTTCCAAAGCTGTAGCACATATGGTTGATTTGTTGTGAATTTTCAAAATTTTGAACTTTAGAGGCTTGCTGTAGCACCACCATCAGGACTGTTGGCCTGTTTTTGCAGCTGAGGCGATCTGGCATGGGACTGGACCTTTGTGCAAAGTTTGGTGATTTTTCGAGCATGGGAAGTAGGATTTCCTCGGAAGAAGAAGAACATGCAGGATAACAATAGGGTCCTGGCAGCACTCCATCCTCACGTCCATGACCTTTTTTTTAAATTCCATTTAACTCTCCTCAAACACGTACTGCGGGTGCAAAAAAATTCCTGTGGTCCTCATTTGACGCTCCAAAATGTAAACAAGTTCGGAGTGGAGGCATTAAGGCAAATTGACACGCGTCAAGATGCTCTCAGTGCGCGTTCTGCCATTTAGAACAATGGGTGAAAAACGTGAGTCAGACACCTTTAGTGCATTTTGGCCTCAATATCAACGTCATAATCTGATCTTTGGTAATGTAAACTAATGTGGAGAGATCTTAAATCAAAATGAACTCACATTTGTTTTTACATGGGACAACTTTATGAAATGTCATAGACACAGAGAAACAGCTGTTCTGCTGCGTGCATCTCTCTCTCACACTCTCTCCTTACTGACTGTCCTTTCAGCTCACTGTCGTTTCCCTTCTGTCTGTGGATTGTTAGAATCGGGAGAAAGTGGAATTCAGACCAAAAGTTCAATTTGCAACAACGAAAGGCAAACAGGAACCGAAGTAACATGTTAAGTCTATCTATCAGTCACCTCTGCTCTGTGTCAGAACCACGGACAGCGCAGCAGTCACAGTGGCGCACACAACAGCGCACACAGCATTGCGTTAATTAGCTTATGTCCTTGGTGATGATCTATAACATACAAAATGTACAAGACACTATATTTGAAGGGAAGGCGTTTGGCTCGGTTGGTAGAGCGTCCGACCCATGTGTGGAGGCTGTTGGTCCTCTGCAGCGGCCGCTGGTTCAGCTCCCGCCTTCGGCCCTTTGCTGCGTGTCGTCCCCTCTCTCTGCCCTGTTTCCTGTCTGCTCTCTGGCTGTCCTATCCAATAAAGGCAAAAAAAAAACAAACAAACAAAAAAACAAACAAAAAAACAAACAAACAAACAAGAAAAAGAAAAAAAAACACAACTTCAAAAGACACTATATTTGACTGCACGAGTCCGGCACGACCCGGAGAGAAAAAGGTATGTATGCTTCTGTCAGAGCTGGTTGGATATATCCATGGTTCGAATTACGGGGGAGCTAGGGGGAGCTGGGCTCACCTGAAAAGGACATGATCTCCCCTGAAAGCCTCATTTGGAACATTTGAGGGGAGCTCTAAAGTTTTGTGTTTCTTCGCACATTTTATGTATTGTCACTAATTAACACGATCCTGTGTGCGCTGTTGTGTGTGCCACTGTGACTACTGCTCTGTCTGTGGCTCTGACATGGAGCAGAGGTGACTGATAGATAGACTTAACATGTTACTTCGGTTCCTGTTTGCTTTTTGTTGTTGCAAATTGAACTTTTGGTCTGAATTCCACTTTCTCCCGATTCTAACAATCCACAGACAGAAGGGAAACGACAGTGAGCCGAAAGGACAGTCAGTAAGGAGAGAGTGTGAGAGAGAGATGCACGCAGCAGAACAGCTGTTTCTCTGTGTCTATGACATTTCATAAAGTTGTCCCATGTAAAAACAAATGTGAGTTCATTTTGATTTAAGATCTCTCCACATTAGTTTACATCACAAAGATCAGATTATGACGTTAATATTGAGGCCAAAACGCACCAAAGGTGTCTGACTCTCACGTTTTTCACCCATTGTTCTAAATGGCAGAACGCGCACTGAGAGCATCTTGACGCGTGTCAATTTGCCTTAATGCCTCCACATGAGGACCAGAGGTGGGGTTTTTTTGCAGAGTTAAATGGAATAAAAAAAGGTCATGGACGTGAGGATGGAGTGCTGATGGAGCTGTAGCTACACCTGAAACAAGGTAGTAGGAAAAAAAAAAACGACCTGCACTGGGGGCGGAGGGGGACGACGACGACGACAAAAGGGCTCCCCCGAAAGCCATTGTGTAATTCGAACCCTGGTTATAAGTATGTCTCGTTCATAGCAATATTTATTTTCCAATAAATATTGGATTTGATAAATGAGAAGATTAATTGTAATATGGAGATGTTTAAATAAGAGACAAATCAATCCAACACACAGACACAATGGTACTTCTGTCCATTTAATGGAGACGTTGTTGAGGTAACAGTACACAGGTGACTGTTGTAAGACAAAAGAAGAGTGCAAAGTGTTTATAGTATTGCACACACCTGACACTGTATCTACCATACATATGCCTTTCACACCAATACAGCGGTGAGGCTATAACTTCAAGACAATCAGTGATTACTGAATTTATGAGTTGATTAATTGATTATTTAAAATCATTTCCTCTGTGCTCATCCAGCATTCTGTACATGGGGTAGGCAGAAAAAATAAGAACAGTTTGTATCACTACAGTATTTACACATGATTGCAGTAACAGTGATCCACATTTTCTATCTTTAGAGACATGACACCATACATTGATAAATTATTTTCTCTACTTCTGCATAGTGCTTTCAGTTCACATTGCAATACTTCACTGTTATTACAACTCCATATATACAAAATAACAATATGTCATTTCCAAAGTAAACAAAAAAAGCTCAATATGGTCAGAAGTGATGATGTCAGAGGTGTTTTATGTACGGTAGCTTGATACTGTCGAGTCCAGGTTTGCAGGAAAAGCAATGCATCAAAACTGGGTGCGGTGACTATAGGACTTTTCACACTGCATATTCTTAGCCTAGGGCTAAGGATAGCCCTGGGATTTGCTTAACACTGGGTTAATTTAGCCCCTTGTCACATGCGCATTGTTAACCCAGGGTTAAGCAAAGCCCAGGGCTATATGATTCACTGCCCTTCTTCTAGCTTTGGGGTAAAGCCTCTGTACACCCATACATGTGTTTTGCATTAACCTGTTACTGATTATCTTCTTCTTCTAATCTTCTAGCTCTGTTTCACACTGGGAGCTTTTAGCCCTGGGTTTAATCCATTTTCAGGGTTTAACTCTGCAAACTTGGGCCTAACCTTGCTCCGGAGCAGGGCCAACTAGCCCTAGGTTAAAGTCGGGGTTAGCCCACTTTGGAACATGCCAGGATTGTGCCAGTGTGAAAGCTATAGACTAACAGCTCCCTTAGCCATGGGGCTAAATACAGTGTGAAAAGCCCTTATAAAAAGTTTAAGACAAACCAAATCAACACAGTTATTGTGTCATAATATGAGCCATGATGAGCTTCTGAAGCGGGGCTTTAATGTCTCGACCATGTGTTTAACACTCATACCTATGTCATTGGACTCAGAAAATCCTAATTTGGTCAGACTTCAGTAGGATGAGCACCACCAGAGCTGAAACACAGTAAATCAAGCAGACAACTTAGAATACATTAGAATATATAGAATATAATCAGGATAACTTAGGTATTTTCAACTTGGACCCATTTTCCCATGTTTTTGTGTCGTAAGTGACTAATAGGGAGAACACTTTTTGAAATCGGTCTGGTATTGAGTGAGACTTCTGCAGCCAGCAGAGGGGAAATAACATTTGTTTGTGAAGATTCTCATTCATCCAGGTCATGGTAATTACTAATGGTTATTGTAGGCAACCGGAGTTGCTTTAGTTCATGAAGATGAACTGACCAGATGATAAAGGGACCCAAAAATGAAAATTTAGTCATTATCTAGTCACCCTCATGATGATTGAAGGTGCCAAATTGACTAAAAAATGTTATTTACCCCATGTTTTTAGCCCGAATCTTCACTGTAGATCACATGTGTCAAACTCAAGGCCCACGGGCCAAATCTGGCCCGCCATCTCATTTTATGTGGCCCGTGAGAAGTTGCAAAAAATATAATTTGCATCATACAAGCCTAAACTGCATTACAGAAGTATGGTGTCCAACAACTACATGTCCGAGAATGCAAGTCATTTAGTAGCTAGATGCATCATTAGGGGCGTATTCGATGCATCAGACTTTAAAGTGATATTCCACCCCAGAATGATAATCAGCTCAATATGTACTCACCCCTATGTCGATGTGAAGATGGGTGAAGATCTTCAGTTCACAAAACAATCCTGGAGTTTCAGCAGAAAACAGGGTTGCAGCCAAATCCAGTACAATGGCAGTGAATGGTGACCACGGATAAAATGTAAAAAAAAAACCACAAAAAAAACACAAAACAAACACAAAATGTCTCCATCCTGCTCGTGTGGTGTAATCCAAGTGTCCGTGAGCCGTGATATTAAAATTTAACCACAAAAAACGCCATTTACGCCATGTTTTTAGCTGAAATGTCAACTGTAGCCTCCCAGGTAGCATGTAAACATGGCGTTGATGTATCGCAAGACTTTGTATATGTCGCGATATTTTCACACGTGCATCCATTAAGAGATATACAAAGTCTCCTGATTTTTTTTTTTTACATTTTATCCATGGTCACCATTCACTGCCATTGGCTGCAACCCTGTTTTCCGCTGAAACTCCAGGATTGTTTTGTGAACTGAAGATCTTCACCCATCCTCACATCGGCATAGAGGTGAGTACATACTGAGTGGACTATTATTCTGGGTGGAATATCGCTGTAAGATACGAGGGCATCGGTTCAGATGGCCTGTATCAGTAAAAAGCTGAACATGAATTGGAATCAGATCGATGCACCACTAGAATATCGATACATCTCATTAGGACGTGCATATGTTTCATTTTTGGCATCAAGGAGCTGCCACTGTAAATTTCCTCTGTTTACTCTCTCCTCCTGTCTCTGTCTGCACCGTTCATACTGGACACCTGCTGCTGCGCTCACACAAAACAAGCGCTCCCTCCTCCCTCTGTGTCTCCTCGTCATTTCATCAGAACAGACCGCGATGAAAACAGCGACAGAAGTGACATTGTACTGCATCGCACCTCCAAACTTTCATAACGCGCAAGTTTGGAGTTTTATAGGAAAGATGAGAAACACTGCTGCAAATCATTTATGTAAAACGTGTCTGACAGCAGAGAACAGAGACACGAGTCTGACCCACAGAGACGTCATGTGACTGTGAGAGCAGGTAACACGGAGCATCACTGTTCAAACACACTGATCAGAACCACAGAACTCTTCATATGAAACTAAGCAGCAGATCATCTTACTGCAAAAATACTAATATTTTAAACAGTTTTAAAGTTTGTTCACAGACACAACTTTGTCTGTTTCATTTTTTAATACAGAATTGTTGCACAATGGAATGTCTACTGGCCATGATTTTTTCCTAGATTTTTGCTATTAGAGCTTATTATAATTGTTATAAAAATCAATATTAATCAAATGCAGAGGCAATTATGTGATATAGATACAATTGTATTGTCTTACATTTACAACTGGCCCTTTGAGGGCAAACCTAACGCTGATGTGGCCCAAGATGAAATTGAGTTTGACAGCCCTGCTGTAGATCCTTAGCTTGAAGCCACATTCACATGCACATGCACACTGTCTGAACTGGGTGTGTCTGGTGTGACAGTGTGCAAACGGCATGTTGGGACTTTGAGAGACTTGAATTACATCAGAGGAGCAGTATGGAGGCATTTAATGTTTTTATTCTGTTGGTTTTTTTTTAATTTGAAAACTGGTCACCATTCACTTCCATTGTTTGGGATAACACTTTTCCTATGAAACTCCAGCAGTGTTTTGTGGAATAACAAAATAACACTCAACTGGCATGAAGATGAGTAGATAATGACTGAATTTTCATTTTTGGGTGAAATATCCCTTTTATGACTACACAGAGGATAAATACCTGGAACCTTTAATTCATCACCTCACATGTGAAAGTATTCTGTCTGCTGCTTCTCTGATGTACAACCTTCCTCCTGCTTCTGCCCCCATATTTTCAATTGAACACAGTGAATTGAGGAATTATTTTGACCAAACCAGAGTTGGTACAGTTGTAACAGGGGAAACATGCACCAAAATATGAGAATATTACTGTTTCTGTAAATGGAGTCTGGCGGGTTTGACAAGAGAGATAAATGGTAATTTTCTGGTTAAACAGAATGTATCTTACTCTTTAACAAACAGCTCTGTCTCTGTAAGGATCCTTTCCATAATGTTGTCAGACACAGAATTACAATGTGAACCTGACAAGCACGTGTAGTGGACACACTTTGACTGTGCAGATGGGTTGGTCGCTGCTGTTTTGCAGTTTTGTGGTGGTTTTTGCGGTTTTGTCAAACACTGTTGTCCCCTTCAGTCACTTTATCACAAAAACATGTGAAAATTGGGTCCAGGTTGAAAAGCACAGAAATTACCCTTTAAATAAATGGTTTCCAGGACACACATTAAAGGAATAGCCTCTTGTGGATATATTGGAGCCACTTAGCCATGCCGGTTGCTGCTAATTTGGAACTAGAAAACAACTCATTCATTTGCCATGTTTGTTGTGATGCACAGAAACATGTGAAGAACTGTCTGGATGCAGTTTGTATCTGACACATTCGTAGCCAGTTTGTAATAAGATTCACTGGTTCCAGCACAAGCATGTTGTTGGCCATAAACCTCCAAAAGGTTGTGTTTAGGTCAGAAGTGTCATCCATTAAAGGAGAACAACTTTGTTTCTGCAGTGAACACCTTTTGGTAGGTTTGTTTTTTATTGTACAGTGACTGCAGATTTTTAGAGGCTTTCTCTTTTATACTAGCATGTTTTTGAACCAGACAAAGGTATGTCTAATATTTGGTTTTTAATAACTGACCACTGAATCTCAGGAAGCACTGAGGTAAAGCAGCTACATACTAACATCATTCAGTGTACAGTGGTTCATAAATATTGAAATGAAATGTGGTGAAAATTTTTATTTTTGGAAATACACTTGTTTCACCCATAGTGATGGTATCAATTTCATAAATACAGACCCAAAGTGTCAGTACTTGATGACCTCAGAATGAGCCTCAACAAAGAAACTACTGAACATTGCTCTGGAGATGCTTGTAGGAGCTTTAATAAAGCAATTAAAAGGAGGTATCCAGAAGAATGCAGGTCTGCTGCACATACAAGAGACTGAACTTGATATTTATCTGGTTAAATAAGGAACATATTCCTCAAAATCTTTGATAAAAGGATATTTTATATTTATGTTGACAGAGTTAGATTTGCAACATTATTCTTATCAATCCAATCAAACTGATCTGATAACCCTCTGTGGAGGTTCTGTTATAACTGTGTGGTGTTTTGACATGAATAATAATATTCATGCACGTCACAAACTTGCTTCTTAAAATCGCTAATATCAGCCTATAGGTGCACAACCACTTCAGTCTGGTGCTCCTCACTTCCTTCTTGCACTCAGTGTTTCCCTGAACGCCAAAATATCCTCCATCTGTCAAGCTCAACATCAATCAACAATTTCTGTACCATGTTTTTAGTTGAGGTGATTAAGGTTTAAGCAACAGTGTTTCTGCTCTGTTCTGAACAGACTTGTCAAATGTGAAACATCCATTTATGAATGCATTTGAATAACATGCACTACAAATTAATGATGAATCACTACATTATTAATATCAAAATCAAAACATAAGTAAGTAAATTGATTGATTGTGTAAAGTGTATGGACTCAAATACTTTCAAAAATAATTACATATAATTAAAAAAAAAATGTATTAATGATTCTAATCTATGAAAGAGGTAATAACGTTTATAATGGGAATTATAATCTGCAGCCAGTGTATCATAATGCACTTCAAGGGTTACCAGCTTTTCCATGCTATCTACACAGCATTATATCCAAAAAGAAAGAATGAAAGAAAAAAAAAAATACTGACCAACAGCTTTTTCATTAAATATCATTAATATATATAGTTCCTATATTTAAATGTTCTTTGTCGACAGATAGCTTGTGCCCCAATCAGATTTAAGAGTGAAGGCTCTCTATTCTATTCTCTGTCCACTGCCCCCAGCAAATACACACACACACACACACACACACACACACACACACTCACACACACACACACACCCCTCCTTCTCTCCTTCACCCCCATCGCTCTGTGACAGGACTATATTAACGAAAATGCATCAGCTGTAAGTTTGATGTGTGACGTGATGGCATAAATAGAGAATATGGTTTGATCTCACACAAGTCCAACATTTCATAGATGTTATTGTCCAGAATCGTCTGCACTGAGGACAGTGATGATGACAGGATGTAGAAAATAAAATAGAAAATAAAATAATATGCAGGTTATGAAGTCTGATTTATGTTGATTTTCTAGTCTGAGCGTCTTATTGAGGGAAGATCTGTAGAAGGACTGGGCCTCGATGCTTGTAACAGCTGAAGGCATGAGTGTGTTGTTGCCTAGTCAGCGTAGATGATGAACCCAGAGAAGGTGCTGTACTTGTTGTTGTTTCCTCCGTGAGCTTTGCCTCCATCTAGTTTAATGTAGACCTCGTCTCCTGGCTCCAGATGCAGCACAGCGCTGTTACTGGCATAGTCATAGTTCTGGTCTGCGTCCTGGGCTATTGCACTGGCACGCACCTGCAGTAACGCACACAAGCATCCACAAATCATACTCATGAAGTAAACATCAAGTGCAAAACAACTGAAACCCTGCTAACAGTTATTACAAGCTGAAATGTGTTGCACTGTGTCATTCAGCCGTCTGTCAGATGTATGCATGTAGACAGATGAGCTATGGACAAAGTCAAAAAGCTTGACTGACAGCAGCATGAGGCTGAATAGATCCACAAGACACTGACGAGTACTTGGCCGGAGTGGACAAGGTGATAAACACACTGACTAACATATTGTTTTGTCCTGGAGGTGTAACAAGAGGAAGCCAAGTAAATAACTGAAATAGAAATGGTTTATCCTCTCTGAGGAGCTTAAAAGTGTTCAAGAAATGACTCCCAATCTGTCCATTAGATTTTGATATTTATGGACAGATTGGGAAACAATCTTCACCAGAAATATGGGAATATTGGTGTGATGGCATACTTGCCAACCTTCCCAGTTTTCCCAGAAGACTTCCAGTTTTCATTGTTCTCTCCCTATTTCTGCCAGGATCACAATTCTCCTGTATTTCTCCCAATTTAAGACACATTTTCACACCTTTTTTTTCCTTTTCAGTATAACAACCTGTTTCTGGCACTGTACAGTGTGTATAAGCCCTATGACTCTAAAGGTCTACTGTTTTCACATGGAAAGGGGCATGCAAAATCTGTCATGTCAGTTTTCTTTAGGGGCAAGGCAAGTATTAGTAGTATTGGGTATTAGTTTTGCTAGAGATTTACAAGAATTAAATGCAAAATTAAAAGTATTTAACATAAAAGTGTTGTTGCATTGTACTTATTATTTTTTTATTTTTTTAATTTTTTTTTAAGTCACCAAAATGCAGGAAACAAAGTTTCAGAAACAGATATTAGGATTTATTCACATCAACACTCCCAGTTTCTATCTGATGATAAGATAAGACTGGCCATTTTCACATATAAAACACATTAACAGTTTCTCCTGGCAAGCATTAATGCGCTGACTAAGGTTACAACTGAACCTTAGCAAAGTCAACAATCCCAAATTTAAGCATACAGTGAAGAGGTTGAAGTGGTGGTAGCTGCAGCAGAAAACGGTTTTAACACAACTGTCATGGTATCAAGGCTGAAGATACAAAAAGCAGCACGCACATCCAAAAACGAAGTTTATCCTGTTAATTTCAGGATAAACTTCAGGATAAAATCTTCTACTAGTTCACAAATCTCTCCATAGTCTTGTGTCTCACCCCTACATACATCTCAGAACTTCTCAGTCCGTACAGCCCCACCACCAGACCCTCAGATTCTCCCACCCTGGCATGTTGGCCCTGTTGGTGGAGAAACCAAGACTGGTGACAGGGCTTTTTCTCAGCTGTGGAATGGCCTGGCTGAGGATATCAGACAGACTCAATCTGTTGATGCTTTTAAGATGCACTGTAAGACCCACTTTTATTCTCTGGCTTTTAATTGTATTTCTATTTTAGTTTTAGTTGCCATTTCTATTTTTTATCTGATTCGTTGGGTTTTAAATTGTGGTTAATGTTTCTATCATAATTAAATTTCCACAGCATCTATTATGTTTTTAAAATGCTATACAAATAAAAATAAACTTGAAACTTAAAACAGAAAAAAAGCACAGCTATAAGTGTCACAGATCTGAGCAGAGTGAAATCAGAGCAATGAAGAAGCTTTATACCAAAGACAACTCTGAATGATGCCAAAGAAAAGCCAGAAAAGAAGACATCACAGAGGATGCAGTTTAGTTGTAGTGTACCTGCTTTGCATGTGTAAGGTTTTGGGTTCAGTCCCCAGTGTGTCCATGTGTGCTTTGGCTGGCCTGTCACCTCTAGAAACTTGTGGTTGCTCGTGTCAGTCAGGTTTCTTCTCTGTTGTGGCTCCACAGTGGTTGAACAAACTCTCAACTGAAGTCAGGATAGCTAGACCAACACACCCCATGCACTAACGGAAAACAAAATTTGTACTGCACTTGCATCTCTGAATATGCCTTTAGCTGTGTATTTGTGTATTTTTGATGACACCTAGCTCTTATACAATTATTTTTGAATGCACCTATTCTAAGTAGCTTTCCTCAGGACATTTGTCGAATAAACAGAATGAAATAGATATACAAGTGGTGGGAAATTTGGGTGGGAGTTTTATCATGCTAGCAAAGGAGAACATGAAGTTCAAACATAATTTCTAATTAATATCTGTATGTCTCTAGTAGGGCTTATTGACACTTTGGTTACAAAAACATCAACTAATCAGAGTTTTTCAGGTACTCAAGCAACAGGTAAGTTTAAACAATAAACAACAAGTCTACACAAAATATCAAACAATTTTTACAAAAGACCATTAAGGACAGAAAAAAACTGAAAACGAGGAGAAAAAAAATGTTTAGTATGTTATTATTAATGATTATTAATTATTAATGATTAATTTACTCTTAGCAATTTCAACTATAGGTTTGTCAGTCACTCTTAATATTTGTAACAGGATATGTAGAATTGAAATACTTTGCACTAAAATGTCAAGGTTTGGACCTGGATCAATCAACAGCACTACTAAATACCCACATACACTGGTTTTCAGCTGAAAGAGTGTTTTGGGGGTTGGGTTACTATTTATTGCTGCATTTATGAAAACCTCATCTTAGACCATTAACTCTGCAGCAGGCTGTATGCAGACCACAGTCACTATTGTTCAGGGAATTTCAAGCACATCCCATGCTCCTTTATGTAACTGTGATAAAATGATAACTGAAATTCATTATGATCATTTGTTATGCACAAGAACATGAAATTTGTTAAATATACCACATAAGGAAAAAAAAAGCTGTAAATGAGCCTGCAGGGACTCGTTCTGATATGATGGAATCTGTTGACAGTCTGCTGTATTTATAAGCCTCAGCTTCAGAGAAAAACTGCTGTGAAATTCAGTGTTTCTTCAATCCTGTCTACACTGCTAATCTACAGATTCATTTAGAAAAAAATGTACAGCCATCCAGATGATGTTTTCTATCGACATAATCTGAAAACATTATTTATTATGAAAACATTATTTATTATGAACTTTTTGCCAAAATGTTGAAGCTGAACACATAAGCAAAATGTTCAGTGACAAGGCATTCCATTTGTTTTTCACTCTGCTTGTAACTAGCATTATTATTATTCATTCACCACTGACTTTCACCAAAACCAGTCTTTTCCTCATGTTGACTACAGCTGTTGTTGTGCATACCAAACTTCACATGGACATCACAGTTCTGTTCTCTGCACTCTCTACACAGAAAAAGAAAATCAAAAAGCAGGAAAACCATTTTTCCCTCAAAACACAATTAGCACAGCACATTAATATACAAATGCCTCTGATCAGTTACCAGGATATGACGTTTACATTGTAGGATACTGTAAACACAGTTACCTGGAGTAGTTGAGAGAAACAAGGATACTGTGGCATGTAAACACCTCATCCTGGTGTCTGAACACTCTGCTGGAAAAAGACAGTGTTGTTGAGATGGTGAGATATGAAGATACAGCTGGACACAGACATCAGAAATCTGGATACTGTTAGAATCATGTATACAGCAATATGAATACCAAGGTTTCTTGTGTTCTGTGTAAAAATCATATCCTGAATATGATCAAAACCAGTACAAGGCTTAAAACCAGGGTACTAATGTGCCTGTAAACACATTTAATGCCAGTTTTTGGGTGTACACTTAAAATTTTAAGTTAAAGATCCTCCACATCCCCCCTGTGGACACACTTATGTGGTATGTGCCGTAACCATTCATCTATCAGGCTGCCACCCACATCTCTGTAACGACGATGGCGGCGCGCAACAGTGCAGCAGTCAGACAACTCTCCCGGTGCTTTAACCCACTGAGCACTAAGAAGTACAGTAGAGAGGAACTACTCCGGATCGGAATGCGTTATGGAGAGTCCAACTCCAGTCAGAGTTTTAACGACAACATTCCACCGGAGATAGCACGACCAGCAAGCAGCCCGTGGTTCACTATCCCCGAGGCCAAACAAAGGAGGAGGCGGCGCAGGAAGCAGGGCTGCCGAGCCAGCGTTCAGGTCTGGCTACGGAGAGACCCGTACAGACCAGCGTTACCCAGCATTTTCCTCACGAATGCCAGGTCACTGAACAACAAGTTCGACGAGCTATCAGCCACCATTGAGGCGCAGAAAACTCTGCGGGATAGCAGCATTGTCGTCGTGACGGAGACCTGGCTTCACTCGGAGATAGCAGACGAAACTATCATGCTAGCAGACCGCACAGCGCACCGAGCCGACCGGACGAGTGACTCGGGGAAAAGCAGAGGAGGAGGACTGGTCATCTACTCCAACAACAGGTGATGTACCAACGCCACAGTGACTGGAACACACTGTTCCCCTGACTTGGAGTTTATTACACTAAGATGCTGTCCTTTTTACCTGGCCCGAGAGCACACGGTTGTCATGGTTACGGCTGTGTACACACCACCCAGTGCTAATGCTAATGTAGCATTAAAGATCCTGCTAGCCGCTGTTAGCAAACAACAGTCTGCCCACCCGGATGGCATTTTTATTGTGGCTGGAGACTTTAATCATGTGGACTTAAGAACTGTGCTCCCTAAGTTTTACCAGCATGTTACATGTGCAACGAGAGGTCATAAAGTGCTGGATAAGGTTTACAGCAACATCAAGGACGCATACAAAGTCTCCCCTCTCCCCCACCTCGGACAATCAGATCATCTGTCCCTGTTTCTCACCCCAGCATACAGACCTCTCATACAAAGAACACTACCTGAGGTGAGACCCACACGGATTTGGTCTGAAAATGCCATCCCACAGCTACGGGACTGCTTCCACACAACCAACTGGGACATTCTTGCACAGGAGGACTTAACGGACTACACATGCACTGTTCTGTTTTATATTAAAACGTGCATGGATAATGTCACTGAGGAGAAGATGGTCAGACATTATCCAAATAGAAAACAGTGGATGAACAGTGAGGTGAAACAGCTGCTGAGGGATCGGGACTCTGCCTTCAGGTCTGGAGATATGGAACTGTACAGCTCAGCCAGATCCAACCTGAAGAGGGGCATCAAGTGGGCGAAGGCAACATATGCCAGAAAGATTGAGGGACACTTCACGGAGGGGAACCCCCGACGTGTTTGGCAGGGCATCCGTGACCTCGTCAACATGAACAGCTCCAGTGCTCCCACCACCGGCACCAGCACAGACCTAGCGGAGGAGCTGAATCAGTTCTTTGCTAGGTTTGAAGTTAGAGAGGAGGAGTATGCCCCTGTGCTGCTGCTCGCTGACACCCTGGCCCTCACTGTGAGCATGGAGGAGGTCAGGAGGGTGCTCCGAGGTGTGAACCCATCGAAGGCTGCTGGTCCCGATGGTGTCCAGGGGAGGGTACTGAGGGGCTGTGCAGACCAGCTTGCAGAGGTTTTTACTAACATTTTTAACCTCTCACTGGCTGCCTGCACAGTCCCCAGTTGCCTGAAATCTGCCACCATCGTACCCATCCCCAAGAAGCAGTCAGTCAGCAGCCTGAATGACTACAGACCTGTGGCTCTCACTTTTACTGTGATGGAGTGCTTTGAGAGACTGGTTCTGAGGCATATAAAATCTTTACTGCCTCCCAGTCTCGATCAGCACCAATTCGCATACAGAGCAAACAGGTCCACAGGTGATGCCATCAACACAGCCTCCACACAGTGTGTAAACACCTTGAACACTCCGGCAGTTATGCGAGGATGTTGTTTGTGGACTTCAGTTCTGCTTTTAATACACTTGTTCCGAGTAGACTGTTGTCCAAACTGCGCAGTCTGGGTATTGGCGAGCACACCTGCAGGTGGATCGGAGACTTTCTCACCGACCGTCTGCAGTCAGTCAGGCTGGGGGACTACCACTCCCCAACCCTGACTGTGAGCACTGGGGCTCCCCAGGGCTGTGTGCTCAGTCCAATGCTGTACACCTTGTACACCCATGACTGTGCACCAATTCACAGCAGCAACATCTTCGTAAAATTTGCGGATGACACTACTGTGGTGGGGCTGATTCACAACAACAATGAGACAGCCTACAGGGAGGAGGTCCTGAACCTCACTACCTGGTGAGGTACCTGGTGTAACCTGGCACTCAACTCCTCAAAAACTAAGGAGTTGGTGCTGGACTTCAGGAGGAAGAGGGAGGATCCCCCCCCCTCTTCTCATCCGAGGGGACCTGGTGGAGCGGGTCAGTGACTTCAGGTTTCTGGGAACGTACATTTCACAGGACCTCACATGGGGCACTAACACCAATGCCCTTGTGAAAAAGGCACAGCAGCGTCTGTGCTTTTTAAGGTCACTGAGAAGGGTCAACGTGTCCCAGGACCTGCTGTTGTCCTTCTACAGGTGTTCTGTAGAGAGCATCCTCACCCACAACATCTTGGTGTGGTTCAGGAGCAGCTCTCAGGCTGACAAGAAGGCTCTGGAAAGGGTCAGGAAGTCAGCACAGAGCATCATAGGAGTACAGCTGTCCTCTCTGTCAGACATCTATAACACCAGATGTCGGCGCAGGGCCATAAGCATCACCTGTGACAGTTCACACCCCGGGCACAGCCTGTTCTCACTGCTGCCCTCAGGGAAGAGGTACAGGTCCATCAAGGCCCGCACTTCCAGATTCACTAATATGTTTTATCCGAGTGCAATCAGAGTGCTGAACACACAGTAGTTGTTAATATGCTGTCTAAGTGTTCAGTCATTGTTCACTGTGCAATACATTCTTACCACTGCTGCTATCACACTCTCTCTACTGCACTTTTTTATATTCTTACTGGCTCCCTTGTAAATATATTTATATAATTTACTTTATTTTTATTTTTATTCTTTTTATACCTGCACCACCAGAGTTGTCTTATAAATTTCGTTGTACATTGTGTATGATGACAATAAAAGCATTCTAATTCTAATTCTAATTCTAATTCTTATATGTACTCATTCAGCTCAGTCCCAGCTGCCTTTATTGGACATTTTACAGCTTTCACTGCTTTCCAGAACAGAGGAGGTCTGATTTAAACATCTTCCTGACAAGAAGTAACATCACCCCACTGTAAGGCAACGTTCAGACTGGACCAAAGCGCTTCTTCATTTGGACTGGAGGTGGAGTGTTTGGGCTGCAGCAGTGGTGGCAGGGGGGTACCGGAAAAAAAAAATGCAGCAACCTGCGGCGGAGACAGTTGAAACAAATCAACATTTAGGGAAATTCAACCCGACTTTGTCCAGAGACAGCCTGAAATATCTCTAGAACCGAGTGCAATCCAGGCATAGTTGATTAAACTCTACAGCCATGTCCTTGCTTGTTTTTTTTTGTGTACCCAGCTTCAGTGTCTTGGTCTGGCTGCAGTGTAGCAACACCAAGAAGCTTCTTTTGCTTTGTGTCCATATGTCTGAGAGAGAGAGGAGGAGGAGAGCATGCAGCTTTGGCCGATCAACATCAGACTAAATGAGGAGAGAGAGCAGTGTGAGAGAGCTGGTGAATCAGAGAAATAAAATGTTATTTTCTTATTGTTTCACAGCGGTTGGTGCCACACAACCCTGTGGATAAATACCACTACACCTGATTCAGTCTGAATATTGCCTAAGTAACGTTGTACTGTAACTGTGAGCTGGGCCTTCCAGCAGAATTCACTGGAACTCACACTTGGGGCTTTTCCACTGGCGTATTTGGCTGCACCGAGGAAAACCATGCCACACTGATTTGCATTTCCATGACCACTTTTATTGCGCTGAGCTGCACTGAAGTGTGCCCGAGATGGATCAACTCTGGAGTGGGGCCAAAGCGAGCCTGACCCACCTCCAACTGGGCTGCAGTGATGTCTCACTACGACCTTCCTTTTCTGTGTTGTGATACTCAGCTCATGTGTGCAGGAGAGCAGAGAGAAAGATGTTTTTTTGCGTCTTTATGTTCATCTCTCAGTAGCTTCTAAATGAATCTGTGTGCTTTGAAATGTAGTTTCTCTCCTGTGTCGCTGTTTGTACTTTCAGGTATCTGCATTTTTTTACTGTTTCATATTTGCTTTCAGCTGTGTCGGAGTCGTGTTAAGTTACTGCTGCTGCATGAAAACTTTTCCTGTTTGTGTTGCTTCATAATAAAAGCTTTTAAATAATGTACCAACAGGGGACTTTTATTGTGAAGAATTCAAGGAAACAGCACGTTTATCCCAGAAATGTATATGGACAGTTTATGCAGGGCTATACAACCGCTTGACTTGAGCCTCCTGATGCTTGTCTCCAGGTAAAAGACACACCTTCAAGTTAGTAGCCCTGTTGTCATGGAAATGCAAACCCTTGCCGTGCTGAGCTGATGGGCAGAGTCAAAACAAGTCGAGCCAGGACAGCTCGTGTATGGAAAAGGGCACGGTGACTCCCAATCAAGAGAGGCTTCAGCAAGCTTTGAAAGTGAACAGTTTAGGATCTTAGCGACTCAAAATGATTGCGTTATTAACTCTTAAAAGCTTTTTTCAGCTGTGCTGAAGGTTCAAGTGTATAAATAGATGAGCCTCTTCCGATATTCCTGTCCAGCTCAGGTGGATCATTCAAAACATTTTAAACCAAAGTTGTAAAGTGTGGAAAGGGCAGAAAGGTCACTGAAGCAACATGAAGAAAATACACTCATGTGTTGTCACTGCCAATGAGTTGAACAGCAGTGGTTTATTTTACAACTGCGACATATGTGTTATTACTGTGTGTTGACTCACAGTTGTATTTGGTTGTTTGCAGACGTGCGTTGGTCATATTTAATTTGCTTTCAGCGCATAATAAAGCCACTACTGCAAATACAGAGACATGAAAACTGAGAACTCCCCTTTCACCACAGATGTGATGGATTTTTGGACTTTTTAAACCACTTAATATAAAACTGACAGCTTTGACAGAGCTCCGAACCTAAAAGCACACAAGGTCAATTCCCTTCAGATTCTGTTGCTGTGTAGGACAATTTACAAAAATGACTACATGCAGTGCTTGTCTTAAATTGGAGACTGCAGAGGGAGCACTCGTATCATCTCTGCTGCTGTTTGATAACTACAGGTATTGAACTGATGCCTGCAGAGGCTGGAGAATCCTAAAAGGCAACACTCACCCCAGTCACAGTCTGTTCACCCTGCTGCCATTGGGCAGGAGATACACAAGTATCTGCTGCTGTACCACAAGACTGAAGAGCAGCTTCTTCTGTCAGACTGCCGTATTCATCCTCAGCACTCATGTAATGACTTATTTATCGACCCATTATATAAAGTTAGTATATAAATTTTGTTCTTGTGAGTAGAATAAATGGGACTACAACTAGCATCTTGTTATCACCCTATCATTAGTGTTCTACCTTTACAGTTAAAAAACTGTAAAAATGATTAATGCCAACACTCTAACTGCATTTTTGTGGTGAAAATGTATTCTTTAAAGATTTATATATATGAAATATATGTTAATTATGCAGTGTTTAGGCTTGCATTTATTCTTTTAATTTCTATACTTGCTTTGTGGCAGAAAACACCCTTGTGTCAGACAATTCACAACTTCAACCAATTAAAAAATATGTTAAAATCCTCCAAAATTTAGAATGTCTACATAGCTGTAAAAAAAAATAGCTATTATAATCATCTTTGTTTTAAAATGAATTTTTGTAATGAAAATGTTGGCCCTTTAAAGTTGTGTCTCAGATTTCCATCATAAACCACCATAAAAAGGTTTAGCTATACCCTAAGGACCCCTGTCTCACTTCCTGGTCTCAGAAAGGTGTGAATATTTTCACTTTTTTTTTTTTTTTTTTTTTTTTTTTGGACAAATTCATTGAATAATATTTCTATCAGAAATCATTAGTTGGTTTGATAGCAAAGAGCTAAATATATTTTCCAGCATAATTGAGGACTAAAAATCAAAATACAGTTTTGTCCCAGTTCTCAAGAATAAGTGTTAAACAACCCTGTGTTATAAAATAATAAATAAATGATCCTTGTAATGAACATATTTTTTTTCACTAATTTTAATATTAACTAATATTACATCCTTAAAAACATATTACAATATTTGTCCCAGTGAGTTATTATGGCCTGTTTTTTTCTAACAGTAGCTTTCTAATCTCTTACCACAGACACAAACTTCACATTAATCTGGAGCGCCTGACTTTACATCCAACTACATCCAGTTTTAAATAATGTCCCTCTGCAAGTCTGACTTATTTTTTCCCCCACTGTTAAAACCAGTTACACCAACTTCATACTCTGTTCAGACTTTTTTTAATTGTGATACGTTATTTATTATTTGCAGCTCAATTTATTTTAGATATCAGAGTATAAATGAAGAGTATACATGACCACAGAAAACAATTTAATGCAGAAGATGAAGCAGACTAGATGGTTACTAACAATCTCAGGTGTCAGGCCATTTTACCTCTGGTATAAATTAGAACACAATATTTTCATAATACATACAGATACAGATAGCAGCTTTGTGTGGGAGCATAGTTGGTTCAACAAAGCAGCTGTTCCCATATTGCCTAGTACCCAGTAGTCGAGTTGTAAAAAAAATTCAGGAGGGATGGTCAATTTTTTTCACCTTTAAAAAAAAGGGGGGGAGTGGGGGGGCAGGGGTGTAATTCATGTAAATTCATTATCAAAACAAAACACTGTAAATAAGACTTCTGAATCCTCTCAAATGGCTTTCCTCTATGTGAAGAAAACAACATTATAGGGTTTGATAGAATGAGCAGACATGTCATGCTAATAAGTTTTACAAATGATTAAAAGCACATGAACTTGCTCTTGGATAATAGACAGAATGTACAGTATAGATTAAAATCACATTTATCATATTCACTGTCTGTAATATTAAATTACAGGCCACAGCAACAGGCCCCAGAAGGGGGAAAAAACTCGTTGGAGATACTCTTTAATGTCACCTGCCTTGAATGTCAGAATTTTAGCTAACATCTTCACTTATATTTGTTGCCTGACGAGTCCTATTGGTGAAAATAATATAGCCGCGTGAAGAATATCTCATCATTAATACTGGTAAAATATTTGAGACAAACTCTCGTCTAACGTTAACAGTAAATATCTGTTCCACGTTTGCCACGCTCATAAACCTGAATCTAACGTGACTGAATGACAAGTCCTGTGTTTTAGCAAGCTAGTTAACAAGAGAGATTAACGTTAACGTGAGTTAATCTCAGCTAGTTTGGAGGCTACACGGCGAGCTTGGAAAACTAGCTGTGTTGTTATTGTGCATGCAACCTGTGGCGAGTCTGGCGACTTTTGTATAGATTAATAAAAAGTAATGATTGAGATTCCTGAGTCTTGATTTATAGCTCACCTGTAATTTTCATCTTTTTAAAATACTCCCTGACATCGTGTTGTCCAGCCGCTCGTTTGGCCATGCTGACACTGCAGTGCAGTTAATCCTCAAGATGTCGCTCTGCACTGCAGCTTGTGCCGCTCCCTCTGACATCAGGCATCAACCAATTGAAAATAACAATCACGTTGCGTCATTGCATGTTTGCGTGCCCCTGTGCCCTCAGATTTTATTATTTCTTTTACTCAACATGCGTACTACTTTCTAATGATGAAAGAATTATATATAATTATAAGTTATATTTCCAACATTTACTGTAAAAAGGGAAGGGATGGAAAGGGGGGATGGCAGTTTTACAGGGGGGATGATTTTGATCGTTTTTATTTCAGGGGGGATGCCATCCGCCCTCATCCCCCCTCAACTCGAGTACTGCTCATACCAAACCTTAACCATACTGGTGGCACATTGTTAAGGTCTCATATGAATTTTTACAACAATGATTTGCCTGTTTTGGCAGGCCCTGACAAATGTGCATGGTCATTTTGTATTTGGGTTATTATGCACAATAAGCTGTATTATATGTAGCAGAAATTGAATTTAAATAGAAGGACAGTGTAGAGTAATGCTAAATTAATCAGTAATATAATAAATGATATAATGGCTATTTAGAAAACAGTTCAGAGGCTCCAGTGGATGACTGGCTCCAGGGCACCAACATTTCTAGAAATTTCTCTGTACCGTCTAATACAAGTGCATTACAGGTGCCATGTGATGAAGACAGAATAAGCAGTTTACAACTGGACAACTGGATTTTAACAGTGTTTAAATATGTTTTGAGAATAATGTGTCTAATTATTGTTTTGATTTTAGCATCAACATTGAAACTTAAGTGTGAGAGACTTCCACTGACACCCTGAGGGGACTGATCCTGTCATCACAATATTTTAGGAATTATAATAACTTTATGATATTTTATTATTTTAAATTCATCTTCAGTCAACTCTTGGTCTGTGTCATGTCATCGACACAATCTGTCAATCGGTACCTTTACATGAACACTAGTAGTTTTTATATGTTTTAATCAGGAAACGTTCAGGACATAATGTGGAACAGTTAATCATATTCCTGTACAATTCTAATCTTATGCAGGTTACTGATCATCTTCTTTGATGCTTTAACAATTCAGACGGTGTCTTCTTATACAAACTGTGGTGTACATTTTAGGTCTGCATCAAAAATATTGAAACAAATTAGATTTTACAGTGGAATAGCAACATTAGGAGCCTATAACCAGCTCATTTACTATAATATTTTGTATAGTGTCACATAGTATTTTCTATAATGTCATATAGACAAGATGTTGGTGTGGATCTGTTGCAGGAAGGTCTGGATACAATTTAAACAAGGCGCTCATCAACACAATACTGGGACTTTTACATATATACTTAACTAGCACTTCATCTGTTACCTTACATATAATTCCCACTGACCTGCCAAAGGAAATTTGCATCGTGAAGCCCCAGCATACTAAGCTGAATTTAAAAATGTTATTTCCACCATGTTTTTAGCCTGAATCTTCACTGTAGATCCTCAGCTTGAAGCCACATTCACGTGCATATGCACATTGTCTGAACTGGGTGTGTGTGGTGTAACAGTGTGCAAACGGCATGTTGGAGCTTTGGAGACTTGGATTACACCAGATGAGCAGTATGGAGGCATTTTATGTTTTTATTCTGTTGTTTCTTTACATTTGAAAACTGGTCATCAGTCACTGCCATTGTTTGGGAGATTCTGCAACACTGTTTTCCTGGCATGAGGGTGAGCGGATAATGACTGAATTTTCATTTTTGGTTGAACTGTCCTTTTAACACCCTGCGATGAACTGGCGACTTGTCCAGGGTGTACCCCGCCTCTCGCCCAAAGTCAGCTGGGATAGGCTTCAGCTCCCCGCGACCCTCACGGATAAGCGGTTACAGAAAATGGATGGATGGATGTCCTTTTAACAAATAGATCCATTTTATTTCATATGCTCAACATACAACAGCAACATTCATACTTTCAGGTATATAAGCCATACTATCAGTACTATCATACTCTCAAAATACGACAAAAAAATTCGAATGAAAATACATAAAACATGAGAAAACTGAAATGCAATTTAAAAATAAGTTGTGTCTCTCCTGTATTTTTGTTTTTAATATCAGTCTAATTAACAGTAGTTATGAGCTAAACTGTGATGGTAAGATAGTAAGCAGAGGTTAAATGAGGACACTGAAAGTAAATGCTTTTCAACTCTATAATCATGGCTCCGGATGGGAACTATTACAAAGCAAAGTTCAGATCAAGAGGCGAATATTTCGAGCAAGTCATGTTGAAAATGAAGTGGAACAGTCAACCAAGCACCAATGTTAGTGGTTACTTAAAAAGGACTGAAGCGGTGTCCACAGCCCCCTCTAACACAAAACCGTAAGGTGGCTTTTGGAAACCTCAATATTTTCTGAAGTGGTATGTGCTGTACAAAGTTTGAGAAACACTGCTGTAAAGCAATGATGCTGCTGAAATAGACTGACTGACATATGATGTGCCTTGCTTTTGGAAATATCGATTTCGATGGAAATAGGAATAACTTTTTCACATGATCTTTAAAATGTTGGCGAATTCAGAATGATAAAGATGAATATAAACTACAATAAATCGTAAGATCAAATTGCAATACTTGTAGAATTGCAAATACTATACATATTGCATCGGCACCCAAGTATCATGACAGTAAAGAATGAGGAGATAAGTGTATCGTCCAGGCCCTACACAATACTGTTTCCAACAAAGAGAGCAGATAAGAGTTGTGGTTCACCTGCAAAATGTCACCAAACCAACCGCTACATCACGGTCATATAACCAACTGAAACTGACACTGTTTTTATACATTTTGTGGCTCAGCAGCTCACTCACAAACACAGCTACATGGCCAGGGTTATGATGGAGCACAGTGCAGCATGTTAGACAGCTGTCATTCCAAGAGCAACATCTGGATTTATAGACAGCTCCAAATGCCTGGATTGGTCCTGCGCTTTGTGGATTCACTCAGGACACCAATTACTTCACTTTACTCTCAGACAATAGATCATTATCCATCACTACAGGTTATCTTCTGTTCAACCTACTGGCTTTCTTACAAACTACCTGACTGGAGTTGGGGGAGAATGTGGACACATATTGTCTGTATGCTGGTTGAATCTTATCCTGGTGTTAATAATCTGTTTATTCATTTATGACAGTGGTGTGAGTAAATGAACTGTGAGGTCACAAATAATGTGGCAGCCAGCAGGTTAATGATCCGACAGCAAGTATCAGCCCACCCTGTCTGCCTGTAGTCCTCTCTCAGCATCAGTCTGGTGTTCAGGGCAGTAGGAGCGGAGGGTTTATTTAATCATGTAATGGACATTAGAGGGACAGACAAATTAAAGAACATTTGGCATATTATCTTATCTCATCCTTCTCTTTTTTAAGGTTGCCAGTTCCTGTTGTTCCAAAATGGGGACAACAGGAACTGGCATGTGGACCGTTTTTTATTCCTCCGTATTTTTTGTCTTATTGTACCAAGGTCTGATTGTACGCCATTTCACTCCTCTGGTTGTATGAATATTTTAGTATCAATATTGTATTAAGTTTTTTCATTCATCTTCATACATCATTTTTTTCATACATCATCTAGTGCTTAATTATGATCTTCTTTGTGATGCACCAATGGCTGATTTCAATTATTAAAAGTCTGATTCAGATTTTCATTCTTTCTTTCCAGGAACTACTTTTGACAGAATACACATTTTTGTAACTTTTCTTTCACAGAAAATTGAATTGTATGTTCATAATAAAACACTGACTATTAAATCATTTTTACATTTTCTCCCTAAGTGCTCCAGGTCACTGCCAGACCTTGTTCTCTTTTCCTCTTTTCTCTCTCCCTCTCAACCTTTTCCTTTTTCCAACTTTTCTTCTCCCCTCATCTCTTCTTCTGTCTTCTCTCACATTTTCTCGTGTCCTCTCCTCCTATTTCTCCCTCTCTTCTTTCCTTAACTCTTTTCTTTATTTGACCAGTACCGCTGAATATGGCTGTGACGTCACCGTCTGTGTGGCTGCACGCATGACGTGAACTATCATGCAGCTCATGCATGTAAATGTGACCGGTGCAGAATCGGATATATCTGGAACAGCCGATTGATCAGCGCATCTTTATTTTCTTTACAGTTTTTGTAGTAATGCAGTGATGAAAGAATTAATTAATTAATAAAGTATTCAGTTCACAAGCAATAAATCAATGTAAAAGTCCATCGTAAAAAATCATATTTAAGTAATATATTAAAAGTACAATTTTCAAAAGTAAAAACATTTATTGATAAAATTGCCCGTCAGAATATTATTAGCAATGCATAAACATGTAAGCATCATTTTAATATTGTAGCTGGTGGTGCTTATATCTTTTATCATTTTAATCTACAAAGTAATTAAAGCAGCAATAATCTGTAATAATTAGCTCACTGACTCCACCAAGTTAACATCGAATTATTAGCTTGCGTGCATAATCAGACATACTTTGATCCTGCTATCTATTATCTCTCTGTCATTCTTTTTTTTTCTTTTTCCTTTCTGTCACTTTTCTTGAAGAAAACACACCTCCGTCCTCCACTCATTTCTTGGACTCTCAGGAGAGCAGGCTGAGGGTGTATATGATTCTTATAATTTCACTCAAACTTCAAATTCAACTCAGTAACAACATAAATTTAAGATTAATCTTAAATTGTATTTTTCTTCATTTGTTGGTTAACAAAGTGCAGTGATGTGGACTAGATGACATCCAGCAGTGTTGGGTGAGGTCGATGGAGAACACATACATGTATATATGGCAGGACGAAGACTTTGCTGGGCGATACATGTGAAAAATCATAATAAAATGTTTAATTTCAGTGGATGTCGATAATTATTGGTCATTTTTAATGACCTATTTTTAATAAAGACCAAGAGGAAAAGGTTAAATTTAACCACTTACAGGTCATAGACTAAAAAAAGCTGACTTGTCCTTTGTTCTTAACAATTTCCTCTCCGTCTGCACTCATTTTCTCATCCACACTGTTTCTGTTGTTGTGTCACCTGTGGATGGTGCATCTGAACAACACACCTGTTAAATGGTTTGCTGTTTGTGTGTCACTCGTGGCATGCTTATTACCATGACAGGCTGTTTATGATCCAGAGCATATTTCTTATGTGCTTTCATGCTGGTTTGCATTTAAGGCATTTCAAAGAAACTGCTGAACATTTTATTGAGCAATTTTCTTATTGCTATTGATGAAGTGTCTATTGACGATAAATATCACCATTGTTTTATTCCCCAGGCCTGTCCACATGCTGATATTTATAGAATCTTGGAAAATAAAGGGCCACTCAGCTTTACCTTTATGTTTCAGTCTGTGCTTTCATAGTGACTTTATCATCAATACAGATGTCAAATAATTATTGATTATTAAAAATGACTTATTTAATAAATCATTTAAATAGTGGAGTTTTTAAACCATGATCTAAGGGGTCTCTTTGAATCTGGTAGTAGTAGTTTTTGTCAAATTATTTTTATTCTATTTCTAAATCTTCCTCTTCTTCTTCTTCTTTTTATTATTATTATTGTTGTTATTATCATTATTATTATTGTTGTATGTTTACATGAAAAGACGTCTTCATATGTTATTAAAAATCACAGCAAAAATCTCCATCTGAATGAGGTGTCATGATGTATGTAAAATATGCCAGAGGGTGAATTACTTTTTCTGTTTTTATATGTGAATCAACATTATTTAAGATGTTTTTTTAGGATTTAAAACGGCATCATTAAACAAAACAGAATGAAGTTGACTGCTGCACCAGAAACAAGTAAAATGATTTTAGAAAATGATTCAAACAAGATCATTTGTGAGACGACTTGTTTCAATTAAGGTGAAGTTACATTTTTGAGAGTTGTTAATATGGATGAAAGCACTGGGCAGTCTGTGGTCGAGTACACAGAGCTGTGTTTTCTCCCTCTGAACACGTGTAAAAGTGTCAGTGGCAGCGGACCTAATTGAAATGTGTCTTTGAGCATCTGATTTGTCATGGTGTGCAGCTCTGCTGGGTTAATCCTGGAGATGTTTGCTGTGTTCTGTGCACTCTGCAGCAGCATTACAGAGCAGGCTGACAGGCAGGAGGGATGTGCTTGGCGGAGCGACGCTGCAACACTGGTTTGCCCCACGGATTAGATCTGCTGCTGACAGCCTGATCACCACAGAGACGCACAGAGAGCAGGACACATAGACACACACACACAGCAGACAGAGACAGGAGACAGCACGCGCAACCCAGGCCGCATCATTATTACTATTTTTATTATTATGAAGTAGTTATAGCAGTAAAAGTGGTCTTACGTTTAGGACTATATTCAAAAAGAAAGAATTCTACTTTATATTTATTTTTACAACTTACAAACACTTGACATGTAGAGTTTTTATTAATTCTTATTTATGTTGTTGGTGCTATATATGTGTATATCTATATACATACATACATATATATGTATGTGTATATATATTATATATATTATTCTAATAATAATAATTAGAATATATATATATATATATATATATATATATAAATATATATATATACATATATTCAGCTTTGTTGTCCTTGTTCCTAGCTGTTATGTTTATTCTACATCTGTAAGTACACTGAGAGCAATGGAAATCTTTGTACGTGCACACATACTTGGCCAATTAAAACCAATTCTGATTTCATGACCGTCCTTTGCCAGACAGAATTTTCTGGAAACATTTTCCAGACATTGTATAGAGGAATTTTAAAAGCTGGAACACACTTTAAATTTTTACCAGACATGAAGGTTAGGGGAACACTATAATAACATGAGGTTTTCATCACAGCTAGACTTTGCAAGATGTTTATTTATATATGTATGTATGTATGTGTGTGTATACATATGTATGTAAATATATATATATATACACACATATATATATATATATATATATATATATATATATACATAAACATCTTGCAAAGTCTAGCTGTGATGAAAACCTCATGTTATTATAATGTTCCCCTAACCTTCATATATATTCATATATATATATATATATATATATATATAATATATATATATATATATGTATGTATTTATTTATTTAGCTGTGAACATACAATCATCAAATGATGATACATTTTTGCAGCTTAGCAGTATATGAGGTAGTTACACACATGGTTCGAATTATGGGGGAGCTAGGGGGAGCTGGGCTCACCTGAAAAGGACATGATCTCCCCTGAAAGCCTCATTTGGGACATTTGAGGGGAGCTCTAAAGTTTTGTGTTTATTCACACATTTTATGTATTGTCACTAATTAACACGATCCTGTGTGCGCTGTTGTGTGCGCCACCGTGACTGCTGCGCTGTCCGTGGTTCTGACACAGAGCAGAGCTGACTGATAGATAGACTTAACATGTTACTTCGGTCCCTGTTTGCTTTTCGTTGTTGCAAATTGAACTTTTGGTCTGAATTCCACTTTCTCCCGATTCTAACAATCCACAGACAGAAGGGAAACGACAGTGAGCCGAAAGGACAGTCAGTAAGGAGAGTGTGAGAGAGAGATGCACGCAGCAGAACAGCTGTTTCTCTGTGTCTATGACATTTCATAAAGTTGTCCCATGTAAAAACAAATGTGAGTTCATTTTGATTTAAGATCTCTCCACATTAATTTACATTCACAAAGATCAGATTATGACGTTGATATTGAGGCCAAAACGCACCAAAGGTGTCTGACTCTCGCGTTTTTCACCCATTGTTCTAAATGGCAGAACGCGCACTGAGAGCATCTTGACGCGCGTCAGTTTGCCTTAATGCCTCCACATGAGGACCAGAGGTGGTTTTTTTGCACCCGCAGTACGTGTTTGAGGAGAGTTAAATGGAATAAAAAAAAAGGTCATGGACGTGAGGATGGAGTGCTGATGGAGCTGTAGCTACACCTGAAACAAGGTAGTAGGAAAAAAAAAAAACGACCTGCATTGGGGGCGGAGGGGGACGACGACGACGACAAAAGGGCTCCCCCAAAAGCCATTGTGTAATTCGAACCCTGGTTACACATCTTACAAACCCGGACAATTGTGTTATGCCTCAATTTATCAGTATGGCTTTAAATGCATGAATAATGTAATAATTTATATTAAGTTATTGCTATTTTACTTAAGATGTATTCATGATATTTGCTGTGCAAGAAAAAGAAGGGGAAGGTGGAGAAATATCAGTTCAAACCTGTTGAGAAAATTGCCTCTCTTGTTCTGATTGAAGGAAATTTAAAAAGAGAAACCAATGAAATGACAACAGTAGAAAAGCCTGTGGGGCTCCTGCTGCAGTTTTCAGACTTCAGTTTAAAGGTTTACAAAAAGTTCAGGGGAACTTCAAGTTTGAAGCTTTAAGTTATCGTCATATACACAGAAGTTACATTGAAGCTTCTTATGTCTCAGGCTCCTCCAACACTGCTCATACAAATTGAAAAGGTAAATCAGGTAAGATTAAAGATCAAGATAAATAAGAGTCTGAGACATAAAGTAAAGAGTTAAAATTTGCATTAAAATAACAGATAACATAGTCTAAATTTTAGACATCTCCTCATGTCAGGGTTCAGACTTCTCTTAGTGATAAGAAATCTTTCCAGCATCTCATAAAGACCACAGGAACCCACAGACTGACCTCTGACCTGTAAACCCAGAGAGCTGTGATCCTTGAACAGGTTGCATCCATCTCTTCTCATCCCCTAGTGCAGGCTACAAATGTGTGCATCCACCAACACACACAAACACTCACACGGAGGCTGTATGTTGTCATTCTAAATCATGCTTATCACACACTGACTAACCTGCTGACTGTGATGTCCGGAGATGCTCCACTTATGTTATTACTGCAGTAATGATTAAAGCTGCAGCTACACGTGCACACTGTGACTGTGGTTGTGTTGTTTTTTCTGTCAGACTGTGTGACGGGAGGCATGTTCATCCTGGAGGTGAATCCAACTGAGAGTTAAACTCATCACTCCGCGCCTAAAAAGCGTTTTCACACCAACAACTGACCGTGGAGAGCGTGCGTAATCTGTCAGTGTGTGTGTTCAGTGTTTGTCAGTGTGTCTGTGTGTGTCAGTGTGTGTGTCTTCAGTGTGTTTGCTCCTGTGTGCACACTTGGTGTCAGCTGCATTTGAGTTGTTACCTGGTTGTTTTTGCACAGGTCTGCCCACATGCTGGTGCCATCTCCTCCGCGCATCAGGACGTGGTAGGTGAAGAAATAGATCCCGGGGATGGAGCAGGTGAACTTGCCGGTGGTGGGGTCGTAGTGGTTCCCCAGGTTGGTCACCACGTCGTCGAACTTGAGCACCTCATAGCCCTCGTGCTGCTTCTTGAGCCCTGCGTAAAAGGCGATCTTGGGCACGGTGCTGTACGTGGCAGCGCTGATCGCGCCCGCCGCAGCGCTGGGTCCCGGAGGTCCCGGTAAACCCGGTCTGCCCGGCTCGCCTTTGTCTCCAGGTGGCCCCGCCGGACCGGGGGGTCCCGGTTCTCCAGGAGGTCCCCTCGGACCCGCCTTCCCCGGCCGACCCGGCTCTCCTTTGGGCCCCTGGATGAAGGTGGGGAGAGACTGCACGAGGCTGTTGTCCCGGACCGTGTCCGCCGTGGCGGTGCTGGTCGGGGACTTGGTCCCATACGGGTCGCACACCATCCTGCAGGTTCCCAGCATCTCGTAGTGCGCCGCCGTCCCCGCAGAGTTGACCAGAACCGGGATGAGGATGACCAGAACCAGGACCATCACGACCCCCAGGACCCCCGCCGCCACGAGCCGCTTCCTGCCCACGAGGCGCGTGAGCGCAGGACGATCCGGCTGTCTGCTTTTGGGTGAAATCTTGCTGGCTGGACGGTCCCCCTTTAAACAAGAAACTGCAGCAGAGTTCACCTGCTTCTGAGGTGGGCAAAGTTTCACAGCGACCCCCCTCCCCTCACAGTCCCGGTCCTGTCCTCTCCTGGTCCCTCCTGTCCTCTCCTCCTCCTCTTCCTCACTTTTCTGCTGATGAAGCTGCTTCTCAAAGTTACTGCTCCGGGATCTGCTAAACCTCCTGCTTCAGCATCTCTCTAATCCACACAGGTCCGGCCCAGACTGATCCACAGGTCCCAGACACAAGTCTCTACAGCAGCTGGACTCTTAAAGTGGATCAGGATCACTTAGAGCGTCTGCCTGCCTCTGATACACAGCGCTCACACACACACTCTCTCTCTCACACACACACACACAGATGATACGGTGAGGATCGTCCAATAGAAACACAGCATGTTACTCTGATACAGAGATGGAGCATTTTATCTGAACCCTCTTACAGTATTTGAAGGCGGGTCATTAACATGAGCCTGTCCAGACTCATGTGTCCACTGAGGGACAACAATGTTTGCTAATATGAATACCCTTATAAATGATTTATAAATTGTATACTTATCAACAAGTGATTAATTAGGTTGTAAACACTTCATAAATCACTAATAAATAACTATAAACAAGTTATAACACAGTTTTCATGCACTGATGTGGGCTCACATTATTGTTATTGCCAACTACTAATTTATGTAATGACTCACTAACATTTTTAACCATCAAAGGAGCCTCATTGTAAAGTGTAAAATACATCAGCCTTTGTTAATGATTTGTAGTAAAGTGTAAGCATATCAATGTTCTCCTCTATCCACTGTGCATAATGACCTGATAGCATCTGTCACATCAACAGCTGTGATAATAATGAGGGAGGCTGCTGCATCATGCTGAACCTGTCAAATTAAACAATATCACTAATCCTCGGTGGATGAATCTGCTCATTTGATTTGTTAATTTGTTGGTAAGTGAAACTTTTTTTGACTGTTAAGATCTGCTGACGGTGGTTAAATGCAGTAACTTACGAACAAATCTGAGCAGAACTGACAGATAGAAATGCTGCTGATGGTGAAGACAAAGTCAGCCAGCAACACTGATGGGCAGTAACGCGTTAGAAGTAACGCGTTACTGTAATCCGATTACTTTTTTTCAAGTAACGCGTAAAGTAAGGGATAACAATTGCAAAAACAGTAATTAGATTACTGTTACTTCCCCGCAAGCAGGCCGCGTTACTGCGTTACTAAACCGTGATTTTGTTTTGTGAGACTGTCTCTTGACAATGACGTATGAGCGGCGTGACGTCAGTGACAACAGACACGTGTAGTGATCAACAAGAGACAACATGGAGTGCGGGAGAGAGCAGGACCATGCAGTGTTTACTGCTTGGAAGTACCGACATTACTTTGAGTTTGACTCGGTAAAAGGTGATAAAAACATTAGCGTTCGCTGTCACTCTGTGTGAGAAGAAAACTTTTATCTACAGCAAAAAATTCCACCTCAAATCTGAGCAAGCACCCAGCAAGCCGGCACAGGAATGTGAAACTCACTGAGAACCCCCCCCCCCACACACACACATAAAGTTAAAAGATTGAAACTAATAAAACAAGTTTTAAAAAAGACACTGTTTCATTTGATTCAATTTTATATGATGAATATGCAGAAAGAATAGAATTAGGCTGAAAGGTCTATTGCTTTATAGTGTATTCAGGTTGTGCATCATGTTTTTGAAAAGTAAGTAAGTAAAGTAATTATTGAAGTAACTAATTACTTTTGAAAATAAGTAATCAGTAAAGTAACTGGATTACTTTCTTGGAGAAGTAATCAGTGATCAGTAACTAATTACTATTTCCATGTAACTTGACCAACACTGGCCAGCAACAGTGAGATCAAAGGCTCAACAATACAGATAAATGTGGGGTCACTATTTAAAATTCATGAACTTCATTGGCATTGTGCAGGCACAACGAAATTGCAGTTGTATCATCAGTTCTATATTGCCTGTTTTTGTACTTTATGCAACTGCTGTCACCAAGATCTTTATTTCTGTCTGTTTATTCTTTATAAATATGTGTGACTACAAGCACCATTTGAAGGGATAGTTCACCCAGAAATGAAAATTCAGTCATTATCTACTCACCGTCATGCCGATTTGAAGGTCAGGTTTAGTTGCTGGAATTTCACAGTAAAAGTGTTGCAGAATCTCCCAAACAATGGAAGTGAATGGTGACCAGTTTTCAAACATAAAAAAACAACAGAATAAAAACATAAAATGCCTCCATACTGCTCATCTGGTGTAATCAAGTCTCCTTAAGCCCCAACATGCCAAGCTGAATAAAAAAAATGTTATTTACACCATGTTTTTAGCCTGAATCTTCACTGTAGATCCTTAGTATTCACATACACACGTACACTGTCTGAACTGGGTGTGTGTGGTGTGACAGTGTGCAAACTGCATCTCGGGACTTGGATTACACCAGATGAGCATTCACTTCTGTTGTTTGGGAGATTCTGCAACTCTGTTTTCCTCCAGCAGTGTTTTGTGGACTAACAAATAAACCTGACCCTCAATCGGCATGTTGGTGAGTAGATAATAACTGAATTTTCATTTTTTGGGTGAACTATCCCTTTAAATGGTGCTTGTAGTTACATATACTTCCAAAGAATAAATAGACTGAAATAAAGATCTTGGTGATAGCAGTTGCATGAAGTACAAAAACAGGCAATACAGAATAAAGATTCAGTTAGCAATAAGAGTTTAATAAAGGGCAAAAGTAATTAATGTGACAGTGCAAAAAAAGCCAGTCATTCCCAGAGACTGGGTTGGGACCCACAGTGGGTTACAGGAGACAGCCAATATGTACTTTGAGTACACTTTGCCACCAATAATTCTTAACTTTTATGCTGTTGAATGCAGGACTTTTACTTGTAATGGAAAATATTTCCATTGTTGCATTGGTCTTCAGTGGTGGAATGGAATGTAACTGAGTGCATTTACTCAAGTACAGTACTTAAATACTGTAATACTGAATACTGAAATACTGTACTTTTTAAACAACAACAGCTTTAGTTACTGGTTACTCTATGAATTACGATTTTTTAATTAAAATATATGAAGACTTTATAAAATATCATGTTTTCTTGTACAGTTATATTCAAGCATGGTTGAAATGATTAATCAATAAATGAATTAGTTGACTCAATTATTGATTGGCAGCAATTTTGATAATTGTTTTGTTATTCAGGCTAAGATATTTCATGAAACATTTCTGCAAATTAATGAACATAATCATAAGTTGCAGCTCTGTCCTAAATAGTTTAAAATGAGCTCCACCTCAAACAGCTACAACAGTATGATGTCACTTTTATACTCATGCATGAGTCAAAATAAATTATAATTATAGCTGCTGCACAGCAATGGTCGGGGCCGGGCAATTTTAGGCAAAATTAGGCAATTCTGAGCAACAAGCAGAGTGTAGGAAGATGAAAAAAAGGTGGCATTCTAATGTGCATTTTACATCAGTTGAGGCTTGAACTCACAATTTCTGGCACAAGAGACTCTGCATATTGACTGATAGCTAAGCCAAATAAACAGGGAAAAGAGACAAGGGATAACAGGGAAACGTGTTGATAAAGAGTATTTGTCTCTTCCCAAAACTCCCTGAATCATAATTATTTAAACCTTAGCAGTCTCTAATCCACATAGCATGATACCTGAACATAAGGCTTTCACATTTGAAAGTCCATCCTGCCTTAGCTGAGGCTCAAACTCACAACTTCTGACACTGAAGTCCGTCTTTTATCTCACTGAGCTAATTGGCAAATGACAGTTGATGTGTGGCTTCACAAATTGACTAAGCCAAGGATCAGGGTGCCAGGTAGCAGCCATCCATGCCATGGAAAAGCACATTTCAAAGTGAAAGTTCCAAAGCTGTAGCACATATGGTTGATTTGTTGTGAATTTTCAAAGTTTTGAAATTTAGAGGCTTGCTGTAGCGCCACCATCAGGACTATTGTCTTGTGTTTCCAGTTGAGGACATCTGGCATGGGACTGGACCTTTGTGAAAAGTTTGGATAGATTTCTCATATGGAAATGTTGTACAAGCTGAGGCTTGAACTCACAACCTTCAACACCAAGAACCATCCTCTATCTCACTGAGCTAACTGGCAAATGGAAACACCACTAGTAGCTTCACAAATTGACTAAGCCAGTCACCTGTGTGCAAGACAGCAGCTGTTAGCATGTAAAGGCAGATTTCAAATGGCTGTCAAAAATTCAGTTATTGAGACAAAAATCCCAAAATACACAAATTGCATCTAGACAGCATGGAGGTGTTGGTCATTAGTTTTTAACAATGATTTATTGGCTCCAAAAGTGAAAAACTGATGTTTAAAAATGCCATTTTTGCATTGACTCCAATTGTTCACATGAGAGCGAAATTCAAAATGCTGTAAAAAATCCAGTTTTTGAGATAAAATTCTGATATTTTCCAAACATCATCCACCATGACTCCAAAATTTTGTCATTTTTTTCATGAACATTGAAAATGTATTTAGCAAGAATTTGCAAGTATATGTTTATAATACCGTTTACAGTCAAACATTTTGATGCACTGTAGGCTCAATTTTTGATAAATCAAAAATCTGTGTGGATCGTTTGTGTAGGACAGTCTGAAGATGCTCTGTAGCAAGTTTGGTGTCAATTGAGTAAAAATTGTGGGAGGAGATAGGTTTAATAAGTTTTACAGTTTTTGAAAAAGACAGAGTGATGGACTTCATAATTTGCAATAGGTTTAAATGTACAAAAGTTTCTTCAGTATTGGGGCTACATTTTGGTGAAAGTTGTAAATCTGTAGCACATATGGTTGATTTGTTATGAATTTTCAAATTTTGAACTTTAGAGGCTTGCTGTAGCGCCACCATCAGGACTATTGGCCTGTTTTTGCAGCTGAGGCAATCTTACATGGGACTGGACCTTTGTGCAAAGTTTGGTCATTTTTCGTGCATGGGAAGTAGGATTTCCTCGGAAGAAGGAGAAAGAAAGAAGAACATGCAGGATTACAATAGGGTCCTGGCAGCTTAGGCTGCCCGGCCCCTAATAATATATCAGTCTGTCACAGGGGGCATTTTTCCACATCAAGTAGTTTAACAATAAATACTTCAAATACATTTTCCTGATCACATACTTTTAAGTAACATGTTCAAGGCAGGACCCTTACTTATAGTGGAGAATTTTTTGTGTTATTAGTACCTTTACTGAAGCAAAGGATCTGAATATTTCCTCCAAGTTTGGCAGGGACATCTTGTCTGATAATCAGTATTCACAGTTATGCATGTGTGCACAAGCGCTTTGTCCCTTTGTTGAGTAACTTGACTCTGTAAAACTTTAGCTTTATTCAATTAGTTTATATAACTTGCAGAAAGCATGATATTTATGTATATGATACACAATTTCCTTGGTTTTATACAGATATTTAGTCACTCCAGGATTTCATGGGCCTTTTCTGGGACTGTTGTGGCCTAAAATGCCTGATTTCACAGCAGCTTTTCTAAAAAAAAAAAAAAAAAATGTGACACATGATGTTTTTAGGCATTTTTTACAATGAAATTGTAGGATCAGGTGAAAATTGCAAAAAGAAGGTTTTTTTTTCTATAATTCAATAATTGCTTAAAAAAAGGCAACTAGTTCCAGGGAGAACAAAATCACTGTCTGTTCTGGAGGCCTGAGTAACCTTGCTAAAAAATCTGCTTTATTTGTAGATGAAGAGGTGCCCCTGGGGGGTATTCCACAAAGGATGTCAAACTCAGTCAAAACATCACAAAATTATAAAATATAAAAGAACACAGAGCGTTGATGAACGTCTGAATGACTTAATTTAGTTGCAGATTTGTATTAATAGAAATGATATCTTTTCACAATAAATGTTAGAAGAAAATAAATGCATAATAACCCATAGGTAATGTGCTTCCACCCACAACTTCTTTTAAAAATAGCTGTTGGGACAATTCAGGCGAGCTTGACATCATTAAGGATATGTTCCTATACCATCCATACATACATTTACGTGTATGAAGAAAGTCATTTGTCTTGTGGATCAGCAGAACACTGAGGCGGGTGACGGTGTATTGATGCCACTAAAATCAAACTAACCTCGTCTCTGGCTTCATTAGGCCTCCAAACACCCACTTATCGAGAGTCCCTGAAAATGAGCTGTGGAGGTAACAGAGAATCATTGGATTGGCACCTCACTCAATATTAGCACAGCGAATGATAAATGGCTGTGGAGGGAGTATAGCAGGCACGAAATGGCCAGGGACAGGACACAGTAATGATAATAATAATAACAATGATAATAATAATGATGATAATAATAATAATAATAATAATAATAATAATAATAATAATAATAATAAATTATTAATCCACTATTATTATTATCATCATTATTAGAAACTTTATTTATAGGGCACTTTTAACAACAAATGCACAAACAACAAGAGCAAGAACAAACATTAAAGATAAAAAAATAAAACACAAAATATTTAAGTGGTAAAATAAGGTGTTTAAAAACAAATATGTATACATATACATGAGTAAATATATGTATATAGGTGCATACATCTCTGTACACATGCTGCATCACACATATGCATATAAAAACATATGTGCACAAACATTGGGACATTATTTAAAAAAAAGTGAAAAAATATGTTTTTAGTTGCACTTTAAAAGTTGACACAGATCCCAATAATCTGCAGAATCCCTGAGAGGCAAGCAATAAAAACATTGTGGTGATCCGTTTTAAGACCGATCTAAAATGTTTTCTCTCCTGTGTTTATGAACAGGCAAAAAAAAAAAAAAAAGGTTTTGCCAGGATTGTCTTCTGGCAGGCAGATGAAAAATTAACATGTCAGGATCATTTTTCTTAATATTGTGATTCTCATTACAATCAAAAGAGACAAAAGTGCACCACTGCCCCCAAATTTGCTAACACACAATATATGTACCTTGTGTCTGGAAAATAAAACTCACCTGGAGGAAAACATGAATGCTTTTAGTCCTGTTCAGAACATGGGGCAGTGTTGCACTTCAGCCTCTTGTGGATGAAATGAGTATTACAACAACAAACACATAAGAAATGATCTTCAAAACCTTCAAACCTTTTTTTTTTTTTTTACCCGTTCCGAAGTCATAAACACTGATCTCAAAGTTACTAATCCCCAGATTCTGGGGTTTGAATACCAATGGTGGTACTCCTGCTCCCTCTAGTGGTAGATGGAGGAATCTCCTAAAATGTTTAAAATAAAATAAATGAATTTAAAAACCATTAAAAATACAACAAAATTTCAAATGAAAGTACTTAAACTAAGAGGGTGCTGAGATGTAATTTGAAATATGTTTTATTTGCTTCCTGTGTGAACTATTTGTAGCTGAATAGGGTCGACTACTGCACCTGTATTTTAATGTTGATCATGATGGTGGTACTCATAGAGCCAGATATTTTCTGATGTGGTACGTAGTGTAAAAAAATTAGAGAAACACTGTACCAATCGATTAAAAAACAAAATTTCAAAGCCATTTCATATTCAGTGTATATGTACATGTATGTTCTGCAGCCTCATTGTGATTAATTTGCGATTAATCGTGATTAACTACAGACAATCTATTTCACAATATTTTAATTGATTGATAGCACTATATATGTGTGTGTATGTATGTATGTATGTATGTATATATATAATATATATATATATGTATATATATATATATGTATATATATATGTGTATATATATACACATACACACATGTTTACTTACATATACTATACACACACATACTGTCACAATCTCTGTCTCCCAGTTCTCTCCTGCCTTTCTGCTGCAGTGATTTTCCACTCTCCCTCCTCTCTACCTGCCTGTCACGCCCACCTTCCAAGGCCAACTCTCCTCACCTGCTGCACAGCTGCAGCTCATTCCCTCATCAGCCCTGTATTTAAGCCTCACTAACTCTCCTGTCGTTGCCAGATTGTTCTACTGCGTCATGCGAGACTTTCCAGCATTCTGTTTCTGCCTGATCTCCTGTTACCGACCCTGCCTGTCCCCGACCTGCTCTCCTCATCTGCCTCCTGGTAAACCTATCTGCCTCCCATCTCCGACCACATGCTTTGCCTCAGCGTCCCTGGCTTCTGTCTGCTATCCCGGCTACGACTCATCCGCCTGACCCCGGCTCATCCTCTGCCTGTTCCCCATCGGCGCCTCCACTTCCGTGGACTGCTCTTCTGGCTTTGACCCCCCTGCCTGTGTCCGACTGCTCCTCTGCTCTCTCCTCGTCAGCACCTCTGTACGATTGGCTGGCTCCTCAGGCTACGGACTCATTGCTTTGGCAACGGCGACCACAGTAAACTCCTTCCCCTTACTCCGGGCGGCGAGGGAACTGAACTGTACGGATCCGAGGGTTCTGGTGCTCCCCCTCGGTCCTCTGGCCGGGTTCGGCCTCATCCCTCCCCCACACCAAAGCCGCAGAGACTTTGTGAAGGCTTTACGCCTGAAGAAAGAACTGTGCTCTGAACTAACTTATTCTGCTCCGCTCCCTGTTTGCTGCTTTGACAATAAAGGTCATTACCAACTGTTCCCATTCTCCTTTGTACTGCTTTTGGGTCCAAACCATACCCGTTACAGTACAATCTGGCCAAACATGGACCCAGCAGATCCTTCCTCTCCTCAGTCCCGCCTAGCTCGTGTAGAGGGAATGCTTCAGCAGCATGAGGCACAGTTAGCCTCCAATGTGGCGGAGGCTCGACAGTCTGCCTCGGCTCTGGAGCGGGCGCTAACCTCGCTAGCCACCCAGGTTCAACAGCTGGCCGTCTCCATGACTCAGCAAGCCGCCTCTGCCTTGGCTTCAGCCCCTCCTGTTCCGGCCCCGGGGTTACCTTCGGGCACCACATCAGAGCTCCGGGTGGGGGCGCCGGAGCTCTACTCCGGGGACCCTGAGGGCTGCAATCTGTTCCTGACCAACTGCTCCATCCTGTTTGCCTTGAAGCCCCGCACCTTCGATTCAGAGGCAGCAAGGGTCGCCTTTGCCCTTAACCACCTTACTGGCAGAGCACGTCTATGGGGAACAGCTGAGTGGGAGAGAGGCACGCCAGCCTGCTCTTCGTTCCAGGCCTTCTCGGCGGAACTTCGCAATGTTTTTGGACCCATTTCTCTGGGTCCTGATGCCAGTGGTGGACTCATGAGGCTGAAGCAGGGGAACTGGACAGTAGCCAATTATGCCATCGACTTCCGTACCCAGGGCCGACTCAGCGACTAGAACTCAGTGGCCCAGTGTGACGCTTTCCTCAATGGACTTGCACCTTACATCAAGGATGAGCTGGTTTCCTTTGACCTCCCAGCTTCCCTCGACGGACTCATTGAGCTGACGTCAAGGCTAGACAGATGCATACAGGCGAGGAAAAAGGAGCTACGCTGGGAGGGAGCAGAGCGCCAGCCATCCGCCCGCCAGCGGATGGGGGATGGGGGGTGGAACCCATGCAGGTGGGGCACACCAGCCTGACGCCAGAGGAGCAGGAGCGGCGACGCTGAGGGAACCTCTGCCTCCACTGCGGCCAGACTGGACACTTCGTCTCCCGCTGTCCAGTAAAAGGGAGGGCTCAGCAGTGAAGAGGGGCATCTTGCTGAGCCGGACCCAGGACTTTGCCCCTAACTCTAGACCATTGTTTCACGCCCAGCTTCTGTTGGTGGGGGGCTCTCATACCGTCGCCACTTTTATTGACTCTAGGGCGGACATCAACCTGATCGACGAGGGGCTCGCCCTTCAGCTGGACATCAATCAGGTTCCTCTGTCCTGCCCGGTGCCGGCCAGCGCCCTAGACGGTCATCCCCTGGGGACCGTCACCCATCAGACCACGCCCATCCCCATGCTCCAGCACCCATTATGAGACCATCCAGTGTCACGTCCTGAGGTCTCCCAATCTTCCATTGATCCTCGGCTACCCCTGGCTTTGCCACCATAACCCCCACATAGACTGGTCTACGGGGTCCATCCTGGGGTGGAGCCCCTCCTGTCATCAGGTTTGCAGGCTGCTGCACCCCCGCTGCCAGCTCCTGTTTGGCCTCCGACCTATCCAAAGTACTGACCCACTACTACGACTTCCGAGAGGTGTTCAGCAAGGCGAGGGCCACCTCTCTACCTCCCCATCGGCCCTATGACTGTGCCGTCAATCTCCTGCCTGGCACCACACCTCCCAAGGGCCGCCTCTAGTCCCTGTCTACACCTGAAAGGGAGGCCATGGAGGCTTACATCAACGATGCCTTGGCTGCCGGGATCATCCGTCCTTCCTCATCACCCGCCGGAGTGGGTTTTTTCTTCGTCGACAAGAAGGACGGCTCCCTGAGGCCCTGCATCGACTACAGGGGCCTGAACGACATCACGGTGAAGAACCGTTACCCTCTCCCCCTCATTGCCTCAGCTTTCGAGTTGCTACAGGGGGCCAACATCTACACCAAGCTGGACCTCCGCAACGCCTACCATCTGGTCCAGATTCAGGAGGGGGACAAGTGGAAGACGGCTTTCAACACACTCACTGGACACTATGAGTACCTGGTGATGCCCTTCAGCCTCACCAATGCCCCAGCCGTCTTTCGGGCACTCAGCCAAGATACTGAACTCCCGTCAGGTTCAATTTCTCCCTCTCCTACCGACCAGGCTCCCGCAACGTCAAACCTGATGCCCTGTCACACCAGTTCCTGGTTGGGGAGGAGAACACCTCTAGCTCGGACACCATCCTTCCTGCTTCCCGCCTGATGGCCGCACTCACCTGGGAGGTGGAGGAGCAGGTGAAGGCCGCCCTGGAGGACCAGCCGGGACCCAGCTCCTGTCCCCAAGACCGGCTGTTCGTCCCTCAGGATTTGAGGTCAGACGTCCTGCACTGGGCCCACGGTTCCTGGCTCACCTGCCACCCTGGGATCCAGCGAACTAAAGAGGTCCTGCAACGACGGTTCTGGTGGGCCACGCTAGAGGAGGACACCAAGGAGTTCGACAATGCCTGCCCAGTCTGCAGCCAGCATAAGGCTGCCGGGTACCTGCAACCTCTGCCCATGCCTCATCGACCCTGGTCCCACATCTCACTGGACTTTATAACCGGGCTACCACTGTCAGGAGTATACACCACTATCTTGACAGTGGTAGACCGGTTCAGTAAGATGGCTCACTTTGTGCCCCTCCCCAAGCTCCTGTCTGCCAAAGAAACTGCTGAACTGGTCCTGCAGCACGTTTTTTCGGCTTCACGGCCTCCCATCTGATGTGGTTCTGCCACCTATTGGGAGCCTCCACCAGCCTGTCCTCTGGGTTCCATCCTCAATCTAACGGCCAGTCCGAGAGGCTGAACCAGGAGATGGAGACGTATGTATGGCATCCAAACACCCTTTGACCTGGTCCAAGCAGCTGCTGTGGGTTGAATACGCCCACAATACCCTTACCAGCTCCGCCCCAAGGTTCTCCCCCTTCCAGTGTGTCTGTGGCTTCCAGCCACCGTTGTTTCCAGCCCTGGAGAAGGAAGCCTCCCGCCCATCTGTCAAGGCCTTCATCCGTCGCTGCCGCCGGACCTGGACCCAGGCCAGGTCCGCGCTCCTACGAGCTGCGGATTGGTACTCGACAGCCGCCAACCGCCGTCATTCCCAGGCTCCCCCTTACCAGGTGGGCCAGAAGGTGTGGTTATCGGCCCAGGATGTACCACTGAGGGTGGAGTCCAAAAAACTGGCTCCCAAGTTCATCGGGCCATTCCCCATCGAGAAAGTTATCAGCCCTGTGGCGGTTAGGCTCAAGCTGCCCCACACCATGCGGATCCACCCAACCTTCCATGTCTCAAAGGTCAAGCCAGTTCGGGAGAGCCCTCTTATGCCTGCCTCTCAACCACCACCACCTTCTCGGATCACTGACGGGGCCCCCGCCTTCACGGTTCACCGCCTGCTGCGCTCTTGTCGCCATGGGAGGGGCCTTCAGTACCTCGTCAACTGGGAGGGATATGGCCCTGAGGAAAGGTCGTGGGTCCTGGCTCGCCACATCCTGGATGCCCGGCTCATCCAGGAGTTTCATCGCCACCACCCTGACCAGCCCTCCAGGGTTCCCACTACGGGAGGGGAGGCCAGTGTTGAGACTCTGTCCTCCCCGTCGTCCGAGGCGTCCGGAGACGAGGAAGAGAAGGAGGGGTCGTCCTCGGGGGGGACGACTCACTGATCGAGGAAGAGGAGGTGGAGATGGACTTTTCGGATGAGTCTATTCCCCCATGTGTATGTGGGTGTATGATTGATAGGTACAACTCGTTTTAAAATTGGTTCAGTATTGAGGGAGGTGGATGCAGCCGGCAGCTGCTAAACGAGTTATAACGATATGAGGGCAAATATGCCCCGTAAAAGTTTGTGCATTAAAAGTGCTTTTTTTCGCCACAGTCCGGCTCAGATCACCAGTGTAATCTCTGTCAGCAGCATGCAAAGTGTCTCTCTTACCGTTCACTCTGTGACGACATCTCATCTCTTTGCTTGAGGTGTGTTTGGTGAAGTGTTTCGGGATTGGATGTCTTCTCTTCTTGGGCTGGCAGGAGTCATCTTGGGAAAAGTGTGCACTGCAGAACCGGTGGTCTGCAAGGCGCAGTGTCTGGACAGGAGTGTTAGCATCCAATTGTAGCACAATTAGCCACAACTTCAGCATGTTGCTGTCCGACAAAGGCAGCCTATGAAGCTGTACGTGGTGTTGCGCGACATCCTGTTCTTGCAATTCGGCTAAGCACAAACTATTGTTTTCAATAGTTGCAGTAAAACTTTCAACTGAACTCCGGGACAGCTAACTCCACTCTGACCGGCTCTCAGCATGACTCCTCTGTTTTCTTCCAGCAACAAACAAAGATCCCGCGAGATGTTGTCACACACAGCAAGCAGTAAGTGAAGCATGCTGTTGACAGAGATTACTCTGGCGATCTGATCCGGTCTGTGGCAAAAAAAAGCACTTTTAATGCACAAACTTTTACGGGACGTATTTGCCCTCATATCTACCGTTATAACTTGTTTTGCGGCTGCCAGCTGCATCCGCCTCCCTCAATACTGAACCAATTTTAAAACGAGTTGTACCTATCAATCATACAAGGGGAAATAGGGCCCAGGTTGAAAAATACCGAAGTTATTCTTTAAGAAAACCACTTATCAGTGAGGCTAATTGGAAAAAAGGCTTCAATTTGCTAGTTAGCATAAAGATTGGATTCTGGAGCGATGGAAAAAGGTCATGTGGTCTGATGAGTCCAGATTTACCCTGTTCCACAGTGATGGGTGCATCAGGGTAAGAAGAGAGGATGAAGTGATGCTCCCATCATGCCTAGTGCCTACTGTACAAGCCTGTGGGGGCAGTGTTATGATCTGGGGTTGTTTCAGTTGATCAGGTCGAGGTTCAGCAATGTTATGTGCCCAAAAAAGGCCAGCTCACTACCTGAATATACTGAATGAGCAGGTTTTTCCATCAATGGATTTTTTCTTCCCTGATGGCACGGACATATTCCAAGATGACAATGCCAGGATTCATCAAGCTCAAATTGTGAAAGAGTGGCTCAGGGAGCATTATTTCACACATGGATTGTCCACCACAGAGTTCAGACCTTAACCCCATTGAGAATCTTTGAAATGTACTGGAGAAGACATTACACAGGCGGTCTGACTCTCCCATCATCAATACAAGATCTTGGTGAAAAATGAATGCAACTCTGGACAGAAATAAATGTGGTGACATTGCATAAGCTTATCAGAATGATGCCATGGCGAATGTGTGCTGTAATCAAAGCTGAAGACAGTTTTTTTTTTTTTGGCCAGGCAGTATGCAGTATATTCCACGGGGTATATAATGCTCTCAGAGAATCAGATAATATGCAATATGTTGCTGTGAAAATAAAGCTTTGCTTGTGGGGGACAACACATTTGTTATTGTTTGTTATAAGAATTGTTTTTTTGTTTATGTTATTTTTTTTCATAACAATTAATTGATTAATCAGTCATTAATGTTACCAATGATTGATTAAGGAAAGTCAATAAATTCGTCAATTTTGCTGTGCTTAGAGTGGTCGCACCAGTAACAGCACTGTGACTGACTGTGAGAAACCAGTCATCAGAAACCAAGAACAAAGTTTCATTGTAACAGTTGCTATGGAGTTGCTATACGAATTTGTTTTGTCTTCTGAAGTCTTTTTTTTTTTTTTTTGACATATACTTTTTTACAAAGTGTGTTCTTATTTCATATTAGCATTTTTCCCAGTGACACAATGTCACTTTTCATGTCATGACAAAGCTTGTGAGAGCAGTGTGCAGCTTCACTCAGCAGCATTGATTCTGAAGATGTTCCCCAGTGAGCATACAGACCAGACAGAGTGGGCAGAACGTGTCTGTCTCTGTGATAGCTCTCACTAACATGACTTAGCTGGAGTTAGAAGGCTGGGGCCACATGATTGGCTGAACAGTAATGAGGCAGGGAATGTTGGTAACACCTCTGAGGAAGGGTGATATGAAATAAACATGTTGATTGATATATTTACTGTGTTTCTTTATGTCACTGTTTTTTAAAGGATACATTCAGATTATTTTCATTCCTTCTGTCTATATCAACCATGCAGAGATTTGTTTTTTGCAATAGGAGATAAGTGAGATAGTCTGGTCCTGTCTTTGTGCCACTTTTAAGGAGTGGAAGTAACAAATACTCAAGTTACTGTAATTAATGTAATTAAGTTTATTTTTTGGGGTACTTGTACTTTTATGAGTAGATGTTCAAGTCTGTACTATTACTTGTACCTAAGTAGTTATTACACCATGTAATCTACTTAGTTACTTTCAAAATCATAATTGAGTATTTGTCATGGTTTGGATTTTTGTTGGTTATTTCCTGTTTTATTTTGTAGTGTTGGTCCTCCCTCATGTGTTTTGTCTTTACTTCCTGTGTTTGTCCTTTTCCCACCCCTTTGATTGTCATTTGTTTCACCTGTCTATTGTTGGGCCTCAAAACCTGATTAGGGCCTACATGGCCTTACTACAGCCTGACCACCACAGGAAAGGCGCCAGAACTCAAACAAAGGGAGTCCTTTAAGAAAAAGAACTCCATTTCCCACCAGTCATCGCGGCACTCACACTCAGGTGTGAAATCCGGTGAAGTAAAATCCTGAGCTCTCATTGGACGAGACCCCTGGAACTCCCGTGACGTCCCGCCTCTCGGCCGTGACATCACCATTGCTATAACTACCGGAGACGCCCGCACCTTCCTTGCTTCCAGTGTAACTCCCGTTACTGGTAGGAAGTAACCCAAGTAACATTATTCTTTTTTTTTTCTTTGGCAACAAGGCCACATGTTCTCTCTCTCGCTGGATGAGCTCAGAGACTTTTCTTTTTGTTTGACTGAACGGTTTTATTTATTTTTTTCTGGATCCACACCAAGGACGCTGCGCAACACAGACCTCATCAGCCTGCAGAAGCGAAGGAACAGAATGGCCTTCGATCAGTTTACCTGCTGCATTCCCCACATCCCCGCCGAGGATCAGCCACCATACGCCAGCTGGTACGGACCCGTCGTTGTTCGAGCCGCAAGGAGCCGAGCTGAACCTCATAGCGATGAGGAAACGCCCGATCGCTTGACGATGCGAGCCAAGTAAGAGGCTTAGTGTCTGGGCAGAGCTAAATTTAACTGTTTGTGTTATACTGTTGAGTATCTGTGAAGTATTGTGCTGCTTAAGGTTACACTTCGGTGTTATTGTCTTCTCTTGTTGTGAACATCTGCTGTTTGTTTGCTACTTGTCTCTAGCCGCCGCGCTAGTGTAACAGTGTTTGGCCAACTTCACTGGACCGCTCCGGTGACAGTCGGGCGTGGTGTGTAAACCGGCAGATCGTCTTTCATCTGTAAAAGCCAGCGATCACGGCGGACGGACCTCAGTCCGCCTCTGTGTGATCAAAGACGATCCCTGTGTCTGCTACCTCTGTGTTGATGCTTTCATCCACCTTTCTTTCTTTCCCTCTGTCCCCCTACTGACCACACACACGCACACACACCTACACTACCCATACACGTTTTGCTACACATTCGCTCCCCATAGGTGGTGAGCTTACATTTGATGACAGAGTCTAACGCCCTAGTGTAGCGCCACTATTTTCTTTTCCCTTTTGCTAAAAGCACGTGTCGTCTTCAGCGGCAGCCATTAGCCACATACTTTTAAATCACGCGGTCACTCCTCGTGGCTGGAACCTCGACGTACCACCCCCCACGCGTGGGCTACGTCCAACTTCCTGCCCCTCCTCCTCCCTTCCTTCTCTCACTCTCTCTCACACACACACACACACACACACACACACACACAACACACACACACACACACACACACACACCTCTTGTGCCATTGCTTAGTAGAAGTAGTTTGTAGAGGTAGTTGTAGTATGAGTATTTGTTTATCAAAGTAATGTCAATTGTAAATTGAGATTATTTCTTGTTAAATAAATATTGTTATACTTTTCTGAAAACTATGTCTGTGACTGTTTGTGTACCTGTGTATTATGACAAGAGCTGGTTGAGAGAGTCTGTGCTCGGATTTCACGATCTTCTTTGATTAAGTTAAATAGTTAATGCCTTTCAGGCCTCAATTATTTTAACTTATCTATTTCAAGGCTGTTGCAGGGTGGTGCCCCAAATTATTAATTTTATTAATTCTTTTAATAATATTAATATTTTTAGTTTTGATAATTAATCATTTTTAATAATTATTAATTATTGCTAATAACCTTGTCCGCTCCTTCTAGTCCCAACACTATCCACCTGTGTCTGATTTAGTTCTGTCTGTTTAGTCCCTGTGTTTCTCTGTTTTAGGGTCAGTTTGTCATTGTCTATGGTGCTGAGTTCTTGAGCCCTGTCTGTGTTCTCCCTGTGTTTTTAGACTTTCGTACTGTTAAGTGTGCTAAGTAAATTAGAGAAACAAAGGTGGATCCAAAAAGCAGACATAAACTAAACAGGCAGAATTCCAAAGGTGATTTAATAACAAACAAAAAGTAACTAATGCTCAGGCTTACATGAATGATGTGGCAGTCCAAAACACAAAACTAACGTTTGGCAGGATCCAAAATAAGGTCTATAATAAGTCTAAAAACACAGGGAGAACACAGACAGGGCTCAAGAACTCAACACCGTAGACAATGACAAACTGACCCTAAAACAGAGAAACACTGGGACTAAATAGACAGAACTAAATCAGACACAGGTGGACAGACAGGTGAAACAAATGACAATCAAAAGGGCAGGAAGACAAAGACAGGAAGTAAAGACAAGACACATGAGGGAGGACCAGGACTACAAAATAAAACAGGAAATAACCAAGTACAAGCTGAATTAATGTCCAAACCTTTCATCTGCATTTTAGTAGCCACTAAGGTGATCTGATCACAAACAGGCCGATGAAAACCAGGAAATGTGGACAAAAACTAATGAATAACTAATTAATATTTAATCTATAGTCTAGAAATGGCAGTAATTACACCTCATTCAGCACTGTTTTGTCTGGCGGAACCATTTGATAAGTAGGGAAACCAAAACTTAAAATGAGATAAAAATGACAAAAGAATGTCTTTTATTGATAATGTATTAAATATCAATGACTAAAAAGTAAGGCAATGCTTCAGTTTCCAGGTCCCATAATTTCATGGTAAATAGGTGGTAATTACCAAGTAATATATTTGAAATTTCTTAGAAATTAACTGCAAATTATCCCCAAATCTTTGTTATAATAATTATGAATAATTATGTGATAATTAGCAAGTACTGTTTTCATGTGGTGGGTGGTAATTACCAAGTGATTATTTGAAATAGTGTTGCTTTTATGCATGAAAATGGTACTTGCTAATTATCACATAATTTACTATGAAATTTGGGGGGAATTTCTTAGAAATTTCCGATATATTACTTGGTAATTACCATCGGTTTACCATGAAATTATGGGACCAAAGTAATTAATACTCTGAGTAGTTTTTGGGACAAGTACTTCGTACTTTTGCTTAAGTATTTTTCTACCATCAGTACTTTTACTTGTAATTGAGTGATATTTTAGTAATGTAACAGTACCTGTGCTTGAGTAGAGATTTTCAGTATTCTTTCCAGCACTGGAAATAATCCAAGTTTGATGACATGTGGGCATTTATGAGGCAGGGAGGGTCTAATGAAAATATGCTATTAGTTGCATCATGAGAAATGTAGGATGCAGTGTTTTTGGAACTTGGTCCATACTAGAGACAAAAAGTCAGGATATGTGTAGCTCTGCTGCACAGATTCTCATCCTTCTGTTTTTAAGTGGTGCAATATTAAATCACCTGACCTCCACAAGGTGTAGTTTTCTAGTGTAGCCTTTCATTTCCCATGACAACAGCAACAATCCAATACTGAAAAGGGTCACAGCAATAAAATCAGTGCTGCTGTCGTTTATAAAATAAAAAATTAGGATTTTCTGTCTTTTTGTAAAGCCCCATGTGGAGATGGGTAGCGCAACCTAGCTCAGGCTATAAATGCAGTGGTATGTGCTACTGGCCATGCTTTGCTAAGAAAGAAATTTGAATTCAAGTCAAATCAAATTTTATTTGTACAGCCCAAGATGCCAGACCACAGAAGATTTTGTTGAAAATTGAGTGGCTATGAAATCTAAATTCTTGTCACAGGGATATCCGCTGGATTGGGTAGAACAAGCGTATAACTTAGCTCTGGAGAAATTCTGCTCTGTTAAGAGTCAGAAAAAAAAGCAAACAGTTTTCAGCTACATTTATAACCATCTGATCTCCTCAGAGATCGGAGGTCAGTCTTATAAGGTGAAACACTGGCACATATAAAAGTTGAACCCTGAACTATAGAAACCTGGGAGAAATCTAAGAGATCGTTTAGTTTATGTGAATTTTTTCCACTCATAAACCCCTGCTGCAACAAACTATTTTAAGCCCTCTTTCAAACAGGAATTACCAGTGTGGGAATTATAACACTGTAAAAACAACATATTTGATGGATAATAAATCCTCTGACAGGAAAAAAGTTTCCTTTAAAGGTTATTATCACTTATGCACCCACTCATGTACATGATACGCTGCCTATGTGGCGTCATGTACATTGATAAAACAACCAGAAAACAAAGAATAAGTGAACATGAGAATGCAATTTGCCAACAGGACAGAGGATATCCAGTTGCGTCCCATTTTAAAGGTGGCCTCCCTAAGTCAAGTCAAGTCAAGTCAATTTTATTTATATAGCGCCAATTCACAACAAAGTTGTCTCAAGACACTTTACATATAGAGTAGGTCTAGACCACACTCAGTAATTAATTTTATTTGCATCCAACAATTGAAACAGTTCCCCCATGAGCAAGCACTTTGGCGACAGCAGCGAGGAAAAACTTCCTTTTAACAGGCAGAAACCTCGGACAGATCCATGACTCATGGTAGGCGGTGATCTGATGGCACCGGTCGGGTTGCTAAGCTTCTGTGGTATTGAGCAAGTGTGGATGCCACCTGCGAGTGGAGATCATCATCTGTTATTAAAAAGACGGGAGATGTTCTGGATAGTCACATTACAGACCCTGTCTCCAAAAGAGCTGCTGTAAATTATTGTCTGATGTGACTATATCTTTTTTGTATAAGGCTCATATGGGAGGCTAGATTTATTAGATTCTGGAGTTGGGCTTAAACTAAATATTATAAATCATTTTTTTTTATTCTGCAAAGCCTTAATTAAAAATGTTTAATCTTTTTGCATGTAAACATGGCATCGATGTATCGCGAGACTTCGTATATCTCTTAATGGATGCACGTGTGAAAATATCGCAAGATATGTGAAGTCTTGAAATACATCGACACCATGTTTACATGCTACCTGGGAGGCTACGGTTGACATTTCAGCTAAAAACATGGTGTAAATGGTGTCGTTTGTGGTTAAAATTTAATGTCGTGGCTCACGGACACTTGGATTACACCACATGATCAGGATGGAGATGTTTTGTGTTTGTTTTGTGTTCTTTTTTTTACATTTTATCCGTGGTCACCATTCACTGCCATTGGCTGCAGCCCTGTTTTTTGCTGAAACTCGTGTCTTCACCCATCCTCACATCGGCATAGGGGTGAGTACATATTGAGTACGGTTGGGCATCGAGTATCGATTGGAACCGGGACTAACTTTCCGATTATCCCAGAATCGTTCAGATTTTAAAATTTCGATTCCTAGTTTCAATACCCAGTCCGCCGACCGGAAGAAGAAGCTGCTGAACACCAACGAAGAAGAATCCGCCGTTACCACGCAACCATGGTGCGGCGGCAGTCTAAAGTGTGGCTTCACTTTAATAAAAACGACAAGTCGGCTCAGTGCAATACTTGTAAAAAGATTATATCATGCACAGGAGGGTGCACGACAAACATGATCAAACACTTCCGGGTTCATGGTGTACAAATAACAGAGTGCCCTGTCTTTGACGCGCTGCGCCGGCCTTCCTCTGTTGCCTCTTCCTCCGCTGCCTCTTCCTCCCCTGCCTCTTCCTCCGGCTCCGACCCTCAGCCTAGCACCGCACTCCAGTCCAAATCCGGTAAGTAAAACAATAAAATACGTCTTATGTCAACATTGAGGCAGCTAACAAGTTATACTCGACCTAAAACGGTGGGTCAACTCAAATGCAAATACTCAGCTAACGTTAGCCCATGTATTTTTTCATAGACAAACGACCTGAGATTGCTAACGTTAGCCAGGCAGTTGACAAGACTCCGCGATCTGCTACGCCTACTCCGTTCACCATAGCGGCCAAGGGAAAGATGTCGGTGGAACAAGTAGAAGAGTGCCACAGAAAGGTTACCACATATATTGTGAAAAAACTGCATCCCTTTTCAGATGTGGAATGCTCACGCATACTGCCTGAGAAGGCAGATATGATCATTTTCCTCAACAAGAACTGTTTCTGATTTTATACTGTACCTGCTGCTAATCTGGACTGGGTTGTACAAGTTGTTCCTTATTGTTTGTTTGATATTCTGCACCAGGTTAGCCCATCAGTGGGAGCACAGTAACATGTTTTAAGTACCTGCAGCATCAGACACTCAGGATATGTGTAAATGTGTTTTCATGAGGTTTTCAAAAATAAAGTGTATGTATAAAATGTATAATATTTATATTCAAGTTCATAGATTTGATATTTATATACTAGTTGAAAACAGCCCTGTGAGAAATTCATAGTAAAGTTCATAAAAAGTAAAAAGTTCATAGAATTAAAATTCATGGAGAAGTTCAGAAGACCTCTGGTTAGCTAGCTCATTTAAAACATGTAAACTTTTTTGACCCTGCCTCTTAATAGAATCAGAATCGAGAATCGTTAGGAACCAGAATCGAAACGAGGAATCGGAGTGGACTATTATTCTGGGGTGGAATATTGCTTTAAGATGTTTGTTAACGGCCCAGGCCTAAACGTATGATATGAGTTTCGTCAATTGGCCAAGATATTTGGCTACACCCTTTAAACAGCAGCCCAAGCGGCACATTTCACTGACGTGCATGAAAATCAGTATGCACATGTATCACACTGAGACGCACAAAAAAGTCTCTTGCACCCATAGGCTAAACCCAACTGGAAGTCAGCCATTTTTGGCATTTTCCATGTGTCGTATTTGAACAAACTCCTCCTACAGGATTAATCAGAACGGCTTAAAAATTGCTGGCTACCATCTAGACTACTTTGTGATCAAAAGTTATTAAAAGATTTTTCTATTGTTAAAGGGTGTGGCCGTGGGGTGGTGTTGAATTTTGATGTCTCCCCATGAAACATGAAATTGCTATAACTTTAGCATGAATGGTCCAATCTGCACCAAACTTCACATGTTTGATAACTGTCCCACCCTGAACACAGAACACATGTTTTACACTTTAAGGTGCTGAAGGTCGATGTTTCGCCAAAACACAGGAAGTGGCCTTAACTTCAGTGTACTTGGTCGAATCTGCCTGAAATTTCCCATGTTGGTTAACGGTCCAGGCCTGAACATATGATATGAGTTTTGTCAATGGGCATGGCCAAATGTCTTGGCCACGCGTTTTCTATTATTATATTAGTATTGTTTGCATGGTACATTTACAGAACCTTGTAACTCTCTGAAACCACCTAATGATGCACTGACTTGCTTGTAGAAGCACTCTGCTACACAAAGCCTATAGAAACGCCTATAAAAAATTCAGCATAGAAATATAATCAAAAACAAAAAGGACAGCTATTGTCATTTTCTGATGTAACTGTATTAAAATCACTACATAAAATTAGATGCCAACTGTAAGGAGTTCTCCACACCTGTTGAATATCTGAGATTTCTTTTTGGCAGTATATATACATTAATTATGCAGTATTTTTCTCCCCAATAAAAACAGTCCAACATTAAAAGCCTACCTGGAATTATTTCTCTTCTTCTAATTATAAAAACATCTCAAGATTTCATTTTGTCTTTCTCCTGCTGTCTCCATTACCGAGTTTTGTTTGAATGAAAGAGGGAGAGTTTGATTGCACTTGTCACAGAACACGTCTGGATGATGTATTTCTACTTTTACATCAGTCACAGTGGAAAGCTTTAAAGCTCTGCTTCACCTAAAAGTAACGAGTAACAACAACCTTCCTAGAAATGTAGTGGAGTCAAAAGTACAATATTTGTCTTTGAAATGTAGTGGTGTGAAAGTCTGAAGTTTCCAAAAAACAAATACTCAAGTAAAGTACAGATATAAAATGTTGTTAAGTACAGTACTTAAGTAAATGTACTTTGTTACTGTCCACCACTGCTTGCTATTCACTTTGCTGCTGTATCACTGCACATTTCCCTGTTTGGGACTATTTAATGGGACTAGTAAAGGATTATTGAACGGGCCCTCGCACCCCCACACCACTCGGGGCCTGCGCCATCCGCGACCATGTTGCAGGACGCCGACTGGCAGACGCGGTGCTGAATTTTCACCCCCTTCGAACACTGCGGGAAGCAATGCGTTGTCATTTCCTGTCTCCACTAGGTGGCGCTTTGATTGTGACTCCTGATTGTCATATAGATGTGTTCAGGGTGGGACTTTTATCATACCTGTGAAGTTTGGTGCAGATCGGACCATTTACACCAAAGTTATAGCAATTTCGTGTTGCATGGCAAGACATCAAAACTCGACGCCATGCCACGGTCACACCATTCAATGCTGACCAAATCTTTTAATAACTTTTGATCACACACTTGTCTAGAAAGTACACACCAGTTTTGAAGTCAATCAGATCATATCTGTAGGAGGAGTTCATTAAAATGTGATGTGTGGAAAACACCAAAATTGCCCACGAAATTCAAAATGGCCGACTTCCTGTTGGGTTTAGCCTATGGGTCCAAGAGACTTTTTTGTTTGTCTGGGTGTGATACATGTGTGTATTGATTTTTGTGCATGTTAGTGAAACCAGCCATTTGGCCACGCCCACTTACAAAACTCATATCACATGGTCAGGCCTGGACCATTAACAAACGTGAAGTTTCAGGCAGATTTGACAGAGTACACTGAAGTTAAGGCCACTTCTGTGGTTTGGTGAGACGTCGACCTTCGCCATGCTCTCAGGGCAACGCCATTTGACGATACATCATGATCTTCACAATACAGCATAACTAAGTTCTGAAGACCTATCTGACCAGACTTGAGTTGGATATGGTGAACGTGCTCAGAGCAGCACCTCAAAGTCTAAAACATGTCATTTCCTGTCGTCAGCAGGGGGCGCTATGACAATCACAGATTTTCTTTATTTAGATGTGCTCAGGGCAGGACTATTATGAATCATATGAAGTTTGATGCAGATCGGACCATTTATGCTAAACTTATAGCACTTTCATGTTTCACGGCGAGACATCAAACTTCGCTGCCACCTCACAGCCAAACTGTGTAACGAGGGAAAAATCTTTCAATAACGTTTGATCACACACTAGTCTTGATGATAGCCAGTGATTTTGAAGCCGTTCTGATTAAAGTTTGTTAAAATATAACACGTGGAAAACGCCAAAAATGGCCACAAAATTCAAAATGGCTGACTTCCTGTTGGGTTTGGCCAATGCGTCCAAGAGGCTTTTTTGTGCATCTGTGTGTGATACATATGTGTTCCAATTTTCATGCATGTCAGTGAAACGTGCCACAGGGGCTGATGTTTAAAGGGCGTGGCCAAGCCATTTAGCCACGCCCATAAACGAAACTCATATCATATGTTCAGGCCTGGACTGTTAATACACATGTGAAGTTTCAGGCAGATATGACCAAGGACACTGAAGTTAAGGCACTTTCCTGCATTTTGGTGAAACAGCAACTTCTTGTGATCTGCTTGTGATACATATGTGGCCCGATTTTCGTGCATATCGGTTAAACATGCTTTCGGGGCTGCTGTTTAAGGGGTGTGGCCTAGCCATTTTGCACCGCCCACCGCCACAAACCCTATTACATGTAAATTTTCACCAGGACTGATGCAACTGCCAAATTTGGTGAGTTTTTGAATATGTTAAAGCCCCGAAATAAGCGATTTACTTTTGCCAGAATAATAATAATAATTCCTTCAGTTTCAATAGGGTCCTCGCACCGGACGGTGCTCGGGCCCTAATAATAATATTAATAATAATAATCATAATAATAATTTAAAATATTAAATAACCATGTCTTCTTAATAGTAGGGTGATTAAAAAGTTGGAGAGATTGGAGAATATGCTAATAATTCTAAAGACAGATACTTGAGAGTATTTACAACACTTTGGTTAGTCTACCACAGTAAATAAACACCTCTTGGGTGAAGACCTTCTGTGTACAACCTCACCATAGATGTACTTTTTTTTATGGGTCAAATTTAGTGTCTCCCACGTTCATTACTGGACAACCCCAGGCGCGGCGTTACGGGTGGGCCTGACGGGCCTGGGCCCACCCACTTGTACATTTGACCCACTCTGGGAGAACATATTAATATTAGTTAATAAAAGTTAATATTTCTTAACTTTTAATTATTAAAATCAGCATTTTAATACATTCTTAAGACAAAAATGTTTCCAGTTGAAAAAAACTCTTACTCTTATTCGGCTATTATCACATGTGAGGTCTGGATGGGCCATTATTCGTCGCCCCAGACGCTCGCGCACGCACGTAACACTGTGGCGGTTGTTCCAGGTCAGTGTCCTGAGGAAAGTATATCATTGTCTTATTTAATACCTGCAAATGCATTTCTCATTTAAACCAGAACTTCTAGAAAATGTAGACAATATGGGAGGTAAAGCTAAATATTCCTGCCTGACTTGATTGTCAGAGACAGTTAAGTTTATGAATGAACAGCGCAGCGCACCTCGCTCTCTCTCCTGTTAAAAGTGATTGTAGCTCACCCACTGTTCTGATCCCTCCGTTTCTCCCTGCAATCAGTTTATGGAGTAATCCAGCCAGATCAAACGAAATGCATTACAAGGAATTAAAATGTCAGTTTTCTTAACGAATTGATGCATTAATGTACTTGACCCATAGTGAAAATATAGCCTAGATAACGAGATATCCTTTGTCACTTGAAATAACATACTGCCGCGGTGAAATAATAAGCTCTATCGGCACTGAAATCTTTAAAAAGTGTCATAACCAACAAGAAGTGCTAGTTGCTCTCCACAGCATTATACCAGTCATTTTTGTCAAAGTAAGACTACCAGTTGGAAACAGTGTTAACTTTTGTAATTAAAAGGCCCACCCAAAGTTACTGTGGCCCACCCAAAATTGAAATCCTGGCGCCGTGCCTGACACACCCCTTACTTCTCTCCCAGTTTGGGAACCTGAAACTACATAACCCACAGCTCATATATGTGTGAGTGCACCATTGACAGATATGCATATATGTATCTTGTAGCTTTTAGATTATAGTTGTTTTTTTTTTTTTTTTTTTTTTTTTTTAACATTTTAAAAAGATTTTTGCATCTAAATGTTTTTGTAATGTGTTGTATGATGCCCCTGATGAAGAACACCAGCCAGTATGTTATTCTCTAGTTTTTAAGTTGTAGTTGTTCTTCATACCATAGTCTGTTGTTGCGATCCTTGAGCACTGAAATAGTGGGTTCTGTGCTCTCTTAATGTGCACCAGATTTTCATAATTACATCCATCATAAAAAGAAAAATAACAATGATTTAAATTCAAAAAATATGTTGACAGTTTGTTGGTAAGAAATTTTAGTGTTGCAACAGTTAACAACCAGTGTTGGTCAAGTTACTTGGAAATAGTAATTAGTTACTGATTACTGATTACATCTCCAAGAAAGTAATCCGGTTACTTTACTGATTACTTATTTTCAAAAGTAATTAGTTACTTTAATAATTACTTTACTTACTTACTTTTCAAAAACATGATGCACCACCTGAATACACTATAAAGCAATAGACCTTTCAGCCTAATTCTATTCTTTCTGCATATTCATCATATAAAATTGAATCAAATGAAACAGTGTCTTTTTTAAAACTTGTTTTATTAGTTTCAATCTTTTAACTTTATGCACATTGCATCAAGCAAAAATTAAATTAAATGCAACAGTCTCTGACTTGAAGAAAATTGTTGAACATTTAAACCTATTTTCTGCACATAACGTTTTATCCGTGGTCTCCATTCACTGCAATTGTATTGGATTTGGCTGCAACACTGTTTTCTGCTGAAACTTCAGGATTGTTTTGTGAACTAAAGATCTTCACCCATCTTCACATCAGCATAGGGGTGAGTACATACTGAGTGGGTTATCATGTAATGGTGGAATATCGCTTTAACTTATATTTCTGCATATTGCAGCATATAACTTTCTTGGAGAAGTAATCAGTAATCAGTAACTAATTACTATTTCCAAGTAACTTGCCAAACGCTGCTCTTAAGTCTATTTTCACCTGTTTAGCAGGAGAGGGGCCCTCGGAGGTTGGCCCGGTGGAATTGGATGTGGTAGCCACAGCGGGGGGTCCGGGAGTTTCTCAGTGAGTTTCACATTCCTGTGCCAGCTTGCTGGGTGCTTGCTCAGATTTGAGGTGGAATTTTTTGCTGTAGATAAAAGTTTTCTTCTCACACAGAGTGACAGCGGACGCTCATGTTTTTATCACCTTTTACCGAGTCAAACTCAAAGTAATGTCGGCACTTCCAAGCAGTAAACACTGCATGGTCCTGCTCTCTCCCGCACTCCATGTTGTCTCTTGTTGATCACTACACGTGTCTGTTGTTTACCACTGACGTCGCGCCGCTCATACGTCATTGTCACGAGACAGTCTCACAAAACAAAATCACGGTTTAGTAACACAGTAATGCAACCTGCTTGTGGGAAAGTAACAGTAATCTAATTACTGTTTTTGCAATTGTAATCACTTACTTTACTCGTTACTTGAAAAAAGTAATCAGATTACAGTAACGCATTAATTCTAACGCGTTACTACCCATCAGTGATAGCAACACATTATAAAATAATTTGTAGATGTCAACAGTAATTCCAAATATGTTTGTCTTTTATCTTTCATTTACAAATGTAACTAAATTATTTGTTAATGATCTGTTTATTACAGTAGTTTATAAAAGACTTACAGTGAAGTATGTCACATCTGCAGGTGAAGGCTTTCTCCCACCTGGGTGAGACCTGAACTCCATCACACTGGAGTGATGTGAAAAGGAGCAGCAGACACTCAGCATCCTGGGAAATGAAGGCAGCTCTCATCAGTCTGCAGTCAGACGACCTCACCTGTCAAACCATGTGACCTCTGACCCTCTGCAGATGAGGGTGTATTGAAGAGAAGCTGAACTGACAAAGGACAGGCCACTATCAAATGTATTTATGTCCATGTCCACATCTCACTGTCAGCTGTTACAGTCTTAAAATAAGCTATATAATGTGACTGTGATTTCTTTTAGCCAGCCATTTTCATTTTACTCTGCTCTGAGTAGGCTTCATAATTAATCTGTTTCAAGTCTCATATATACTCTATGTTACCTACAAATACGGACACAGATAAAGCCTCCTGTTCATACCCTGTGTTAATTTCATCCATACTTCTGCACGTTTTCTGAAAGCTTACAGATATGGACCAAACATTGCAGTACCTGCTGTGGTCGTGGGGACAGTGTAGTAGTGTAGCCAGTAGTTCAAGCAACCACAGGACATAACGAAGAAGGTTTATAAATCGAAAAGTAAATGCCACTCATTGTCAAATGGGCAGTGAAAAAAATTCTCCGCCCACATATTGTGATGTATTTAATCATGCACAGACCACCACTGTCTACAATGCTGCCTCCACTTTTGCCTCTTTCTCATGAGGTCTACTATTACAATCTCCTCCAGCATTGCCATTTTTGCTGTTGTCAGAAACATTTGACTCTTTTTCTGAATTGACTCTGAGTGGCGCCTTCTAGTGGATGTATTGCTTAACTAACATCCATGCCGACATATAGAACACATAGAAATACTGTATGTGGGCAGTGACAGTCATATATATTGTTTAAAATGTACGTGTCTGTTTCCTGTTCTCACTCTTAACACAATGCAACATAACATAACATAACGTCTTAAAAATAAGCCAACTGATTTTCTTGCAAACCTGTCTCCTGGGTGAGTCCTTGTTTGACCCATCCATCCACCCCACCTCCTCGTCTGACTTCAACAGCAAATTAAAACATAATGGTAGAGAGACACCTCTACAAACGAGGCCAGCAGGTAGGTACCCTACAGCATCATTGTGTACTATGACTGATCAATCTGCCTGATGGGTTGGGAGTGAGGAAGGGCAGTGGTGGGCACGCCACTCAAGTTAAATTTTAATTCAGTATGATTCATTGGCATGAATGTAACAAAGACAAAATTGCCAAGTAATAATTGGATTCATTTTGGTGTGGATGTTACATGTTCTTAAACCTCAGCAGTTAACTTGGCAAGTACAATCAGTGGCAGACTCAGAGTGTCTGAGGGGCAGGGGCGAAAAAAAAAAGGCCACTCTAGAGGGCATTTATCACATTTTATTTACCATAGGGGCATCCAAGAGGGCATTTTTCTCAAATGTGTTTGAAAACATTTAATATCATGTGACGTGTGTGATACCAGTGCAGAAAAGAGGTTCATATTTTTTCAAATGTTTTTCTGAATCTTTATCCCCTCACCCTCCCACTACATAGAAAAAATACTTAAAAAATCAAAAGTGAGCACTGAATATTAAAGAGAGTCCATGCTCTGTCTAAATGCTATGGTCATTAAGTAAAGCTGTATATTAGCTGCTCATCGTGTGGTGGGCGGGGTGCTTGCTCCTCTTCCTTGTGTCACCACCCTCATTAAAGTGGCACAGTGCAGCCCCCCTTAGACAATCAAGCCTGCCCTAACACACACGCCACCTATAAATCACCTTGTGAAAATCAATGGGCTTTAGTTAGCCTGGGACTCATTGTGTCCTTGGAAAGGTGTGAGATGAATTGAGATGAAGTGAGAACAAAACAGGAACAACATCCACCCAAAGAGGAGAAAAACACCAAAGAGTGGAGCAGTGATTATAGTTAGGCTGAGTTTTAGGGTGGAGTTGAGAGCAGGTCAAAGCTGACAAATGTTCATTTTGCATAAAGAAACAATCCATGATGCTGTAAATTTTTCAGCCCAGCTTTCTCACAGAAGGCAACAGAGAATGAGTCAGGTTGCCATTACTTTAGATTCTCTCAGAGATGGATGGAGGTCTTAAACTAAGGCCACCATATTGAATATTCTTTTCTTTCAGGAAACTTTGGAAAGCCTGCCCTCTGAATCTGCACAACTTTCTGATGATTAAACCAGAAGAAGCACCTTTTGCACCATCTTCAAAAATTAAGCTGCATAAAACATATCTATCCACATGGTGTTCTCAATGCTATCTTAATTAAAGATGGTTGTATAACCAGATTAAGATTAAGGTCCAAACTGGATGTATAAATATTATATACAGTAGATGGTTCAATAAATAATAAGTCATAGATATAAAAATAAAACAAACTAACATGTATGGAGGAGAACTGAGGATGAAGTCTTCAGTCTTACAGTCAGATGGAAGAAGCTGTTCTTCAGTCTGCTGGTACAGCAGTGGATACTTTTGTATCTCCTGTTTGGACGGGCTGTGGCTGGGTGGGTGTTGTCTTTAAGTTTCCTCTGGGCTCTGCAGGCACCTCACCTCCCTGGTAACACTGATGCTAAGTGGATGGTACCAGTGATGTTCTGGGCCTTAACCTGCTGCATAGTCCTGCTGTCCTGGGCCAAGCACATCCCATGATGCCAGTTTGTGATGTTTCCAGTCAGAATGCTTTAGTTGCTCCTCTGTAGAAATCAGTAAGAACTTGACATGGAGTTTTGCCTTCTTAAGTTTCCTTTGGAAATACAGCTGTTTGTTTCTGAGCCTTCTTCATCAGGGTGGAGCTGTGTGACGTCCATGACAGGTACCCTGTGACGCTGATTCCCAGGAACCTAGAATGCCTGCACCACCTCAGCTCCACTGGCTCCACAAGCTTCACAATAAACTTCTCTCAGTGTTGGGGGTTACAGTCTTGGCTGCACAGTGTGAACAGGAGGGGGCTGATCACACAGCCCTGGGGGGCTCCGGTGTTGAACAATAGAGTTGCAGAGGTGAGACCTCCGATCCAAACTGTGAGTAAGTCCAGTTGCAGAGTGTGGTACCCAAGCCTGGATTGCTAAATAAAACAGCTTCATGGGGGATATGTTGTTGACTGCTGAGCTGAAGTCATAACAGTTAATTAGATTTAGGAAAATAAGCCAGACAGCTGCAAGAGGATCTACAAACTACATGTGTAAAAAGGAGAAATCTGCAATACATTTACTGTAATAAATCATAAAATGACCACAACATGTCATCAGAGCTCAAGGAAACAAGTTAAGTTGAAATACTCACTTAAGGTGAACGCTGCAGCTGCGGGGACCACCTTTGAAATTTCCCGTCCAGACCAGAATACCTGTTTTGTATGTCCATTTCACATTAACGAGAGCACAAATTCATAATAAATATTCGCCAAATGTCCGTGAATGTTCTCATTCGTCCAGGTCATTGTAATCTCAGGAAAAGATTAAATCGAAAGCAACTGGACTTGTTTAAAAGTCTTATTGAAGACATTTCGCCTCTCATCCAAGAAGCTTCATCAGTTCATGCCTGTCAGACTAGTCAGAGCTAGAGCTAGATTGACAAATCTGATTGGAGCACTCATGAATTTGAACACATCCACAGAGGTTAAATACCTGGGGTTCCCACCATTTAGTTAGACTGGCTCTGACTAGTCTGACAGGCATGAACTGATGAAGATTCTTGGATGAGAAGCGAAACGTCTTCAATAAGATTTTTAAACAAGTCCAGTAGCTTTCGATTTAATCTTTTCCTGAGATTCGCCAAATGAGTAAGTGTCTGTTTATGAGTCATAAGAAATCATTAATAATCATGTAGAAGGCGTAGATGTTTATAATGGTTAAATTGAGAAAAATGTTAATGGAGTTTGGCAGCAGAGCAGTGAGACAGGCAGCCACTTAACTCATCATCCGGAGTGTGTTATTTCAGAGCAGTGGGCTGTTTTCAGGGATGTTACATTGACAGACAATTGACAATTATAAACAGCTGATCAACAGCTTACAGTGGAGGACTTGTTGCTTGTTATTGTCAAATTACAATGCTGTGTGCATCTTGTGCTCCTATGGAGCTCCTGCAGCCTGCCTGTCTGTGGTGTGTCTGGGTAGGAGAGGGCAGGGGGAAATAACTCGCTTCATAGATTACATATTAAATAAGACTACAACCCATTTAATATACGGTCTATGGCATGCTATCTGGATGCTTTACTCATTTTTACATGATTACATATTGCTCCTTTAAGTTCTTCTATTTTTGCTCATTTTATTTCATCTTTCAATTTTTTTTATCATAATATCACTGTTGAGGGCCATCCACACCAAGAACAGTACCTCAAGGGGATGGCTGAGTCCAGACCACAACTTTGCCATCCATTTATAAGTGGAAATTATAACAATTTTTTAAATTATATATTTATCGTTCTTGATATAATTATAGTTCTTGGTGTGCATGGTCTTTTTACTTTAACCCGATATAAACAAAACAATTCAGAAGTATTATCTCTACAGGCAGCTTTTCAAATCACACAAACAGATCAAGGGCCTCAGTGTGACTGAGCCTTCTGAATTCACTTTGGGTATTTAGAGCTTCAGTGGGTGGAGGACTGCAGTTTACTCTACCTGGAGCTATTTTGTCCATTGAATCTGTCAGTGCTCCTGACAGGACAGCTGGTTCTGAGGACACTGACAGCCATAACTAGGGATGGGAATCGAAAACCGGTTCTTGTTGAGAACTGGTTCCCAGTGTTTCAATTCCTTGGAATCATTTGCCAATTTTGCAAACGATTCCCTTATCGATTCCAGTGGGCGCGAATGACGTCACTGTACGGCTCGCCTTCCACGGTTCAGCACGCATGTGATCCGCGGACTATGTGTGAGCATCATAGTTTTACTGTCACTGTTACTTTTGTATAAGTTATAATACCCAAATCTCAATGTTTGCAGTGAAAAGACAGGACAGATGCTGCTGTGTGCAGCACATCTCTGTGAAGAGCGACTGATTTAAAATCCGTCACATCGCCTTGAGTGAAATCCAGACCATGACTTTTTTCACTGATGTAACTATGCTGTCGTCAAAGAAACAGATCATAACACTGTGATAATTATTGAAACTTTGGTGATATCAGCTGTCTCAACTTCTACACAGCTCCTCTCTGCTCACCGCTGCAGCTCTGTCTCACCCTGTCTGTGACACAGTGTGTCTGTACTGATTGATTACCCATAACTTCTAACCAATCGGATGTGCTGTAGGCGGTACATTGAGCCAGACTACAGAGCACAGTTGTGTATTATACTGTGCAGTGTATAATGATCTAATGTATGTTTAGTATATACATAGAACAGTACTGTATAAGTTTGAAGATTTTAATATTATTACCATTATCATTACTATTATCATTATTATTACATTACATAACTATGGTGATAATTACAGACAGACAGAGATCAAAGCCAAGTGCATTTTTAAAATAATTTAACCCTAATCCCACCACTTTTTTTATTTTTTGCTCATCTGAAAAATGATCCGACCTGTTTGTTCTCCTTTTTTTCCAAATGAGAATCGATAAGAGAATCGATAAAGAACGAATCGTTGAGCGAATCAAAAATGGAATCGGAATGATAAAAATACTTGTCAATTCCCATCCCTAGCCATAACAGAGGTCAGAGTGGGTGTGGATTTATTGGATGGACACTTCACTAACACTGCTGCTGACGTTTCACACCTGGTGTTAATTTGGATAAAACTCGTAGCCTATTGAATAATGAGACTAACTCGGTTTGTTTTCATTAGACGAGCAGCTGGCCGTCTGGTGTAGGCATCTTTTTGTCTTGTACTAATAAGAACAACACTCTAAAGTTCAAACTGAAAACCTCAAACATGACTGCAGAGCCACAACTTAGAATTTGTATGACTTCTGCTATACTGTATATTTATGTGAAATGACCAATACAAGAGAGACATTGTGACTGTTTTATTTGAAATGTTCAATACAGAGAGCCTGTGATAAAAGCATGAATTTAAGCATGAATTTAAAAAAAAATGGATTACATTCATTCATTTTTGTAACAGGCTGAAATGTGATGGACGCTTGGTAAAGCTTTGAAAAATAACTTAAGGAGAATGTGGAGTTGAAAGTAAAGTGAGGTTCAAACACAACAGTCTCAGACCTCAGGTTGTCTCTCAGAGATCAGTGGAATGAAGACAGTTAACAGCAGCTGTCACTGAGCTGCTTCCTCACTCTTCATCACTTAAGACTCAGGCTGTGTTCAAAATCACATACTAACGTACAGCCTACTACATACTCCATCAGTATGCACTGCATAGTGCCTACTAAATGAACAGTGAAGTATGCCATTACCAACAGACGTCCCTCTCTTCCCAGCCTTAAACTTCAGATATTATCAAGTTCATTTCTGACATTGTGATAGCCATTTCATCTGAAATATTATTATCAATGCACAGTTTATGCATATGCAAAAAATTCACTGTTGTGTTTTTAACTGCGGCTTCATTGGCGCTGTCCGGTGCTGAATTCTTTCACCTTTACACGTGAAAGATGTTTTTGTCATTGCCTTGTGGTCAATTGTATTAGGTTTATAGCTATTTTGATGAATGTGAATTTTGTCCAAATTCACTGAAAAACTAGACATATATATATCAAATGTGCTGTGTTCCATATCTGCTTTCACTGAAAAAATGAGAACTTCCTTATAAAATATCCTGGCGTGGTCCATGTTCCTGAGGAACATGCTGATATTCCGAACACCTCATCTTTTCATTATGCCTTTGCATTTCCTGCATTATGTCACTTGCTCACTGACTTGGTAAACTGTTAGCCTTGGTGGCTTCTAGATGCCAACTGTTTTGGCATCAGTGGTGACATTGTCTGGCAGTGGTGTTGTCATGATTTAACCAGTTGAACACAAAGCATTTCCTGTATATGACTTCCCATGTTGTAAACATTTGAAGGCAGCAACTGTTTTCACTGTGTACTCAAGCAATACATCCTCTTTCCGTCACATCACCAGGACATCTGAGCTACTGTTGAAAATTTTAGTGTTAAATATGTTTTCTACAGTAAATGATATGTGCTAGATCTGTCTGCCTCACAGTTTGTCACTGGGCAGTCTGAAGAGACGGCTGGTTGGGTATGTTCAGTTAGCCCACACTCAGGGAATCTTGCTAATCTAAATGTGTCAGCATGTGGGCGTTTTTTTCATGTACAAAATCCTCATACTATGCAATCTGAACAATGTGACGTCATACTTGGTATGAACAGTACGTTAGTATGTGATTCTGAACTCACAATGCTTCGTTTGACAGTGAATAACAACATTGTTCTGTCAGACTGTCCCCAGTGTCCACCAGGTCAGTCACACCTGCTACAGGCAGGACAGAATACTGCCATTCTGGTGTGTCAATGTCCAGCAGGTGTGTTTGCAGATAATTAGCTCTTTTCTCAGCTGTGGTTATCTTTACATACATCATATATATACAGCAAAACTAGTTGTTCCTTATTTGTAAATAAGTAGCAAAAGAGAGAAAGAGACAGAGAAGAGGACACATGGACAGGGAGTGTAATATTCAGTATTCTGGAAATACAGATACACAACAAGGTTGGGTGGAACAGTATTTAAACTGAGAGCAGTACAGATGTGGTAAAGTATGTGTTACCACTTTCAAATGAGCTGCTGTTGTGTTTTCAATACACTTGTAAAACAGGGAAATAACTCTAAACTAATTAAATTATATTATAAATATGGCTTCCAGTAAATACTAGAACCGTGATGATGTGTCTGAGCTGAGGGCAGACCAGAATGTGACACAGCTGCATCAAATGGACATCTGGGGTTAGGCATTAGGGTGCTGAATACTTTCAGAGGCTGGACTATCATTACATGGCAAAGTGGGAAAATTGCAACACAGCACTGAGACGCTGCTGTCTCATAAACATCTGTGAGCACGAGCTGCTTCCAGAAAAAACTGGACTCACCTGTGTTCGATGTTTACCTTTGGTATCGTAGCAGTGTCACCTTGCTAACATCCTCAGAGTCTGAAGTAACAGGTCCATCAGCATGTACGACTGTTTTTTGTTTTTTTTTCTAGGATGACAATTAAATAAATTCCAGTCCAGTGTGTCAGATTTAGGGGGATCTACTGGCACAATATCAAAGAAATGGGATATAATATGTTTTGATTAGTGTACGATCACCTGAAAATAAGAAATGTTGTGTTTTGCTATCTTAGAATGAGTCATTTATATCTATAAAGGCAGCAGATCCACAATGTTGAACCACCATGTTTCTACAGTAGCCTAGAACAGACAAACCAAACAGTTGCTCTAGATACAACCTTTCATGTTTTCTAAGTTTTGTGGCCAGCATTTTTCCTACATGCTTGGAAGGGGAGAGTGTGACGAGAGGTATTCAGTTGGTTGCAAGCCACAAACCTCACCACCAGATGCCACTAAATCCCACACATCAGTCCTTTAACTTTGCTTCTAATCTGGTGGTTATGCAATGTTACCAATTATTACCTTGATTTCCAGGCACTGCAAGTAAGTAGCACCAAGACTCAAACAGTTAAAAAGAGTTAAAAAAGAAACAAACATCCATATGGACTCAGGCACAGTGGAATACAGTCCAGACAGTGTTTAACACTACATATGTAGAAACATAATTGATATATTTCCATGTAATACAGTTTTTATGAACAAAAAAGAAAGAAGAAAAAAAGGCACATGCAGTGAGTTTGGCTGGCTGAGCGAGTGTTCATCTCCATCCTCCATCTTTTTTATTTGTTCTTGGCAGCCAGAGGCTTGCGGCTGATCTTCTTACTCTTGTCGTTGCTCTTCTTTGGAGGCTCTGGGTTGGCTTGCATGTGTCTGCCATAGAGACTGAGGAGGAAAGGAGATAATTATTTCAGTATGCACAGATAACTATTGAAGTCTGGGTGTCTGTGTAGCAATATATCAGAGGAACACAGAAAATACTCTCCAAAGGCCCCTGAACCTGCAGTGTTTATGACACACCACAATACAATGTTTGGACAAGTCATATACAGATGATTTGCTCCTCAAAGATTGTTAGCAGGACTAAGAATGGAATCTGGTATCTGGTCAGTAGGCTTCTAGAGGATCCAGTTCCGAGAAAGCAGATCTTCTGTCACTGGTGTGTAGTCACTAGACCAGGGGTCCTCAAATACAAATCTTGAAGGTCCACAATTGTTTTTTTCATACAAGCATGGGTCCATTTATTAATGTCGGTCAAGTACAAGGCAGATCGAAGGTGGTAAAGGTGTCCACTTTTCTTCTCTTGGTCAACTTTGAGCATGCCATTTTGTTAGATTCGGTCTTCTACTGGTGGCATGTAAACAAACAGATTGCAAAGTGCCGGGTACGACTCGTGTTTCACACTGCTGCGGTCCGTCCAGTCTAGCTGGCAGCATGCACGCTCTCTCAGCCAATCAGCGCATCGTTGTCATAGAGATGACAGCCCATAATACCCTGTCACCCAGGCAACAGCCAATCAGCGCTGTCTCCCGAAGCACACACTTTCTCACACACACACACATGCATGCACGCACACACACACACGCACGCACACACACACAGCACGCAGCACGCAGAGCGCAGAGCGCTTTCTACGCAAAGGAGCAGCACCTCTACTCTGAGTCCCTCATGGATGACTGAGCTTCCCTCCCTATCCCTAAGGGAGATGCCAGCCACCCTTCTGGCATGTTCTTTTGGTCATGACCCACCCTTCATGACCACAGGTGAGAGTAAGAACAAAGATTGACCAGTAGATCGAGAGCTTCGCCTTCTAGTTGAGCTCTCTTTTCATCACAACAGTACGGTAAAGCAAATGCAATATCGCTCCCACTGCTCCGATTCTCCAGCCCATCTCATGCTCCATTGTCCCCTCACTTGAGAACAAGACCCCGAGATACTTGAACTCCCTCCCTCCAATCACTTCTCACACCACTCATACAATATCCTCTTCTCTGCTGTCCATCTGTACGCTCATTATATTCCAAACACTCTAAATGCTAAAGATGCTGCTTCTATTTGAATTTTTATGGTCAGCTATCTCAAGGGTGTTAGAGCAGGTGTGATCAATGATCAAGACAAGACAGGAGGCCCTGGCTCTTAAGGGTGGCTTCACACGAGGTTTGTTTAGTCCATTTGAACCAAACCCTGGAGTATTTACGCCCTTGGTGTAGTTTGTTTGGGCTCGAGCTCACCTGAACTTGGTCCGGACCAAACAACCGCTCTCGGACCGCTGTGAAGTGAGTTTTGGAGCGGCTCATTTCTGGTGTGAACACCATTTGCACCAATAACAGGGACCACACCACTGCATGTGCCATTTCATTGGTTGAAAAAAAAAAAAGAAGTTTACTCTTCCTCTTTGGGTGACTGCTGAACTAGTACCAGGTTTCTAGTACTAGGTTTGCTACTAAAATGTTGACTGGCAGGAGACAAACTTGGACTTAAGATGAAGTAAGAAACGCCTACGTTATTAAATTATTTAATATCTGCTGTCTTACGAGATGTTCACAAGCACAGTTCTCTACAGCAGTCATTCCCAAAGACTGGGTCGAACTCGAATCGAACTACATTCCCACCACATGACTAGTGTTGACAATTTCTGGGCTGTTTCCTTTGCGAAAGCAAACTGGACCAGTTGGAAAACTGAAACAGTATCATCCTCACATTGGTTTGATTCAGGAAGCAGACACTGAGCCTAAAGAGAACAAACCAGACCAACAAACCAGAACATTTTTGCTGGTGAGCTTGAGGGACAACTAAAGGAAGCAGTTTTCACTTGAATACCCATTCATGGGTCAATCCGTCTGTCTTGTGTATTTATGTATGCATTGATGCAACATGTGACAAATAAAGGCATAGAAATAACACTGAAATAACACTGAATGACTGCTTATGTGCTCAGATGTGACCTGGCCGAGGCTGCTTCCTATTTATACTGACTCTCTTGTCACTCTGGCACTGCCATGTTCAGCCACAGATTTCACAATTAAACAAACAACTGTGATCCTCAGCAGCATAAGAGTGGTCAACAGTTAAGCATCCATATGGTCATTAACAGTGGACGGACACACACACACGCGCGCGCACGCGCGCACGCGCGCGCGCACACGCACACGCACACGCACTCACACACACACACACACACACACACACACACACACACACACACACACACACACACACACACACACACACACCACTCACACACAGACACACACACACACACACACACACAGCTGTAGAGACTTGGTCAGTAATGATTGTCAAAATTCACTGTGGTTCACTTATTAGTAAATGATTAAGCAGCAAGCCCACAACCCCCATCCACCAAACACACACACACACACACACACACAAGCACACACACACACACACCATCTCTGTCTGTCACTTTTTCTCTCCCATGGGTGTCTCTTGCTCGCACAGAACCGAGAGAGCTCAGTGGAGTGGAAAAGACTTCCTTGAGCTCGGTGTCTCTGTCCTCCTCCCTGCAGCCTGTTTCACACATAATTGTGTCTTGGTTTTTCCTCCTCTTACTGTATTCCCACTCAGTCTGGGTTTAAAGCACGCTTACTTAAAACAGGCAAATGTTGGGGGGTGACGGTGCTGTGAAAGAACCAGCGTTGGTGAAGGATTCAACCACTGCATCGTATAATGACCCAAACCTAAACAGTTACGGCATGTATGACTGGACCAGCTGTCAGTCTGCTCATTCACTGCTCGTGAACGTATGTTCTGCATGTAAACACACTACTAGAATATTTTACTAACTTCAAACATGAATATCAGTGTACTAGTTCTGAGGAGCAGTGGCGGCTGGTGAATTTTTCTTCAGGGGGGCTGTATTGAAGATGTTATCGAATTGCACCAGTGTATTTTAACATAGGAAAAGGCCTTTATTTGTGTTTGCTGGATAAGCTGAGCATTTTTTTAGCCTCATGGAACTTGCTTAGTTAAGGAAAGTTAAGGTACTTACTTAGTGCAAATCCTTTGTAATAATAATTGTATTTTATGCTACAATTTGTTCTTCGAAAGATTAAATGGAAGAAATTCTGAACACACTAAAACCTGTTAGAAAATAGCAACATTTAAGAATAAATAAATAAAAATATGGTATTACATTTGAAATTTGAAATTCACTATCTCATGGCTTTAAATTAACTTTCTGTCCATAAATTCTCCCTGAGAGATGTACATTTCTCAGTAACTCTGTGGTTAGAAGTCTTTGACAGGTTTATATAAAGTACCTACTTTAAGATATGTCGCCCACTTTTCTGCAGAATACAGCACTATTTAAAAGCTTGTAAAAAGCAACACCACACATTCAGCTTCCGTCATCTCCAGTGGGGGAATGTAACTAAGTACATTTACTCAAGTACTGTACTTGCTTATTTATAGTTATACTTTTTACTTCACTATATTTGCCTGACAGGTACAGTTACTGACAGGGAGTATCTTACTGCACAGTGGTTACTTTTACTTTTCATACCTATAACAGCTGATAATACTCAAATGTCAGAAAAAGTTTGGGAACCACTGAGTTTGACTGACTTTTAAACTAGATTTTGTGACCCCTTTGGATGGAAAGGGTCCAACAAATCCTGTGGAGCTGGTTGGTTAATTCTAATCTTTCCAATGCAGATGTACTCAAAAAAAAAAAAAAAAAAAAAAGAAAAAGAAAAAGAAAAAAACAGGCGCAACGGCGTTGCTATTAGTTTTAAGTGCACTTGTCGTGCGTCTTCATTTAAAATAATAAATGTGCACGTGCAAACATCATGCAACTTCTGACTGTCTTCAGTGGCTGGGAATGAACGATTAATATAATAAATGTACAAATTTAGAAAACACATCCTGCAGTAAAAACTTGGGTGAACCCAGAGTTTAGGGACTAAACTAAAAGATGCTCTTAAGATGCATTATGGGAAGATTATAAAGCTTGACCCAAACTAGTGACTAAAAGTCAGGATATCCCATTGCTGATTTAATTTTGACTATTATTTTTTAACTCAGTCTCTCAAGTCCCCAAACTTGACAAAGGAGCAATATCAGATTGCTATTCAAGAAGTGTCCATCCACAGTCTCAATGTGGGCATCATCCCAACACTCAACAGGGGACTGCAGTCTGCTTGGAATGATGGTGGTTCCAATGGAAGCCAACCATGAATGATGGAGTATGTTGTTTTCATAGAGACCTGGGGCAAGTTTCTTTCATAAGCAGGTGTCTCAGTTTATCACAGGTGGCAGTTATGGTGGTTAATACTTGCTTGTCCGACCTTAGTTCCCAAACTTCCTCGACAAAATTAATATTTTCCAGGTCATATTTCTGGTGCCATGAGTAGGTCTTTTCCATTGTAACGTTTGGCCGCACCTGAGATGGACTGCTACAGACTGGGGCCAAAGTGCGCCCAATGCAAATCCAAGCAGGTTGTGGTGACATCTCAGTAATCGTGGCAATGCCGTCATAACCCCTCTTCTACCCCTCAGACAAACATGTTGTGAGACTCAATTCACATCTGTGCAGGAGAGCAGAGGGGGAGGTTTTTAAGTGTCTGTGTTCAGCTCTCAGGACTTTTGGAGCTTCTAACTGAATCTCTGACATGTGAAGTTAAGTGTCTCTCCTGCATTGCTGTTTGTACTTTTGGGCATCTGCTTTATTCTACTGTTTTATTTTGCTTTCAGCTGGATAGGTGTCATATTCAGTTGCTGTTGATTAAAACCTAACTGCTTCACAATAAAAGCTTTTAAAAACAAATACAGGGGAACTTTAATTGCAAAAAGTTTCTAGGAAATTAAACTTGTTAATCCACCGGTTTACAGCTGCTTGACTCAAGACAAGCACATCATCAGTTAAAGACGCACCTTCAGGTGGGTAGCCCTGACTGGCTGACATGCTGAGCCAAGTCGAGCCAGCACATGTGTATGGAAAAGATGAAAACTAATACAAAAAACTTGAAAACATCCCTTTCAGAACCTCTAAGTGATGTTACAGACACTATGGCCAGCTCTTCTAGTCAATACACGAGCGCACACACACACTCTGTCTGTCTATGATTGAAGTGTCTTGTATTCTCCCCTCCTCTTTCTGCCTCCATACCATGTCAACACTTTCAACTGGGAATTAAATGCTGCCAAACCCCCTAATATCTGCTGCCCATCAAACCCACAGCAGTCCTACAGCAGAGACAGACTGAAGAGACAGTAAGAGGACGGAACAGACAGAGATACAACTGGTCTCTTACAGGAGGCAGCTACTCTCCATTTTAACATGAGTGCTCATTTTATAGATGGCTGTTCACCAGAGCAGCTCTGTGTGTTACATTACTGTCAGCCATCTTGGTTTATTTCCCACTTTCCTCCTACTTGGAGGGTGTCTGGCTATTTGCAGTTTAAGACTCCCTCAACCCCTTCCTCACCCCTGGCCCCATGTGGAGGTCCCCAGTCTGCAGGGATACATATCTGACAGAGAAAGAGAGACACTGAGACAAAGTGGGATTACTCTGTAGAGCGTCTCTCCCAGTCAGCTGGGCTACCGAGTCCCAGAGAAGAGGGTGGGACAGGCGCAGGGTGCCAGGCAGCTCCTCAGAGCAGCAGAGTGTCTGGAAACAGCCGCACCTTGGGACAGTTGACAGATTTTAGCCATGCTGGCTGGATGGCTCTGGGGATGGCAATGTCTGTCTGTCTGTCTGTCAGCTGGTCTGTCCACCACTGGTAGGTCCAAACTGAAATATCTGAACATCTACAGGATGGACTAGCATGAAATCTTGTACACTGACAATTTCCAGACCATGTATCCTGCTGACTTTGGTGATCCCCTGTCAGTTTCTTTAGGGTCACAATGAGGTGGTTGTAGATTTTTTTAAAAACTGGACTGCCATGGAATCTGGTACACACACAATGATGTCCCCTCAGGATGATCCTTTAACTTAGAGCCAATGACATTCACATTAGCCTCAGTTATACTTTGTTTGTAGTGATGATTAGAGAATGTTAAACACATGAAAATATGCTGTAGAACATGGTAAATATAACCTGCTGAACATTAGCATGTCAGGATTGTAGCAGTCAGTCACACCCACTTCAAACTGATCAGTCAACAGTGCAGAAATGAGAAAGGAAACAGGCTTTGAACTTCTCTCTTCAGCTCTCTTTCTTCTTCTTCTATTTGATTGGCCAAAACCAGGCTGAAACTGCCAGATGTACAGCATAGTGAACTGAGAGGCAGAGCAAACTCTGTATACGTTCACATGGGTGGCAACCACTTCTTACCCCTACCACTGTGGTTGAGACCGCTTCCCCTCTATCCCCATCCCCTCACTGAAACGACTTGGAGGAGGCCACTAACTGCGGTGGTGTGAAAAGGCCTTTAAGAAGTAAGGGGAAAAAGTGAAAATTATTCATTTTTCTTTCCTCATCCAATGGTCAATGGTGCTTTTCTTTATTAGGTTTATATTTTTCTATACCTTCATATAACGATATGGGTGTGGTTCATTCAATTTCTGCAAGGAAGACATAATAACGTCATTAAGATATGTACATTTTGTCAATATAGGCCTATGTGAAGCCATTACAGGCATCAGGAGACAGAGAGAACAGGAGTAGATGGTGTAATGAACAGAGAGCAGAGCTACTAGAGGAGATCAGGACTGTGCTGACTGATTGTGTGTGTTCCATTTAAGAAAAGTAAGATTATCCATTTAGTCAATAAGTGGCCAATGCAGCACACTCGGTGCTGTCATAACAAGACAGCGTTAGCATAATTGTGGGTTCCCAGCATTGATGGATGAGTTGAGGAAAGAAGGATGCGGAGGGAAGAGGAGGAGTGGAGGAGGGGAATGATCAGTCAGTGTGTCATAAAGGAAAAAATAAATCAATGTGAAGAGGGGAGAATAATGCTGCCTAATTGGTGATGGAGTGTTCACTCAAAAAAAAAAAAATCAAAAAAAAATCAGGGAGTTGATGTTTATTAATGGCTTTTAATCATTTCTTTTTACTACTATGTAAAATATGTGTTGCTGTGATGTCACACAAACATACATCTGTCCGTCTGTCAGCTGAGGACTGACATTGAGGTGAGCATGAACAGAATACTGAGGATGATAAGAGAAAGACGAGGACCGCCGTGTCTTATAGCACAAAAGAGACTCAAGTAAACCAAAGAAGCCCCTTTAAACACAGCAGACAGTTTACTGGTCTGGGCTGGTTTCACCTCAGAGAAACTGCTCTACATGGAGGCAGTCTGCTCAGTGACAGCTACACAGATTCACTAATCACCACTTGTCTCTAAGACATGATCTAAGAGGCTTACTGCAGCGATCACAACTGGCACATACTGTAGGTCCACTATGATCCGTTTCAACACTGAACTGACTGCTGTCAGCATTAGAACACAACAGACAGCTAATGTACGTTGGCGCCACAGCTGCTGCTGCTATAGTGCACACAATTAATATGTGCTAATTACTGTAATGCATGTAAACTCTGCAGTTCTGCTCCTCATCTATCTGACATGCCTCAATTATGTCTATAAAAAAAACAATAAACACAAACAAGTTCATAAGCATAATCAGTCCTTACTTATCCAACAGAGAAGAGGAACAGTCTGTAAAGAAATGACACTTTATTCCTGTTAAATCTCACTGTTGTGTTGGAAGATTCAAATAATCAATTATATCTGCTACACAGCAGTGAGTCTGGGCCAGGCATTTTGAGGAAGAAGAGGAAGAGAGATGTGCGTTGTTCTGTCTTTAACACCACCATCTCAACCTTCATAACCCAGCACGTCAATGACTGTCTCTCTCTGGGAGGTCCTGACTACACAACACACTGGTGCAGGCAGTGGTCTGTCATAGGGGAGGGTGTTATGGTTTGGAAATTTTGTTGGTCACTTCCTGTTTTATTTTGTAGTCCTGGTTCTCCCTTATGTGTCTTGTCTTTACTTCCTGTCTTTGTCTTTTTCCCACTCCTGTTGATTGTCATGTGTTTCACCTGTTTGCCCACCTGTGTCTCATTAATTCTGTCTATTTAGTTTCTCTCTGTCTGTGTCAGTTCGTTGTGTTTATTGTGTTCCTGAGCCCTGTCTGTATTTTTCTTCGTGTCTTCAAGTTCCTGCATGTGTTGCCTCTGTGTTTTTTGGACTTCCACCATTTTGGATTTTGCCTTGGTTTCTGGATTTTCGCATCATATATGTAAGCCTGTGTTTCAGTTACCTTTTGTTAATCATTAAATCTCCTTTTGAACTCTGCCGCCTTTGTTCCAGTCTGCATTTTTGGGTCCACTTTTTGTGTTTCTCTAGTTGACTTGACACCCCCTTAACAGTGGGAATTGATAAGATTTTATTGAAACCAATGCCATTATCGATTCTGCTTATTGATCCAATTTCATTATTTCATTATAATTATTATTATTATTGTTGTGGTTGTTGTTGTTGTTGTTATAATAAATAATAATAATAAAAATAATACAATTATTATTATTGTTGGAGTTTTCATCATCTGGGAGCTTGTTTAATGTTCGTGGTGTCCATCAACAATTGTGGTGTGCTGTAGGATTCAGACTTGTGAGGTTTACATGTGCTGCAGACCAAAGGTCATAGTACTAATATATCTACCATTAAATATTACAATTACACAGAAAATTTGAAAATTTGTATTTTATACAACATGAGAGGTGTCAATCAGCACCTGGTCATCGATCAGGTGACAGTCAGGCGCTTGTAGTCGGTGGAGAACAGCTACGGCGCCTAGTCCCAAAAACTGTGGCCGCCTCAATCTCATGAGGTTATCGTTGCCCACGTGTGCATGATGTCAGAGCGAGTCTGGATCAAATTGGACACAAATCTAACTGGCATGCATTGTGCGGCGATCCCCAGTGACTGATTCAGCACAAGCCTGGCTCATCTCAAACGCACCTATCACTGAGACATAGCAATCATTTGCATAATGCCCATGTCACATTACAATTTAAGTTCATTATTTTATGTTCCAAAATACAAATGTTATGTTTTGTTCGTATTTTTAATGTACAGTTATCACTTTCTGTTAGTGTTTGTGACGTCTATGTGGTTTATGTTGGTAATCATCATTTTTGTGCTGGTTTAGAGACGTTTTAATCGACACCATGAGTGATGGGTCTTGTACATTTCACCACTCCAGCTGGAATTTCTGTTGCAAAGGCAGAAATTATTGTTCCCAGTGCATAGAATACACTGCAAGAAGTAAAGATCATGTTCTGAACATTGTAGAAAAGATGTTTATATATGTATGTGTATATATATATATAATTATTAATATATATTATATATATATATATATATATATATATATATTATATATATATATATATATATATATATATATATATATATATATATATATATATACTATATTCATACATATCTGAAGAACAAGACCAGGTCATCTCTGCAGCACTGCAGTACTTCATTATAATGCTGTTTTCTCACACATTTTTCCTTGTTGTTTCTGGTTCTGTGATTGGATATGGCACTTGGACATATTGCGATTTCAATGTAATATTGCAATTAATTATGCAGCCCTTATTTGTCGTGTCTAAAATACATTTTAATGGACATCATTTACTATAGACTGTTCTCAGCGGTGCAAACTCTATTCATATAGAGTATGAGAGTATGTTGTAACACATGTTTTGTCCTGTGCTGCATTACTACCCCAGTATCATTACTATGTACACAGTCTGAGATCTGGAATAAACCAGAGTTTCTTCCTCTTCATCTTAATCCTGCTGAAAATCTATGAGCGTGTAAAGACAAACAGCAGACATTTAGTCCCACTCGTTGCCTGCTCGCTTTTCTTTATGTGCTGAAGAGGCCAGAACCCAGGAGAACATGGGATATCCAATCAACACACAGGCGTGCGCACACGCACACACACATACGCACAAATATATATACACACACACCAATTACAAAACCGGATTCATTACGCTTTTATACAAGCAATACAGAGCACTAACAGTTCTAGCTACAGATCAACGTAAAGATTTCCCATTTCTTTTAAGTGTGTGTGTGTGTGTATGTGTGTGTGTGTCTGTGTGGTGTGTGTGTGTGTGTGTGTGTGTGTGTAGCTCTGGTGATGAACTGTTAGGGCCAATTAAATGCAGAAGAAGAGAGGCGAATGGATTCAGATTCTTGATGATGTCTTTATGGAGCTCTGCTATTCCACACGGCTTAATTAATCATGGCAAAGTTCTTTCTGTGTGTATGTGTGTGTATGTGTGTGTATGTGTGTGTATGCATGTGTATGTGTGTGGGTGTGTGGGTGTGTGTTAAGAGATTGAAAGTTAGTATTTGCTTTCCTTTACCCGTGTGTGTGAGTGTGTGTGTGTGTGTGTGTGTGTGTGTGTGTGTGTGTGTGTGTGTGTGTGTGTGTGTGTTAAAAATATGTATGTGTGAGTGCTTGTGTGATAAATGCGCAGGGAGGCCAAAGGCCATTGATCTGATGGGGGCCTTCCTCTCGCAGCCACCTCATCTTCACCAGAGCTGCCAAGCAATTTAGTAGCTTCTTTTACATGAACAGAAACATTAGCAGGAAGCAAAAGAATGAGATAAGGAAGGAGGTGTGGGGATGGGGAGGTAAAGGCGGAGGAGAGGCACGGGAAGAGAGGGAGGAAGAGGAGTAGAAAGGATCCTAATTAAGATTCATGACAAACAACTGGAGCTTTTAGCCAGTGGTGGCAAAGCTTTGTGCCCTCATCATTACTTAGTTACATTTCCTGCTGACCCAACAGTACTTTGTGTGCATGTATTATCAGTGCTATTTTATCCCAAAATGAAAACAAAAGCATCCTCTACCTTTGTTAACAGACACAGATACACACATGTAGTGCAGCCACATATTAGCAGCTCCATAGATCGCTCTGTCGGTCAGTCCACAAAACTTGCCCCAGTCTTTGATGGCCACAGTTTTCACCCCAGAAAGCTGAAATTTGGCACGGAGGTCAAACGTGAGTGTGTGTGCATTAGTGTTCATGCCAGCTGACTAAAAGGGGGAGTGGCCTATCACAAAATGCACATATCTTCCCGTTCCCATTTCAATGGTGCGATATAGCACTGCCACATATACTTATATACTCCACATAGCTCCATGTCCCACTAGTAGTGCAGCATTTTGCCTGTCTGATTGCATTTTCTTGCTCAGATTTTGCCAATTTCGTCCACTTCTTGTTTTTTAAGCCACTATCATGAGTATGTAGGCTACGTAGTTAAACAGTTTTTTTGTCTGTTTTCATGACGTTGAGTCTATACGGGGTCTTTTATTTTGAAAAAACTCTATGGTGTTCCTGTGTCTGACTTCCTGTCAGCTTGATCTATTCTGTGCTGACTGATGCGGCATCAATCAAAAATAGACTCAGCATGTATTCTCCACAGAGTGCAGTGAGAGCTGCTTCTGGGACATGTTGTGGCCAGTGCTTTAATTATACCTGAAAAGCTGAGCCCGTTGAAGCCCGATGCCCTGTCCGAAACCAACCCAAACTTGACCCTCATTAGCACATTTCAGCCCGAACTTGATTAGAGCCCGACATTTTTTCTTCACAAGCTTCCCTCTATGCACCAAACAGTAGGAGTTCTCAGTGACAGGGACAATACATGCAGGGAATTGGAATTGGCAATGACTAAATTGGGGAGAAAAATGAAAACAAATAAATAAATAAGTAAATATATTACCGCCCAAACCCGATGTGAGCCCATGAAATATATGAGAAATACCGCCTGACCCAACCTGAACCCATCGGGAGCTGTCGGGTCCCATCAGGACCCATCGGGTTCAGGCATAGGTCTTGTTAAAATAAGTATGCTATGGGACATAAATCAAGTGACATAACTTACATGACATAGGTCACATGTCATGACATGTCATGACATGTCATGTGAATTTAAAATATTAAACAAGTCAACAGCGATATTTGGTTTCTCACAGGGCACAAACCCTGGTCTCCTGAGTGAAAGTCCTGTGTTTGTTTGCACCACCTCCTCCTCCATGTGGAGACTTTCATGCTCTTTATATTGGTTCTGTCATAATTATTAACAATAAATGTAAATGTGGGTCATAATAAGCTTCTTGCACAGTCAACCTCTACTTGTATTAATATGGTGAGAATGGACTGTATTAAAGCCACCATTACATGTAGAATATGAACGTTTCAGACCTTGGAAACTCTCAGCAGTTGGATCAACCACAGAAGGGCATATGTAACAATGCACAGTATATATTAATAGTACAGATACAGTTGAAACATCTACTGCAACACTTTATTTTACCCTGACTTGTAGGAGATCAGTAAGTTATACACCAGGGGAAACTTGTGTTCAAGCTGAGACAGCAGAAGACCACAGATCTACAGTGGACATCATGCATTTCCAACCTGGAAAGAAGGCAGTTATGGATGTAATAATCAATCAACCACAGATCATTATTTGCTGATGTTTGAGATATGTCTTTGATGATTGGCTGATCATTAGTCATGCTTCTGTGGCAGTGACAGAATATGGTCAGCTCATTATTCTTTAATAGTGAATGGATTGTTTGCATTATAGCAGTTTATTAGGTGATTCATCTTGGGGATTACAGTTAGCTAAAAGAGCAAATGCTCTGACTTCTCTTAATAACAGAATTTTAAACTTACAATACTAGTGGAAAAAAAGATACTACTACTAAAGGGGACCCAGTTTTTTTAAAATTACAAACCATCACAACCCAATTCACAATCATTTAGTTTGTAAGTTGGAGTTAATTTGTGCATAAATGAACATTCCTGACCATTTTTACTGCCATTTCCACATAACCTTTTATTACCTTAATGCATGCATATACACATTAAATCTTTAAAGCGATATTCCACTTTACATGATAACCCACTCAGTATGTACTCACCCCATGCCGATGTGAAGATGGGTGAAGATCTTCAGTTCACAAAACAATCCTGGAGTTTCAGCAGAAAACAGGGTTGCAGCCAAATCCAGTACAATGGCAGTGAATGGTGACCACGGATAAAATGTAAAAAAAAGAACACAAAACAAACACAAAATGTCTCCATCCTGCTTGTGTAGTGTAATCCAAGTGTCTGTGAGCCGCGACATTAAAATTTAACCGCAAAAGACGCCATTTACACCATGTTTTTAGCTGAAATGTCAACTGTAGCATGTAGCAGGTAGCATGTAAACATGGCGTCGATCTCGCGAGACTTCGTATATCTCTTAACATGTGAAAATATCGCGAGATCGACGCCATGTTTACATCCTACCGGCTACGAATACGAATACGAATACGAATACGAATACGAATACGAATACGAAATACTTTATTGATCCCCAAGGGGAAATTCATTTGTCTGTAGTCTCATCTATTTGTATAAGAATTATAGAGTCTGATGGCAGTTGGTATGAAAGATCTTCTGTATCTCTCTGTCCTACAACGAAGAGAGAGAAGCCTTCCACCACCATTATTTCTTTGGTCCATCAAGGTGTTATGCAGTGGATGATCCATGTTGTTTAGGATGGCCTCCACCGTCCTCATTGTGTCTCTCTCCACAACTTCCTCCAGAGAGTCCATCCTTACTCCGATCACAGAGCCAGCCTTTTTCACAAGCTTATCCAGCCTCCTTGCTTGCTTTTTTCCCAAACTTCCTCCCCAGCAGACTGCAGCATAAAATAAAACACTTGCCACAATAGACTGATAAAACATCTGCAGCATCTTACTGCAGATGTTTAGAGATCTGAGCTTCCTTAGGAAAAAGAGGCGGCTCTGCCCCTTTTTGTAGAGTGCATCTGTGTTAAGGGACCAGTCCAGCTTGTTATCCAGGTGTACACCAAGATATTTATAGTTTGTTACCACCTCGATGTCCACTCCACAAGTGTTCACAGGCTGAAGAGGGGGCTTGGATCTACGGAAATCAATGACCATTTCCTTTGTCTTTGATGTGTTTAGTATGAGGCAGTTTTTATGACTCCAGTCACTGAAGGATTTTATCAAATCCCTATATTCAGATTCCTGTCCATTCCTTATACAAGCTACAATAGCAGTGTCATCTGAGTATTTCTGGATGTGGCAGGACTCAGAGTTATATTTAAAGTCTGCTGTATACAATGTGAACAGGAATGGAGCCAGGACAGTCCCTTGTGGAGCCCCTGTGCTGCTCATTAATGTCCCAGAAAAACAGTTCCCTAACCTGACAAACTGTGGCCTTTCTGTCAGGTAATCCGTGATCCAGGAGACAAAGGAAGAAACCACTCCCATCTCTATGAGCTTGTTTTTGAGTATGTTGGGTTGGATGGTATTAAATGCGCTTGAAAAGTCAAAAAACATAATTCTTACATAAGCGCCAGATTCTTCCAAATGAGAGAGGGAACGGTGGAGCATGTAGAGTACTGCATCATTCACTCCAATGTGTTCTTTGTAGGCAAACTGCAGGGGATCGAGTTTGTCTTTGACCTCAGGCCTCAGAAGACGTAGAATCAGCCGCTCCAGGGTTTTCATGATGTGTGAAGTAAGGGCCACCGGTCTGTAGTCATTTAGTTCAGCTGGACATTTTCTTTTTGGTACCGGGACAATACAAGATGTTTTCCACAGAGCCGGCACCCGCCCCAGCTGTAGACTCAGGTTGAAGATTTTGTGAAGAGGTTGGCACAGTTGGGCAGCACAGTCTTTAAGCAGCCTTGGACACACACCATCAGGGCCAGCTGCCTTCCCAGAGCAAAGTCTCCCGAGCTCCAACCTCACCCCTGTCTCAGTGACAAACAAGGGTGGAGGAACAGGTGTGTGAAGAGGAGTAGCTACAGTCGCGGAAATGTACCCATGTGGAGGAGGAGGTGGAGGCGGACTCATGATGGAGATGCCCAGATGTTGTTGAAGAGGAGCCATGGTGGAGGAACACACTTGTGGAGGAGGAGGAGGAGGAGGAGCCATGATGGAGATGCCCAGATGTTGTTGAAGAGGAGGCATGGTGGAGGAACACACTTGTGGAGGAGGAGGAGGAGGAGGAGGAGGAGGAGGAGCCATGGTGGAGATGCCCAGATGTTGTTGAAGAGGAGCCATGGTGGAGGAACACACTTGTGGTGGAGGAGGAGGAGGAGCCATGATGGAGATGCCCAGATGTTGTTGAAGAGGAGGCATGGTGGAGGAACACACTTGTGGAGAAGGAGGGGGAGGAGGAGGAGGAGGAGCCATGATGGAGATGCCCAGATGTTGTTGAAGAGGAGCCATGGTGGAGATGTCCAGATGTTGTTGAAGAGGAGCCATGGTGGAGATGCCCACATGTTGAAGAGGAGGAGGAGGAGGAGGAGGAGCGGCAGTGGAATGGGATGTGACCTCAGTGTCAAACCTGTTGAAGAACTGATTGAGTTCATCAGCTCTTTCCACATCACCCACGATTGGCTGTCTTTTCTTTTTGTTGTAGCCAGAGATGGTATTTATTTCTCTCCACACCTCACAGATGTTGTTATGATGTAAATTCTTCTCTATCTTCTTTTTGTATTCCACCTTTGCCATCGTCAATCTCTTCTTCAGCTCATGTTGCACCTGTTTGAGCCGTTCTTTGTCACCCTCTCTAAAAGCTTCCTTTTTCTGATTGAGGATTGCCTTTATGTCACTTGTGATCCAGGGTTTGTTATTGGGGAAACAGCGTACAGTCTTTGTAGGTATGACTGTGTCTCTACAGAAGTTGATGTACTCAGTGAAACAATCAGCCTGTCTATCAATGTCCATACTGTTCTCTTCTGTTTCCAGAAGCACATCCCAATCAGTGCATTCAAAGCAGTCCTTTAGAGCCTCACTAGCCTCAGGTGTCCATTTCCTTACAGTGAGTGTAGTTGTAGGTTCCCTTTGCACACAGGGTTTGTAACAGGTCTGCAGAAGAACCAAGTTGTGATCTGACCTGCCCAGTGGTGGTAAGGCAGTATCTCTGTAAGCTTCTTTGACATTGGCATACAGCAGATCAAGGGTTTTGTTTTCTCTTGTAGCACAGTTAACAAATTGTGTAAATCCAGTCAGGTGGGAGGAGAGGGTAACATGGTTGAAGTCTCCAGATATTATTATAAGTGCCTCAGGGTGTTTAGTCTGTATCCTAGCAACAAATTCATGCAGAATTTCACATGGAACATCAGCCGTTGCCTTGGGAGGGATGTACACAAGTATTGTTATTATATGACCAAATTCTCTTGGTACATAATATGGCCGCATTCCAACTGCCAATAATTCAATATCTGGACAGCATATCTTCTCCTTGACAGTAATATGTGCAGGATTACACCATCTCTGGTTCACAAATAAGGCCAGTCCTCCTCCTTTTTTCTTGCCACTAGCCTTTGCATCTCTGTCTGACCGTATGAGAGTGAAGCCAGGTATATCCACAATGGAATCCGAGATGTTATTATTCAACCAGGTCTCAGTAAAACACATCAGGCTGCACTCACGGTACACTTTCTGAGTCTTAACCAATATCTCCAGCTCCTCACTTTTGTTGGGCAGAGAGTTGACATTCCCCATGATGACTGATGGCAGAACGGCTTGTATCTCCATTTCCTTGCCTTTAACTTTGCACCAGCACGGCAACCACGAAAGCTCCTCCTTATCTCAGCTGGAATAGGGTAATATACTCCAGATTTGCTCCATTTCAATGAAAAAAGTTCTTCTTTCGAATAAACTCTTCTCTCCACAGAAATATCCATCAGTAGATGTAAAAAAATCAGATAAAAAGCAACAAAAATAACAAAAATAACAAAGATTTTGAGAGCTACCAGACTTTGCTGCAACCTGTAAGTGCGCAGATTCTAGAATCTTGTAGCTACATGCTACAGTTGACATTTCAGCTAAAAACATGGCGTAAATGGCGTCTTTTGTGGTTGAATTTTAATGTCATGGCTCACAGACACTTGGATTACACCACACAAGCAGGATGGAGACATTTTGTGTTTGTTTTGTGTTCTTTTTTTAACGTTTTATCCGTGGTCTCCATTCACTGCAATTGTACTGAATGAGGCTGCAACCCTGTTTTCTGCTGAAACTCCAGGATTGTTTTGTGAACTGAAGATCTTCACCCATCATCACATCGGCATAGGGGTGAGTACATACTGAGTGGGTTATCATGTAAAGTGGAATATCCTTTTAATAAAAGAGAAATAAATGCATTTAGGCTGCATTAACAGGTCATCTCATTATTTTCATTTCCTCTCATCAAGAAAACAAAAAAATTTCAAAATTTCAAGACAACTTCCTTTATTAATATAATTTAATGTTACAGTTTTAATTCAAACTCAAACTCTTACATTTTGAAATGAACTAAAAAATATTTTGCTGACCTAGTTGGTCATTTACATTTCTTCTTAAAGTAAACGTGAATCTTTTAAGTTTAGAAACTAAATGTATTTCAAAAATTGTTAATGTGCTGTGAACCTGATTTGTCATTATTTGGGTGTTTGAAAATTTAATGGTTTCAATTCAAAATACTAAAATATTAACCATTACTCACTTTCACTTCAACAAGTTTACTCAATCATTTTTTGAATACAATTTCAAGGGATTTTCTAAAACTCACATATTCAAGTTCATCTAAGCAAGAGAAGAAAGTTATCTCAACAAAAAATATTTTAAAACTTCAAGAGTTTGATTTTGGCTCAAAACTCAAAAAGTGGAGGACATTTTCGCTGCTTCATAAATGACAAAATAACAAAATAAGTACATTTAGGTGGAATCAACAGGCTCTAGTTTTTTCCTCTCATCAGTAAAATAATAAACACACTTTAATTGCTTCAGTATAGCTGTACTGAAAATATAAGTCTTCAATTTTGCAGAATTTCAACCATAGTCATAGTCCCCCTCCCAAAGAAAATCTCCTGTGACCCTGTGGGTCATGACCCTTGATTCCTTCCCCGGAGTCTTTCTGCTTTGTCATCCTGCAGATTCCCATGGACTGTGGCCGCGCATGGATCGCTGATCACAGCTGCACCTTCTGCTGTGGACTATTATAACTCACCTAATCAATCAAACATTCATCACATTGTTGCTGTTACTATTACTATTATTATTATATCATTGTAACAACTAGTATTAGTATTATTACTCACATACAGCTTACATATTTATATGTACTACTATTTCCTACACATAGTTTTACTATTGATGTTCTGTTACTACTGTTCTCTCTGCCCTCTTCTTTTCTCTCTCTCCTCCACTCCTCCCACCTCCCCTCTTTCTTCCCCTTCTCCTCTCTCCCTCTCAACCCAACCGGTGCCGTCAGATCACCGCCTACCATGAGTCATGGATCTGTCCGAGGTTTCTGCCTGTTAAAAGGAAGTTTTTCCTTGCTTGCTCATGGGGGAATTGTTTCAATTGTTGGATGTAAATATAATTAATTATTGAGTGTGGTCTAGACCTACTCTATATGTAAAGTGTCTTGAGACAACTTTGTTGTGAATTGGCGCTATATAAATAAAATTGACTTGACTTGACTTGACCCAGTATTTGGGAATAACTGCAACAGAGAATAATTTGAGGTTGTTCGTGATTTGTGATTTTGGGCAGGCAACATCTGATCATTTAAATTTAGCATCACGTAAACTAGAAAAAAAGAACAGCTCGTTCATGAAATAGGCTACACTAGCCATTGTTTGTATGAGAAACAGCAGGCACATGTTCAGCGCGCGTGCGTGGTAACTGTTCTGATGACTAAATAATACACAGAAGTTCCGCATACTGCAGGCTCGCTTAACCTCTTCCTTAGAAGAGGCTGGACTCCTCAGTGTCTGACTTTATGCACAGACACACAAATAGACACACACACACACACGCCTGCACAGTCCCTCCAGGATTTCACAGGCTTGATTTCACAGGAGCTTTTCTAAAAAATTGCAATGCAAGTTGCGATGTATTTAGGTGTTTTTGGCAGAGAAATTGTGGGAACAATAATTCATTTAAAATCAACAACTCGGCAACTTGTTCTCAGAGTTCTATCTAACCTTATGAAAAAGGCTTAAGATTACAACAATACTCACAAAATATGCTTAAATGTATATGAAGAAGTTCACGTGGGGTGTATTCAACAAAGAAGCAAAATCTTTTTGGAGTTCAAACTCAAAACCAGCAAAAAGGTGTAAAGAGTGTTGATAAATGTCAGTAACAATTACAAACTTAAGATAAAATTCAGTACCTGTGACTAAATAAATAAATAAATACATATAAAACAAATTAGTAAATAATAATACATTGAGTCGGTCCATTGAAACGTACATGCACGATTTTAGCGTGGGGGACTGCTATGATTGCTGGAACTCATGGGAAACTACAATGATTGGTCAAATTTGTGGAAAAGTTGCAGTGATTGGCAGAATTCACAAGTATTGGCTGAATTTGCGTTAATTGTTGCGATTGCAACTTCCTGCAGGGACTGTCAGCATATTTCAAATATTGTGCTTAAATAATTTTCTCACAACTTGGCAGGCCCCTAGAAACAAGAGGGCCCTTGACCTTCAGACTTTTTTTTCACTGTAAGTGGGTTGAAACGTAGGGGTGCTGGGGGTGCTGCAGCACCCCCTGCTGGTGGCGGTGCAGCACCCCAAAAATGTAGATGTAGATGTACCAGCAGGTACCGGTTCCCCATCTCTACTCATCCTCCTGGACCTAACAGCTGCCCTTGACACAGTTGACCACAACATCCTCCTTCACCGCCTGCAATACACAATTGGACTCTCAGATAACGTACATAGCTGGTTCACCTCATATCTGACCGACAGAACCGAGCATGTCGCCCTGGGCAAAGCAAGGTCGCACACCCATGACGTCACCTGCGGTGTCCCTCAGGGCTCGGTGCTGGGCCCCACCCTCTTCACCCTCTACCTGCTCCCCCTGGGCAATCTCATCAGCAGGCATGGGATATCCTACCATTGCTATGCTGATGACACAGCTCTACTTAAGGACAACCCCCACTTCTTCTGCTCCCCTGTCAACATCCACACTGACCACCTGCCTGGAGGAGATAGAGGCGTGGATGAAGCTCAACTTTCTTCAGCTGAACAGTTCCAAACCAGAAGCCATCCTAGTTGGCACACCACATCAGCTCCGCTTTTCCACCATCACCAGTATCACCTTCTCAGGTCAAACCATCCCCCTCTCCACATCTGTCACCAAACTGGGTGTTAAAATGAACCCTCAACTCGCCTTTGACATCCACATCAAACACCTCTGTAAGACATCATTCTACCACCTCAGGAACATTGCCAAACTCCGTCCAACACTCACCCTGGCAGATGCAGAGAAGCTCGTCCACGCCTTTGTCTTCTCCAGGCTGGACTACTGTAATGCACTCGTCATCGGGATCTCTGGCAAAAGCATCCAGAGACTGCAGTACATCCAGAGCAGCGCTGCCAGGATCCTGATGAGGGTCCGCAAATATGATCACATCATCCCCATTCTGAAATCCCTTCACTGGCTCCCTGTCCCACTCAGAATTGAGTACAAGGTCTCCCTCCTCACCCATCAGTGCATTCACGGACATGCCCCGCAATACCTCAAGGAACTCCTCACCCCCCAGTCCTCCTCATGCACCCTCCGCTCTGCAACCAAAACACCCTCCAAGCCCCCAGAACCAAGCTCCGCACTATGGGTGATCGCACCTTTTCCTCTGCAGCTCCAAGGCTGTGGAACGCCCTCCCTGACCACCTGAGGGCCCCACAGACTGCAGATACTTTCAAACAACACCTAAAAACCTCTCTTTATGAAAGCATTTTGCTAAATGTCTTTATAGGTTCTCCTTTTAAATTAATTCTTGTGATTGTATTGTATTATTTTTCTGCTTTGTAGCACTTTGAGATTGCTGAAATGTAGTGCAATACAAATAAAATTTATTATTATTATTATTATTATTTACCCAAAAATAAATACATGAAATAAAGTGGAAAAAATGCTAAAAGTAAACTTGAAACATTAATCACTATAAATGGTCGCGGTCTGGCTTAATGTTCATTATACAATTTGTGTCATGCTAGTCACATGATCACACGTAAGGTCAAGTGTCACGTCCGGTCACTCACGCATCATCAGCACTGACCACCGCGATGGCGCCAAAAAGAATTTTTGACTTCTTTGGGAAGCCTCAGAACAAAAGGAACAGCCTACAGTTGGTGGAGGCAGACTCACAGCCCAGTCCACCCATCCCGAAAATGATCACGACAGCAGCAGCACCCCCAGATTGTGACCCCCGGGACCAGGACATCAGCTGTGCACCTGCAACTCTAGCTAACGTCCCAGGTCAAAATGCTAGTATTTCAGAGGCACCTCATCAACCAACTAGCTTCACATTTCCGGGAAGGTCATTTGGTAAAGAAACGTTTTGTCGGTCATTCAATGCGAGCTGGTTTAGCAAATGGAGATGGCTCCATTATATTGAGGACGGCGATCGTGTTGTTTGTTTCAGCTGTGTCCAAGCAGTGGAGAAAGGTCTAATTAAAGAAGAGAGTGTAAGGTTGGACAGCTGTTTTGTCAAGGGAGGCTTCACAAACTGGCGGAACACAGAAAAATTCAAGGAGCATGAGAAGTCTAAGCTTCACAGCGATGCCCTGCAAAAAATATCTGCTCTAAAAACAACCCCAATAAATGCACTTTTATCTGACGCTGCCCGCCAAGCCCAGAATACAGCGAGACATGTCCTGGAACTGATGTTCAGGTCAGTGCTCTTCCTGGGAAAGAAGGGGTTGGCTTTTCGGGGTGACAGCAGCCGTGATGGCATTTTGTATGAACTTATGCTGGAACGTACCTACAACCTTCCAAAAGGGAGAGAATGGATTCTTAGGAGAGATAACTGGCTCTTGGACACAATTCAGAACGAAGTCATTCAGCAGTATGCCTGCGCCATTCAGAGTGCGATTGTGTCCCGTGCAGCAAATTGTCCCTACTATGGACTCATGGCCGATGGCACCACGGACGCTAGTACAATGGAACAATTTTCATTAATGCTGCAATATGTGGACGAGAACATGGAGACTCATTCTGATTTCCTTGGATTTTACAATGCTCCTGACAGCAGCGGAGAGACACTGTTCAAGTGTATCAGGGATGTATTCTCAGGCTGAACATCCCAATTGAACGTCTCCAGGGATACTGTTTTGATGGAGCTAGTAATATGTTGGGACGGTTTACGGGTGTTCAAGCGCGGCTGAAAAAACTATGTCCTGAGTCTCTGTTCGTGCACTGTGCCAACCACTCACTTGACTTAGCTCTTCAAGAGACCACCCGAGAAGTGAGCATGATCGTTGACTCCATGAACTTTGTTCAGGGCATAGCTGTGGTAATCTGCGAGTCATCCAAATGCAAGGAGCTCTACGAGTCAATGTTTGGCTGTGATGCAGTAGTTACCATACTGGCTGTATGTCTGACAAGATGGTGCATACGAACAATAGCCATCAAGCATGTGTGCAGTGCCTACAGACAGATCATTGAAACTTTGGAGCAGTTTAAGGATGACAAAAGTGTGAGAGGAGAGACCAGAGCCAAGATTGGAGGGCTGTATAAGAAGGCACTGAAAGCTAAAACCTACTTTGCCCTCCTGTGCTGTGAAGCACTTTTTGAGCCGTGTGAGTCGGTGGCCAGAAGTTTACAGCACACCAAAGCCAGCGCACAGGGTACCCTTGAGTGCACCGAATTGCTGAGAAAGCGCATGGAAGCGCTTCGAAATGATGCAGTGGTGGAGAACATACTGCACAAGGTATCCACAGCTGGACTGAAAATGCCAGACGGGCACAGGATGACAAAAACCCCAGTCCGCTATTGGCACACAACAGAGCCAGAGGCAGCAGAACAACACTCGTGGTGGTGTGAGTTTTATGAAGCAGTGGACTTGATTACAGAAGAACTAAAGAGGAGATTCGACCAAGATGGCATGAAAACAGCAGCTCTTAGGGAGAAGGTGGTCATCAAGGCAGCCAAAAAGGAACAAACAGTGAATGTGGATTCCCTGCACCTTCCCTTGCACTTTGACAGGGACCGACTGGAGACGCAGCTAAAAATGATCGGAGATGTCTTCGGCGACCCTCCCAGCAACACCGTACAAGACATAGCTGCAAATATGTCTAAACTCCATCCACAAACGAAGGCTCTTTTCAAAGAAGCTGAAAACCTCATCAAACTATGCCTATGTCTCCCCATCTCAGCTGCATCATCGGAGAGAACATTTTCCACTCTGCGCCGCCTGAAGACATGGTTATGCACAACTATGACACAAAAAAGACTGATGCACCTTGCTCTCATGCATGTTCATGGAGATGTTTTGGACAGTCTGGACATTGGCAGCCTAATGAGAAGCTTCATCAGCGCCAACCCAGAGAGGAAGGCCACATTTGGAGTTGTGTGATGCCGGTAAGACACTTTTCTTTTCTAATGCTGCCGCCACGCAGCACGCAGCACCTTTACGCACGGAGTTCAGCACCACAGTTACATGGACAGCAGCTGTGACAAATTGTTTACTGTTGACAAGGTGATCAGCACCATGGACAGTTATACAGACACATTGTTTGTTCTGCTTCCATTATGTATGTCCCTTTGTTGTGTAAGTAAAGATTTTTGCAGTCTTAATTACTGTGCGGGTATTTTTTTAATCATTATTATCAATGCAGTGAGTTGCGAGTGCAGCGCAGAGCTTTTTTTTTCTCAGCCCCCCCGCTGAGAATATGTTCCCGCGGCTATGGTTGAAACATGTAAAAAAAACTTTTATCTGCCCTGCATGCAGGTACACATAACACATTAACACATAAACATGTATTTAGAAAAGAAGAATGTGTGGTGAGAATGCGCACAGCTCACACATACTTCAGACTAGGCCTTCACATGATTGTAAGATATAGCTGTGGGTGAAATTATAAAGGTGAGAGATGTAACCTTAAAATAAAACATTGTCAATCTGGGTCAGTTTCACTGATTGTGTTATCTTGCAGTCTGAACAGCATTCTGTAAGATGTTAAAAACATTATTTACAACTTGTGAGCAATGAATTTGATCTTTTCATTAACATTTGAGCCATCAACTCCATGTTAATCATCTTAATGTTTGGTCCTGAATTGCAAATCACTTTGTAAAGTCTGTTCCAATGTGCACTCTATAAATAAATTATTGATCAGCTTTCTGAAGTTTGATAATGAAGACTGAGATTTCCCTGCGATGATAGTTCACAGGTAGATTTTAAGAATTAGTGGAACAGAAGCCATAAATAGCCACAGCCATTATGCAATGACAGCAGTCAAGTTGCAGTTTCCATCCATGTCTGTCAAGACACATATAATATATGTAGTGAAGACTATATAATAAATTTAATGAGTTATTGAGTGTAACACTGTATAGATATGTGTGACTCAAATGAATAATTTCCAAGTAAAAGACGTGATGTCTTCACTTAGAGGCTAATTTTACAGAGGAGGATAGAGGACTGATATGGCCTTTTTCCATACACAGGGCTGGCCTGGCTTGACTCGGTTTGACTTGGCCCATCAGTCCAGCACGGCGGGGGTTTGCATTTCCATTACAACAGGGCTACAGAGGGAGCAACAGAGGAGAGAAACTACATTTAAATACAAAAGAATCTGTTAGAAGCTACAGAAGTACTGAGAGCTGATATACTTTAAGAAACGTGTTCCTCTCTGCTCTACTGCACACAGATGAGCTCAGTATATCAACACTTGCTTGTTCGAGGGGGAGAAAGGAGGGTCGTCACGGGTTGGCTGCAGCCAGCAAGATGTCACCGCAGCCCACTTGGAGGGCTCGCTTTGGCCCCACTCCAGAGTAGGTCTATCTTGAGTGAGGCTTGGTGCAGCCTGACATGCTGAAAGCGATAAAGTAAATGGAATTCTGCATGGTATGGTTTGGCTCGGTGGAGCCAAAAGCACCGCTGGAAAAGCCCCAATAGAGAGCTGAACATTATGATGTCACAGCGAAGTTGACCTTTTTGTATATAAAATGTCATCACCTCATCATTTTATATTATTAGACATTTATGAGTAATTGTGTCATAATTAACATATGAATTCTTGAGTTATGGCCCAAATTATGTTTTGTGAGGTCAAAGTGATCTTTGACCAACAAAATCTAATCAGTTCATCAGTTTAGTCCAAGTGGAAGTTTGTGCGAAGTGTGAAGAAATTCCTTTAAGAGATGTCACATTTGCAAGAATGGGGCAGACAGAATAAACGGTAAAGCAAGTGTTTTGTCTTTGTTTCTGTTGGTGGGTAGCAGGTATATTAATATTTCTTTACTTGGAAACTTTTTATTTCAAAATGTAATATTGTTTACTGTCACACTAACTAAAGTAAATAACAGTAATTTTCTTAGAATGAGTAAAGTCTGATATATTATTTTCAGAAAATTAAGCTCAGAATTTTGGAACAGTGTTAAATGACTGTAAACACATGGCTAATTAATAATAAGGACAAACTCAGTTTTAATCTTACAGAGCTAATGCAAAAATCTGGTTGAACATTTGTTTTAAGAAAAAGAATTTTCAAATATCCGTAAGTAAAAAAGTGAAGGCTCACTGTCTGATAATAGACATCATCATAACATATCAGGCATAAAACAGATATGTGGGCTCATCATATCTCAGTGTGTTTCTGTAGTAGAATCCAGAGGGTTTAATCAGTGAAACCAGTTCCTCAGCAGCCGCTGCTCCTCTCTGTGTTCCAGAGCTGAGCAGAGCAGCCAGTACAGACAGGTGGGAGAAGGAGGGGGGGCGGTATATGAGATAGAGGTTGCAATATCAGCCCTCCAACTGTAAGACCTTCTCACTGCAGGGCTCTGGTGCCGCAGTCTCTGTTAGGCATTAATGCGTGAATATAATTAGACAGCAACTGAGAGGGAGGGACTGCACCCTGCATCCAGCAGAATTAATCAGGCCTAGTCGAGCAGAAATGGCTGAGAATGACATGAACTGAGAAGAAAGAGTCAAAATATGTGCGCATGTTGCTGTGGGGATGATGTAAACTGTAGAGAGATTGCAACCTTTTCGAAACCATGCCAGAAGTTTCTAGAATGAATGCGGCCACTGGGTTAAGTTCATTTCAGTATACTGTGAAATAAGCTTTGAAACTCAAATATTTTCATCCCTATCTCCTGTACAGCCACTGAGAGCTGGAGCTGGTAAAATAGGGTTTCTGTGTGTGAGAGCAAAAGATGGAAGTAACAAATTAACATTCATACAAATATCTGCTACAGTAGATCATTAATGGCCAGAGGTGTGAACTCACCCATTCTGATCTGGTCACCCTCAGCTTAACTGATACATCAGCCAGACCAAAATATCAGCTGATATGAGCTTAATACAGATCAGTATCTGTGTCAACCGGTAAGTAACAAAATGTCAGTAGAGAAAAGCCTGAAGACATGTTTGAGATTATTTAGAATTATTTAGAATTTGTACACTGACTCACACTGTCAAATGTTCGCACACTGCATCTTGGTCACAATCCTTAAATGAGAAATATGAAGATAATGCAGATCAGCCAATATATCAGTTTTTAAACTCTGCCAATAGGCCATTTACCTAACATTTAGAGCTGCACCTAACAATTATTTTTTAAACAATTAATCTAACAACTATTTTTTCAATGAATTGAATAATGTAATGATTAATTTTTTGATTAATCTAATAATTATTTTTTATTTTTAAATTAACAATTAATAACAATTAATTTATTAACTGTAGCCTCCCAGGTAGCATGTAAACATGGCGTAGATGTATCGCAAGACTTCATTTATCTCTTAATGGATGCACGTGTGAAAATATTGCGATATATATGAAGTCTCGCGATACATCAACGCCATGTTTACATGCTACCTGGGAGGCTACAGTTGACATTTCGGCTAAAAACATGGTGTAAATGGTGTCTTTTGGGGCCAAATTTGAATGTTACGGTTCGCGGACACTTGGATTACACCACACAAGCAGGATGGAGACATTTTGTGTTTGTTTTATCCGTGGTCTCCATTCACTGCCATTGTACTGGATGAGGCTGCAACCCTGTTTTCTGCTGAAACTCCAGGATTGTTTTGTGAACTGAAGATCTTCACCCATCCTCACATCGGCATAGGGGTGAGTACATATTGAGTGGACTATCGTTCTGGGGTGGAATATCACTTTAAGGCTTAAGACTGGTTATGACATGGAGTTATTTAATCACTTGAGTCATATGCAGGTAAGATGATCACTGGCAGTGTATTTTTGCATCAATGTGAGCCAAAGAAAATAACTGAAACAAATTACAGGCAGTCTTAAATATTAGTTTTAGCCATGTTTGACTCATGTGGTGCATAAAGTGAACAGAAAGTATGAAACAGCAGAAGAACACTGTTGGATGACTCATGGTGTAAAGTTAACAGCAGCAGTGCAGACATCACTTTTAACATGGGGGTGATGAAGAAACATCTACATCCAGTTTGTGGAGCTTTAAGAGAGCCAAACTGTTGTGTCTCTGTTTAAAGTACTCGTGGTGAGGCTTGCTCTCCGGGTGAATCCATGAGCACAGCAGCTCATAGTGATGTGCTGATACACGTTATGCAAATTGACGTATTTTCAGAATTGATGATGTCGATTACGTTGACAAATTGCCCCAGCCTTACTTACATTTACTCAGAACAAGCCTTGTTTTAGTTGGAAGTAAGGCTTCCAGTTGCAGAACCAAACTGCAGTGCAAGTGCAGAGGTTGTGTGATTACTACTGAGGAGAATGGGGGGAGAACATTGAATCTTAAATTATGTTTTGACTGGCAGTTTGAGATAGTAGGAAGAGGTGGCGTTAGGTGACCTTTCAACATGTTGGACTGTGTTCACACTTTACAGAGGCCCGGTGTTAACCAGGCTGAAATCTGACTCAATGATTGCACCTTCAGATGTGGTCTGGCAAATCCATTTGCAATCCCATTGCAATGTGTTTATATTTACACCTGTAGTAACAGGAGGTTTTCTTGATCCAGATGAGATGTCCAAATACAAAGAATAAGTAAGACCAGGTGGTAATGGGCTCTGACTTGAGAAAGACAAAAAAGCTGATGTTTCACAAGTAGTTTATTTTATAATAAAATACTGGACCTTTCCTGGGATCAAACAAGAAAAAGTCAGCCATTTTAAAAGGTCAGGTCATTTTTTCTTCATAATAGATCATGTGCAGTAAGTACTGACAATGTGCCCAAAGCAAAACCATAGTAGTTAGACATGTAAAACATAAGCAAATAGCCTTGAAGCATAACCAAAACTGGTTGGATTGCAGTTACATGCACACAGCATGACTGAAGGACTCCCTTGAAAAAGAGATCTGTCTCAGTGAGGTACTTGATCTCTTGAATAAAACAAGGATAAATAAAGCTGGAAGTTTTTCCTCACCACTGTCATAGTCGTGCTTGCTCATGGTGGCAATTGTTGGGTTTCCATGCAAATAAAATTGTGTACATGGGGGCTGCTCAGATACAGGCCTGTGGCTTATTTTTAAATGAAGTATGTATGCAACGCACAGGTCAACACAACTCACAGTTGAGATATGGGAGATGGACATTGGCTCCTTTGAGAGCCTCAGCAACCTTTGGTTACCAACATCACCCCTCTCTGAACTAGAGATGAGCAGATTCCAATTTTCTTGGCCAAGTCTTTCTAAGAACTTTAATTAACAGCATTCCCAAAGATTTTTGCAACTTTTCTTGTAAAATTAAATAGGATGTTCATAATAAAACACTGACTATTAAACAACTTATACATTTTCTCCAAAAGAGCTCCAGGTTACAGCAAGGCCTTGTTCTTGGAATCTGTCACTAACACTAACTTCATGCAAGCATGTGTCTGAGTGTGTGCTGCTGTGATCATCGCTGTTGTAGGTGTGACGTTATGGTCAGTGTGTATGCTGCTCACATAATGTGACCATTGCACAGAGCATGTGTGTGAAGATGACTTGCAGAATCGGATATGTGATGCTGACTGACCGGTCATAAGTCAGGGCCACTCACGCAGAAAACCGGCCGATTCCAGTCTCTGGCTGGTCGGTGATCAGTGCATCCTGACTCAAGTTCACAGAAATGTTCACATGTGTCTTTGGAGAAGCTTAAAATGTGATTACACAGCCTGTGTAGACAGATGTATTGGTTAAAATAAAATAAAAACATTCAAGTCATTTCAAGAACACAGTATTCTTGAAACAGAGAAGGGCAAAAAGTCAACATCTTTCCCAACAACTCTGAAATGCTCTAAAATGCAAAGATGAGAGCAATATGGAAAGACAGAGGGAAGCGGCAGGAAATGAATAAAAGATAGTGTTTTGTGGGAAGAGAGGGCTTTCTCTCTACAGTATGTTAATGTGTCATGAGATACATAGTCTGGCAGCTCTCTCTGTCAGGATAACAGGATTGCTGATGAAACGTGTATGACAGGTAACATATCCCTACTCTTTCTCTCCCTCTTTCTTTCACCATGGAGTAGGCTGGTAGTGTTTTAGTATTTAGATGAATATGTGCAAGTCCCCACACTACAGCAGTGTTAAAATTAAAGGGATAATCAAACTATACAGTCCCAGCTGTTTAGAATGGTCTGTCCAAGTCTTGCTTAATCAGGAAGATTCCCTACACACAACAGACTTGGGAGTCAAACAGTCACAGGAATTTGCCACAAGTAGATAGGTGAAAAATTCCAACCTTACAGACAATGTGCACATGAGTGTTTCATGGTGATGCTACCGTCAATTATCAAAGGTGCACAAGTGTATCTATAAACCAAAGGGAAGTCAAACAAAGGTGCTTGACACAAAGTTATTTGCAGGGGTGTAAATCACAGTTTTCATCATGATACAATATTATACTCATTCTTTGGACAACAAAACGATATTTGCCTGAATCACAAAGTCTGAAATGGTGCAATTTTGATTCGATTCAATTCAGGGGTCTTTAGCAATATCAGACAATACCATGTGTCCATTTAACAGATGTGTACTGTTGATGTCAACTCACAAAAGCAACAATTTCAACAACTTCATAACTGAAATCTTCCAGACATTTATGACATAGACCTGCCATGTCATCTTCAAAATAAAGTATCTTAAATATGAAGCTATAGATCAACATTTTCACTTCATTGACAATAATGGATCGTTGAACATTGAATCGATATATTCATCCAGGTTAATGTATCATTACCCCTAGTCATTTGTGAGATGTGCTGACAGACTACTTGTAAAGGCTAAGTATCTTTACTTGATCAGAATGTCCACACCTGAAGGTTGGTTGAAAAGCCTACAATCAAATTAGGCCTGGGCAATAAAATGATAATGATATCTATCAGTGATCGACTTGAGAAAGTAGTTCAATTAAATGATAGTTTCACTCAAATGTATCAAATGCAACCCACCATAAACCATGGCTCATAAACCCTTGATAATGGGGAGAGCTACGAGTGACACATGAACCACCATTCATATAAAAGCAAAAACCCCCCTTGTGCTCCCACCCTGACGCATTAACAGCAAATAACATCTCAAGGTGCTATGAGTGACAAGCAAGCAGCCAATCTGTGTTGTTTAGTTGTGAGAAACAGCGTGGAGTTAGATACAGTATGAGACCATAAACAGTGAGTGACACGTGTGACAACAGCATGCAAAATAAGTGCAGATAAAACAGGACAGGTTTCCAAGCTATATTTGAGTGGAGACTGGCTCTCAGTCTCACACTTGACTTATTGACTTATTCAGATTTTGTTGATTTTCCTCATTTTTGCCCTGTTTTTTGTCTTTTGCTTCTGGCCAAGGGTAAGTTTAGCTTGTGAGGCAGCTGGATTTGCAAGATCTCACAGTTCATCGTGCCAGGCTTCAAGTTATCCATTTGTGTACCCACTAGAGGTGCTGCGAGCCAATCAGTGTCCTAGGAAGGACTACTGGCAGCTAGGGGCAGGTTTTAGGTGCACTGCCAGCAAGAAGCATCTAAAGAAATGACTTGTCTCGAACAATGGCAGCTCCTGAAGATGTCAGCATAGATACTGTGATAGCATCAGTTATATCAGAACTGGAAAAAGAGCAAAGAACGACACTGAGAGCTTTATCAATAGAAAAGATGTTTTCGCTCTTCTTCCAGTTGGCTTCAGCTTTGGTTCAGTGAGTTGATCTGATTGGTTGAAGTTAGCCCATGTTAGACTTGACATATTGTTCATCCAATCACCTGCCAGGGGTTTTCTTGAAAGCACCTGCCCTCTTCTAAACAGTTTCTATGGACGGCTTCCCAGATGGTTCTGTGTAACAAACCATCTGGCAAAGTAAGGTACATGGTTAAATAGATTCTTTTTTTGTCTGGTTTTATGATTGTGGTCTTTTATTTGGAAAATACTCTATGCCGTTCCTGTGTCTGACTTCCTGCCTGGCTTAATCTGCTCTGTGCAATTTGCATCAGTAAAAAAAAATTTGTTGTGTATTCTCCACAGAGCCAAGCGGAGAGCTGCTTTGAAAACCTCTGTTGCTCTGATACAATTAATGCCTCTTTCTTCCTTTCTTCCTTCCTTCCTTCCTTCCTCTTTTTCCACCAAGAAAATTAGAGGAACACAGTATAATGACTGCTTACACATTTAAGATTCAGCCCACTAAATTCGACCAACTGGAGGTGCAGGCAGATGTGTGTGTGTGTGTGTGTGTGTTGACAGAGTCAGAGGATGAAGGACATTTAGTCAGGTGTGAATGAAGCTGTGAAGACTCAAAGAAGATCTCTTTGGGAAATTGTTTAACACCTGTCTAAAGACAGCCTGCTGCTAGGAGTGTGTGTGTGTTCACTGTTGCACTTCTTCACATGCACTCATACATCTTTCTTGCTCTCACACGTCCTCACAGTCTGTTCCTACAGCGTCTCTCACAGACTGAGGGGGTATCTGCAGTATGATGGCCATTAAACTGAAAATAGCCAAGTGGAAAATGCCCACATTGAGTTCTGCCACACTGCTCCCTGATGTTCATCACATAAAGAAAACCTTAACATTTTTGTTCGGACTGCCCCCTTATAGTCAACTAACTTATTAGTCAGTTTTTTATTTTGAAAACTGACTGAATTCTCTATTGTGATCCTGTGTCTGACTTCCTGCCTGCTCGATCTCTGCGCTCACTGACGCAGCATCCATCAAAAATAGACTTGGCGTATATTCTCCACAAAGTAATAATACTGTGTTGAAATTCACAAAATGTTCAGTCTCCTGCTGATTATTCCAGCAAATTTTGAATCATTGCTGCTTTTGCTGTTCACATTTAGCACGCGGCTCGCTTACTTCCCCAAAAATACATATTCAAATAATCAAATTAATAACATAAAAGTGTGACTACTCTTCAACTAAGAAAATATTTCGTTGGGGGTGGGCCTAATTTTTGCCGAACCAGTGGTTTACTGCACAGAATACACCTCTGACCACAACTACTCGCACAAATGTGCAAAATCAACACTGCTGAATATTCGCCTCCGGTTCCATTTATTTCCATTCTATCTGAGTGAACGGGAGAATAAAACTTTTGCTTTCATTATGGAGTTCAACTTTGGTGAACTCTGACCATCAAAGTCACAGCCTCAACCAAACGCAGGTAAGTGTCGAAGGTTGGCCCCTAAAACAGGCGACAACCCAGCAAACTGTTTATCTATGTGTGGCACATCCCGCACTGCACATATTTTACCTCAGCAGGTGATGGTCACCTGCATTCACGCATGTGTGATCATGCCCTAAAAGATATTAAAAAAAAAAAAAAAAAATCAACCAAACTGACTACCACTATTTCCTTCTTCCAAAGGGTCATTTAAAATGTCCAAAATGCTAGACATGTTTTATATTTCTTACTGATGAAATGTTTCAATCAATGGTCAAACTCAGAGAAATTTGTAATTTACTGAAGGTAACAGTGTGTTTCCAACTTGCTGCTAGTTGCTATAACTTCTGGGAAAACACGGGATGCATCACACAGACAAATCCAGTGAAATACCGGATGTAAACAAGCCGCCATAGTTGCAGCAGCGTCTCCCTACAGTATAAACACAATTTAATACTATAACTCTACTTTAACCTTTGCCTTTACTTTCTATGTAATGTTTCTCAGACTTATTAGACATAGACTTTATTGTCCCCCAAGGGGAAATTCATTTTCACAGCACTGTACACATTGGTCAACAAAGAAACAGAAAAACAAACACAGCACATAATAACAACAGAATATACTCAACGAGTTCTCTTATTTAAGGCAGCAATGGCAGCTGGGATCACGCTTTTCCCAAAGTGAGCCCTTCTGCACATCAGAGCTCTGTACCTGCGCCCAGAGGGTAGTAGGGTCAGATGGTGGTTGAGTGGGTGTGTGATGTCCTGTGCTATAGTGGTTGCAATGCATGCTATGGCCTTATTGATTAGTTCTGTGAGGTTGGGTGTTATGTGTGTGTGTGTGTGTGTGTGTGTGTTTAGTCCGGCTGGTAACAGATGACATGTTGAAGAGGCAGGTGGAACAGTACAGTAGGATGGGCTGAATAATGCTCTGGTACAACAGGGGGGGGGTCGTCCTTTAAGCTTACGAAGTCCTTTTGACAATGATGTCTAGGAAGTTGTGAAGAACCTGTGCAATTCGGCTGCAAAATACACAAGCCTTTACTTCATGAAGACCGTACACTCTGCATAGATCCACTGGGCATACAGAAGATAATGATCCCACGATCCCATGCTACTTCACAACATCATTAAACTATGTTATTTGTTTAAATGTGAGAGACACATGGCAGCATAATTTACATATTGTGTATTTAATTTATTTTTATTATTTAATCATTTTTGTTTTCTCACCTCACCAGCTGTGTGAAGGCATTTCAGTATCTCAGCCATCTCATATTTGAGTTATTTCATCTCTTTTTTAATGATTATTTTTTTGGCCTTATTTGAGAGAATACAGGGAGAGACTCAGGTCATGACACGCAACAAAGGTCCCAAGTCATCACGCTGCCCCTCATTTTATCTCTTTTGAAGAAGACAGCATCAGAGGACAGAGTGTGAGCTGTTTGTTTACAAGTGCATTGATGAGAGTGATGGATAAATTATGCATGTGTTGCTTTTATGAGTGCTGACAGTGACTGATCACAAAGACAGAATGGCAGTCCATGATAGAGTGACTATGCTCTCCATCATCCAGCCTGACACACACAGGTGACTGGTCAGTTTGATCTGCCTGTCACTAAATATAATGTATAGCCTTTTATTCCACAATCAGTCTGGAAGTCCCTGCCCTTAAGTTCAAAAGCTATGAATGTATGTACATGTAGCAAGCATCTGTGAAACTCCAACCAGCATTTTTAAAAAGATACTCATCCAAAAATCTGTTAGTGACTCGTTACAATAGGATACTATGAAATCTTAGTTCAAAATAGGCCGAGTGCACCAGTATCAACTGCTGCACACTTACATTATACCACATTGTGTGTCTGAGTAACTCCTACTGGTTCAACAACACTGTTTGAAAAGAAGACTCACTGCCACACAATGCCTGCTCATACAAGTATGCAAACATAATATGGAAGCGACAATGGTTGAGCCATGGTCTCTTTGTCTCCCTCACACACAGTCACACGGTGCAGGGATCAGTTCCAGAGCATGGCTCAGAGCAGCAGTTTGAAGCATTCACACAGAGGATTTGCAGCATCTCCTTTTGCCTGGAACAAAGAATTAATAGCAGCCTTCTGCTTCACAGTGCTACCTCCAGCACTTTCTTCTCCATCGGAGACAAGACTGCTTACACTTACAGTTCTGTGCTCAAACATACAGTGGGCCTATTACAACAAACACACCTATCACAATCAAACTATCAGAATCATCATAATTCAAGCAATTATTCTTGCTTCACTAAAACACACAATAAGGAGGTGTATTTAATTTGTGGATTTCATTTGTCTAAAACACCACCATCACAGATTCAGAGGAAAGTCTTTGTGCTTGTCTAGTTTGTGATGACCACAGACATACAGTCACTGCAGGTTATGATGCTAATTTTTGTTTTATGGCTGGACCACACACACACAGTTGATTGTACATCATGACGTCGTCAACAACAACACATCGCCAACACACATAGCTGTGCCAGATCAGCACACTTCACTTGGAAAACAACCTGCAGCAACAACATCTTGCACACAATCTCCTAAAGTGTTTTAAAAGTGTTTTAGACACAATGTGGCTCTTTATAGGCTCCTCACATCAGACATGGCTTAACAGGACAGGAATTTCATGGTGGCTGCATCTGTTCAGTTCGGCTTCATGCCCCCTGTGATGACTCCCAGCAGAGAGCACAAGAGAAGCAGTGAATGAATATGAACAAAAATGTCAACGTATATAAGCTTTGTTTGATCATGAAGCCTTACACTACAATTCTGTGGCTGCAGACTGGAGTCCGTTAACAGTGACAAACAGGTAGATTCATCTTAAATACACCTCTGTGAAACATCTGTATTTCCATGCATGTTCACGCCCCATCCCTCTATACGGAAACCCATTTCTGACAATGTGATGGAAAAAAAATAAGATCCTGTAAGTCATTATAATGAGAAACTTTCTCAAAATCATAGGTTAATGATTTACATCTCAAAATAACGAGTTAGTATCTCATAACAATGACTTAGTATCAAAACGTAATGACCTGAAATCTCAAAATAATGACTATTTTAAAATCTTAAAATAATGTACAACCTTCTCAAAATTAGTCGTGTTATTACTTCAAAGACCATGTATGAGAGACTGTAGAACTATCACATAAAGGCACAAAAAAGTATTAATAATAAAAATTCATCTGTATGTCACAGCAACACTGATTTTGAGGTGGGTCCAGCCATATACTTCACCTTGTTTTCCAAGTTCCAAGTTTCACCTTGTCTTGTCTTGTGTGTGTGTGTGTGTGTGTGTGTGTGTGTGTGTGTGTGTGTGCTTTGTGCGTGCGTGCGTGCGTGCGTGCGTGGTGCGTGCGTGCGTGTGTTGTTACTTACTACTTGTAGGTCTCTGAGCGAACATATTCAAAAACATGGGAGACTCCCAGCTGGAACTGGTCTGCGATGGGAGTGACCCAGGGGTTATTCTCTGCTTTGAACACCTGCTTGGGACCAGTCAGATCCAGATTACCTGCAGACAGGGAGACAATTGAACTGATCACATCATCATCACCTTCACACAGTCACACACAGTCACACCTGAAGCTGCTCAGTACAACCAGTCTGCCTGGTCCCCACGTTAATGGATCACAGAAGAGGATGTAAACTATGAAAGAACTGCGTTAATTGGTAAAAAGACTCACGTGTTGGTAGTTGCCAGTAGTAGAGATGTCAGTATGTTGGGGACAGGAACATGTATTTATAATTGTTAATATTTGGAAAAATCCAAAATCAAAAAGAACAGGCTGTTCACTCAGCCTCTTCTCTAGAACTGCTCATCAAAACACACTCTGCTGACTGTGGAGGGTTATCAAAATGTCAACATCAACACTCAAATTAGCTGACACCTGCACCTAACTTGATCAATTAATCTCACAACTTTTTATTGATGAATTGATTAATTTACTGATTATTCTAGAGATGACTTTTATTACTTGATTAATATAGCCTAATCATTAATTAACCCAAAATAAAAATAAAAAACTTGTCTCATCAATATTTCAATACTTTATTTAATTGTGTAATCATCAAAACAATGTCCATGTCAATGCAGTGTTATTATTATCATTATTATTATCGCCATTATTTTCATTTTTATGATTATTATCATTATATTTTTGGATATTTTGGGGCCTTATTTGATTGTAAAGTCAAAGGTTGACAGGTAAGGAAGGAGAAAGAGACAGATTTATTTAATCAAAAACTGTATGTATACAACATTCAATAGATTCCATACACACATACACACACACACAACTGACTCACACAGAGGTGCTATACAATTTGCGCAACAATGTTCAAAGTGCAACCTTTGCTGCTTCTATATTTATCTGCTCTGTTTTATGTCTTTGTACTGAGTCCTACTTATACTACTGAATATTTTACTTTACTACTGTATAGAATTTGTAAATACACATTTTACTTTATTTTATACTATTACTTATATTCATTTTATTATTATTGTTCTGTCTTTTATTACTTAACTTACCTAGTTTTTAAATTTACGCTGGAGCTTCCCAGCAAGTTTTTCACGATTGTACTTGTATAACCAGTGTGACAATAAACATCGTGAATCTTGAATCAGATCACAGAGATGAATTTAATCCTGTATGTCATAGCCACCATTTCCTTGAACTGAAGAATCAGTATTTTAGTAGTAAGTCATTTAGTAGTACTTGACTTAAAACTTAATGGTTATGATGTAGATTTATTTCATCACTGGAATCATATCCAGTTAAGATAACCACTGCCAAATGTATGTTTGCATCATTTTTGCTGTCATGACAAAGTGCTCTGGTGTTTTCACTTCCTGTTTGCAGAGCTCACGGGACACGGTCTCTGTCTAAAACACTCCCACACTTCAGAAAATCGTGGACGAGGATTTTTAGCTCCAGCTTGTTGTCGGGGGGAATCATACTTTGACCGGGTGCAGCCATCTTTCAAATGTGCTGTTGTCATTATTATAGTCAATTATGTCAATGAGTCTCAGACCCCGCTGCTGCACAGAGCACTGCTCGCCTCTTTATTCAGTATATTATATAATAATTATATATTAGTAATTAATATTGAACATATCATGTCACCAAATTGCACCAAATTTGACACTGCACTTCCATGAGACCTCAGAAACACACCTGTGTGAAGTGGATCAAATGAACGGTTGTTGAGACATGCAAATTACAAACAGAGTCTTTCCTTTTTATTTAACTTTAATTTAACTAATTTAAGTTTAAGTTTATGTAACTATGCCACCCCCACACTTCACTGCACATATTAAAATGAGTGTGTGTCAAATAAATCTTTTAATCTTTGAAATGTAAACATTTATTTAGCACAGACAGTAGCCTCTGTTATGCAGATGCTGAAACACCAACAGCCAGTGTGCAATCCTGGGTTTCAACAGATTAGGTAGATATTTTGGGTTTTGACCGGACTCGTGTGTGTGTGTGTGTGTGTGTGTGTGTGTGTGTGTGTGTGTGTTTGTGTGGTCAGTACCAAGTTCAGGGGGCAGGACGGTCAGTCTGTTGCCCTGGATGTGAAGCTCTTTCAGGTGAGCCAACTCTCCTATCTCCTTAGGCAACGAGATCAGATCATTATCCCTCAGACTCAACTGGACGGGAAGAAGAGACAGAAGAAAAGCAGGACACACTATTAGAACACACAGCATCTGACTCTTCCATAGAAACAACAGCTACATTCATTTGTTTACAGCACAAAGAGCGAATTCAGACAGATTCCAATTGTTTCAGTACTTCATTTTAATGAAGTACTGTAGTGTTGCAGACATGTCCTGGCCTAAAAATCCTGTTCTCCAGATAAAAGAAAAAAAGGTTTGTTTGGTTCAGACCCCAACAAAATTCAACATCACAATTCAAAACTTTTTTTTTTCAGGAACAAAAATGAAAATTGTAATAGAAAAATCAACATCTCCGCTAATCATATCATATATCACACGATATTTACCATATCATGCAGCTCTAATATAAATTCTAATTTTGCAATCATAAAACTCTATAATGATTAAAGTATTTGGTTATAACAATTAAGTTATTCTCTTAAAGGAATATTTCACAGCTGGAAATATGTTTTTTTCATAATGCAGCAGAAAAGCGTAAATGTTTTTATAACTGGTACAACCTGACCAGAGAAAACAACTTTTCATCTAAGGATGTCTTTGGATATTATAAAAGAAAACCCTCTGATCTCAAAGTGTTTTGCCCTTATTATCATTTACCATTTCCTACCATCTTCCTCCAAACATTTTAAGGGACCCATAACACTCCCTTCAAAGTGAATTTTTGGGTGGAACTTAAAACAATTGCTGAATTTGTGATGATTGAAGAGGACAAGACACCAAAACACATTTTACAGGACAGAGAAACTAACTCTAAAATAACTCTCTCACATTAATTAAATTTTGTTGTGGTGTTAACTCTGTCATCCACTTCAGTTAGAATGATTTTTAAAAGGGATAGTTCATCCAAAAATGAAAATTCAGTCATTATCTACTCACTCTCATGTTAACTGAAGGCCGGTTTAGTTTTTTGTCCACAAAACACTGCTGGAGTTTCACAGGAAAGCAGTGTTGCAGAATCTCCCAAACAATGGAAGTGAATGGTGACCAGTTTTAATAACAGACAGACATTAATAACAGAGACAAAAAAACCTAAAATGCCTCTATAATGTTCATCTCATGTAATACAAGTCTCCTAAAGCCTCAACATGCTGTTCACTTCTGTGTGCACACAGTCACAGCCAGTTCAGACACATGAGTGCACGTGTGAACGTGGCTCCAAGCTAAGGATCTACAGTGAAGATTCAGGCTAAAAACATGGTGTAAAATGATGTCTTTAAAGCCATGTCAGACTTTGATAACATCAGAAGAGCAGCAGGAGGTGTTTTATGTTTTTTTTCCCTGTTGTTTTTCTCACTCAAATTTAGTAGTCCACTCCTCTTTGACCTCTCAAGCTCTGTGATTATGAGTAATTATGGTTTTGGTAAAGACAAGCGTGTATAAGCCTCCTCTGCTGAGAATGTTAAAGAATGTGAATCTTATATTAGAGAACTTACCAACGGTGAAGTAAAAATGGAAACAATTCTAATTGAGCTTATTTTTGACAGTAAAGCTTTGGAATGAATCACTTAGTCTTTTGGTGTGTGATAGGGGTGCAACGGATCACAGTTGTCCTGGGTCCCCTACAGATCACCCCCACGGTTCAGCGCGCATGTGATCCATAGACTACATGTAACCATCAGTGTGAAATACAGTTTTACTGTTGCTGTTACTTCTACATTAGTAATAATGCCCAAAATCTCAATGCAGAGTTGAAGTAAATGGCAAGACAGATGTTGTTGTGTTTTACTTTGCAGCTCATCTCAGTAGAGAGATGCATTTTGAGAGATGGGCATTTTCACTGGTGTAACTATGCTTCCGTCATACAAACAGATCATAAGATATTATGATCTATTTATTGAAACTTCAGCGACATCTGCTGTCTTAATGTCTACACACACGCAGCTCCTCTCAGCTCACTGGAGCAGCTCTGTCTGTGTGTGAGATAGTGTCTGTGTTGATTGGCTTTTTTTCATGACTTCTAACCAATCGGATAGTGCTGCAGGCAGGACACTGAGCCAGACTACAGAGTGCAGTAGTGTATTATACTGTATAGCCGGGGTCCTCAATTAGCGGACACCTCTCTGCGGACCCAGGACAAATGGCACTTTTCAAAAAAAAAAAAAAGAAAAAAAAACCCCAAACTTTTTTTTAACATATATTATTTGTATTAATCGCCGATCTATCGCTAAATTCTGTTTCATTTTTAGTCAAATATCTCCCATGTTCCCACTTCTGTTGTATTCAATCACTGCATGCGCTCTGCGCTCTGCGTGCTGCGTGCTGTGTGTGTGTGCGTGTGTGTGTGTGCGTGCATGCATGTGTGTGTGTGTGTGAGAAAGTGTATGCTTCGGGAGACAGCGCTGATTGGCTGTTGCCTGGGTGACAGGGTATTATGGGCTGTCATCTCTATGACAACGATGCGCTGATTGGCTGAGAGAGCGTGCATGCTGCCAGCTAGACTGGACGGACCGCAGCAGTGTGAAACACGAGTCGTACCCGGCACTTTACTGTCAATAGTTGTTTGCACCTTAATGACAGATCTTGTCAATTATTTAGTGTACATGTGTAAACATTGTACTTTGTACATTGTACTCACGTTTTTTTTTTGTATTTTTATTTTAAGTCAAGAAAATGTTTTGTTAATTTATTTTTATTTAATCAGAATGTGCATTGTATTTTTGTTTGGACAAAAGAAAACCACCTTTACCACCTTCGACCTGCCTTGTACTTGACCGACATTAATAAATGGACCCATGCTTGTATGAAAAAAACAATTGTGGACCTTCAAGATTTGTATTTGAGGACCCCTGCTGTATAGTGTATAATACATAGTACAGTACTATATATTACAGTAGAGTATAGAATACTGTATAGTATTATTATCATTATAGTGTCATTTTTATTTGATCTAATTACATTATGATGATGATGATTATTATTATTATTATCATTATTATTATTATTATCATTATCATTATTATTATTATCATTATTATTATCATTATCATTATTATTATCATTATTATTATTATTATTTTTATTATTATCATCATATTGCTGTCTTAGACATAAGTAGGAGGAGCTTCTAGGAAAATAGTGAAAATACATACAGAACAAAAATCCAAACATGAGACAAAATAAAATACAAAAAAGTACCAAAAAAAACTACAGAGCGTACACTGTTGAAGCCAGTGTCTGATGCAGTCAGTGATAGGGATATGGTAAATGAAAAGCCAGCATTCTTTGCGTTTGGTAACTCATGATGTATGCATTGGATTACTAGCCAGCTTGGCTCATTGTGTCAGTTGTGTTGACATTAACTTACTATTTGCAGCTTGGTCAGCTTCCCGATGTCAGCAGGCAGGACCTCAAAGTCATTGTCACTTAGATAGAGAGCGCGAAGAGTGGCTGCAAAACAAGCATCCCCGTTAGTCTGCTTGTGTGTAACCAGACTGGAATCTGGTCAATACCACCAGTCAAACCTGATTAATAATACTGCCTCACAAACTGGCCAGAATCAATCTACACAGAGCTTCTGCTTGTCTGGTGAGACAACAGACACAGTGAGACAGCTTTGTCAACATGCGGTGAACAAAGATAGTGGACAGTGGTCAGCTTCCTCTTTGTGAAACAAAGGTCTCCTAACTGTTACAGCACGGAGCCTAAAAGCTGCTGTGGAGTCCTATTCATCTTTTAATGTGAAATCCATATTACACTGTACATGACTAATGCAGCCTGAGGTCTGGTTCCTCTGGCTCCTGCTTTCAGCACCTTGACCCTTTCACCTCTGTTACCACTGGAGTGAAAACACTGTGCACATCTTATCTCAGAGAGTAGTCACCAAGCATTACTGCTATGATAGTTTAAAACACAAACAAGAAAAAACTATTCCAATCCATATTGCTTTATTAGCATAAAGACTGGAAATATTGCAGAAAATGCTCACCTGGCTCTGTCCAATAGTTAAGCACATCTAAAGCTCACCAATTCACATGTTTTATCTTATTTATTTAATCTGTACAATATCTGGTTTAAAGGAGAGTTCCCACACATAGCATTTAATAAATTCCAGTAAGTTGTTCTCACCTCCTTCTATAACCCAAATTCCCAAAATAAAAATAGACTACTATGATTTGCAAATATTTTTTTACTGTATTCAGATGAATACAGTACAAAGGCAAGATATTTAGTATACAAACTGATAAATTTTATTGTTTATCATAAAAATATACTCAGTCTGAATTTGATGGCTGAAACATGTTTCAAAGAAGCTGGTACAGGGGCAACAAAAGACTAGAAAAGTTGTAGAGTGCTGAAAAAACAGCTGTTTGGAACATTCCACAGGTAAACAGGTGAGTTAGTAACAGGTGACAGTATCATGATTGGGTATTAAAGGGGCATCCTCTAAAGGCTCAGTAGTTGACAAGCATGGATGGGGTGAGGTTCACCACTTTGTGGAAAACTGAATCATCAACATCCAGAAACACTGAAGACTTCTCTGGGCCCGAACTCGTCTGAGATGGACTGACAAAGAATTTCACTGTCCTCAGTTTCCAAACCGTGACTGAATGTTGTCAGAAAAAAAAGGTGATGTAACACAGTGGTTAACTGTCCCAACCTTTTTAGAACTTGTTGCATAGTGTACTTTTATAAAAAACAATAAAGTTTATCTGTTTGAACATCAAATATTTTGTCTTTGCACTGTATTCACTTAAAAGATCAGAGATTTTGCAAATCATTGAATCCTGTTTTTATTTGTGTTTTACACATCCCAGTTAGTTATCAGTCCAGTCATGGAGATATTGTAGAGAACCTCACACGAAAAGCCCTCATCACTATCAACATACTGGAGCAAACAGGTATTTTTTGGGGTTGTATCTGGATTCTTAACTGACAGCAGTAGGTATTAAGTGAGGTGCTATGTTTCAGTACTGAGATTACTAATATACAGTATGAAATGATATGAATTTGGCAGGGGTGGAAGTATAATCAAACAACACCAAGTTACTGTAATGAAGTAGTTTTTGGGGGTACTACTTTTATGAGTTGATTTAAGAGTCTATTTTTACTCATATTTGTATTCATTTCACTCTGTAATCTACTTAGTTACTTTTAAAATCATAACTGAGTACAAGTTCAATTAATATTCAAACCTTTCATCTGCATTTTTGTAGCCAATTTGATCACAAGCAGGCCGCTGAAACAAACAAAACAAAACAAAACAAAAAAAACAACCAAAAAAAAAACAAAAACAAAAACGCTGCAGCAGGTTCAGGTGTGTAGTGGTGACAGTGACCACAAAAACCTCTCTGACTGAATGACTGCTATTGATCATTTGTTTATCAGTCCCTGCAGGATTTCACAGGTTTTTTTTTTTTGGGGGGGGGGGGGGTTGTTTTCAGTCTAATCCTGCGCTATCTGCTCTATTTTCATGTCAACTTTTCAAAAAGAAATTGCGATTCATGTTGCAATGTTTTTAATTTTTTTTTGCAATGAAATTGTGAAAGAAACAAAAAAGTGGCCTTTTTTTTGTAAAAAAAAAAAGGATCAAACTAAACAGCAAAAACAAAATTATAAAACATAAAAGTGCACAGAGCGTTGATGTCAGTAACAATGACAAACCTTGTGTTCTTTTCAAAACCTGTGACAAAGTAAAGAAATAAAAATACAAAAAATAATAAATGATTAAACATTGAGTCACTTCATTGAGACTGACATGCACGACATTTGCATGGGGAGCTTCTGTGATTTCATGGAGATTGGCTGAATTTGCATGAATGATTAACATTGCAGCTTTCTGGAGGGACTGATTAAACATGAATGGTTTAAAAGTAACAAATACTTTAGTAGTTTTGGAGAAGAATACTTAATTCTTTTACTGAAGTATTTTTCTAACACAGTAACAACAGTACTTTTACTTGTAATTGAGTAATATTATAGTGATGTAGCAGTACCTGAGTACAGATTTTCAGTACTCTATAGTGGAATTTAGTTATGATGGCTTAAATAAAACCCAGTGACAAGTCAATTGCTGCCTACGGGCCGACTAGTGGCCACAGTACTCAGCTACTCAGCCAGTCAGTGAAAAGACCTGGAAGGCAGAATCTTTTTCCTCCATCTGAGTCCGATCAATAAAGTGATTAGTTGAGGACATAATGCAACATTGTAAAAGGTAATTATTTGTCCTTTTCCCCATGATAAACACAAACAACTTCAGAGATCTGAGTGTGTGTGTGTGTGCATGCATGCTTGTGTGTGTTAGTGTACACTTACTGAGGTAGAAGAAGTTTCCAGGCAGGGAGTTCTGGTTCAGGTTGTTGTAAGTGAGGTCCAACACCTCCAGAGCTGGCAACGAACCAAATCCTCTGGGCAAGCTGCTCAGGCGGTTCATACTGTGTTCACAAACACACACACACGGCATGCATTACACACACAAAGCCGTCACTGCAAACCTGCACTTCATGAGAAACTTCTGCTGCTTTCAGTTCAAATTCAGGGACTGTGTTTGGACACAGGGACTTTTTCTTCTGATCAGTAGTACACAATTCATTACTAGACAAGATGCAACTGTTTTAATTAGCATTATAACCAGTTAAATTAAATAAGATTCCAATTTATTAACAACAATGCATAAGAGTTATTTCAGAATATCTTCCCTGATGGTTTAAATCTGACAAATCAATTTCTAAACAAAGACAAACTAGGTCATAATGCTGTATTTCAGTGTGATGTGAAAACTTGAAACCTCCGATGCACATACAGAATGGACTTCAGGAGATATCTCCAGTAGTTTATCTCAATGAGAGAGATAGAAAAGTGTCACTTTAAGAGTTTTAATTATGTAACTGAATTTTTTGTGGAAAAATTACATTAAAAATAAACCATTACCCACAGCAGAGTATTTTTACAGGTCTGCATGTTAAATAAAATCAACTGAATACTAAGTCATAAAGGTAATTAATAGTTGCAGCCACTGTTATTCATTTAGCCAACGCTATTTATCTTAAAAAAACTTAAGTTTCAAACTTAAGTTTGCCCCCTAAGCAAAATACTGTATATCCCTGAGTTAAGGGGTTTAGGCAAGAAGATAAGGTTTGATGCAACACCCCTAAGTTTAAAACTAAAGGCCAAAATGCACTAAAAGATTCAATTGATGTGCATCAACTGAAGCTTCTGTGGCGCACTGTAGATTTCAGTTTTACAATTCCAACACCACAGAACCATTTCTTTAGTATTGTTATTGTTAATGACAGTTTATTTCTTTAATAAAATATTGTCCTCTGAGGTGAAAAATCCTCACCTTTTTTTCAGCTCAGTCTATTTAATGACTAAACCAGGCACAATATTCATGTATTATATGTATTATATGTATATATATGTATCATGTATTCATGTATTGTATTAAGCAGCAGGATCATTTATATAAGTTTTACTCTAACAATTTACATCAGTGAGGACATTTTAGACCACTGGTTCCCAACCCAGGGTCCAGACCCCCTGAGGGGGACACCAGAAATCACAGGGGGTCCCCAAGACTTTGTCTGCTCTGAGGTCCTCAAAATCAGATTAGCACATGTCAACTAAAATCACAATTTCAGGGTTCATACACCTTTTCTAAAGTCAAATTCAAGCTCTTTTCAGGTATTTTCAGGGTTTAATTTTCAAGCTTTTCCAGCACCTTCCAGCACTGGTAAAGAACATATTAATATGCAAAATAATTATTTCACCGCTTCATCACATTAAATCAGATCTTATTGTGCTATTATCAACCAAAATGATGTTTTGTGATAGAAAGTTATTAGTTCAAAATGTGATACTTGTCTGTAAGTAGACTTCCTATTAAGGATGCACATTTTGTGCAACCAATAGTTGAAAGTGCTAACAACTCATTAATCTTTTTTTCCTCTTTTTTTCATTTTTTAAGTTTAATTTTAAGTTTTATTATTCAGTGAATGGCTCCACCAGACAAAACTGTGTCACATCAGGTGCAATTAATGTTTAATCAGTTAAATTCTTATTTGGCAATTAATCAATCAATGATTAATGATTAAACATTAACTTCCTATACCTTCCTATACCACACAGAGCTGTACAGTAACATTATGATTCATGATAATAAAATGTTTTATATCAATATCAATCACATATTTACACACACTCTCCCTCGCTTCCTCTCTGCTGCAGGTCAGCCTGTAGTAACCTGGTTACTGTAAATCTGTATATACATGCAGCGGTTCAGGGATCAGATTTCTCCTCACCACCGACCTGATTTTACAAGCATGGCTCACTCTTTTTAACTGTTTCAGTGATAGAAGATGCTGTGTCGGTCCACAGATCCTGACTTTTGTTTTTGCTGTGCGAGTGTGTGTGCGTTTGTGTGCATGTGTGTGTTGGAACAGACTGACGGCAAAGTGAGAGGAGGACAGGCAGACGGACAGACCGAATTCAACAAATTGTCAAATGGTGGAGACTTATTATTTCTAGAGGCTAATTTTAACTGTATTAATGATAGAAGATGCTGCCCCCCAACTGTGTGTGTGTGCGCGCGCGAGGGCAGACATAGCAGAATTTTTCTTCACATTGCACAAGTGTGTGAATTTAACAAATCATCAGACGTTCAGCAATGGAAACTAACATATTTGAACTTCTAGAGGAGACTTTGTGTTGGTTTCAGTTTCAGTCAGATTATTTTAAATACAACACTACAGCACTCCGTGTCATAATCTCTGTCATCCATGGCTCCACTGTTACTTTGCTTGTCTTTTGTCAGGCACAAGTATAACCTACTTATAAAAACACAATTAGGATTAAAGCTGCAATGATTAATCGATTATTAATTTAATTGCAAACTATTCTGATAATCTATTTTCTGGTTTCTTTACTCCTCTCTCACAATAAACTGAATATCTTTGGGTTGAGGACGTCACCTTGAGCTTTGGGAAACACTGATCAACATTTTATGAACTAAACAACTAATTGATTAGTGGAGAAAATGATCGACAGATTGACTGATAATGAAAATAATCAATACAGGACAGACTTGAAGACAAGATTGTGACAGGATTAATTAATCAAGAAAATACTGACAGATTAATCAACAATAAAATGAATCATTAGTTGCATCCCTAAGTAGGATGTGTTGAGATCTGACTGCCCAGACCGCATTCAGAGGTGGTCTGGGCCACATGTGACCACATTCTTTCAAACAGCATGTACATGTACTGTCCTGGTCCACATCAAGACTGCCTTCTCAGCTGGCGTCCTGTAAGGCCATCGTTTGGTTCACTGTAATGCAAATGATGTGTTTGGTCTCTCTTACCTGCCAAGATAAGCAGCAAATGTTTGTGAACACTGTCTCTTTCACCGTTGAAGTAGTAACTGCAACACTGCCACTGCCTCTCCCAGCTGCAGCAACTTCTTAATCATTTGTGCTTTCTTGTAAATTCATCATGAAATGCAACTCAACCTGAGTTGCATTTCTTTCCATGTAAAAAACATTGGGTCTCATTCAAGAGCATTTTCATATTCTTATCTTAAATTTTTCTTACTTTTTTTCCATACAAAGGGCTCATCCGAACATGCCAGCTCAGATTCAGCAAATGCTTCAGGTTACTGTGTAAATGATCTGTCTGCGTATTTGAATTCACATGCATAGGACTTGTAAATTAGCATAATTAATGCCCCAAAAATACCATATAAAGCTAGAATTCCTGCAACATATGTTCATGAAAACAGAGTGTTCATGAAAATGGCATCAAAGAGTGAAAAGAAGAGATCAGAGTTTGAAGTCTAGCTTTCAAAGATCCATAAAGGAAAGTTGGTCATTTTAACAGCATCAGAAGTGGAACTGCTAAAGTCAGGAAATAGGAAAAACGAGCGCTGTTAATGCTGTGTTACCTGAAGGTCAAACTGTCATTGAAATAAAGAAGAAATGATTCCATGTGAAAATGGCTTTAAAAAATGCCTCGCCACAGCAAGGCCAATGATGATTGAAACAAGAGGACAAAAGCCGAGTCTCATTCACAGAGATGGATGAAAAACACCTGCCATAATAGTTATAGATGATGTTGCAATGGAGGATGTTCACCTGGACAGCGATTTCATAAACCTGCACGTGGATATACTGCCCGACAGCAGGTGATCAGCAATTGAAATCAATAAGGACATCACTGGGCTATATGGATACATTTAAAATTAATATTATAATTCAATTATGCAGCGTCAAATAGGATAAAGTGTCATTTATGAATTTTAAAGTTCATTCAAAGTGATGAAATATGCAATCATTTGTGAAAAACTTCGGTTTGGATAAACAGTAGCAGACTGACTGCACATGACTCTATAGCAGGCCTGGACCACTTGCAAATCGTGTTTGTATCTGAAAGAAGATTCAAAATCCCAGAAAATAGTTGAATGCAATAAGTTCTACAAAATCACATGTATGACTACGACCGCAACCACTTAAAAGGATAGTTCACCAAAACATGAAAATTCAGTCATTATCTACTCATCTTCATGCTGATTTAGGGTCAGGTTTATTTTGTTAGTCCACAAAACACTGCTGGACTTTCACAGGAAAACAGTGTTACAGCAGTTAACACATTGTTGGCTTTTGTATTTCATTGAACTTGTTGACAATAAGAAAAATAAAGAGTAACACCAGTTTAATCCTTTAAACCAACACTCAGATCCAACACAAGTCTGCCTCCATAACACAAGACGATCAGAGGACAGGAATGTTGAGTTTGAGGAATGAGAGTTTTGAACAGATTGGCTGTAGAAATTTCTGGCTTTTCTCCAGTATCATGAAATGAGATGGAACTAGTCCTATGACACTCAAAGAACCAAAAAAAACATACATTTGAAAAACTCAACAGCAGTGTCTTTCCAGAAATCATGACCTGGTGGCTCAAAATAATCCACAGACCTTGTTGTGAGCAGTTTCATGTAGGAACTACTTTCTTTCTGCAGTAGAATCTACTGAATCTACTTTCTAGTAGAAAGAAAGTAGTTCCTATGGGAAACTGCTCACTACAAAGTCTGCTGTGTACCCGGGTCATGATTTTTGAAATTCAAATGTATTCTTTTGGTGCTTTGTGCACGAGCCAAGTGCCATTTAGCTCCATTATATTAGAGAGAAGGCAGACATTTCTACGCCCGCTATCCCCAGAACTCTGCAACTCACACCAAAAAAATCTAGAAGGATCAGTAGCACTGCAAGCCAGGGGTGACCTGATTTAAAATCTCTGAGCCATGTTGATTATTTGATTAGATATGATCACACTTTATTGTTTCACATTACAGGGAAAATCACACTGGCTTTTTGTCATCTTTCATATTGTGGTCGACATTTTGATATAATTTGTTTTGAATATGAGTGAAAACGGATTTTTATAGTGCGGATTAACTAATAATGTGCGACAGTCAACGAAGCTCTGAATTTTTACATGTTTTGGACACCACAGGAAGGAGTTTGATGTCACTTCCTGTTTCCACTACATGGTGCTACAGAACACCCACAAATTGTTCATCATCTTCCAGTATATCAAGTGTAGACCACACTGAAAATTTCATGTAAATCAAATGATGTTTGTCACAGAAGGCTTACTTCCTGTTGCCAGTAGGTGGTGCTATGACTACGACTCCTGATTGGCATGTAAGTTTGGTGCAGACTGGACCATTCACACCAAAGTTGTATGTACCGATTTTCATGCATGTCGGTGAAACATGTCACTGGGGCTGCTGTTTAGAGACGAAACAAGACGAAAGCCATGTAATATGTTTAGCCCTGGACTGTTATCAGACATGTGAAGTTTCAGGAAGATTTGCCGTGCCACCAAGGAAACGCCGTTTGTTGGAACATCAGAATGTTCACACTACATCATAGCCAAGGCTTTAAGGCCAAGGAGGAGCAAAGTGTAAAACATGACATTTCCTGTTGCCAGAAGGTGGTGCTATGACTATGACTGAATATTGTCATGCAGCTGTATTCAGACAGGGTTTGAAGTTTGGTGCAGATTGGATCATTTAGACCACAGTTATAGCAGTTTCGTTTTTCATGGCGAGACATCAAAACTCAATGCCACGCCATGGCCACGCCCTTCAACAATAGCTAAATCTTTTAATAACTTTTTATTGCAATCTAGTCTTGATGACACACACTGATTTTGAAGTCATGATAAATTTGTAGGAGTTTGCTAAAATACAAAGCCTGGGAAACGCCTGTTTAGGCTATGGGTCCAAGAAACTTTTTGGTCTGGCCATGATATGTGTGTACCCATTTTTGTGCATGTCAGTGAAACATGCCGCTGGGGCTGCTGTTTACAGGGCATTTTCACCATGACTAACGTGTGCCAAGTACTACTACTAAGCGTTCATGCACCATCAAGCACGTTTAGCCTCTCAAAAATGCGATTGAAGAGGACGAAGAAGAAAAAAAAAAATAGAAGAATCCGAGCAAATCCAATTGGGTCCTCCCATCATTCAGTGCTGAGGCCGTAAATATAGTAATCAGATACAGAAATCATCTAAAATGTTCGTCCATACTCCTAAACCTTGATCTTGTGTTTCAGTCTTGTGGTCAGGTTTGTGTCCCCAGTGGTACAGGTTTGTGCTGCTTGTCCTTGTGGACTAAATCCTGGACAGACAGATTAGCGGACACAACGGTTTGATGATGTAAGAGACACCGGCTGAGTTTATGCATATGCCTGTGTGTGTTTGTGTGTGTTTGTGTATGCCAGCAGTGACAGGTCACAGGGACGACTGTCCTATTTCAATTTTATTATGTGTGTTTGACAAATGAGATTAAGCACTTATAAGGTTCACACACACACACACACACACACACACACACACACACACACACACACACACGGCTGACAGAAAAACAAACAGACGATGGAAAGTGAATACACAGCCTGAATAGCAGTGTGAGGCTTACACTGTCCAGATGATGTTTGTCTGTGGATCAATACACATCAAGGCTCCCCTCCTAATCCTGCTGTCACTGACACCCCGCCTGTGTGAGGTTGCACTCACAACACACACACATCTCTAACCAACAGGTGAGGAACTGAACCTCCCTGTTACACACATGCACAAACACACTTCCATATGTTTGAGGTTTCATAAATTAGATTTTTGTGTTTAACAGAAAAAAATGACTGATACTCTTTAGTATCAGTATTACATACACTGATTGTTATGGATGTTTAAATATGACTAATGTTCACATAGCTGGTGATACATCAGTGTAAAGAAAAGTGAAGAGTCTGATTAAACCTGCAGTTAGAGCAGCCTTCGCTAAGCCATTGATTTGGTTTGTGTCTCACAGCCTTATGAACCAAATCAAGCAGTGAGGCTCAAAGGTTCAGAATAACTGCTGCACCCAGATCTGAGCTGGAGGAGCCTGAGGGGGCGATTTGGGTTTCACTGTGGAGCACAGAGGGATGGAAAAAAAAGGGAATCTAGTGACCTAGGTAGAACTGGAGTGTGTGTGTGTGTGTGGCAGTGAGTGTGTGTGTGTGTTTGGGGGGGGGGGGGGGGGGGGGGGAGGGGTGTAGAGAAGCCTGGCCTGGGGGCAGCAGTAAATAAACAAGAGGCAGCTTAACTATCTACTGTACTGCTGCAGCACATATCGCAGAGTTCCTGCACATTTTACATTTCAAAATTCCAGACTTTTCCACACTCCTCTGTAGATTTTTCAGACCATATTTGACATCTGAGTACAAACAGCTACATGTTTATTATGTAGAAAAGAGTTTTAAAATACAACATGTATGCTATTATGGTAAGAAATAATTGCCAGAAGATTGGCGATACACAGCATTTTATTCAAGCTGCAATGTTTTTCAGTTTTTGTCATATACCTTTAAACAAGTGTATACGTTCACCCCTCCAGTAACATTAGTGATGTTCACAAACAATTCTCACAAAATAGAATAGAGCAGGGCTGCAACTAATGATTCTTTTCATTATCCATTAATCTGTCGATTATTTCCTCGATTAATCCATTATTAGGTGGTCTATTAAATCTATGTTGATAGTTATATTTCCCTTTGTGACTTTTGAGTTTGAGTTTTGACCCTGTGAGGTTGCTGTAGCTAGTGGGTGTGGAGTGCTGGAACCAGAATAGCAGATTGAATTAGAAATGTGATGTCAGCTGTTTTGTTTTCACAGATCAGAGGAAACATGTGCCTGAAAGTATGAGCACACATTTTATTTTCAGAACTTGAGGTAAAAATGTTGAGATAATTTTACCACAATCACAATATTAATGTCTTTTAGCGTGTCGATGGGAATTCTCATTATGTTTTAGCACAGAGCTAATGGACTAAATGCTAGTAACTCATATTTGTATAAAATCAATTCAGGAATCCAAAAACAGAGACAGGAAGAATCACGAATTTTAATCTAAGCAAATTTTTTTCCCACCCCTATTCATAGCTAGACTAAACTATACTGCCACTAACAGCTATGGTATGTCAGAGGGAAACTGTAGAGTTAGACACTGTAAACCTTTCTTTGCACAAACTGCATTCTCAGTCAAAGCTACAACCTCCTGAATCCTCCACCTGCCAGTTTTAAGAAGATTGAAGATTTCAATAACGTGATGGGTTTGTCAGCTGTATTACCCAGGCTGATTACTCTATGGACTGTTTTTTAAGATTTTAACAAATGCTTGAACTGTCAATTCCCATCATTTTCCCTTTTTCCTTGCTTTTTCATATGTATAAGAACTCTGACACCTACAGAGAATGGAGAGAGGCAGGCAGGGTGGGGTGTGTGTGTGTGTGTGTGTGTGTGTGTGCGTGGTGTGTGTGTGGACGTGTATTACTTATTGTTGTGGGGACACAAATCTGTTTACACACTCACATTGTGGGGTCTCGCCTACTTTATGGGGACAAATTGCAAGTCCCCATGAGGTAAATCATTAAATTTTAGGGTGAAGACTTGAGTCAGGGTTAGGGTAAGGTTAGGTTTAGGATAAGGTCAGGGTCAGGGTTAGGTTTAGGCAGGGACTTGTGATGGGTAGGGTCAGGATAAGTCTCCAGGAAATGAATGTAAGTTAATGTAATGTCCCCAGAAGTGATGGAAACACGGTTGTGTGTGTGTGGTGTGTGTGTGTGTGTGTGTGTGTGTGTGTGTGGGACATACCCGAGGTTGAGGTGTTTGAGCTTCTGAAGACTGCTGATCTGAGTTGGCAGCTCTTCAATCTGGTTGTTAAACATATTGAGGACCTCCACATTCTTCAGCTCAGAGATGTTGGCAGGCACCGCTGGAACACACACACACACACAGTCACACACTTCTCCAACATGTTCATAGCTTTATATCTCCAGCTAATACATCTCACAGAGTGTGGTTAACACTCATCAACAGCCTGTATTCCTGACAAGCAGCTCATCATCATTAGCCGCAGGGTCCTGACAAACCTCACGTAATTAATAACTCCATTAGCTGCTGCGTCGGCCGCAGCTCCACATGTTGACATTTGAACAGCATAGATTGCAGTTTGTCTCTTCACTTCCAGTTACAGTTTTATTCCCCCTGGTGTGTGGACACGGAGGCGGACACAGATCAATGGGCTGATAACAAAGAGCAGCCAGTTTATCAGATTATCAGGCTGATCAATGGAAGAAGAGAGATGGAGGCAGTGGAAGGAAGAGTAAAACCGGCCAGGCCCTGACCTGAATGCTGCCAGGAGATGAGTGGTGGAGAGCTGACGCCTGCGCATACTGATACTATATCAGCTGGACCTGTGTGTGTGTGTGTGTCTGTGTATGCGTGCACATGCATGTGCTTATGTGTGGCATCATAACACATTTTTAACCTTCTTGTAATCGCTGACATTATAGTAAAGAATTTGTATAAGTTCTTTACTTTTTCTATGGACAGTATAATTTTGAGAAGTAATTTGCATTTTTTCCTTTGAACATTATTTTATCTAGCAAAGGTAACAGTGCTTTTATTTTTAAGTTTCAGTTAAAGGGATAGTTCACCCAACAATTCAAATTCAGTTATTATCAACTGACACTCATGCTGATTAAAGGTCGGCTTCAGTTTTTTTAGTCCACAAAACACTGGAGGTGAACCATCCCTTTAATTAAATATCAACAATATTTTCTACATATTCATTTAGAAAATCTAGTCAAATTTCAGTATGTTTAAAAGCTGTAAAGATCAGCCATTTAAAAACATGAGAGCCTGTGTTTCAGTTTTAGGTACACCGTTACAAACACAGCATTGCACAGGATGCATAGCACCCAGCAGTGTTCAGTGAAAGTCAGTCAGTCACTGGTTTGTAAGTAAGTTTCAAGTCTTGAATTCCAAGACTAACCAGTCCCAAGTCGAGTCCCAAGGTCTGAACCTTGTGTTTCAAGTCCTGAGTAAGTCTTTACGTGCCCTTCACTTAATTTAATATCATTTTAAATTTCTAAGTAGGGCAGAGTAACAGTTAGTAAATTTACACAAATAAAATATTTTAAATTGCATTTATGACTTTTAAATAAAATCTACAACATTTTAAATTAGGTGTGTTTAATTGCAATTATTTGTATGACAGTTCATCTACATAACTGGTGAAGGCAGTTGTTATTTTAGCACTGAAATCAAATGGTTAAAACATACATAGTTCATGGTGTGTGTGTGTGTGTGTGTGTGTGTGTGTGTGTGTGTGTGTGTGTGTGTGTGTGTGTGTCAGCAAACACAGGTTGGATGGTGAAATATGGCAGGCATATCTACATGATAGATGACAGAAATACACTCATTAATGTGGGAAAAGGAAGTGCAGCAACTCAATCAATGCAGTCCTTGAGACGGGTCACCAAGCTGGATCAGCCGGACTGCAATCGCAGAAGAGAGCTGGAATAAGAGCTAAGCTAACTTGGCTTAGACTTGAGACAGGGAGCCAGAGAGAGATGCATCGTCGCTGATGATTCTTCATCAGCCCACATCCTCCTCCTCAAACCCCCACAGAACAAATGGAGGTGCAGTGGTATCTGACAAGTTTGGATGGAGGTAAAGTTACTGCAGCTAGTAAGCTAGAGTTAGTTAGCCAGTATATAGAGCTGTAGACTGTACTGTTTATAATATCCCAACAATCCCCACAAAGAGCAAGCACAGACAGCAGGGACGAGGAAAAACTTCCGGTGACATCTGGTCTAGTCGGAGTGCACTGGGTCACATTTAACAAAGCTCATCATGTCTAAACGCACCGTCTGGTCCTGATGGCAGTGTTGCAGGTGGGCTGAAGACACCCAACCTGTTCAGATGTCCCAGTATCAGAATGAAACAGGGACACAGCAGCCCTGAAGGCCAGGTCACAGTGCCAGTGCTTACAGATAGATGGTCTGTGTTGTGTCTGAGAGTCAGTAAAGAGCTGCTGGTTTTAAAGGTCCCGCTGGTTCACAGAGGATGTCAGAAATCAATTTCATTTAGCTGCCCTCTGTCTCTCTGTGGGCCAGTGACCAGAGCTCAATCAATGGAACACCACAACCTTGTACCCAGGTGGACAAACCTACAGTATTTATAAGGTCCTCTACACAATATATGATATTGATTTCCATACAGGCTGCTCAGCCCTGATGTGTGTTAGTGTGAGCCGGATAGCTGCTGGATTATCAGTCTGTATGTTGGTGTGTGTGAGGAGGAGAGGCCCCGCAGCCCTGCATGGAGGTAATGACATGACAGGTGACATGTAGTGTTGGTATCTGATTGGAAATGACTACAGAGACACAATATGACAACAAAGGGGAACAAAACAAGCACAAAGACACAAAAAATTAATACAAAGCAACCACAAAGAGATTCAAATGACCACAAGGAGACACAGAAACAACATCAGAGAAGCAAAGTGACCACAAAGGAAAAAAATGACCAGAAAATGAAAAAAAACAACCAGAAAGAGAAAAAAAAAACAGAGAGACCAAAAACAACCACAAAGAGACACAAAAAAGATCACAAAGGCAAAAAAAATTAAAAAAAAAAAGAGGATGAAGAAAATGAAAAACAACTACAAGGGGACACGAGTGACTTCAAAGAGAAAAAAACTACTACAAAGAGACTCGTGATGACTACAAAAACTTGCTAAAAAAAACTACAAACAAGCTGTTTTTGTGCCTGAAATTTGTAGAGTTCTGGTTAAAGCTACTACAAGGAGTTTAACTCATTATGTAACAATCTCACTTTATTACTGATGCCTTTATGCAGCTTACATAAGAAAACAAGACCTTCCAAAAGAAGACCGGCTCTTTCTAAACAGTTATTGTTAATGTCTGCCAGTGGGCTGGATTCTCCTTTGTCACAAACAAAGTTACAGTGAGAGGTTTCTGAAGGGTGGAATGTCAGAAAAGGTTTGGGTACCACTTCTTTAAGACGAGAACAATAGGTTGTACACAATTACAAATGTTTTAACCGCAATTATTAATTAGACACTTTCATACACTGCACATTAGACAACATATCATTTTAACACATGTATTGACAGCTGGTGGAGCTGAATTAGCATGTGCAACTTTCATGGCACAGATATCGCAAAGCAGTTATGATAATCATGATAACACTGCAGTTAAACATTTTTACCGTGTTCAATTTTTGTGACCAGATGTTACACACCTCGCAAAATGGATTCTCACGTGATCTAGTGACCTCACAATCCAGCTGCCTCCCAAGGTAAGGAAAACTGTCATAGCATAACAAACAACATTACTCATAAAATGAGTTTTAAAAGTTTACTTTAGCCATCAGGGGTTAAAACAAATCACAAACTGAACCACTGACATGATTTTTTATCACAGTATCACAATAATGTTTTTGAGAACCAATACAGTATCACAGAACATGATGTCGCAATAATCAAGTGTATGGATATTTTCTTACCTCTGTCAGAGATGATAAAACACAGACTGGGCTGACCTCAGGTCTCCTGCAACTACCAATTGCTAGCAAACTATTTTTCACATTTTCAATTACATTACTACATCATATGATGTTAACTAGATTGTTTGAGGGGTTAGTGAAAATTCAGAGTTGAGTCATAAGTTTAATTCAGGTTCTCAGGCAAACGTCAAAACAATACACCTACGTGAGTGACTGACCATTAATGAGTGGATGAGCTGGAGGTCGTTTACATTCACTGTAGGACTGTTAATGTGCCACTGGAATATTTTTCAGATGAGGAAGTAACCATTTAGCAAATCTTTGTGTCCCAGGTGCTTTTTTTTTTTTTACTATCCCCATGACAACAGCACACCCTAAATGTCAAATGATGTTCCAGGGGCCCACTGCCTCGTAATCCATCCCCACAGTGCAGCTGGATACATAGGTGGTTTTGTCATATGGCATAGGTAGGCAATTGCCAGGGGCCTCGCCCACCAGCGGGGCCTCGTGAATTTGTCACTACATACACACGCATCACGCGTTGTGTGAGAGAGAGAGATTTCTGCCAATATGATGGGGAAAAAAAAGATCCTGTAAGTCACTGCAATGTGAATTTTCCTCGAAAGAATGAGTTATTATCTCAAAATTGTGATTTAGTATTTCAAAATACTGAGCTAGTATCTCAAAATAATGACTTATTAACATAAGTCACTGTTTTGAGATTCTAACTCAATATTCTGCAATACTAAATTGTTATTTTGAGATAGTGAGTTATTATTTTGGGAAAGATTCACATTATAACAACTTACTGTACAGGAAGTAATAATTCATTACATTGAGAGACATTGAGATACTAAATAATTATTTAGAAATACTAAATCATTATTTTGAGATAAGACAGTGTTTATCACATATTTCTTTTGAGATAAATTGTTGCTAATAAGTATAGGTAGAGATATAGATTATCCTGGCCATTTAAATGAATACAAAAATATGAATAGTGCACACCATTTAGGAAGACAACTTTCTCAGCACCCTCCAGTTGTGCATATTATATAAATTAATATATAAAATGATTATTAGTCTTACTTATTGGAGAAGAATATATAATTGGACTACAGTTATTAATGCATACATGTGTTCATCAGTTTAATGTTGCAGCTGGTAAATGTGGAGCTGATTTGAAATACTTTATACCGCAGATTTCTGGGTAGTTTAATGACACACCATCATTGAGTTGTTGTTTATATTTTGGATTGTTAATCTCAATCTACAAAGTAGAGTAGAAGTATAAAGTAACAGAAACTGAAAATAGTCAAGTAAAGTACCTCATTGTTGTTTTTCAGTTCAGTACTTTAGTAAATGTACTCACTTATGTTACACCACTGCTGAAAGCTGAGGAGTTCAATCATTTAGTAGAGGAGATCAGACAACAGCTCAAAGTTTGGGCCCTTTAGTTGTGTGGCTTTGTTAAATGAAAAGAGCTGCCTCCAAATAGTTTGTGTTCACTAGCTGTGATTGTGTTAATGGAGAAGGGCCTCGTATTTGGTTTTGCCTGGGGCCTCCAAATCACTAAAAGCGCCCCTGGCTGTATATGTAGGATGACCAAATGATCCTGGATAAGCTGGAAGAGAGGAAGAGATACAACACAACACACCGTGATATTTCCTGCCACTTTCAGGGGCTGCCGGCAGGGTGGGACAGCTGAGACATCCTTTACAAGGTTAAAGTTACTGAGTATACCTTGAGAGTGCCTGCAGGTGAGCACGCCAATTATGTTATCCCCATTTCTGTCTGATCTGAGCTATAAATAACTGGCAGAGTGAGATGTGTGTAATCTTTTCATCTTCAGCAGCAGATTAGAAAACACATCAGGAGGTGAGCATGTCAGTGAATCAGCGAGCACTGACGTGCACCTCAAAAAGTGTTTCATCTGAATTAAATAAAAATCAAACATCCATGCTAACCAGTTCTTTGTTTGTTTTTGGTGTTAAGACGTCCATGTCTGAGATTTTTGCTTCTAACACTAAATGATCCAATCATTTTATAATAATGAAAATACTTTTACTGTCCTGACAAAGTTTCCAACAACTGAACAAGTAACAAAGCACTGACAAAATAAAGACTGGAGTCACAGTGGAGAGAAGAGAGAAAAGTGGTTTATGAATCTTTAGTGAAATAGTTTGTTTTGGCACACCATCAGTTCCAGTTTTAACTGAATTTCTTAAGTTCACTGCCATGAGCTCTGCTTTCCCAGAAAATAAGTAAGTAAATAAGACAAAAAAAGACTAGACTGTTCCTAATATTATAGTTTTATAATAATGTATTGCTAATAATTATCTAGGGCTGGCCAATATATCAATATTATATTGTATTGTGACATGAGACTAAATATCGTGATAGACTTTGGATATCATTATAGCACGACATGGCATAAGTTTAGTTATGTGATGTAATTTTCTGAACCTACACTGTTCTAGCTGTTCTATTATTTGCCTTTATCCACATCACTGATGATTATTTATCAAAAAATCTCTTTGGGTTAATATTTTGTGAAAGTCATTCTTACGATATTGTCACAAAATCAATGTATTTGGTCAAAAATGTTGTGATTTTTAATGATTTTATCACCTCAGCCGCCTCCATCCCTTGGAGTGCACAACATGTAGTCTGTCACAACAAACATGATAAATAATTATTGATACTGACTGATTGTGGTAGGTTTCTCAGCTATATCACACATTTCATTTTCATTTTCAGCATTCAAATGGCCCAGAAATTATATTCACACACAACCAAAACTTGACTTACAGTACCAATCAAAAGTTTGGACACACTTCTCATTCAATGTTTTTTTCTTTGTTTTTATTTATATCTGAAAAGTTTCCGGTTATACCAACAGAGCAAAACTGTCATCAAAGCAAAAGGTGGCAACTTTGAAGAATCTAAGATATCAAAGACTAAAAACTTTTGCACACTTGTAGTTGACAAGTGTGTAGGAGAAGAGCATGGTAAAACAACAATAAAAAGCAAAAACACTCTCACACTGTCTTCTGTACTTGCAAGAAAAGATTTGTTCACAACGTTATTAAACATGTGAGTATTTTACAGTTTAGAGTCTTAAAAAGCCTTGATTTCAATTTTTTCCTTACTTTGTTTTTTCTTATTTTTATTCCATATAATTTTATATTTTATAGTTTTGATGTCTCCTGTATTCATCTACAATGTAGATGAAAATAATAAAAATAAATAAAAAGCACTGAATGAAATGACATGTCCAAACCTTTGACTGGTACTGTCGTTATTCTGTTATTTAAATGTTGTTTCCTAACACAGTTCAAACACTGATCAGTGTGAGTGTGTTGATGGGTCTGTGGTGACCTCTGCTGGTGAAAAACAACATTACATCACTTCATTCCAATCAGCTGCTGTTCAGAATGTCCACTCAATATGGACAGAAGTTCTGTTTCACAGCACGTGAGCTGCCATATTCACAACAGAACCAAACTGTTTCACTCAGGTGTAAATCATCAGTCATGTACATGTGAATGTTGTGCAGAACAGAGCCAACAAGTCCAGGGCAGACAGTGATAAATCAGTGGGGACCACCTCAAGCAGCTCAGCAGGACGTCCTTACACGGCTGCACCGTCACAACATCTGACCAGGGGTCAGCACTCAGCAACAACATTCAGCACCATAAGATCCCTGCTGCTCCACTCTGAACACAGGATCCAACAACACAGCCAACACCACACACAGAGTTATGGTCTCCACCCCTTTACATCTCCTACTAACACCTGATACAGCTCCATCCACTGAAGAAGAGAATTTAGCTGGGGATGCACAATAAACATTATTTATTATTCCAATAATTTAATTATAGCAGATAAATATTGGTTATAAGTATATTTGTAAAGTTTAAAAGTTGCAACATTTCAAGAGTCACAATTGTTCTCTGTCTGTGTTGTAACAGTGATATCAGTTAGATTTGGTTCAGTCAGAGCTGTGGAATAATGTCCATTAATCTGTCAATTATCTTCTCAGTTAATGGATTAGTTGTTCGGTCCATAAAATGTCAGAAAATGGTAAAAAAAAAAAGAAAAGTCTAAGATGACGTCCTCAAATGTCTTGTTTTGTCCACAACTCAAAGATATTCACTTTACTGTCAGAGAGGAGTAAAGGAACCAGAAAATATTCATATTTAAGAAACTGAAATCAGAGAATTTGGACATTTTTTATTTAAAAAATGACACAAAACAATTAATCCATTATCAAAATAGTTGTTACAGCTCTAAATAATTCAGCCATCTTTGCTCACTACATTTGAGCCTTTCTTACCCTCTATACACTACAGGTTATATTAACTTCTTTTTAAAATATAAAAATGTGAAGTCGCATTTTATTGGCTGAACAAAATCCATATGATGCATTCCTACATACGGCAGTGAGAGACGCTGGCGTTCAGACAGGTGACTGTCTGCCTCTCAGCAGCCATTCAGACAGGAAGCTGCCTCGTATTAAAACCATACAGGGTTGGGACTTGTCGCTTCAGGTATACAGGACACTCAGTGCCAGTTTGAGTGACAGATCCACGTATTCTATGGGTTCTCAAACAGAAAGCACAGCACAGCAGTTTGCAGTGCTCACAGACAGGGCTTTTACTACTCCTGAAAGTTATCACTGCACCAACTATTTTAGCTCATGTCAGCCACACAGGCCTGGTGTTTACTGGGGTTATTTTATATCACGTCTCACTTAATTTTCCTTCTGACTGAGAATCCTCACACTCACCAAACTGCACTGTTGTACTGTAAAAAAAGCTTATTTGCTTTCATTGATTTAACAAGTGCAGCATCTACACACTATGATAGTGGTATGGGTGGTATGCACCTTTAAAGTTATCTTGTAATTTGTCAATAAAAACACAAAGAAGATGAAAAAACAAGAACAAGAAGAAAAAGAAGAACAAAAAGAACAAGAAGAAATAGAACAAGAACAAGAAAAACAAAAAGAACATGAATAAAAAGAAAAGGAACTAGAAGAAAAAGATCAAGAAGAAGAAAAGAAGAAAAAGAACAAGATGCTGAACAGCTTTGGCTAAATTTGCTCTATTAAAGCCAAAGCATATTTGTAATTTATAAGTTAGTATGAGTTGTCTAAAACCACTAAGTGAACATTTGAAGAGTTGGAAGTGCTCTTTGTTTTGTTGTCATAGTGACGTCAGTTAGGTTTGGTTCATTCGGAGCAGACAAATATTAAAGAAAGACAGACAGGAGACAGGAGGCGGTGTTAGACTTCAGGAGAACAGGGATGTTATTGAGCCCATTAACATTCTGGGGGTGCAGGTGGAATTGGTGGATGTATACAAATATGCTGGACTGGACTGGAACAACCAGGTTGTTTACAGGAGAGGACAGAGCAGACTGAGACTCAGGATTTGAAGTCTTTCTTGATTTTGTAAAGTTGAGTTTTAAGTCTTAAATTTGTTATTCATTGCATTTAATCACTCACTCAAAAAAATCAAAAATTCAAAAATCAAAATCAACACTCTCATTCCAATTTTTTGGTGAATATTATTATTATTATTATTATTATTTAAGGATTTATATATAAGAAATATAGTTAATGTATGAAACGCTTCTGTTTGTCTTTTTTTTTTTTTTTTTTTGAATTTCAAACAATTAGTAGATGCTTCCAGAATTGAGACTGAATTCATTAATTGATTATCGTTTTCACTTTATTAAGACGGTGCCTTATAAAGAGGTGATTTTAAGTTATATTCTGCAAGTGCTGTTGTTGATTTTCTGATCACTCAACTTCATCTAATGTACAGATAACTCTGGTGCCCCATTGAGGCTTATTAATTATGATTAAATGTTTTGGTCTTCTTTAAATCACTCTTGCTACACATGTGACACAGCTCCTGCTCAGTGTGGAGAGTGATGTCATGGCTGCACTGACTCTTTTCACTGTCTGACACTCTGAGCTGGTGTGTGAGGACGGAGGGAGGGAGCGGCTTACCTGTGAGCTTGTTGTGACTGAGGACCAGCTGAGTGATGTTGGACAGAGTGACTGAAACGACACAGAGCATCAAATCAACACAGCACTCTGTTTACTCAGGCAATTAACTAACAAATACACAACATATCAACAGGACCACAATCAATGATATACTACCAGGGAAGTGATTCTTTTTTTTTTTTAACTAATATAAAAAGTGTAACATGACTTAAGTAATAACAGGATTCCCATTATCAAAACCATTACAATAGCTAAATAGTATACTGTATTTATTACTTGGCTTTGTTAAATACTTGATTCTGATTGGCCGATTACAGTATTCTACGGTCTGTTATTCCTCTATAGCAGACCGTTGCTATGAAGAACAGGCCATTGCAATGGACACAGTTCACAGACTCTAAAGGAGCAATAAAATCATTTTTAAAATCAACATTTGTGTCAGTTTATTGACTTATTTTGGTGAGTAATCTTGTAATAAGCAGGATAGTGTACAGCGAGCAGGTCATTACTGTGAAATAAACCCTTTCAGGGTAATGGCTGCACTACAAAGCAAGATTAATGTGTTAGCGAGGTATGTTAAGTCTAAAGTCAGAGTTTTCTGTGACACAAAGGTGGCTCTCTTTCAACCTGCTAGATCACCATGGTAACTGATGCTGAACTCATAACCTGGTCGGGAGCAGATTATGCTCTGAGTTTCAGATTAAATCGTCTGTACGTTTGTAATATCACCAAAAAAAGCCATGTAATGTAGAAATGTAATATCATGTAATGTAACAGCAGAACAAACTGTCTGCATCACGTTGCCATGGGAACCTCCATTTGGTGATGCAGAATCCTTTTTTTCCCCGTTTGCTTCAGGTCATATTAACTCTTAAACACAGTTTATCATCTGCACACTAAAAGAATGATGAAGCAGCTACAGACACTTTGAACACTGTTTACTATTTAAAGTCTGTTGTGCATTGCTGATATTGCAGCTCAGAGCACTGACTAGAAAACTGATTAGTCTGTCCCATTTATCAGGGAAAATCTTCAACCAGTTACATTCATTTTACTTTGATTTGGCTAAGAACTGAAGTGATCTGCATGTCTGTCATCATGGGACAGTGTCAGACCGACAGCATCATGTTTAAATCTGATGTATGAAGTTTAACTTTTTAATGTGCAGCTGTCATTTTAGAAATAAACAGCAACTTTGTGCAAAAGAGTCACATGACACAAAAGAGTCACATGACACAGCAAACACCCATTTTTATTTGAGTGCACACAGTCTGCAGAAGAAAGCCTGGGTTAAAGTTGATAACCACCATTGTGATACTTGTCATCCCTGACTGGAGGTTTAGGTTTTGTTGAGCCCGCTGCCATCACCCCATCAGGGTTTATTTCACAATAAGGACCTGTTCACTATACATTATTCCTTACATTTACTACCCTGTGGGTGAGACTAAAGCTATTTTTCTCAAAGAATCACGCCTGAAAATCAATCTTTTCTTCATGTTTTGAAAGTAGAAAAAAAGAGCAGATGGCAGTCCTTTCAGAGACAGAAAAATAGGAGTCATTTTATTTTAGCCAGTTCATCAGAGGCTTAAATCAAACCAGAGAATCAAATGTGACACAATATAATTCCTACACTATCAATTTACTTCATTTGACTGTTCCAACAAGGGAACTTTGTTCTCCCAAATATGGAGATTACTGGATTTTCTTAGTTTATTATCATAGTAAACGGAATATCTTTAGATTTTGACAAAACATGACATTTTGAGACATAACTGAGGATGGATATTCAATATTTTCTGACATTTTACAGGGGCTATGGAAAGTGACTTCAGGCAAACAGATTTCTGACCCATTTGTTCAACAAGGCAAGTGAACAACTTTTTGCAGTACAATACATTTTATGATATAGATAAAATCATCAGACAGAAAATATTACTTCAAAAAACACAACAAAAACAGTAAGACTAATGCACTAATGCAGGCCACGGTTTCATTTATCAATGTTGCATATTTGTTGCTTGTTATTTATTCTGGCTGCTGAAGACTTTTGTTTAAGGGCCAAAGCGGAAAAGTGTTCCTTCACTGGCTGATCCTGAGTCTGTCCATAATGCATCCACTCCTGCAGAGCAGCTGCTGCTCAAAGATAACAAGCAGATTACACAGTGCACTGTTCTCCCAAAATATTCTGAGCTCTTTCAAAACAGGAATATCTGCCATTTTCTATGTTTAAACCTCTACTGTAGGAGATTACTGGAAAACAGAATGCAGATTTAATAAAGCCTCTGTAAGACATGATCACCCTGCACCTTCAAACACTCCCATGATCACAGGAGTTCACCTCTCCCGGGGGGCTGTAGTGCTTCAAAAAGACTATCAAGGTACATTTGTAGGTGCAAAGACACATTTCTTTTTAAAGGGACAGTTCACCCCCAAATCAAAAATACATATTATTCCTCTGGACTGTAGTGCTGTTTATCCATGTAGATAGTTTTTGTGCAAGTTGCAGAGTTTTGGAGGTATCAGCCATAGAGATGATTGCCTTCTTTCCAATATAATGAGACTAGTAGAAAGAAAGTAGAATCTACCATAACTGCTTTCTTTCTAGTATAAAGAAAGTACTACTAAAGACTTACCTTTTCACAAAGGCCTTTCCTTAGCCTTTTTTTTTTTTTATATGTTTCATTGTTTTGGTTTGTGTTGTTTTATTAGTTATGCTTCACCGTAGGTTTTATGCTTTCTTTGTAGCACTTTGAGATTTCTTTAATGTAAAGAGCAATATAAATAAAATGTATTATTATTATTATTACTACTTTCTCTTTGGAAGTACTGTTACTTTCTTTTTGCAGTAGCATCTACCAGAACTACTGTCTTTCTACAAGAAAACAAGTAGAATCTACCAGAACTATTTTCTTTTCCCTCTGAAAGTACTGCTACTTTCTTTCTGCAGTAAAATCTACCAGAACTACATTCTTTCTGGGAATCAGAGTTTTGGGATGTTCTGACCATCACGGGACTAGTGCCAACTAGTTCCATTATATCTGAGAGAAGACACACATCTCTGCAGCCGAAATCTCCAAAACTCAGCAGCTCAGACCAAAACAGTATAGATGGATCAACAGCACAACAGGCCAGGGGAAAAAATATGATTGATTTTGGGGCGAACTGTTCCTTTAATTCATTAGTGATAAAAACGGAGTAATATAATATTCTATGATGCGACAGTACTTTGACGTGTGACAGGCCTGCTTCTGTACTTTAACTTCAATAATATTTGTAGTATTTGAGTATTTTACTTGTAATCGAGTGTTTTTAGACCATGGAGTTTTTTTTTTTTTTACACGCAGATGAGGTGTGCTGCGATGACGTCATCAGCAGTGAGACATGTCTGTGTGTTGTGACACGTCTCTGAGGACTCTTCATATCTAGTCAAACTCTTAATAGAACTTGTGAGCGCTTCTAAGAGCAGAGTGAGCGCAGAGACTCTTACACAGTCCCGGGATGTCCAGCATGTTGGAGATCCCTCTGTCGCACATCTCCACCTCCGGGAGGTTCTTGTCCCGACTCTCCTCCACGATCTTCTTCAGAGACTTGGACATGGTTCTGAAAACTCTGGTCCACAAACACACAGCGTGAAACGTTAGTTAGAACAGTGTGCAGTCAGAAGAACGGAACGACAACGACACAACAAACACAACAGACGCGGTAGGAACAGGAGACACGGACACGAGCTGTGTGGAGACAGAGGTGAGGTGTACAGACACTTACCGTTTGTAAAAGACGACTGAAAAACTAAGATATTTGACTCTTTTTGTTCCAGACAGAGACCCAGCTTCCAGCTCACACCCTACCGGAAGTTTATGTGAGAAACACCATCCCATAATAGGACACTTCCTGTTCCTACATCTGTGGTCAGCCACGCCCCCAAAGTGTGGACAGTAAAGCAGCAGCTGCTCACACACAGCTGTCTGTCAGAGGAGGAATGAACTAACTATCACGTTCAAAAATGCAACTTTCAGACACACGAGGACGCAGAGATGTCCATCACTGCCATGAATCTCTCACACATGCCTGTCTGTCCACCAGCTGGACAGACAGGCATGACCACAGGACAACCAGCAGACAGACTTTATAAGCAACCTCTGAAAACACTGGATAAAAGTCAAATTCATTTATTAAGCTTTTAAATTAATAGGATTTTTCTAAACTGGGAAATGTGATTTTTGAGAAGTGGGACGAATCATGTCGTGCCAAAAAAAAAAAAAAAAAAAAAAAATTAATGCCAACACTCTACATGTGTTGGGGTGAAAATTACTCTTTAAGGATTTATATATATATGAAACATATGTAATGTATGACATGTTTTGGTTTGCTTTAATTTTTCTAACTTCTTAACTCAAACAACTTAGAATTGTATTAAAAACTTTAAAGATCTACAACTACCAGTTCCTACTGATAACATAGGTGTAAAAATGTGCTATTATAATCATCTTTGTTTTAAAATTGACTTTTTATGAAAATGTTGGCCCTTTATAATTGTGTCCCAGCTTTACATAAACTGTCAGATTTTTACAAGAACAGGATTTAATCAGGCATAAAAAGGGTTAGCTATGCCCTAAGGACCCCTGTCTCACTTCCTGGCTTAAAAAGGCAGAAATACTGCTCAAGCACTGGTAAACTTTATATTTTTCAACAAATTTCTTAAACAATATTGCTATCAGAATTATGGTTTAAAATGTGTATTTTGATTAGCATTAAGAGAACTCTGAGACACTTTAAAAAATAAAATGGCTGCTCACTACAACTGTTAAAAAATGTAACATTTTGTCAACTCTTTAGGACCTCAACTCTATTAGATTTTCCATCTGACGAAGTTGACGTCTACATTTAATAAAAAAATTTAATCACTAAAAGGTTAGCCTGTTTGAGCTTTTAAAACATTTTTTCCAGAATAATTGGAGAATAAAAATCAAACACCCTCAAAGTACGGTTTTTATCCAAAATCTCAAGACTGAGTTATTAGTTGTGTTTGTATTGTTAAAAAAAAACTTTATAAATCCTTTGTGAAGGACTGGACTGTGTGTATGAAATACTACACTCACTGTACACAAGTCTTTCACTTTATAACTGAAGGATAAAAATCAACCCTACATTTACATTTTTTACAGCTACATTTACTCAAGTACTGACTGTACTTATCTTCAAATTTAAGGAACTTTTACTTTTTACTTGAGTATTTTCTTTTCATGCAGCTTTCTACTTCAACTCCTCTGCATCTCACAGGCAGACACTGTACTTTTTACCCCAATTTGTCTGACAGCTTTAGTTACTAGTTACTTTTCAGATTACACTTGAAGCAAGGTTTGTCGTAGGCAACTGGACTTGATAGAGTTCTTGAAGACGTTTCGCCTCTCATCCAAGAAGCTTCTTCGGTTCTGACTGACTGGTTTGGGAGTTCAGGTATTAAACCTCTGTGTGGTTGTTAACACCTAGAGGGGCATGTGTCTCAAGTGTCCACCCTTCCATTGTGTGGACCTTAGGTTTCACCTGGGGGGAGGTGTGAAAGAGAGTCGTTAAGGTTAACAAAAATGTCCTCTTTTACTCCTCTCTCAAACCATCTGTCTTCCCTGGCCAAAATACGGACATTGCCATCTGCAAAGGAGTGTCCTTTAGCTTTCAGGTGTAGATGGACTGCTGAGTCCTGACCTGAGGAACTGGCTCTCCTGTGTTGAGACATGCGCTTATGCAGTGGTTGTTTTGTCTCCCCAATGTACAGGTCTGTGCACTCCTCACTACACTGGATGGCATAGACTACATTTTCCAGCTTGTGTCTGGGTGTTCTGTCCTTGGGGTGGACAAGCTGGGAAGACAGATGGTTTGAGAGAGGAGTGAAAGAGGCCATTTTTGTTAACCTGGAACAGCCATCTCTCAATAGAGGAGGAGGTCTAAGACACAATTTATCTGCCACATACAATGCAGTTTTAAGATCACTCCCCAGACAGTTGGATACACACCTGAAATCATGTGACTCCAACATGTCACATGGTGGCAGGGACCTTAAAGCGATATTCCACTCCTTGATGATCATCCACTCAGTATGTACTCACCCCTATGCCGATGTGAAGATGGGTGAAGATCTTCAGTTCACAAAACAATCCTGGAGTTTCAGCAGAAAACAGGGTTGCAGCCAAATCCAGTACAATGGCAGTTAATGGAGACCACGGATAAAATGTTAGAAAAAAGAACACAAAACAAACACAAAATGTCTCCATCCTGCTCGTGTGGTGTAATCCAAGTGTCTGTGAGCCGCAACATTAAAATTTAACCACAAAAGACGCCATTTACGCCATGTTTTTAGCCGAAATGTCAACTGTAGCCTTCCAGGTAGCATGTAAAAGACTTCGTATATCTCACAATATTTTCACACATGCATCCATTAAGAGATATACAAAGTCTCGCGATACATCTCGCGAGATATAGTCTTGTGATACATCAACGCCATGTTTACATGCTACCTGGGAGGCTACAGTTGACATTTCGTCTAAAAACATGGTGTAAATGGCGTCTTTTGTGGTTAAATTTTAATGTCGCGGCTCATGGACACTTGGATTACACCACACGAGCAGGATGGAGACATTTTGTGTTTGTTTTGTGTTCTTTTTTTTTTTTGTTTACATTTTATCCGTGGTCACCATTCACTGCTATTGTACTGGATTTGGCTGGAACACTGTTTTCTGCTGAAACTCCAGGATTGTTTTGTGAACTGAAGATCTTCACCCATCCTCACATCAGCATAGGGATGAGTACATATTGAGTGGACTATTATTCTGGGTGGAATATCGCTTTAACGACTCTCATTCACACCTCCCCCGAGGTGACCCTCAAGGTCCACACAATGGAAGGGTGGGCACATGAGCCACATGCCCCTCTAGGTGTTAATGACCACACAGAGGTTTAATACCTGAACTCCCAAACCAGTCAGTCAGAACTGAAGAAGCTTCTTGGATGAGAGGCGAAACGTCTTCAAGAACTCTATCAAGTCCAGTTGCTTACGATAAACCTTGTGACGAATACCATGACCTGGATGACTGAGCACCTTCACAGACCCTTTCAGATTACAATTTTTCATTCCCTTCCTGTCCAGTGAAAACCATGTACCTCCAGAAAACACTTTGTCATATAAAGCCAAGAAACTGCTTCATCTAATCCCTCCTCTGTTCAGATGGATTGTTATTTCATTGTTTAATGTCCCACAGGAAAATAGTTTCTCAAGCTTTTTGGACAGTTGGCAAATTTATCCATAACTTTATAGTTAAAAACATTTTTGAAAAAAAAGATAGCTAATGAATGTACATATGATTTTTAAAAACAACAACAACATTGCATTCACAAAAGTATATGTACAAATAAAAATAAAGAAATAAAAATAAAATAAAATTGTTTTGTTAGATTTTTGCTGCCTCGATCAATTAAGTTAATATTTCATATTTGTATATACATCACTCATATCCCTTTGTTTTATGAATTTCTTTCTTTCTTGATATGAGCATTTCACCCAACCTTATTTCATCATGTATCACTCTTCTGTTGTATTGTCACTGGAGGGTGCTGTTTTTTCATTTGTAGCCAGTCGAAACATTGTAATACAGTTACTGTTCTGGAAGAAGTACTTCTGGTTTGAATATCTAACTTTGAGAACAAGAGCATAAAGGCTCTCACCACCAGAAACACTTGATTGATTGTGGATGTCAATATGGTGACAAAGCCACATCCCCTTGTTTGGCAACACATTTCACACCAGATTGGGACCAAACTACCAAAATACCACAGAGACAGCCGAAGATATTGACCAATCAATAAAATACTAACAAACAGAGTAGGCTACTTACAAGTGAACATAAGCTTATTTGACGATGGAGCAGTAAAAATACAAACTGTTTCACTGAGTGTTGTGAGGATTTATATATTTACAAAATGTTTTCAATGTTTCAGGGTGATACATCATTTCAGAACAAATTAGGACTAATATCCCAGAGAAACCCTCTATGTGCATGATGATACAAGTCAGTAAAATTTTTTGAAATGTTTATTTGTCATAAAATAGACCAAGCAAAAGTAATTTGAAGAAATTTTCCAAAAATATTTTTAGGGTAAACTTTAGGGTGTGTTACTTTAAAGCAACACCATAACATAATGATAAGGAATGAATATAGAGATACTGTTTAAAATTTGAATAAAGTTTACTGATAGTGATGGAAAATATTCAGTTGCCTCACCAGTCGCTTTCCAGTGGCTCCCTGTGGCCTTAGCAAAAAATTAAATGGAAATGAATATTATTTCTTTTTTTTTTTTCATTTTCATTTATCATTGCTGTAGATCTACACTGTAAAAATGAAAAAGTTGAGAAAACTCAAACTTTGAAGGCAATGTATTGCAATAGATTTTTGAGTTTTGAGCCCAACACAAATTCTTAAGTTTTAAAAAGTTTTACCAACTACAAACCTTTTGTTGAGATAATTAACTTTTCTTCTTTGAAAATCTTAAATCTTTGAGTTTTAGAAATCCCAAAAAGTTGTGTTTAAAAAAAAAAACAATCATTAAGTAAATTGATTGAAGTGAAAGTAAATGGTGGTTAAAATTTAAATATTTTCAGTTAAAACCATTTAATTTTCAGGCACCAAATAATAATTACAAATCAGGTTCACAGCTCACTGTGAAATACATTTTTCATGGAGATCACAGCAGAACTGAACAGCACCAAAGACTACATCCTCCAGAGAGATCACACAGCTAAAACTGACTGCCTCAGGTTAAGTGTTCCAGTCTCTTCACCACTGGGTGGCGGTAATGCACCATGTCGTTGTTTGTCAAACTCCATCAGACACCGAGAAGAAGAAGAACAGGAAGCTGTAATGCAGCATGGAGGGTCTGCGGGTGTTGGAGCTGTACAGTGGGATAGGAGGGATGCATTATGCTCTTAAGGGTGAGATGATGCTTTATATGTGCTGACTGTAGCTCGTCCTTGTTTCAGTGGACGTTCTGAATCAATTAGTGAGACATGATCTCTCGGACACGCTGTCCTTCAGTGGGGCTGTGTCCGTAGAAGCATCCACTAGTCTCACTGTTACCCTGTGACTCCGCGTAAACATCTGAATAAAGTCTATAAGATTCTGATTCACAGATTATTGATTTTTATTTTCTCCCTCCAGAGAGTGGCGTACCTTTCCAGGTCGTGGCTGCCGTCGACATAAACACCACAGCGAATCAGATCTACAGACACAACTTCCCAGAAACCCCTCTGTGGAACAAGAGCATAGAGGTGGGTCACAGTGCAGGTCTGACCTGAACAGTGACCGTGTTTACATGCACATTCATTTGTCACTATATGATACAGCGTGTTCGGATTGGATATTCTGAATGAGACCTTATTCTGATTGGATCATATTCTGACTAAGACATCAGGGACACACTGGTATGGTTTTGGTTTTAGGAGCATTCTTTGGACATGTGTCTCAGTTGGAGTTTTTACTGCAGGTTCTAACATACAGTCTTTTGTTTGTTTACAGGCAGATCTGTGCTGTAAACAAACCAAGTAGCCAGCAGTTTGCAGTAGGGCTGCACAATGTGGTTAAAAAGTCATATTGTGATTATTTTTGACTGAAACTGCGGTATGCGATATGATCAGTGGAAATGATCAGTTTTGCATTGCAGTTTTCATGTTCACTGAAAAAAAACAAACATGTTTTCTCTCCTCTGGAGAACAAGATGGGCACGGAAGTGGGAATAGATTTTTCTTTTGACAAAAATTTGTCAAGAATCTGGTTCTGTGATTTGAATATTGCACTTGGTCACTTTTATTGCACTTGTGATTAATTGTGCAGCCCTCATCTGCAAGGCTGGGTACAGACGCTGCAAGATGCTGGTTAAATGAATGAAAAATGGAGGCTGTGTTTGTACGCTCACACAAGTCTGCCACTAGTGAAAAACTGAAAAAAATCCTATTTTTACACAAAGCAGTGTCTGTAAGTAGAGTGTACACTGCTGCGTGTAAACAGGAATATGAGAGAAATGTTCATTTTTGTCAGCCCTGTAAACAGCTTAGTATGAATATTGTCTTTTACAGAATAAGGGCAAAATCCTGAATATTGTGTGCATGTAAACGCAACCGGTGATTCAAACCTCTGCAGGTCGGTTTGTCTGTTGTCCCATGTCAGACTGAAAACCTTGTCACAATGTTTCACTGCCTTCATGCCCAGAGAGGCTAATTAAATTATTACATTATTACTGTTTATTTTTCTATCATTTTAATGTTTAAACCTTTTCAAACTTGACTAGTTCAGTCATGTTATTTCATTTTTCAGGGCATTACACTAGATGACTTCAATAAATTATCTTTTGACATGATTGTGATGAGTCCTCCCTGCCAGCCTTTCACCAGGTATGTCTTCTCTGCTCTGCTCTATGTTGCATCTTATTGTAGAACCTCAGCAGAGGTTAGATAGACCGCTGACCTGTCCAGGAGCCCGCAGATAGTTTTAGCAGTTAGATCAGACAGCCCGACTCAAGTCTGTAGACATGGTGTACTCATCCATTTCTTATACCTGTTGCCACAGCAAATCTAATCTACAGACACAATTTCCCAGAAACCCCTGTGTGAACTTAAGTAGAAACCCAAGTATGAGATGTTATTCATAAAACCTTACTCTGATGTGGAAATGATCTTATCTCTAAGCAGAGTTTAGACTTGACTGAAGTGATATTCTTGCTGGTTATGTCGGGGTATTCCAGCTTAAGAAGGGTGGTGAACTTTGCCTCAGCTTTATGAACAGTGTGACAGGAATCATCAGTAAAAGTGGGACAAATTAATAGCAACACACTCTTAAGATTTGTGTTTGGCTTTTTCTGTCACCCAACCTTTTAGTCCACTGAATAACACGCGTTGTGTGGCTTCAGCCTCCTCGACCATCGCTGTGCTGTCATCTTCTAAACAGTTTGTTTTTCTCTTTTGGTCCATGGTTATTCAATGTAAAAAAAAGTTGAGACTGAAAAAAGTTGAAACTCAAGATTTCAAGGCACCTGTCAGAAAAGTTTTGCTGCCCTATTATTTTTACTTTTATTGATTTCATAATTTACTTTTCCTCTTTAGATACACCTGAAACTTTGAGTTTTATAAACCCGAAGAATTCTGTATTTCAAACTTTGTTCACCCTCTTAATCATTATTAGGATGCTTGAAAATTTCACTTAAACAAGTTTACTCATCAGTTTTTGAAATACAAAATGTTTTGTTTCCAAAACTCAAAGTTTCATGTTCATCTAAGAACAAAATTAAATGATTTCAACAAAAGATTATAGGTTGCAAAAACTTTTTTTTGTTTACTCCTTGATGGAACCCTGTATTTTGCGCTGTTATATAGGGGGAAATTGCTGATTGTAAAACAGATCTGTTTCAGTCAGTCACTTCTGACTGCTGAAATGAATCCATGCAGCAGAGTCACTGACTGACTGACTGACTGACTGACTGACTGACTGACTGACTGACTGACTGTGTTCCCCTGGGTTACATTTGTTGTATTCTCAGCTGCAGTACAGGGATACAGCAGCCTGAATGAAGGAATTTATTCATCAAACTGCAACACACCTGAGTGATGCTGTGACTGACATTAGGTTGTTTGACAGTCATAATTTAAAAAAAAAAACTCTTTAATGAATTGCATTATTATTATCTGTGCCGGGCGTAGACTTGCACGGATTACAATTTTTTGGGCCAATCCTGATTTCCGATTTGCAGAGTGCTTGGACGGCCGATACCGATTTTGGCCGATTCCGATTTCATTTTTCCTAAACCACTTCACAGCACACAAGATGTTGCAAAACTTTCTAACTTTCCTTTATTAGAACATTTTAACCAAGATACAACCAGCTTTTCAATAATCATGTCTTTGTTAAAACACACTCTACATTAATAAATAATATATAACTTTTTGTCTACTATATCATCATCATATCATCATCAGCATGTGCTATATTATTCTTAAGATTTTATTTTCATTTGGGGTAGTGTGTGTTTTCTGGCTCCTATTTGCTACTGGCTGAGTACACAGGGTGCTTTTATGATCACAAATCACCTTGAATTCAAGCATGTCTGATTATGAATGCACAATGAAGATGCAAACTGTTGCTGCAACTTTTAGAATCTCAGATAAAATTCCAGGTGAAGCTTAGCATGCTATAAATGTAATCATTAATTGTCGCATACCGAGCACTACTGAAAACAACATGCAGAATACAGTGTACACTAGTGTCGTACGCAGTAAACAGTATGTATGTGGTTTCGAATACAGCTGCAGTTGGCCCGCGGGCTGTAGTTTGGACACCTCTGGATTAGTCGTGCCAAACGTTTTTGGTGTTGTTCCTCCACGACCTACTTTGGCCTCGCAGGTGTTGCATACTGCAAACTTGTGATCCTCTTCACACACTTTAAAAAATTTCCATACGGCCGATATGGTGTAGGTCGCCAAAGCCGTGAGTTGCACATGTGTGTTTGTGCGCTGCTGATGTTACTGACCTGGGCAGGCTGACATAAGGACTGACGTATCCCGCGAGGCATTGTGAGGGTTCAAGGACTGCTCACGCTTTGCAACGCCTTAGCATATAACCGAAAAGAAGAGGCAATGCATTTGCTTAGTGTGTTTTTTTTTCTTTTGCTGCCGCAGCGCGGTGGGAATTTGACCAGCGCTTTAGACCAGCAAATTTTAGACTGACCGGCCGGTCGCAGGTCATGGCCGATCACGTGAAAACCGGCCCGATTCCAAGCATTGCCGATAAATCAGTGCAAGTCTAGCCGGGCGTAAACCTGGAGGGGATCATGCGTTTCGTTATGTGAGCACCTTTTTATCACGCCTGTCCTTTTCTCTACGTTTTAACGTACAATCTTCCACCTCTCCACTCCTGCTGTCTCTTTGTTTGTTCATCATGGTAACTTTTTTCCAAATCAGTCTATTAAATGATCAATTTAAAACAGTTTATTTTCTGTTTTTCTCGGTGCAGGTTGGGGCTTCAGGGTGACATCGCTGACCCCAGAACCAAGAGCTTCCTCTACATCCTTGATCTTCTGCCAAGGTCTGTATTCTCCAGTTGTGCTGCTCAGCCGCAATAAAAATATATTTTTACAGTGAAATCACAGTTTGAATCAGTGCACTTCTCAAGCACAAGAGCTGCTTTTCTAACTTTAATTATTAACAATGTTTTATTAAAGCGTAAAAAAGCTTAGTGAACGTTCAGCTGACAGCTGTTGGAAAATTTCATCAACAATAATTCCAAAGTGTAACATGGTCAGGACTCTGTGTCCTCTGACAAAAATGGTTTCCTTGAGACAGAAGCTCCGCTGCGTATCATTTTGATGTTTGGACAGACAGACAGCGGACTCGTTGTTCTTTGTTGTCTACTTTGCAGTCTTCTTGTTTGTCTCCTACTTCATCATCTCCTTCTCCTTTGTGTTCTTCTTTTTCTTCTTCATCTTTTTCTTATTTTTTATTTTATTCATCTTCCTTTTTGTCATTATGATCTTCTTCATTGTTTCTTTGTCATCGTTGTCACCTTCTTTGTCTTTGTCTTCTTCTTCTTCTTCATCTTCATGTCCTACATCATTTCCTTCTTTGTCTTCTTCTTCGGCTCTTTCTTCATCATTTCTTTCTTCTTTGTCTACATTTCCCCTTTTTTTGTTGTTGTTTTTTTTTTTTGTAGTTTTGTTTTTTTACCCCAGTCAAAAACAGGTGAATTGATGATATTTGTTTTTTTTTCTCTCTCTCTACTAATGTGTTTTGACAACTCAACCGCCATGTTGTGAGGCACACGGTGGTTCTAACTTTAGACGTGTTGGGTTATGGGTGGAGTTGCTATTGTGTTGGCGGGAAAAACAGGGAGAGGCGAAATATCTGCATCACTGTCTGTTCACCGTTATGTCAGATCTTTAATAAACATCAAAACAAGCAAAAAAATAGATTCAACCTTGTTGTCATCACACAGAGTACAAGACTGAGACAACCAGCTGCAGTTGAGCATGTAAGCAGAAGTGAAGTACAGAGTCACGTACAGTGGTAATGTGTATATGTAAAACATATGATCAGATATTTACAGTATGAACAGTATTGACAGTGTGAACAGTGGAATGAATACACTCAGGTGTCTACAGTGAGAACATGTGTAGCAGGCGAGGTGTGAGGTACATTAGCTTTATACATGAGAGCTCAGGTGTGTTCTCTCTGTTGTGGACTGAGGATGGACATGTTACCATGGTTTCTGTCAGTTAACCCTGTCATCCTTTCTCTGTGTGTCCAGGCTGTGCAGGCGGCCCCGCTTCATCCTGCTGGAGAATGTGAAAGGCTTCGACACCTCCTCTGCCAGGTAACTATGGAGAAGAGTTTTACCATTTCACACTTTCTGCTGTTTTCAACATGTGCATGCATACATTTAAAAACCAGAACATTATGAACATTCATTTCTAGCGTAGCTTTTTCGCTGCTGTTCAACCTGCTTTGGATGGTATGATTGTCTACCAGTAACAAAGCGTTAGTGTGATACACTCATGACAGTTATATTTCACAAAACCCGCACTATATGTACCCCAAATAATCTTCAAAATACGATCAGTTCATCATCAATTGTCAAAATGCAGCAGCTGTCTGTGGGATATTGATCCATCCTGTCAGTCTGAACAAAAGAGCCATTAAACTGATATCAGAAGAGCTCAGATCTTTATCATTATAACTATTGAGAAGGTACTGATCGTGTGATTTTGCCAACAAGGAAAGGACTTCTTTGTCTTCTTTGTCATCTCCTAATGTGTTTGTAGTCCTCTGCTTAGTCTTCATCCTCTTCTTCATCTTCATCATCTTCTTTTTCTTTGTGGTCTTCATCTTCTTTGTCTTCTTCTTCGTCTTATCCTTCCTTTTCTTCTTCTCCGTTGATTATTTTTTGTGTTCTTTGTTTTTGTAGTCTTTATCATCTTCTTTGTCTTCGTTGTTGTCTTCTTCGTCACCTTCTTTCTTGTTTGCTTTGTTGTCTACTTTTTGTTCTCTTCTCCTTGATTGTCTTCTTCCTCATCTTCTATTTCTTTGTTGTTTTTTCACCATCTTCTTCTTTGACACTGTTGTCATCTTTTTTGTCTTCCACTTTGTTGTCTCCTTTGTCGTCTTCTTTTTCTTGTTATCTGTATCTAGTCTTCTTCATTTCTTTCTCATCCTCTTCTTCTTTCTTTTATTCTTTTTTGTCGTTATTGTCTTCGTTGTAGTCTTCTTCTTTGTCTCATTTCTTTGTTGTCTTTGTCAACTTCTTTGTTGTCTCCTTCATTGTCTTCTTCCTCGTCTTCCTCTTCATCTTAGTCAACTTCTTCCTCCTTGCTCCTTCATTGGCTCCTTAGTCATCTCCCTCATTGTCTTCTTCTTTGCTTTCTCCTTCCCTGTCTTCTGTGACATGTTCTGATCTCCTCGTGGTGTCCTGCAGAGTGGACACTACAGGGTCTTCAGCCATGTTTAGTAAGATTCCAAACAGTCGGGGGTGAAACATGCTTGGTGACCTGTGACCTGTGAGGGGAAGAAGTGAATACAGCTCATCACTTTGGTGGAAGCTGACAAGCGAGATTACCCATCAGTCACTGCAAGTAAAACAAACAATGGAGCTCACAGAAGAGTTTTATATCTCAGATATTTTTGGATTTGTTTTTAAATTATGATTATTATTTTAATTAATTAAATAAAACAAAATGTTAGAATTAATTATATATATTACAATAATATTGAATTTATATTTAATATATATTATTATATAGTTTACATATAGTAAGTAGTAAGTATAATAAGTATTGTAACTATGTTATCAGATAGTCCCCACCATCAAGGGTGACATAGTACATACTTATAGTTTGTAAATAATTGACATAATATTACATAATAATATGTATATCTGCATAGTATTCATCTCTCTATGAACCCTGCATATTGTAAATTGATCAAATCATATTTATTTACAATTTATGTCCACACGTTAAGTTTTGTAGTGGTATCAGTTTTGGTTGCAGGGTGTTCCAAACTGAGGAATTATGTCAAAGGAAGTTCCCTTAACTTCCATCCTCTGAACAGGGAGCAGGATTTGTGTATGCTGTGGAACGAGACGCAGCTTTTGTCTTCATCATCTTCTTATTATTTTGTATTCTTTATCTTCTTTTATGTCTTTCTCTTCTTTGTTGTCTTTTCTTCTTTGTCTTCATCTTGTTCGTTTATTTCTTTGTCATTGTCGTTTTGTTTTTTTGTTTTTTGTCTTCTTCTCCTCATTATTATTACCAGCAAATATAATAATACCTTGTTGTTGCAAACTCTATGAGGTCTTCTGTTTCTCAACAATGATTTTGGAATCATTTAAAATGTCTTTCCTATTAACCACTGTAATGATGTTCTACATAGGTGAAGACATTTTATTGGAGAATTAATCTATCCTTATATATCTGTGAAGGTTCTCAGTCATCCAGGTCATGGTATTCGTAGCAAGGTTTGTCGTAGGCAACTGGACTTGATAGAGTTCTTGAAGACGTTTCGCCTCTCATCCAAGAAGCTTCTTCAGTTCTGAAGAACAGTCAGAACTGAAGAAGCTTCTGAAGAACAGTCAGAACTGAAGAAGCTTCTTGGATGAGAGGCGAAACGTCTTCAAGAACTCTATCAAGTCCAGTTGCCTACGACAAACCTTGCAACAATCTATCCTTATACTCATTCTCCAGAGAACAGTTGGTGAAAACACTGAAGGAGTGTGGATACACGTACCAGGAGATCATGGTCTCACCTACAAAGGCAAGACAGACACACTGTGACTCTTCATGAAATACATCTGTACTTTGGAAGTCATACATACAGTAGTAAATGATATTATCACTGTTCTGTTCATAAATACAGGTTGGGATCCCAAATTCACGACTTCGTTATTACCTAATTGCTAAGATTTCAACAGAAGAGGTAAGTCCTGCTGACAGTCATCCTGCTGTCATGAAATGGACAAAGAAACAGTTTAGTACTAGCCTCTCGACTGGTCGGATCTGGCCAACTGAAAGGTTCCATGTGGCCTTCAAGGACATCATCAACTCTTAGAAATATTGCAATTAAAATCTAACAGTCAATATCATTTTTCTTACCTTTAAACTTTTATCAAACCTTTATTTTGAAAGGGGTCAGTGCTGTGTTTATTGGCAATGATAAGGAACTGAATCTTTTATATTTAACTGCAACTCTCTTCACTCAGTGTCACACAACCTTATTGTTTATGTTGTTTTTGTTATGTAGTTGCTTCTGTCATTGTGAAGTGTAACCAGCATGACATACTGTAAAACATAAAGTTTTGGACCTTCCCCATGAAAATAGCCCACAATTTATCACATGGAAAATTCAGAAAAGATGAACAACAATAGACGTGCAATACTGTGTTAGCTAGTTATTAGCTCATAGACATTACGTGCTGGGGTACCCTATAAAGAACCTTGATGATGACTTTTCCATTATTTTAGATTGTGTCTGACACACAGCAGCCTGGTCAATTTCTTATGTGGCCCCTCATGAAAAATAACTGCCTACCTCTGCTGTAAACTATTTCTACCAAAGAAGTTGTCTCTGTGTCATGTTATTTTGTAATTTGAGTGAACTAACCCTTGAAAAACAAACTGATTTTGTTGGTTATTTGACCCCACAACACTAGTCTGCACGTGTGTTTATACAAGGACATTGACAAAGTGTCGTTTTAGATTTCAGATGCGTCTCCACATCCTGCTGAGAGTGATCTCACAGAGCAGCCCACAGTCTTGAGTCCTCCCTGTCCAGTTAGCTGCCAGCCAGAGGAGGACGCGCAGACGAGTCACTTCCTGTACAAACTGGAGACGGCAGTGGAAATCCAGAGGAAGATGGATCAGAACAGTGATCTATCTGTGAGGCAGATCCAGGACTTCTTGGAACCACAGACAGAAGTAAACATAGAACACTTTCTTCTTCCTCCTAAAACCCTGCTGAGATACGCTCTGATCCTGGACATCGTTCGGCCCACATGCAGGAGGTCTGTCTGCTTCACCAAAGGGTGGGTCCACTAATTGTCTTCACTTGTCACATTATTATGTTACAGCAACTGCCAAGCTATAGCCAGACGTCTCCACGGTACTCAGAGCTAGAGATGGTCTGACTCCAGTTAATGTTCTATATGGGGGAAAAACTCTTTGGCTTGTTTGTATTTTTTAAACCAATCACAAATCATCTTGGGTACCACTAAGCACAGGACGCAGTGATGGTGACTCTGTGACAGAGTATCGGGGGGGGGGGGGGGGGGGGGGGGGCTTGTTTATGTTCATACTGTTAGAAACCCAAGTGCTAATTTCCCATTTTTAGTGTGTTGGTTTCTAGCTCTGAGTTTGTTGTTGTTTCCTGCAGCCACAGGGGCTTGTAGTGTAGATAGTGGATGCCACGTCACCCCCTGAAACACGCCAGTGACGGGCTTACACTGACATATTTAACATCATGTCATATTTAACAGTTGTATTTAAAATATTTAACAAACAGTATTATTTATTTAAGTATGGTTTCAGTTATACTTTTCTGATAACTTTTTACTTTTTTAAATCAGTGATTGGGCTCCATAAATGTTTTCAAATGACTTGTTTTGTGTGACCAACAATCTAAAAACACTAAAATATTGAGAAAAAAAAAAAGAAAAAAAGATAATAACAGCAAATTTGAAGCCGGAAAGAGATGTGGTAAGACTTGTAAAATGTCACCACATCACATTTATTATAATACAACTATTGATTTTAATGATAATTGTAACTAATAAATAGATATAAATAATATTTATTGTTATTAGAATCTTCTGTCTTACCTCACAGAAGAGCAACAAGAAGAAAACATTTGTGAATCCCAGAAATCAGTGGAAACTGCGTGATCCACAACAAAATAAGATCAATTTCAAAAATTGTGGATACAAAGAAAATAAGAGGAAATTTGTAAATGGTTTCTTGCATGGGGCCCAATGACACACGGACACATGATCTTACCTGATCTAATTAGACAGAGTATAAATCTGGACCGGTCCACTTTAGGCTCTTGGTTGAATCTCTAATCTTTAATCTCAGTGACTCCACAATGTAAATGGGATGTTTGATAAACTGGTGTTAAGGTGATTGCTCAGTAATGCTGTTACTGATTGTGTTCATGTGTTTGACCCACAGCTATGGGCGATATGTGGAGGGGACTGGCTCAGTGCTGCAGTGCTGTGTGGACACAGAGGTAGGTTTTAGTTTCAGTGAAGACGTCAACAAGACTGAACGACGTCTGAGGTGATTGTCTTCATTCATTCAGAGGCACACAGCCCTTCACCTCAGATGTTGTCAGGATCTGCTGTGACATGATCCAGATGCTCTCCGGGTCACAGTCACTGCTCCATTGCTGTTTCACTGTCATCTGTATTATAATAACACCACAATATTCTAAAACACACATCAAACTCAAGGCCTGCAGGTCAGATTCGTCCCGGCACATCATTTTATGTCCCATGAGAGCTTGCAAAGAATGTAACACAACAGTTTTGTTCTGAGTCAAAGAGGTACATTGTCCATAAACTGCATGTAACAGAATGCATCCAGATTTTATCAGCACACTAAAGAACTCTTGCTACCAGATGTCAGTATGCTAAATAGTGTCCCAAAATCATATAGCAAATAAACATTTTGTATTTGAAACCTTGCTTGTAGGCTACATAAACTTAAAGAATGCTCATAATAATGCTAATAATGATAATGATAAGAAGAAGAAGAAGAGGAACAAATTTATCTGTACAGGACCTTTAAAAACAAAGTGTTTTTAAAGTGCTTTGACAGACAAAGCAAAGAGCAGGATACCTCAGAGGCAAAATAACAACAGGAGGCAACACAATAAGGCCGAACTGGAGCAAGAAAAAAATCAGCTAAAATTTAAATAAAACTAAGACACAAACAAAAGACACAAAAACATAGTAAAATAAGACAAAATAGTAAAAAAGAAAAGACCAGGAAAACAAGAAAAACATGACAATAAGAATAAATAAAAATAGAGGCAGGAGATTAGAGACAGTACATGATGTTGTATAGTTCAGTCATTCCCAGAGACTGGGTCAGGACCCACAGGTGGGTCACAGGAGATTTTATTTGGGGCACCAAATAAATAAGACTGTGGAAAAAAATCAGCAAATGTAAGATTTAAAATGTGTATATTGTTTAAGTGATGAGAGGAAAAAAATGAGAGCCTGTTAATTCTGTCAGATGCACTTATTTTGTCTCATTTATGAAGCAGGCTAAAATGTCCTAGATTTGTTTTTGTTTTTTTGTGTTTTACTGATGAGAGAAAATAAAAATAATGTGTATGATTTCAATAAAATATGTCAAGATAATACAAGGGATGCAGAAATGGCAGTTAATATTTATTTATGCACAAATTAACTCTTCCCAAGATTTATTGTTTATTGTAAACTGGATGGCAATGATTTGTCATTTGTAAAAAGTGGGTCCCCAGAAAAAAAGAGACGACATCACATAAAAGCAAGGCCATGAAAATGGGTTAGGTAAAAAGTGATTTATTGTTACTTTGACTTTATTGCATATATTACTTTGTATATTTCCTTTGTTTTTCAGATGTATTTATTTATTTATTTATTTAACAGGGACAGTGCACAGCTACTTAGCCGCACCAGAGCTAGCTATAAGCACATTATGATCTGTAGTCTCTGGGAAGGAAACAGAGAATAATTTCTCTGCTAAAAGACACTATTATATAAAAACAATTACAAAACAGTACATATTCATGACACAATGGCTTCAGTTATAACACTAGCAAAACAATACAATATCAAGTCATGTAATAGTATACACTTGAATGTCTCTGAATTATTTTTCCTGGACTTCTGCCTTCAAAGCTACTTAATTATTATCTGCTTAATTATTAAGTTATTACTGAAACCAGTGACAGATAGAGTGTAACATGATAACAAGTTGACACATTTATAAAGGCTGGTCTTATATTTACAACCATTTTTCAGCCCTTTAAGGAAACCAAACTGGAAGGTTGCCTGGGATGAAACCCGAGTTAGAGACCCCTGTTCTACACATTCAGCTTTAATACATTATCACAAAGAAAACCATGAACAGCATTTTTCATGTGGGTGTGTGTTTCTGCTGTGTGTGCTGTGCAGATGGAGAGTGTGTTTCAAGGTCTGGATCAGTGCTCTGAAGAGGAGAAACTCCAGCGACTGTTAGAACTGAAGCTCCGCTATTTCACTCCCAGAGAAGTGGCCAACCTCATGGGGTTCCCTCCAAGCTTCTGTAAGTCAGAAACCTGTGTCTCTTCTTCAGAACACTGACAGCTTTTTTTAACTGTGTATTTTTGCAGCCACACATACCGAGGGGGCTGCAGCACCCCCTGCTGTCAGCCATCATAACAATCACCCAGCTATTGAAGAGTGTGAGTCTATCTTGAGTGTTATTGGCCACATAAGGTAACATTAATATGCCTTTTCTGTATTTCTTATTACAGCTGCTGTACAGTAATCACTTACAGGCCATCTGTGCAATATGTCACATGTCATCAAGTATGTATTGATCTGGTGATTGTTCTTGTTTCTTGAATAAATCCAGTCACCAGATTGCCCACTAGAATAGGAATTGTCCACCTGTTGTTGAGTGAGGGAGAGGGAGTGTGAGTATGTACAAAGGATGAAGAGATGTGAAACAAAAACTGGTACAAATATGATAATCATGTAGTGACATTCTGTAAACTTGTGTGGTTTATCAGTGATGTACAGTATATAAAGTACACAGCAGAGTGGAGTGCTGACAGTAAGAACCACAGATTTAAACATGACCTGGATCCGTCGCACTCTCTCACTCTCCATTCTTTTGCAGTTTCCATATTTGAGCAGTTTTTATGGGTGTTTTGTTTTCTGGTCGGTATTGTTGTGTAAAACCTTCTTGTCCACCGCTCCCTTACATCAGTTAGCTTTGGCACTGAAGCGCTACCCTTTTAAGAGATGATGAAATTTCAGTGTTTTCTGCCACCCAACCCACAAATCACCAGCTTCACACGTTATAGCAGTACAATAGTAGCACAATAGTCAGGACTGTGCTGTGCTGTCCACCTGGCTGATCGTGCTGCTGGAACAGAGGAACTGTCAGAGTGCACTGCTTCTCCCCAACACAGTAATGGAAGGATCGAGGCTATGAAAATAACAGAAATTGTTCCAAATGTGTTCCTTATTGTTGAATAGCAGCAAAACAAGTAAACTGTCATCAAAGGCAAAAACTCTGTGTCTCACATTTTCTATCTTCTCATTCTCACCCTCTTTTCCCTTCAGAGTTAACAGTTTCAGGATTTAACCAGTTTTGTCATGCTCTGAGCACTGATCAGCTGAGCTGAAACAGTGCACTGGATGCACTGCTGCACACCACTGCAGCCAGCATATGTGTGCGTGTTTGAGTATTTCTGGAAGTTATTAATAACTTACCCCAACCGCTGCTTTATTACTTCACCTGCCTACCTGAATCTGTGGTGTTTACAGATAAGTCAAGCCAACCCACCTAACCTGCAGGTTAACTCGTGCATCACTATGATAGCATAGTACTTTACAGCAACTTAACTTTCACTGTGCCAAAAAACACCTCCTAATACCTTTTGTTTTTAAAGTCTTCACTACTTACTACACACTTTACATGAGTCTGTTCAGACAGGGATGCAAACTGCAAGTAGTTGGCGGAGGCATACGACTGCGTGACACTTGCTCTAGTTTTTTTTTTTGGAGACCTCCAGTAATTTGTAATAACTGCAGAGGTCGTCTGTGATATTAAACTTGTGTGAATCTGCCAGGTCCAAAATTTGTAAAGTGATTATTCCACTGCAAACTACCCACCATATTTGGCCAAAAACAGAGGTCATGACATTATTAGTCCCGTGAAAATCAGAATCCTGGTTATTTGGGGTCACATATTGTTGTTTTTTGTTGTTGTTGTTGTTGTTGTTGTGTTTTCTCTGTGCATTTTTCTGCTTCTTTACCTGTTGACAATTGTGGACACTGCAGTAGCGATTTGATAGAAATCCTTTGATTGGATTTTGGTTGCAAATGGAGACCCTTTCACAGAAGTTCTGTACAGAGGGCCACAGAGCAAGAGGTCTCTGTGAATATTTTCCAAAATCTTGTGGTTATCCATGATTTGATCAGTCGTGTCTTTGAGTGTCCAGTTCCTGTTTTAGCAGCCGTTGCTCTATCTGAAGGATAATATCTGTAAATCTGAGTAAAATACAGAGTGTGCTTGTCCTGAGCAAATGAGCTGCACAAAACAGACGTTGAGGGGAGTCATTTCTAAATCACACGCAAATAAGCTGTAAGATGACTATTGCTCCATCCTTTTGTCATATTCTAGTTTAAATGTGATATTGAGCTTTTTTATACTACTGGAGGGAATACCTACCCAAGTGTTAACATACTCTCTTCATTTTATTTTCATGTCTTTTGCAGCCTTTCCCAAGCAGATTCCCACCAAGCAGCAGTACAAAGTTCTAGGAAACAGCCTGAATGTTGTGGTGGTGGCCAGACTGCTGCAGCTGCTGCTGTCCTAACACTCAGGACACACTGGAGGAGGAGACAATCTTATCTGCTATTGTGGATTATATTACAGACTGATCTCTGTCCAATGGCTGTGAAAATGTACAGCTTTTTGTTTGGGATGTTCACAATGTAAGTTGTGTACTTTGTTACATGTCAAACATGTTTCGGACAGCACAGGCATTCAGCTCAACTTGAACATGTTTGTTTTTTATGAAGACAATGATATATAGTATATATATATATATATTATTAATAATTCAAATAAAAACAAAAAAAAAAAGACCTGTAAAGCTCTCTTTTGTTACCTGATCAGCACAATCTATCGGTGCGTATCTGCGTACACTATTTAAAAGTAGCTTTCGTATTTCATTCATGAAGGCTCCTGTTGGACTGTATATGTGGCACCCACACAGGGATAATAGTTTTGCACATATTTTCTTTCTGGCCTGTTGTTGTTCAGGGACGCCCAGTGCTACGTTCAATCCAATGGCCATATTTAGAAAAAATCAACTTTTACGTAATGGCTATATTTCTATCTTCTCCTTCCGATGAGATACGCAGCAACAAGAGGCAACTTTTAGAAAGATTGTCTTCTTTTTACTACTGTTGTTGGCCAGTGTTCATCTAAACCCTGACCCAACCCCACAACTGAGAGGGAGCATCCAGATGTGCTTCTTCAGTGCAGACAGTGTTTTAGACTGCAGACTCCCAGCAGCACATCTCAGTCATGCCAACTGTTAATCTCCCATTCTCCCCAAAACTTCTCAGTGACACTTGGACTACACCTGCAAGTATCAGCCTTACCAGGGCTGTGTGATGGGGACCTGCAGTGGCTGCAGCGGGCTGCCTCCCTGCCGGTAGGGATGGGCATTTCAAGCCATAATGCTATTCGATATTCACTATTTGACAATTATTCAAAGAATGGACCCCCTGCACCCCCTTATTCTATTAGAATATTTGAAAATCATGACCCATCCCTGGTGTGTGTTGGTGGCTGTCACGTCTAGCATGCTAATGGATACAAACAAGCATGGGGTGGGACCTATACTAGGGATCACTCCACCCATGGGTAACACAAACTCACTTCTTGATTTTACTGAGACAGTTCTGAAAGGGCACCAAACTGCTCTGAGATCTGTGAGGATCTACTGTGGATCATGAACCACGCAGTGATGAAGACAAGACTTTTAGCTTCAAAGTGTGAACCACACAAAGGTTATTTGAGATTGTGAATCTAAACTTAAAAGCATACTTGGTGATCACCTAAATCTTCAAAGTATACTAGTCAAAATAGACCAAAAACAAAATCAGTAAGTCATTCCATCAAACTTAACAAATATTCCAGGATGTACTTGTTTTTGGAAAGACAGAGCAATAGGGAGCGCTTGTATGTTTGGGTTCTTTCACCCCAAATTAATTTCAGTGTTGCTGTTTTGTACAACAAACCTTCACACAATGTAAGCTTTAATGAGGAATTGAAAAAAACCTCTGACAATATGTAATCATTTTTCTGAATTTCTTTTGTTTTGGGATAACAGTATCTACTGTATGGATAAAAGGTGCTACAGAGGAAATCGAAAACGTTTATGAAAAAAATCAATTTTCAGCAATTGATTGATAGACCTACAAGAATAACAAGAGAAAGTAAAACTTTGACCTTGTTTTTCCGAGCAGGACAGGACTACGTGTGTGGTTTTATTTAAGAACTGACACGCCAGATGGGTTTTCACAGAACTGATGTGATCTCACAAATCCAGCTGTCTCACAAGGTAACTCTTCCACTAGGTCATATTGTTTGTTGATCTGATTGGTTGAAATTAGCCTGTGTTAGAAATGATAGACAGGTGATACATCCAATCACCTGCCAAGTGTTTTTTGAAAGTGCCTGCCCTTTTCCAAGCAGTTTGTAAGGACAACTTCCCAGATGCTTCTGTGTGACAAACCATCTGATGTGTGTAAAACTTAAACATTTATGAATATAAGAATATTCATCTTGTGACCAAGAATTCAGGGAAGTGGTGGTCCCCTGAATTACTTTTTCTACTGTGGGACTGAGGCAGCGAGATGGTGCCTTTGGCCGCTCAGAAGCCAAGCCACGGAGCAGTTATTTTAAAAAGATTTTATTCATCATATATACCTGTGGGCGAGACTGTTAGCAACAGAGTTCGTGGCTATTTTTTCTGCTACCTTTGGTTTCTTCCTACTGTGTGTACAGTAGAACTATTCAGTGTCAGGGCTCTCCACATTTTCACATCTGAGACAAAGGTTATTACACAATCAGAATCATATCCACTGTAATGTGAGGGCTGGTCGGAACAGTATCTTAACATAAAAAAACATCCCAACTTGGCAAAGTTGTTAACTTTATTGGCTGTCTCACATGATTTCAGGAGAACACGTGTGTGTGTTATAAGATGTCATTTGAGTAAATAATATGCAGATGGTTATATACGTTGTACTTTGTACATTGTGTGGAAGTAGTGAGGATTTTTATCCTGGACAAGAGGTCAAGTCTGAATAAGGACAACAGAACAAGCCAAGTATTTATGGTACAACCACTAGAACTTGCAAATGAAGAACACTTTCAATCCTAAACAGAATGGTTTTAATAATAAATAATGAAATAGTTAATATAACTAGAAGACACAGACTTAGGCCAAGCGTCCAGTCTACTATGATGTGCAAATCTGTAAGCACACCACTACAGTAAGGCTCCACTCTTTTCATTTTAGCTTGTTTGTAGCAATTTGCTGTTAGCTTCAAGGAATAGCTCATCCAAAAATGAAAATTCAGTGTTATCTATGAACCCTCATGCCAGCTGAAGGTTGGGTTTATTTTCACAGGAAAACAGTGTTGCAGAATCTCCCAAACAAATGAAGTGAATGGTGACCAGTTTTCATACATAAACAAACAACATTCTGCTCGTCTGGTGTAAACCAAGTCTCCTAAAGCCCCAACATGCAGTTTGGATGCTGTCATACCACACACACCCAGTTCAGGTGGTGTGAAGATTCAGGATAAAAACATGGTGTTAATGAGGTCTTTCAATTCATTTTGGCATGTTGGGGCTTTAGGAGACTAATCCAAGTTTCCTAAAGTTAGGAGACAAGTTAAAGTTAGGAGACTTTTTCTGTGAAACTCCAGCAGTGTTTTGCAGACTAAAAACTTAACCCAACTTTCAGCCAGCATGAGGGACAATAAAGAGATCTGCTTCCAAATAATGACTGAATTTTCGTTTTTGGGTGAACTATCCCTTTAATGAACACACTGGTTGTAACCACTTGCAGACATAGCAGGTGGGAATCTCACTTTTCTACTTTTTACTCAGTTGTTGTCAATTTGTGTTACCTTCACCTGATTCACCTCCATCTCGGTCCAACGGGCAAATTTGAGGACAGAGAAACAAGCACAACCATAAAATATGCTTAAACACCTGCATGATCGCCCTGGGGTCAGATTTTCAGGTCGTAAAATCCAGATTTCCAGACAAATAATGTCCCTGATCCATTATTTCTTACAGACCTGCTGCATTTATTTCTGCAGTGATGTTTGAGGTGGCTGTTGGGTTATGTTGTATGTTTAGCTGTAGCACACAATTCACGTTAATTTTGACAGGACCAATTCCATTCATTTTGCTGTTGACGCTGGTGTTGACCAAACTCAAAATGTTAACAAAAGTGAAAAATAATTTGTCGCTCCACCCTGTGACTCAGATGTGCTCCATGATTTACTGGGCCAGTAGTTTTTCCATAATCTCACAAAACCTGATCGGTGGATATGAAACAATGCATGATTAAGACTGACTGCTGGGAACAGTAATGAGATTTTCACAGTTGACCACAGAGGATTTTAATGCTATAGGGCCACTTATAGCAAGTTGCTCCTGCTCTGTCATTGTGATGACACCAGCTAGACACCAGATTTTGGACACCCCTGTGGACAAAATCAGTGGTGGAAAGAGTACTTACTATCTGTACTCAAGTACAAGTGCTCCTACATTACTAAAATATTACTCGATTACAAGTACTTGAACTGGTGTTAACAAAATACAAAAAGTACAAAGTACTCTTGTCAAAAGCTACTCAGAATATTAGTTACTTTATAATCGTTCACATGTAATGGATTGTCAATTGCAGCAGTCCGTCAAATCTTCAGTCTATGAATGAGGTGCAATTACCTCAATTTCTAGACTATTGATGAAATATCAATTAATACATTTTTAATCGGTCAAATTCCTAACAGCAATGAATCAATTAATGAATAGCTGTTAACATCAGCATTTTGGGTTTTTTTTCATCCATATGTCCTGGTTTTGATTGGCCTGTTTGTGATCAGATAATTAGCAACAAAAATGCAAGAAAGATTTGAATATTAATTCAACTTATACTCAATTATGATTTTAAAAGTAACCAAGTAGATTACATGAATACTAAAATGAATACTTAAGTACAAGTAAAAGTACAGACTTGAAAATGTAAAATTACCCCTCAAAAATGACTTAATTACAGTAATTTGAGTATCTGTAATTAGTTACTTCCATCCCTGGTAATAACCACAGAATATAATATCAAAAATAAAATAATCTAAATAAAAATCTCCTCCCAATGTGCAGCTCACTGTAACTTTGGTTGGGAAAATGTAAACACAGGCTCTTTTTCATCAGATTTCAGATAATCTGACCCAGAGGCAGACATTAAGAATAACTACATGGAACAGCTGGTCTTCTCACGGATGGTGTCTTTAATTTACGTAGGTCATACCGAGACAGCAGCGACTGAAAATATAATAATAGAAAACAAAATAAAATTTGAATAAAAAATCAGTTGAAACCAGTTAGAAACTCCTTCTAGTAGCTTTTAAACTACTTCAGATTCCAATAGTTGCTTCCAGTACCACCACCACAAAATGGTTTATTCAGAATCATTTGAATATAAGATTTCACCTTTCTACTAACTTTGCTGATTATCATTCTTGGTAGATTTTTCTTTTTTTAATCAAAGTCAAGTCAAATCAAATCAAATCAAGTTAAAAGAAAAACAAAGCAAAAAAACTTTGATAATTCATAAAAAAATGTTAGGATTGAGGAAGTTGTTTCATAAAGTTACACCTACAGTGTTTATGATGAGACCATTATAAATATTATTCAGAATATTCTTTTTTTTAATTACTTTATTGGAATGATTAAAAGCTCATCATTCCAGACAATTTCCTCTTTCATGTACACTTCAAAATGTTTAGATTTTTTTGTATTAATTAGATAAATGTGCCTATCTACTGCAAATCTCTCCAAGTCTGTCTTCAGGGTAGATCCTCCCTAACTGTACATGTTAATTTTTCTTCATCTAATATTTGTTCTATTGTTGTTAACCATAATTTTAGTTTAGGTGGATTTTGCTGTTTTTCCACCTCCTCGTCACCTGCTTCCTGGCTGTCACACGCAGTACGTTGAAGAGATGCGTGTCCGTAGTGTTTATTGTCCCCAGCAAATATTCTTATACCTTTCAAAGATCTTCTTATAATCTTTTATGAGGATAACTTCAGCTGATTCCCATGCACAGCTGTAACTCACATCTGATATCTAGCAGGCGCTCACACAAAAAGTCACACAAGGCAGGTTACTCATCTCCTACAGTCATGTGAGGAACATCCTCACTCAATAATAAAGTTAAGCAGCTTTGGTAAAATGTAGCGTACTTTATGTCAGGTCAAAGTCTTGTCAGTGAGCATTAGAGCGTGACAGCTCATCAAACCCCAGTAGTGCTGTTTTGAGTTTCCAGGTAACACATCTCTTTTCTATGGCTGAGACACTGCGGCTGTCATGGCTCTTCTTCATACTCTCTTTCCTTCTGGTGGGGCTGCGAGGAGAGCCGAAAGACACGGGACAAAGACGAAACCAGAGGGACATTAGTAACGACCAGTGAGTTGGGGTTAGGAGATCAAATGGGGGCATGTCTTCTATAGTGATAAATCAAATAATATGGGCCAGTATTATATGTTGCTTTGTTACATATAAACCTGAAATAGCACATTCAGTTTATATGCAGCTGGTCTGTAAAATGACTAAAACTGATATTTGACTCAATTCACTAGACTTGCAATGTTTTGTTCTTTTCCATTTTCAATTTATTCAGAGAATAAGATCTGTCAAAAGCCAAAAATAGTGTTACATTAGTCTTTAAATCCATCAGTATATCACCTGACAAATTTCATGATGTGTAATGTTTTGGTATGTTTTTTATTTGTTTAATAGTATATATGTAACATTTGCATTTGTTCCCTATATAAGCTTATTTTCTCAAACAATTTAAAACTCATTCCCAGTTTTTATGTCGATTTCTGCCTTGGTTCTGATTTTAGTGTCAGAATTCTGACTTTAAACTCAGATACCAGAATTCTCAATATAAAGTCAGAATTCTGAGATTAAAATCTGATTTCTGAGATTAAGATTAATGCTAGAATTCTAACTTTATCATCAGACTTTAAAGTCCAATGTGGGAAAGTCAGTCATATTTTGAGATTAAAGTTAAAATTCTGACAATCTCAGAATTCATATTTTAATCTCTCTGATTTCCGACTTTAAATTTATAACTAAATAGGATAAAAATAAAATAAATAAAGTCAGTATTCTAACTTTATTCTCAGAATATGACTGACTTTACTCTTTTTTATGAAAGATGATGCCTCATGAAATATTTATTTGAGTTTAAAGATTACTCAGAATTCTGAGAATAAAGTCAGAATTCAGAGAAGGGCTACATGTGAAAACTTTAGTTGGGTACTTTTTTCTTATGTGGCCCTAATCCTCCTCTGTATTTCTAAGACCATAACATTTAATTGTCTTAAATACAGTTGTTCTGTATACAAAATATGAGCACGGAGTCTGTTGATGGAATTTTTTATGATTTGACTCTAGGCCTCGTATGCTGTCGGACAATGGCCACCTCGTCTTCTCCACTGGTGACAATAAAGAGATCCGCTTCCAGACGTCAGCATCCGGCCGGGTTAAAGTGGGTAATGAAGACCTCACCCAACTTTTGAGTCAGGTAAGTTTGAGACATTTTTTCATTACCAAAGCACAACCTGATGTGATGAAATACAACAGTTCCAGCTCCTAAACATTGTTTGGTGCCCAACCTTTGTAGCTGCTTATTCTTATTGGCATGTTTAGTTATTTTAGTTTTTAGTACTTAAGTTATTTTGGTCTGATCTATGACATGTGGCTTGCTGAAACTTGATCTGCTTGTACTCCCAGCACATCACCAGCAACACAATATTTACCTCATCCAAACAGAAATAATTGCTCCCGTTTCAGTAAATTTAACTGGTTCATTATAACTTCTTATCAGCTTTTACACACACTGGAAACCTGCTGCTCCTCACACAAGACAATGAATAATTAACAAGTCGGGAAGCAAACACAGCAGTTTGGAGAGGACCAAAGATCAGCAGTCATGAAGGTGCATTCAGTGGCTGATGATGATCAAAACTGTACAGCAGTAAAGCACACAGTCACACACACACACACACTTACAATCATGTTTATTGAGCCCTGAGTATGCATTTATTTTGTCTGTATGATTGTGAAATGTATACAGATGTTTGTTCAAGTCTAAAATGATGAGATGAAGGAACAACGGTTGATTTTATATTGTTTAAAACCATCACACAGTTAAAAACAATATGAGCAAATAATCAGTATTGAGTGATACTGGTCTGTGTGCTGCAGATGGATGTGCCTTCTGCCTTTTTTTAAAAAAAAAGGAAATTCAATGGGAGGACTTTTGATGGGTTGATGACTGCACTGAAAAAGATCAAAATAAATTGAAATAAAAATTGAAAGGTTAAATAAATATAAAAATAAAACAAAATTAATTGTACAAAAACAGACACACCGATGCAGTGTTTAGTTGTTTTCTATCAAGCTAAAACCTACAGTAACAACAGCAACATTGTTTTGTTGTTTGCTTAAATATTGTCTTTTGTCATTTATGTGAAACCATCTTGGAATGCAAGAAAATTTTCAGAAAAATATATTGAAATCAGCTCATCATCACCTTTAAAGTTTATAGGGCAAGTTTTTATTTACACATCCAGCAGTTATGGAGCAACATTATCAAAGGTTTGGAGTGGTGCTTTGAGACTCTCTTTTAGCTCTGTTTTTGGTCTCTACCAACTCCTGACGGAAATATCTGGCTCTAAAGGCTCCATGTTAACCAGCTAGTCTCTAAATGTGTCTGTCTGTGCTTCTGTGTGAGTAGTGTACAGAGGCTTTAGAGCTTTTTTTCTCTGAAAACAAGGCTGCTCCAACTCAAAATGACGTGACAAGAGCCTGAGAGAGTGAATCAGAAATGTGTCCCGACAGCTAAACAATGAGCTGAAACTCAGTAAAAGCTCTTTAAAGCTGAAGGGAGCTGCAGATTCAAGTTCATGACTATGGGCAACCCCTTTCACTTTGATTGATTATTCTTATCGATTATAGCCAAATCAAAAATTAAAAGGGGAAAACTGCAATTTCTGGTGATTGGTCTCCTTTTAATAATGACAGACATTTGTATACATACCTTTTGGATTTTTAATGTCCTATTCAGTTTCTGCCTATAATCCATGTGTGTTTAGGTGTATAAATTTCAAAGATAGAAAACGATATTGATGAAATCTTTATTGTAAGCAATAAACTGTTTGTTAAGTTTTGTCATTCTGACCAATATTTGAAGAGATGCATGTGATAAGGCAGACACTGTGCCTTTTGAAGAAGTTTAAATCTTCACTTCAGTTTTCAGTTTTGAGGAGGATCCAAATAACAACCAAAAAATAATTTTGCAGTAAAATATTTTTATACAATCACCCATTTCACAAACTAGACATATTAAACTTATGAAAAAAACATGTTGTTCTACCTGAGGTAGGGGTATCTCAAAAACTAAATCCCTCTGGTGGAGTTTGTTCAGGTGACTTGCATCAGTTTGTTTTAAAGTGTGGGTATAAATGGCAGGAGTAAGCTCATCTGTTTTTTATTGTTACACATGTGATATTATTAATAAATAATGCTGCTGTTGTAACTTATCAACATATTCCCACTGAATAACTTACATTACTTTTAGTTAGTAATGTGATTGCTGTTTGTTTTAGTCTGTTTTGGTCAGTTTCTTTTCTCTTGAAATGAGTAATTTAATGTTTTGATGTGATATTACACATGCTATGGCACCCTGTTGACACTGTTGTTAAGTCTCCTGTCTAATCAGTGTTTTTTTTTTTTGTTTGTTTGTTTGTTTGTCTGTTTTTAAACTCATTATGAGCATTACCTTTCTGTGACATTGCCATGGTTCGAATTACGGGGGAGCTAGGGGGAGCTGGGCTCACCTGAAAAGGACATGAGCTCCCCTGAAAGCCTCATTTCGGACATTTGAGGGGAGCTCTAAAGTTTTGTGTTTATTCACACATTTTATGTATTGTCACTAATTAACACGATCCTGTGTGCGCTGTTGTGTGCGCCACCGTGACTACTGCTCTGTCCGTGGTTCTGACACAGAGCAGAGGTGACTGATAGATAGACTTAACATGTTACTTCGGTTCCTGTTTGCCTTTCGTTGTTGCAAATTGAACTTTTGGTCTGAATTCCACTTTCTCCCGATTCTAACAATCCACAGACAGAAGGGAAACGACAGTGAGCCGAAAGGACAGTCAGTAAGGAGAGAGTGTGAGAGAGAGATGCACGCAGCAGAACAGCTGTTTCTCTGTGTCTATGACATTTCATAAAGTTGTCCCATGTAAAAACAAATGTGAGTTCATTTTGATTTAAGATTTCTCCACATTAGTTTACATTCACAAAGATCAGATTATGACGTTGATATTGAGGCCAAAACGCACTAAAGGTGTCTGACTCTCACGTTTTTCACGCATTGTTCTAAATGGCAGAACACGCACTGAGAGCATCTTGACGCGCGTCAGTTTGCCTTAATGCCTCCACATGAGGACCAGAGGTGGGTTTTTTTTGCACCCGCAGTACGTGTTTGAGGAGAGTTAAATGGAATTAAAAAAAAAAGGTCATGGACGTGAGGATGGAGTGCTGATGGAGCTGTAGCTACACCTGAAACAAGGTAGTAGGAAAAAAAAAACGACCTGCATTGGGGGCGGAGGGGAACCACAACGACGACAATAGGGCTCCCCCGAAAGCCATTGTGTAATTCGAACCCTGGACATTGCCCTTTTTTTTAACTGGACCTTGTTTTCTCTGTGTTGTTCTTATGATTTGCTATTTATGGCTTTATGTTTTTATTGTGTTGTTTTTATGTTTTTTGCTACATTTTGATTGTACAGCACTTTGGTCTGCTGTTGTTTGAATGTGTGCTGTATAAATAGATTTTGATTGGATTGGATGGTAAGTATATGGCATGTATGATGTTGGGGTGCAAAACAGAGAGTGTTAGCATATGTGGCATACATTTTGGTGGAATGTACTGACAGTAGTGGGTATTGAGATTAGGCGTGATAAAGTAGATCTATGACAGGGGAGTAAGGTGTGTTTTAACCTGCTAGCTGTTAACTGAAGCATGTGACTGCACTGATGGTTTACTGATGGTATTTCACATGTGATGTGGAGGCAGGTGTGGTTTGAAACAGCTCATAGATTGGTTTTAATGTTCAAGGAAATGGATGTATGAGGCCTGGAGAAGTTTGCAGAGGTCTTCCACATGCTCATCAAACTGTTTTGCACAACAGAGCATGCTCAGCTGAAATACTGCAGGCTGTCTCCAACTGGCATTCAAAAAAAAAAAGCCCTGATATCAGTCTTTTCTTTGGTCCAGCTGTAACCCGACCTCAGCTGTTTATCTGGAACACTTTTCTTATTCAGGGATCGATTATCAATGAGCAGACACAGGCTGCCATCTTTCCCTCAGACAGAGACAACCATGGCAGCAAACAAGAATGTGAATAAACAGCACAGCCTTTCATCAACAGTTCCTGTATTTACTCCTTCATTTGTCTGATGAGTCAGTTCTCTGATTGACATCTGCAGACTGGGTGTGCATATGATATCACCACTGTCGAGGCCTTCACAAAGCATTTTTTTACTCTTGCTTGTTGTTCATCATTTAAGGTACCTGAGGTCAGTGGAAGGTTGACATGGAGATGGTCTATTGTCAGCAGATGATGAAAGCAGAACTGGCCAGATATAGACTGCACATAGCAAACATTCAGTTCTGCAATCTAGGGCTGCACAATTTGGGACTGAAATTGTGATTTCAAAATGCAATGTGATTAGTGGAGATGATCAGTTTTGCCATCGCCATACTACGATTTTTTGTGATTGTGATTAATTGTGCCACCCTACTGTAATCTGCACATTGTCTTTCTTTTATGCAGTTTGGTTCATTTCGGCATCAAAACATGGTTAGGTTTAAGGAATAATCATGGTTTTTACTTCCTTACAACAGTCAAAACAAATTATTTGTCCCACACATGACCTGAACCCCAGTCTCATGTGACAAAGTTCTGTGTTTGTTTCCAGTCTGTGCTCCTCCCTGTGCAGACTTTCTTGCAAAGGTGTGGTCTGACTCACCGGATGCACTCTGCTCATACAAGTCCTGCCATTGGTTGCTCACTTCAAGCAGCATCGTGACCTCTGTGTGTACATTTTCAAAGTCCCTGGGAAACAACAAAAAAAAAAACCTCCCAGCTGCAGCCTACATGCTGAAAATGGTGAATTAGCACCTGGGACGCTAATGGTACGAACGTCAACAAGCTAGCAGCTGTTGCTAGTGATGTAGTCATTTTAATGCCAGGGTTTATCTCCTGACATACACATGTTCCACCAAGACAAGTTCTTTCTCTGCACTATTTTGCAATAGCACCATCACTGCATCCTGATCTTAGCTCTGCCCAAGATGATTGTGATTGGTTGAAAGAAATGCAAACAAGGCAGGGTGTTTGTCCCCTATGGCAGAATGTGCATGTGTGCAGCCAATCCTTTCTCCAGCGCTGAGCCCTGTGGAGAGACATCTGGCAGTGCAAGACTGAAAATTTGCTAACTTTGACTTGACAAAATCAAAAAAGATGTGTTACTCAACTTGGGCTTTAACAGCAATGACCTGTGACTTCATTTGGACTTGAGCCTTTTGAAAATACCTGATACCTTACCCCTAGGCCCAAAGATGGAACAGTCTGTCATTTAAAAGGTGTGAATCCACAAATCCATTAATTTTCCTCTCATTTGCTGAATCAACTAACATTAAAGGGATAGTTCACCCAAAAATGAACTCACCCTCATGCCAACTGAAGGTCAGGTTTAGTTTTTTAGTCCACAAAACACTGCTGGAGTTTCACAACAAAACAGTGTTGCAGAATCTCCCAAACAATGGAAGTGAATGGTGACCAATTTTCAAATGAAACTGTCTCCGTACTGCTCATCTGCTGTAATCCAAGTCTCCTAAAGCCCCAACATTCCAAGTTGATTAAAGAAATGTTAATGTAAATGTATTTACACCGTATTTTTAACCTGAATCTTCACTGTAGATCCTGAGCTTGGAGTCACGTTCATGTGTACATGCACACTGTCTGAACTGGGTGTGTGTGGTGTGACAGTGTGCAAACAGCACGTTGGGACTTTGAGGGACTTGGATTACACCAGACAAGCAATATGGAGGCATTTTATATATACATTTTTTTTGTTTTTTGTTTTTTTGTTTGTTTTTTTTTCAGTTGTTTTTAACATTTCAAAACTGGTCACCATTCACTTCCATTGTTTTGGAGATTCTGCAACACTATTTTCCTGTGAAACTCAACTGACCCTCAGTTGACAGGGTGGGTAGATAATGACTGAATTTTCATTTTGCAGTGAACTATCCCTTTAACACCATTCATTCTCAGCAAGCTGACACTTAATTACCCAGATCCTCTTTGTATGAACCAATCTGACAGCATCCAGTCAAGCTGCATTTTAATTTTTAAGATTTGGAGATGTAGATAATGTTTTTGCATTTCTGAGTTTCTTTTTAAAGCACGGGAATGAAGGAGAAAAGTAACATATGATAAATAAATTCTTCAGAATTTAATGTATACAAATATGGACTATGGATTACTGGTTCATGAAGTGGATCAAGTATAGTGTTTGTTTTGGGTTTTTTTTGTGTTTGTGGGGCTGTGCCTGTGTGTTTGTATTGAGTTTGTGTTGTGGGATGTCTCCTTGAGCGATATTTGAGTGAGAATATAATTTATATTGTAATGATGTTTATGCCTGGATGATGCTGGTGTGTTGTGCTGTTCGATGATGATGAACTTGCATGCCGGAATGTTTTTGTGAATAATCCCATGTGGGGTGGGTCATGAGAATGACCAGACACGAAAATAGAATATTTATTCCTTCATTCATTCATTCATGCAGGACAGAATCACAAAGAACTAATGTTATGTCACTGAGCTCCAGTTCGAAGAAATGACACCAAAGATCATTTTGTTCACATACAAAAACTATAAGGTGGTCATCAAAAAACACTACTTGCTGTATGCAAAACATGCTGGTCAAAACATTACAGAAAGATGCAACAACTTCCAACTTATTTCAATATTTGAAGTTGCACAAAGAACAGAAAGTCAAGGCTCTGTTGTTAAAATGGCTTTACATTGGGAGAAGAGCACATAATGACATGTTGAGGACTCCAAAGTTTAGGATTTTGGACTTGTCAGTCTTGACTTTGACTTGACTTGATCCCACCTGTGCTTCCTCGCATGTCTGTCCACATTGAAACTGAGGTGTGTGTATATGAACTGTCTGATTGCAGATCAAAACCAACAAAGGAGAGATTGATGACATTAAGGCTCATGGAGGTGCAGTCCCCCCTGATGTCACCAACAAACTAAACCAGCTGGATACCAGGGTTTGACTTTACAAGCTGCTCCTGTTACTTCATTTAGTTCATTCAGATTGTTTGCATTTTCTCTCCATATTTTTGTGTGAATCATCTTAATTCAGGCAAAATGAATAAAAGCTCTTTAGAACTGATCTGCCCAAATAACTTTTTCTTATTGTGAATGCACTCTACAAGAACAGTGTCCTAAAACATATTCTCTGTGCTTCTTTCCTTGTTTTCCAGGTGACAACACTTGAGACTAAAGTGACGACACTTGAGCTGGTAACACATTTAAGACATATTTGTTGTAATGGCTCAAACTGAAGACTGTACCATACATGTCCTGTCTCTCCTGTCTTTCCTCCTGCAGACAGTCCAGAGGGTGTCCTGCAGCAGTAATCCCTGTCAGAATGGAGGAACATGTCTGAACTTACTCAACTCATATCACTGTGTGTGTCCCAGCAGCTGGGCTGTGAGTTTCACACTGTTACATTATGGAGCTTATTATTAAATATGGCTATGTATGTATTTTTATTTATAGGCATTAATCAATACCAGTTGGTATTAGTGATGCTGGTATACTGCTTAAAATCCTAAATACCACACGGTAGACTATTTCTCCTGTAATACTATTTAGCTTCAGGTTTTCTGTCTCAGGTTTTTTTTTTTGTTTGTTTGTTTGTTTGTTTTTTATTTGATTATTTTAATGGTAGTCAGCTGACACATAACTTATGCACTTCCCAGTGGTCAAAGGTATGTTTGCAAAGGCCAGCATTATTGGTAGACTTCCAAATGGACCCTCACAGTCAGTTTCATCCAGATAATCATACTGTAAAATAATAATAATAATAATAAGGCTTATGTTTTTCTTTAGAATTGGGACAAATCATGTCCTGCAAAAAATCTTACTAATACCAACACTCTGATCTCAAAATGTATCCTTAAGGGTTCATATATATGAAATATATGTAATTTCTGAAATATCTTGGTTTGCTTTAATTCCTAAACTGTCTCTGTGTCAGAAAACAGCCTCGTTCCAGAGAAGAATTCACAACTTCAAACTATTTAAAAATGTGTTCAAAGCCTTCAAAACCTTAAACAATGTCTTTTGATTAAGGTTTTGAAGGCTTTGAACACATTTTTAAATAGTTTGAAGTTGTGAATTCTTCTTTGGGACAATGTCTTTTGATAACACAGGTATATAAATGTGCTCTTATAATCATCTTTGTTTTAAAGTAGACTTTTTTTTTAAATGAAAATGTTGGCTCTTAAAAGTTGTGTCCTAGATTTCTGTCAAGAAAAACATAATTTAATCAGGCATAAAAATGGTTAGCTGAACCCTAAGGGCCCCTGTCTCACTTCCTGGTTTAAAAAAAGGTGAGAATACTGCTCAAGCACTCGTAAACTTTCTATTTTTTGATAAATTCTTTAAATAATATTGCTATCAGATGTGTCTCAGCCATAACATGTCGACTGTGTAGTCCTTCTAAATCAAAGCTAAATAATAATTATTGTTTAAAAATGTGTATTTTGATTAACATTAAGAGACTCTGAGACACTTTAAAATATAAAATGGCTGCTCACTACGACTATGCTGTGAAATGAAAAACATTTCATCAACTCCGTCAGATTTTCCATCAGATGAAAATTCTCAAGAATAAGTGATATTTACATTTGTTCAAAAATATTTGCATTAATAATACAGTGACAAAAGATATGAATCATAGATAATTGAGCCCAATGTAAAAACTATAAATATACATTAAAATGACTCATAATTCCTCTGAATTCCGTGTTCTGTTCTGGTTCAGTGACGACACATTCTAGAATAATTCAAGTCTTGTCTCATCTACTGTGAATATTTTCTGAATCAGGTGTTTGTGTTTCTCTCTCTCTCTCGCTGTCTGTGTGCGTGCGTGTTTGTGTGCGTGCGTGTGTGCGTGCGTGCGTGTGTGTGTGTCAGGGTCCTAACTGCGCCACAGATGTGAATGAATGTCAGGTGTATTCTGGAACAGCTCAGGGTTGTCAGAACGCAGCCACCTGTGTCAACACCCCTGGATCATTCACGTATGTCTTAAACTTCCCATAATTCTCCAATATTCCAATTTAATGTAACCGTATGTTAATACTTTTAAGAAAGATGTGGAATTTGTAGAAAAAAAGAGGTGAGAACAAATAAGTTTAGATTTTCAGTTTTTAGTGTTGGGGGCAGCAGTAGCTCAGTCTGTAAGGACTTGGCTCAGAAACTGAGGGCTTGCCAGTTCAAGTCCTGCACAGACCAAAGTATTGGTCTGGTAGTTGGAGAGGTGCCGGTTCACCTCCAGGGTACTGCTGAGGTGCCCTTGAGCAAGGAACCAAATCCCTAACTGCTTGGGGCGCCTGACTATATGTCTATACTTGTGCATAGCCCCCTCACTCTGACATCTCTCTGATACATATATAGGTCCTGTTTGTGCCCATGTGTGTAAAAAATAATAGAGTGAGAAATATAATTTCTTCTTCTTCTTTAGCTCTGCTGATTTCACCCATCCTTTATACTGTCAAAATAATTCATGTTAGTTAAGAAAGCACAAAACACCTATATCAATATAGGGTTATATTTTTCAGCATTTACTAAAGAAGCTTATTGCACGCAGTGTATTTCTGTGTTTTGGGTCCTAATGATCCTTCTCCTTGTTGGTAATACCGTTTGTGTTTGTGTGCAGTTGTACATGTTCTCCAGAATGGTCCGGGACTCTCTGCACTGTTCGTTATGATGACTGCAGGAATGCAGCACAGGACCTGTGTGTACATGGAACATGTATTGATGCAGACCGGGTCACACCTGGACAGGTAACCACTCACTTAACCAGCCGACCTAATAAATTTAAGAACATATGGCAGAAAATAGAGAAGATTTTTGATCTGATTTGATTTGACTTATATATAACTGGGTCTCTCCCAGTTATAAATTGAAGCAAATCAAAATGCAATTACAATTAGTGATTGTGATTTTAATTCTAAATATTATATATAATATATATATATATATATATATATATTATATATATATATATATATATGATACACACACACACACACATACACACACACATCCACGCACAATAATCCTACCAATATACACAAATATCTGAAAAAACATAAACCCTAACTAATGCCAGTTCTGGGGTTTACTAGGAAAGTGTTTTTCAGATGTTTTTAACACTAGAACCGCCGTGAGGTCATTTTGACCTCACACCACTGCAGGCTTTATAATTGCAAATTAGAAGTCTGTTACTGGAATATTTTTTTTCAAAATAGCATGTAAAAATGGATGAAATAACATAACATCAGAATTTTATGAATTTTACCACATTAGGATTTCTTTTATTTTAGCAATATAAAAATAAAAATTCACTTCAGTTAAACTATTAACGGAAAAATACATGTAATAAAATATGAGAAAGTTGTCAAACAAAAAAAATGAACATTGCTCATAAACATTGAACGTTACAATAATAACAGTCCCTTGTTCTCATGAGAAATGAACATGAATTCAGAAATATTTACAAAGAAAGAGAGCTTTGGTCAAAAATGTTTGGGAGCCACAGGCCTATTCCGCTCCAAGTTCTGCCATACAGCTTATTCACAACCAGCACAAACACTGAAGACCTTGACAGTACACTGACCACACACAGGTCGCCGGCACTTGATGCACGATTTGGCTGTTTTGTTTTTATTGCAGTGCATTTTCACTGCACACTGCACTGCCTTCACTTCTCCTGAGGCTGCTCTGCCTCTGTTGGAAAGGGCAGTGGCAGAGTCTCAGCTGCCTCTTTTATTTGCATGTGGTCGCTGCACAATTCCTTACACACAGCATTACCACAGATCCATTTTCTCCTAACTTACTAACTAACTAATTAACTAACTAACTCACTCACTCACTCACTCACTCACTCACCAACTGACTAACTGACTGACTGACTGACTGACTGACTGACTGAATAACTGACTAACTAACTGAGTAACTGACAAGTGAACAGGCCTGTGGCAATCAAACTTCCTCTTAGCAAATCTGGAGAACAAACAAAGTTACATGCATTTTAAAAGGCGAGAGAAGTCAAAATGACCTCATGGCGGTTCTAGTGTTAAACACTGACAGGGACTGACCTGAGAACTGATTTACATTATTCCACAATATGGCTCCTGTATACTTTACAGAAAACTGGTTGAGTTGTGTTTTAACATGAGGAATGTGAAGATGACAAGATGATCTGAATTGAAATGAAAATAATTCCTGCAAAATTTAGGCAAGTGAGCACTCTTCTGAACAGCTTTGTAAACAACCTCACTCACATATTTGAAGTCTATTAATTTCAAATATGGACAAAATATTCAGCTGACCAAACAGTGGTGCAGAGGGTGTGCTGGAATTGGATGAAAATATTACAATTTTAACCATCATTCTCTTTCACTTCAGTGTATTTACTAAATGAATTTTGGGGGTTTCTAAAACTCAAAGAAAAGTTAATTATCTCAACAAAAGTTTGATCTTTTTTTTTTTCTTCAAACCTAAGAATTTGGGTTGGGCTCAAAACTCAAAATCTATTGCAATACATTGCCTTGAAAGTTTGAGTTTTCTCAACTTTTTCATTTTTACACTGAAGATATACAACAATGATAAATGAAAATGCAATCAAAAAATGAACAAAAAAAGAAATAACTTCTTCAGTTCCATATATTTTTTTGCCAAAGCCAAAGGGAGCCGCTGGAGAGCAGCTAAAGAGCCTCTTGTGGCTCCGGAGCCACAGGTTGCAGACCCCTGATCTAGAACACACAATGTAGTATGGAGTATAAACTTAAAATAAAGCAACAATACAAAAGTAAACATCCAAAATTCAATCATTCTTTCCATCTGATTGATGGAATGAATGACAATCTCATGACAATGTCATCAACATTTTACACAAATAGTGACTATAATTTTTGTAAGTTATAAACCAGCAGATGAGGACAGGACAGGAAAATACGTCGAAGTGAATATAAATGTTTTGATCTTGCATTGACAGTGGCTGCTGATATTAGTGAAATCACTGTTACATTCTGACACACCTCCTTCATTTGTAATGCAAAGTGTGAGATCAGAGAGACTACAAGAAGTCCTATACTAGTAAAATACTAACCTTTTTCCATTTGAGCATGTCATGGCACATACTTGCAAACAACTGATCTTATATCTCAGTCCAGTATTATTTCATTCCCATGATTCCTGTGGACTGTAGGTATGATTTTGGCTGACAGTGTTTTCACACTGGGACTATTTTTTTCCCCAATAAACAGCCTAAATACCAGTGCATCTGTGACAATGGCTGGGAGGCTCAGCCACGAACCCGGCCTGTGTGACCGATGTCAATGAGTGCAACCTCCCGAACAAACCGTGTTCCACCAACCCTCCTGTGGCCTGCTACAACACTCAGGGATCCTTCTACTGTGGAGCCTGTCCTGCTGGTAACACTCAACAACACAAGTCACACGGGGCTCTGTGGTTGGCTAACTGATTTTGTGACTTTGGGACCAGAAGTACACAAGGCATCTTAGCACAGAATAGTAAAATCTAGACAATAGGTTTGGAGCAGGGATTTGTGGTTACTGTTTTGACTGAGTTTGAGCTCCAAAAATATTTTGCTTCTTTGTGGAATACCCCCCAGGTGCACCTGTTCATCTAGAAACAAAGCAGATTTTGTTAGAGTCTTTCTCTTTTTTCCCTGGAACAAGTTGTTTTTGATTTTGAATTGAATTATCCACAAGGTCACTTCCTTCTGCAGCTACATTGCAAAAAATGCCTAAAAACATCACAACATGCATCGTATCTTTTAAGAAAAGCTGGCATGAAATCAGCCATTTTAGGACGCAGCAATCAGTCAAACAAACAGTCATCATCATCACCATCATCATCATCATCAAACAGCCTGCAAAATCCTGGAGGAACTGACTTTATAATAACCATAAATGGTAACTTGGTTACTGGTTAATATGTATTCTATTTACTGATAACAAAAATTGGCAATATAATCACAATACTCACTAAGTATTGGTAACTGGTAACTAGAATTTATGCTATTTCATCATATGTTTGGGTAATATAAAATATAAATTGTATTCACAGGGGAGGTTTACACCACTCAATCCCAAAACAGTTTTTCTCTCCTTTTTTTTTTTACAACAATCACACCATGTCACAAGGCTGAAAATAAGTAAAGGAGGATAAAGGGAGGAAGGGCTCCCACCAGCAAATTTTTACTTTATTTTTCCTTTGAGGGTGACCAGTGTTCATCAACACTTAATAAAAACATCTCAAACTATCTAAATTACAGCATTACAAATGATTAATAATCATCATTAGATATCATTAAATTGTTAACAGTGAAATAACTATTAATGAAAGTTTAATTAACTAGCAATTTACTATTTATTATTGATGGTTATTATAAATCCCTCTTGCATCTTGCCTTTGTGATCCCAAAGGTTGTCTTGCAGACTAAGTAGCAGCCAGACTTGTTTTGTTCTTTTGTCAAATCTTTCATTGCCATCATGCTTCAAATAGATTCTTGTCCTGAACAGTAAGTCAGCAGCCTTCTCCATCTTAAAGGTGATGACAGATTGATCGATTAACTAGTTTTGCCGATCCTGCTTCAGTTTATATTTTTCGTATTGATCCTACTTCAGCCCTTTTTTGGTGGAGTTACAGGCTGCTATGCTCGCTTCTGAACAACAAATTGTAAAGAAAAAAAATGAGTTAGTCACATTGACTTTGTACTTGTGTTTGTGTGGACATAACCTGTGGCTTCTCGTACAGCCTGAATAAGTGGAGAATAAGTTGTTCTAATTACTTCTAATATGTCGCAGGGTGGCAAGGAAATGGCTACAGCTGTCAGGATGTGGACGAATGTTTGACCAACAATGGTGGCTGCTCTACTGCTCCCATGGTGCAATGCCTGAACACCATGGGCTCCTTCCACTGTGGTCCCTGCCCTCCAGGTATGAGGAGAGAGAATGAGCCCCCCCCCAAAAAAAGGGTTTAAAAATCCTTCCGGAGCTGCTGCAACTATTAAATTCTCTTTTTCCTTGAGGACTTTTCTTTTTTTTTTAAATTTGGCATCTATAGAAGCGAAGACGAGCCACTGTCAACATTTAGAGGAAAAGATATTTAGCATAATGCACATTTTAGTTGATAAAATATTTTTTGCTGAGTAGGCTAAATATTTTTACAGTTAAAGTATATAAGAATCAATTTACACTGTAAAAATCCAACATTTCAAGGCAAAGTGCTGCAATAGATTTTTGAGTTTTGAACCCAGCTTCAACTCTTGAGCTTTGAAATAAACTTTGAAACATTTCATGACCTATAATCTTTACTTGAGATGATTTACTTTTATTCGTTAGATAAACTTGAATCTTTGAGTTATAGAAACTCAAAAAAATGTGTTTCAAAAAATTGGTCACAATGAGCTGTGAACCTGATTTGTCATTATTTTAGTGCATGAGAATGAAATGGTTTTAATTGCAAATACTAAAATTTGAACCATCTTTCCAACCACTTTCACTTCAATGAATTTACTCTTTAAAAAAAATACAGATTTAGAAAGATTTGATTTTATCCAAAGAAGAAAGTTAATTATCTCAACAAAAGATTTGTAGTTGGTAAAACTTTTTCAAAACTTAAGAGAACTTAGAGTTGGGCTCAAAACTCCAAATTCTACTGCAATACACTGCCTTGAAAGTTTTCTCAACTTTACCCTTTTCACAGTGTAGACCTACAATAATGATAAATGAAAATGAAATTGAAAAATAAAAAAAGAAAGTTCTAGATTTCAAATCATTTTTTTTTGCCAAGGCCACAGGGAGCCACTGGAAAGCAGCTAAAGAGCTCCACAGGTTGCAGACCCTCGGTTCATACCATTAAAGTCTCATGTGATGTTTGTGACACAAATAACTGATGAAGGAGCCTGACTCCCTGCAGTCCTCTTTACTTCTTCTCATCAGTGTTTTGAATGACAATGAACTCTACCAGTCACTCAGAATTCATAAAACTGTAGTTACATTTAGTTCTTCCAGAGCGCCACCACAAAAAGCCACAATCTGACCAGTGTAAGCAGAAAACTTTCATCATCAGTGTGATTTTAAAGAGAACTCTTGTGTTCCTGCAGGTTATCAGGGTGATGGGAGAACATGCACCCAGATCAATATCTGTGATACCAACAACGGAGGCTGTCACCCATTAGCTACCTGCTCCTCCAGCCAAGGTAAAAACTCATTCATGATTTTATCAGTGTCTTTCATTGGGGAGTGCTGCTAAATCTCTACAAAATGTATAGTTTAGTTAGTATATAAACTAGACTTTTTATTTTTTTGACGCAAGTGCAATTTAAGAGTGAGAAGTGCAGAGTGAGATATGAATATGTATTCTTCCTCTGCTCACTCATCTCCTCAACATCCACTAGGTACAAGCCTCCCGATATGTACCTGCCCCCCAGGATATGTAGGTAATGGTTATGGACCGAGTGGCTGCACCCAGACCAGCAACATTTGTCAGACAAACAACCCATGTGTCCATGGACAGTGTGTGGTGAGTGTCATTTTTAAAGGATAAGGCTGTATGGTAATAATAATAATAATAAATAGAACTGTAAGGAGAAATGAACAGGGTCCAAGCAGATTGTGAGTATTTGGATGATGAAGAAACAAGCATTAATATACACACAACACAGACTCATGAGAAGGTGACTTACAGACTGCACCAATGGGGAGATGTGATTTTTACACACCCACTTACAAGTTGACCAATCACATTAGAAGAGCCAAACTGGAACATTTTTATTGTTTGAAACTAAATACTCTTACAAAAGTCAAAATCTTGGTGATAAAATTCTGAAAAAAAAATCACACATCATTCTGCTGGTTTCAGGTGTTTTGTTAAATATTTTTGTGATGTTTCATCAAACATTGAGCAAAAAAGAAAATGTTGTGCGTACAGTACAAAATACATTAAGATATTAAATATCACTGTGGACTCACCGATCTGAATACAGTTGAAACTCCCAATGTCGACCATCTGCAGAACATCTGTGTTGATTTTAGTCACATTTGAATGAAGACTTGTGGCGATATAGAAGTTAATTTATTTTTCATATTTATAAAATTATAGAGTGATGGACTTTTGAATTGATCACAGGTTGCAATAAGACAAACTTTTGTCAGAATAGCAGATGTGCTGAAGAAATACGGCTGAATTTTTGACGTTTGGATTGTGAGTTTAGATTTTTTGTAACAGGTCCCGCACACTTAAATCAATTATTACCAAAACTGATGCCTCGACTGAGTCATGACCCAAGAGCATATGAAATGATTTTTGTATTAATCCATACAGCCAATTTATAAGATATCAACTTTTCACATTAGTGGCGCTCCCTAGAGGTGAAATGCAGTATGCTTCATATGTTGTCTTAGTGAACACTCCTTCAGTTTTCATACTGATATCTCAATGTGTTCATGAGTTATTACAAACTTTTGAAAATGAGCTATTTTAATACAAATTAATTGGCTCATTAAGTCCAAACTGACTCATGAATCAAAATTCCTTTAATAGCTTTAGATCAGCAAAGTCTGTAGATGATACTGACTCATTTTCCCACAAGAGTACCTACCTGCAGTCAAGATGGCAGGACATATATCCAATCCATGCCGGAAATCACAACCAGAAGTTGGTCTTCCTTCGTGTATTTTTTAAAAAAACTTTAAACTTTTTAAACTTTATTTAACATGTAACATTACAAGAACAATGACATACATTAGTAGATCGGGTTAGGGTTAGGGTTAGCGTTAGAGGTTAGGGTTAGGGAAGACCAACTTCCGGTTGTGACTTCCGGCATGGATTGGATATATGTCCACCATCTTGACTGCAGATGGGTCCCTCTCCATTTTCAGGGTGATTGGCCCAATGGCCTAAGATGGGTTTGCAAAAATAGGTATTTGTGAGAAAGTCATTAAAGCTGACATTTTTTAACAAGAATACTATTAAGAAAAGATGTAGATGAATTGAACGATTAAAATGGTAAAAGGATTTTTAGTCTACATCAAGCTGTTTTCAAGATAAAAACAAATGTAAAGTTTTTGTTACAGCACCACCTTGAGGTCAGTGAGTGTCAGTTTTGCTGCCTCATTGCAAACACTTTTAGTGGAGAAAATAAGAAAGAAAAAGGAAAGAAAAGGAAAAAGAAAAGAAAGAAAAAGAAAGAAAGAAAAAGAAAGAAAGAAAGAATAATCTGACCAAAAACCATAAGGGTGCTCAGTGAGCCATGCTGCTTGGACCCCTAACATTGACATGAATGTGTTCTTGAATGTTTGATAAATCCTACTTTGCATGAACAGAAAATCCAGAATCAATCTTTTTGTAAGAGCAAATTGATGAATATGTGACTGCTGCTATCACAGGCCACCACCTCAGCTCCTGGCTACATCTGCAACTGTGACTCTGGCTGGCAAGGAGTCAACTGTGACCAGAACATCAATGAATGCTTGAGCAACCCCTGTCAGAACGGAGGAACCTGCACCGACGGCGTTAATGGATTCACATGTACCTGCACTGCCCAGTGGACTGGCCCACTCTGCCAGAACGCACAGCAAGGTACCAGCAGAACAAGAAGATATGGAGGGACTGAGAGGGTGACGGAAAGAAGTGGAGAGAGATGAAACTCAACGTTTTTACAGTGTAGATCTACAACAATGACAAAAGAAAAAGAATATATATGTATATTTTTTTGCTAAAGCCAGAGGGAGCCACTGGAAAGCACCTAGAGCCACATGCGTCTTCAGAGCCACAGGTTGCAGACCCCTTGGATAGCATAACAGACCTTGTGACTGTGATAACAGCCTTGGGACATTATTATTAAATGTTTTATCATCACCTACTGTAGTAACATAGAGTATAAGCTGGGATGATGCTTTATTTTGTGTCTGAATCTCTACCTGAGAGACTGTGTTGTACTACAGACAGACCACCAGCTTCCTTTGGTTCATTCTAAAGAACCTGATTCCTGTAACCTTTTTAAATCATTTAAAAAGGTCAAATAAGAATTTAAAAAACTTTTATTTTGCCAGTGCACCATTTTATTTGATCATAATTTCATGTTTTTAATTATTGCCTATGGCATGTTTTAGACAAAAAAACATGCAAGAACAGAAGACAACTTTCTGTTGTTGAGTCTATTCTTTATGTGAGAAGGTAAGAGGTCAACTGTGATCAGGTGCTACTGTGAATTGTTTGTGTGTTCCAGTGTGTGGAGGTTACCTGAGTGGCCCTGCTGGTTCCTTCAGTTATCCCAACACTCCAGGTCATGAGGGCTATGATCACGAGGTCAGCTGTGCCTGGGTGATCCGCATCGATGCAGGAAAGGTCAGTCCCCTTTTACTGAGGTAAAAGAGGTTTCCTTCATCTGTCATTAGTTTACTTTAATGTTACTGTGTAGGTTTCATGTCCAAAACTTTTATTTTTTATTTTCATTTTAAAATATTTTAAAGTTTCTTGATTCAGTACAGTCATAGGAACATAAAATAAGGTCCAGGAGACATCATCTGCATGGATCACGATGCTATGAGCATTGCTTATATCAGAGGTTCCCAAACTTTTTCTGGCATGTCCCCCTTTCAGAGGCCAAATAATATTTGTGCCCCCCCCAACCCTATTTTTTTTATCAATAACTGACAGTAATTGGGGATGGAACTGATAAAAAAGGAAAGTTGAATTTTAATGAAATAAAGGTCAGCAAGATAGAATCAGCAAACTCTTCTCTATTCAACCCACATAGATCATATTCATTCAACTTTGTTTCACTCTTTATTTCTCCCCTGGTCTTCAGTGTGCTGGAGTCCTTTTGCAAAGTATTGGTCTACTGGCCTCTCGCCTGATGGATAGGCGATGCTGAGAAAGATGAGACTAACCAAACCACAGAGAGTAAATGTTTCTAATACCAAATCAACTCGTTAAAAGAAAAAGAGAGAAATGGGCAGTGTGAGCATAAGTAGATGTGATTAAATTGCAAATGCAGCACATTGACAGAGATCATTTGAATTCTGTGTGTTCTCTTTAGATTCTGCGTATTACCTTTCCCTTCTTTCATCTGGAGAGCAGCACCAACTGCAACTTCGACTTCCTTCAGATTCATGACGGGGACAGCGCCTCTGCTTACATGATCGGAAAATACTGTGGCCAAAATAACCCACAGGAGCTCTTCAGTTCCCACAATGCACTGTATTTCTGGTTTCGCTCTGACCACTCTGTCAATGCTGGTGGCTTCACAGTTGCTTGGCAGTCTCAGGACCCAGGTAGGCCTGATTCATTTGTTTTGATTAAGTTGATGATTTAAAAAAATTTAAGGTCATAAAATGTAAATTTTAAGCTCAGACTGAGTGAGGCATCTCAGCATATTTGGCTGTACATAACTCAGAATTCTGTCAGTTGACTTGGCTTTAGCTGTCCAAAATGAATACTCAACTATTGTTCTTGTTTTTTCATACAAACTATCAAACAACACTTTCTTGAATGCCCAGATTTTTGAACAGAGTGCGGTGAGGTGTTCATGGTGAAAGCAACGTTCACACACCATAGTTAACAAGCAAAGTTAAAGCCTGGATAATACCTCAAACAGACATCCTCTTAGTCAGTGCATTATTGTCATCCTGATAGCATCACAATCAGGCAAGATGCAGCCACAAAACTACACAAGTGTTTAGTTGGGATCAAAATGAAGGCAAAGGTTGAACATGGCTGTGGTCTGAGCAAGGACCGGTTTAGGTGCCAAAACTATATGTATGTTTAGGAAAACATCATCATTTGGGTTAAATTATGTATGTTACATTACATAAGTCATGTGATCTAACATCATTAACTTAAAACTTTAAATAAGTCAGCATTGACTCTCAGTGCCATACAGCACAAGAATCCTGATCTCCTCTGTGAAGATCCTGGGTTTGACCCATCCATCCACATGGCCATGAGAGGTCACTGCTGAAAAATGAACATAAATATGTGCCTTAAAGGGATAGTTCACCCAAAAAGAAAATTCAGTCATTATCTACTCATTCTGGTGCCAACTGAAGGTTGCATTTCATTTTTAAGTCCACAAAACACTGCTAGAGTTTCACAGAAAAACAGAGTTGCAGAATCTCCCAAACAATGGAAGTGAATGGTGACCAGTTTTCAAACGTAAAAAAAAAACAACAACCAAAAAAACAGAAAATCTCTCCATACTGCTTGTCTGGTGTAATTCAAGTCTCCCAAAGCCTCAACATGCCAAGTTGACTTGAAATACATCATTTACATCATGTTTTAGCCTGAAATTTCACTGTAGATCCTTAGCTTGGAGCCACGTTCTAAACTGTGTGTGTGTGGTGTGGCAGTGTGCACACACAAGTAAATGGCATGTCAGGACTTGGAGACTTGGTTTACTTTTTTCGAAACTGGTCACCATTCACTTCCATTGTTTGGGAGATTCTTCAACACTGTTTTCCTGTGAAACTCCAGTTGGAACAGTTGACCAGTTTTTTCAGGAGACGATGGGCTGGATGTTTCACATTTAAAACCTTATAGTGGCTCAAATGGCTCTCATTTACCAGCACAGCTTTAATGGATTAAATATATATTTTCAGTGCTTTGCAATCATTTAATAATCAACATCAGTTCATTGTGACCTTAAACACCCTGAATTAATAGAAAAGAATGAAAGACAAATATAATTACCATTATTGTGAGCATTAATTCTTTGGCTTTAACCACTGAGCCCCCCAAAATAATCATGGTAACAATGAAACTACAGAAACTACAGATGTCAGCAGTGTTATTTGTTAAGCTCACACAGGACAAAATGAAATGATTGTTCATCTTCCTCTTATCTTAGTGTGTGGAGGCGATCTAACTGCCCCGTATGGTACCATTATGTCACCTGGTTACCCCGGACACTACCCACCTGACCGGGACTGCTACTGGACAGTGACAGTGGCACCCGGCTTGCTCATTACCTTTGCATTCGGGACTCTCAATATTGAGGAGCACCCTGACTGCAGCTTTGACTTCCTAGAGGTAAGAAATGCTGCTGTATATCCCAGTATGTTAATAAATCAAATCAATCAATAATCATCAACAATCATAGAGTTCAACAAACAGACTCAACAGGTCAACTTTCACTGCCAGATTGTGTAGGACAGGAGTCTGCAACTTTTACGATGAAAAGAGACATTTTTGGCCAAAAAAGGAAAAGAAAATCTGTCTCGAGCTGCAACTATTAAATTCTCTTTTTCCCTGAGGTTTTTTAAAATTTGGTATCCATAGAAGATTATGGAGACTGAAGAGACAAGCCACTGTCAACATTTAGAGGAAAAGGTACCGAGCCATAGATGTAGGCTATGATGTACATTTTAGTTGACAAAATATTTTTTGGTGTGTAGGCTACATATTTTTACTTATTTGTAAGAATCAGTTTACACTGTTAAAAATAGCTGGGACAACCAACATTTCAAGGCAAGGTGCTGTAATAGATTTTTGAGTTTTGAGCCCAACTTCAACTCTTGAGCTTTGAAATTAACTTTAAAAAGTTTCTCCCGACCTATAATCTTTAGTTGAGATGGTTTACTTTTCTTCTTTAGATAAACTTGAATCTTTAAGTTTGTGTTTGTGTTTCAAAATGTGTTTCAAAAATTGGTCCCAGTGAGAACCTGATTCATCATTATTTTGGTGCCTGAAAATTAAATGGTTTTAATTGAAAATATTTAAATTTTAACCATCATTCAGTTTCACTTCAATTAATTTATTCAATGTTTTTTTTTAAATACAACTTTTTTTGGTTTCTAAAATTTAAAGATTTAAGTTTATCCAAAGAAGAAAGGTAAATTATTTCAACAAAATATTTGTAGTTGGTAAAACTAATTCAAAACTTAGTTGGGCTCAAAAATCTATTGCAGTTTACTCAACTTTTTTGTTTTTACAGTTTAGATCTACACAATAATGAATGAAAATGAAATTGAAAAATGAAAAAAGAAAAGAAATAACTTATTCATTTCCATATATTTTTTGATCAAAGCCACAATTAGCCACTGGAAAGTGGCTAAAGAGCCACAGGTTCAGACCTCTGGTGTAGGTCTACTGAGAAACGGTTTATTTGTGAAGTTCTTCTTAAAGCAAAGCTACCCAAAGTATCATTTCAGTTCAAGTTCAAGTTGTTCACTGTCAACAATTATGGTGAGGCAGTTGTTGGCAATGAAATTCTTAGATCTCAGGCTCCTTCCAGCAATCTTCACATAGTAAAGTAAGTAAAATATCAGGTTAAAGGCATTGTTTTTGTGTCTACTGGAACAATGCTTTTTAAAACCATTTTCCATTGCTCAGACCCAACTATTGCATACCCGGTTGTCAATACAGAGCAGCTGGCTTAGTGCTGATTCCAAACTACTGTCACAGTGGCAGAATTATGGCATTAGATCTGTACACTGTACAAGCGCTTGTAGTTTTTTTTCTATTTATTGTCTTGTGTGGTCAAATGTTGTAGATCCGGGATGGTCTTCTACCTGAAGACCCTGTTCTGGGAAAGTACTGCAGTACAACAACACCTGCCCCACTGCGGACCACCGGCCCGGCTGCATGGCTTCACTTCCACTCTGACTTCACCATCTCTGACCGAGGCTTCCAGATTACATACACAACATCACCAAGTAAGAAACTGTGCTGCTTACAGAGTAAGACAGTGTATACATTTGTTACACCCCACCCTAAGGTGGCCCTACTAGGGTGAACAACACACCACAATTGACCCAAAATAACCCACAAAGACACCTTTTAAAACAAGCAAATCCATGGGATTTTATTAACATAAAACAAAGTTACTAAATCAACACTAACAAAATACATTAAGTCAAAACCTAAATACAAAAACAATCCCATGTTGAGAGGCGAGAACCACCAGCAGTCCCCATGCCACAAGCCTCTGTCTTCTGCTGCCTGCACAGGTGCTTTTAAACACTTCAATCAGGCCAGGTGCACCTCATGACCAATTTAGGGTGGAGCTGGAGAGAGAGCAAAGGGACACAGCACAGAGAAAACCACACAGTAGTAACACATCATATCATGTCACAATGGAGCACCTTATATATATGCAGCTATCTCACATGACAGTCTTTGGAAGATTATTCTCAACCTTTGCAGCCGTAAAACAGGACAGAAAAACTTTAGGCTTTGATTGTGTCAGTGAGTGTAGCTCTAAACAGAACTGCCGTCATGTGGTGTTAATTGGCTCAATATTGTGTTTATACTGACTATGTTTGACTATATTTTGTCATCTTTATTTCCTAGTTCTTGACTGAGACTGGGTTTTAAAGGTACAGTTCACCCCACAATCCAAAATACTCCACTTACTGTAGTGCTATTTATCCACCCAGATAGTTTTGGCCTTTCTGTGTGGAGTTTGCCTGTTCCCCTCCCGCCTGCATAGGTTTCCTCCAGGTGTATGTTAGGTCAATTCTCCAGTCAGTACCACTGACCAAGGTGCTAGCTTAAAACTGGAGTTGGTCCTCGGGTGCTGCACAGCAGCTGCCCACTGCTCTTAATACAAGGATGGGTTAAATGCAGAGACTGAATCTGAATGTATGACTGTACTCTGTATGATTGTGTGATCATGAGGGATCTTCCTGGTGACTAATTTCACTGTTGATAAAATGCAAATTGTTATTTAGACTAACTGACTAGTTTAACAAAAAGAAATATTGATAATGTTAAACACTGTCTGAAAAACACTGTGTGTTTGTAGCTGTTAATCACAGTCTACAATCACTAAAGTGTATTTTAAATGTCGCTGAAACGTGTGGGACATTGCACCATGCAATACAAACACTGCATATTAACCTAAAAAACATGACAAGTCACTACATGCTTCACCTTTCCAGACTGAACAGGATCGCAGAGTCTGGAGGTAAACAACATTGTTTACCTGGAGCTGATGTTAGCTGCCAGCCTGCTGCACAGTTTGGGTTGAGTGGGCCATTGTGGCACACGTGCTGTGCGAGAGAGGCTGCTGTCTGATGGGGTCTCAGCCCCAGCTAGGCGGTTGCAGAACAGCTGAGAGCCAACAGTTAACTGGCATTGTACATGATTAAAGTATTGATAAATAGTTTAATCAATTAGTATTTCTGGTGCTGACTAGTGAGGGTGTCAACGTTTAATCGTGTAGTGACTAAGCGCACACATGCCTAATGATCACAGTAAAATTGGCCTTAACCTTTAGATGGCACTCAGTAACTCACTAGCAATGTCTCTTTACAGATCATGACCCTGTTGCTCGAGATAATCCATAGACCTTGTTGTAAGCAGGAACTATTTTCTTTCTGCCGAACTACACTTGCCAGCCATATCAGTGTGCTAGTTCAGCCAAGGAGGACAACATCAGTGTTGACATCCTGCCCTGTCATGACCACAGGCCCATGTGTAGATGTCTGTTTTCGTCTGTGTTGACAGATGTAGTTCACATGAATTGAATTATTTATCAATTAATTTATTTAAGCATTTAATTACATAATTACTTATGTGTTTTATATTGTAACAGACTAATACAGCTGCATGAGCCTAGTTCTTTAGCTGAATGGATACTGCAGCTGACTGTGTTATGAGAGGTCACCAGTTCAAATTCCCAATCTTCACATTTCATCCTTTGGCTCTAAGGGGTGGGCGTTAACCATGCTCAGATGTTACAATATGTTGCTGGGTAATAGAAGTCCTCACCCTGGTGTGTTTTGTGTCTTAGGTGACCCTGGTTGTGGTGGCACTTTCACTGACACTGAGGGCATCATCATCTCCCCCAACTGGCCCAATGACTATGCCCACAACCGCCAGTGTGTGTATTTGATCAGGTTGCCGGCAGGTGAGAAGGTGTCCCTCAACTTCACTCACATGAACCTGGAGAGTCACGGCAGCTGCTCCTTTGACTATGTGGAGGTAGGACTTGTTTATGACTCACAAATGTGTCTTCATTTCCTTAAATGTTTCTAAATGATTGATGAATACTGCAAACCCATCTCTTACAAAAACATTTTGACATTACACAGCACTTGATAATGTGACATTAGTTTACATTTGTATAAATGTAAGTGTTCTGGTCAGCAGCATTTTGGAATTTGTCCCATCTGATTAGTTGCCACTTCCTGTCTAATTCTCTGTGGAAGTTAAATTACTTTAGTCCATAAATCTGTTTCTTCCAAAAACTCAGTTAACATAATTGACAGAAACTTGATATTAGGTACAGCGGCTTCTTATTAACATTAGTGCAACAGGTGAAATATCTAAATCAACATCTGAACAAGAGGTATTTGATGGAGTTGGATAAAACTGTTTTACAAACCTGGGACTGCGTGTTCTAACTCCCACCGTGTCAGATACAGCAGTTTGGTCAGCGCCCCTATGCTTCACTTCTTCACTTCTGGAGGCGCCTCTCTGCTGTTAAGTTTTCGTGTGTCAAAGTCAGGTGACATAGTGTAAAGAGCAAGAAAGTTCATGTATAGAGGAGGTGGGCTGGATGGACGAATGGATGGGTCAAACAAGCACAGGACTTTCACCAGGAGACTGTGGTTTGTGTTCCTTTTACAACTGGAGTAAACGTTATGTTCCATATGTAACGTGACATACTGTAATGTAATGTAAGTAATGTAATGCAAGTTGTGTAGTCTTATGTTATGGACTTACATAGGTGTAAGAAACTTACCATGGTCTTTTCCTAAAACTTAACAAGTTTTTTAGGCCTTTATTTTGAAATTCTACCCAGAAATTGTGTATTTACTTTTGCTTACTTGACCGCCGAGTCTTGTGTGCAAAACTGACACGACAGGGGTACAGACAGTGTCATAGTTTGAAGCATTTCATTGTTTTACTCTTTGTTTAGTTTTACTCTTGTTCAGAGGTGGGAAATAACTAAGTACAGGTACTTTGTTCACGTACTTAAAGAACAACTTCGGGCCCTATTTCCCCGTGTATGTGTGTGTATGATATAGATGCCCGAGCCACCTCAGCTGGCTCCTCTCGGAAGAGCTGGAGGAAGTGTCTGGGGAGTGGGAAGTCTGGGCGTCCCTGCTTAGACTGCGGCCCCCGCGACCCGGTCCCGGATAAAGCGGAAGAAAATGGATGGATGGATGTGTGTGTATGATTGATAGATACAACTCGTTTTAAAATTGGTTCAGTATTGAGGGAGGTGGATGCAGCCGGCAGCTGCTAAACGAGTTGTAACGGTAAATATGAAGGCAAATACATCCCGTAAAAGTTTGTGCATTAAAAGTGCTTTTTTTTCACCACAGTCCGAATCAGATCACCAGTGTAATCTCTGTCAACAGCATGCAAAGTGTCTCTCTTACCGTTCACTCTGTGATGACATCTCATCCTTTGCTTGTTGAAGAATGTCTTGTTGCAGTGAGTAGGACAGCTGTTTTCTTGAGGTGTGTTTGGTGAAGTGTTTCAGGATTGGATGTCTTCTCTTCTTGGAGTGGCAGGAGTCATCTTGGGAAAAGTATGCACTGCAGACCCGATGGTCTGTAAGGCGCAGTGTCTGGACAGGAGTGTTACCATCCAGTTGTAGCATAATTAGCCACAACTTCAGCATGTTGCTGTCCGACAAAGGCAGCCTATGAAAGCTGTACGAGGTGTTGCACGACATCCTGTTCTTGCAATTCAGCGAAGCACAAACACGAACCATTGTTTTCAATAGTTGCAGTAAAACTTTCAACTGAACTCCGGGACAGCTAACTCCGCTCTGACCGGCTCTCAGCATGACTCCTCTGTTTTCTTCCGCGAGATGTCGTCACACACAGCAAGCAGTAAGTGAAGCATGTTGTTGACAGAGAGTACTCTGGTGATCTGAGCTGGACTGTGGTGAAAAAAAGCACTTTTAATGCACAAACTTTATGGGATGTATTTGCCCTCATATTGTTATAACTCGTTTAGCGGCTGCTGGCTGCATCCACCTCCCTCAATACTGAACCAATTTTAAAACGAGTTGTACAATCATACACACACATACACATGGGGAAATAGGGTCCAGGTTGAAAAATACCAAAGTTATTCTTTAAGTAGATTTTCCAGGTATCTGTACTTTTCTTGAGTATTTATTTTTCTGACAACTTTTACTTTCTACTTCAGTCATTCCCAAACACTGGGTCGTGACCCACAGGTGGGTCATAGGAGATTTTATTTGGGTCCCCTAATAAATCAAAGACTGTGGAAGAAATTCTGCAAAATTTAAGATTTATATCCGCAGTACATCTTTTATAAAGTATTTAAAATGTGTAGGTTGTTTTATTGATGAGAAGAAAAAACAAGAGCCTGTTAATTCTGCCAAAATGCACTTATTATTTTGACTCATTTATGAATCAGTTCTATACAGTAAAAACAAAAAGCTGAGAAAATTCAAAATGTCAAGGCAACAATAGATTTTTGAGTTTTGAGCCCAACTCAAACTCTTAAGTTTTAAAAAAGTTTTACCAACTAATAATGTTTTGTTGAGGTAATTTACTTTTCTTTAGATAAACTTGAAACTTTGAGTTTAAAAAACAAAAACAAAATTGTATTTCAAAAATTGAGTAAAGTCATTGAGGTAAGTTGCCTTGAAATTTTGAGTTATCTCAACTTTTTTTAAGGTTTATTTTTTGATGAGGGAAATTTTTAAAAACTGAGATGAAGTCTGGTTAAAAATTTTTTTTTTAATCTATAAAGTATTTAATATGTATTTGCATGCATCAAGATGATATATGTTGATGTGTAAATGGCAGTAACAATGATCAGGAAAGTTCATTAATGGACAAATGATCTCTCCCAACATTTATTAATAAGGTCTGTTGTGAACTGTGTCATGATGGTTTGTCATTTTTTAAAAATTGTGTCCCCACTAAAAAAGTTTGGGAAACACTGCTATATATTTTAATACAAATATCTGTACGTTCTTCTCCTTATATTTTCAAAACAGTCTTGTTACTTGAGTTTTAATGAATTTAAGGAGAATTATTGATTTATTCATAGTGCACCACCTTCCCAACATCTAGACTGATTTTCAACCGAAATAGAATTCACAATAACACAACAGAACAAACAATGACGTAAAAGACATAACAAGATGAAAAGACGCAACAAGACAAAAGAATGACTTAAAAGACAATAATGATAAAAACAAAGATGAAAATGAGGCAAAAGACGCAACATTACTCTTTACTTGAACACTTGGAGTACATACTTTGAGTACATTTCAGAGCCTGTACTTTGCTCTTTTACTTGAGTAAAGAAGTTGAATCCGTACTACTACTTGTACTTGAGTAAAGAATGTGTGGACTTTTGCCACCTCATCATCGTATATTGTTTGTAATTGTTTTCACTGAGTAAATGAACACTACCTCTCCATCCTGCTCTTCTTCTACCCCGTCTCTTTGCAGGTGCGTGATGGCAGAGAGGAGACAGACGCTCTGATAGGGAGGTACTGTGGGACCTCCCTCCCTGCTCCCATTGTCTCCTCTTCCAACTACCTGTGGATTCGCTTCAGGTCTGACAGCTCAGTCAGCCGGGCTGGTTTCAGGGCTGTCTACACTGTGGGTGAGATTCCACACATTTACACACACACATGACAGGGAAATATGGAAGCACCAGTGTCTCATAATGCAGGCAGGCAAAGATTTTGAATCCATATAGTTTGTTTCATCAGCCACTGACCCACCTTTAACCCTCCTCCCCCCAGCTTGTGGAGGTACTCTGTCTGGCACAGGGCAGTTACGTTCTCCTTATCACCCCAACGCCTATCCCCACAACAAGGAGTGTGAATGGGTCATTAACCAGCCGGAGGGCTACGTGGTCACCCTCAACTTCCTCTCGTTTGATGTGGAGGGAGGCTCCTGCCGTTATGACTTTGTTGAGGTAAATGATGTTCAACCTGTTCATCAAATCAGAATCAGAATCAGAATCAGAAATACTTTATTGAGCCACGAGGGGAAATTGTTGATTCTGATTCTTCTTCTTCTTCTTCTTCTTCTTCTTCTTCTTCTTCTTCTTCGACTGAATCTTTTTCTTCTTCTTCTTTTTCTTCATTGTCTTTTTCTTCTCTGCCATCTTCTTCTTCACCATCTTCTTCGTCATCTTCTTTCTGTTCTTCTTCTTTGCCTTCTTTTCTGTCTTTTTTTTTCTTTGTCCTCTTCCTCTTCTTCTTGTTCTTCTTCCACTTCACCCTCCTGGAACATCTGGATCGGGATCAGTTATGATGCTTGTTTCCTCTGTCTTCCAGGTGAGGGACGGCTCCACGTCCAGCTCTCCTCTGCTGGGGACCTTCTGTGGTGCTGACATTCCTCCCAGACTTCAGTCCACTCAGAGATCGATGTACATCCGCTTCAAAACTGACTCCTCTGTCACCAACCAAGGCTTTGAAGCAGCCTACAGCTCTGCCCTGGAGGGTGAGATGAGCATAATTATCATTATAATCATCATTATTAGCACAGATTTCACACCCTGACTGTTTAAAGGGAAATTCAGGCATGCCTGGGTGACATTTTCTTTTATTTCTTTTTGTCTGTCATGAAAAAACACCTATAAGACTTAAAGCTTAAAGCGATATTCCACTCCTTGATGATCATCCACTCAATATGTACTCACCCCTATGCTGATGTGAGGATGGGTGAAGATCTTCAGTTCACAAAACAATCCTGGAGTTTCTGCAGAAAGCAGGGTTGCAGCTAATGGCAGTGAATGGTGATGGGGGTGGAATATCTCTTTGAACTGCTTAAACTTTTTTTTCTTTGCTCGTCAGACTTGTATGCCCTTTGCTACGGTGAGTCTTCACTCCTATAATGTTAATGTGTTGTCAATATCAGTGACATAGAACCCTTTTGAACAGTCCTGCAGAGGGCTTAGACATTCAAGTACAGCATTATCAGAGTCCATCGCTGCAGAAAAATGTCTGTTTCATCTGGAAGCTTTGCTGTCATGTGTTCTAATATATAAACTTGTTTTAGTCTCTGAGTCCACTGAGTTTGTGTTATTAAAAGTGCTTTTCTCCAGTTTATGGTTATCATTTTGCAGGCAATAAGTAGAAGTATATGTAGTATATATCTCTGGGCTTTAGCTGCTATAGATTGAGGTGGTTCTCCAAGTATAAACAACACTGGATCCATATTTTTTTCTGTATCCTCTTAAATATTTTGCCAGAACCCCTACAGTACTGGACAGCCCCAGAAAACATGGCCAGTCATTCCACAGTTCCTCCAACACAGAGCTGATATTGAACCTGTCTAAAAATTTGATGTAATCAATGGAGTCCTTTTTGTTTTTTTTTTTTTGTTTTGTACTTAGGTTAGATTTGAGTACACAGTTATTTTATATACACTTCAAGGGATAGTTTACCCTAAAATGAATCCAGGTCTCATAAAGCCCCGACATACCAAGTTGGCTCAATCGGCATCATTGTGAGTAGATAATGACTGAATTTTCATTTTTGGGTGAACTGTCCCTTTAAACCAACCTCATTGTCATGCCATTACAGTCATTATTTGTTGTTTGTTATTTCCTCAAAAATAAAACAAATAAACTTGAAACCTTCACACAATGCTTTACAAACATTAGCAGTAATGTCAAGTATACATTATTTGTAATAAATGTGTTGACATACGTTGACACATGCAAATATAAAAGTTGCTCAGAGCTTTGTGGCCCATATCAGTGCTACTATTCTTTGAAATGAGTGTCTTCTGAAACTACTTTCAAACTTCTCAAAAATCTCCTGCTCCCTGGGGTTGACCAGTTGTCGTTTTTGTCCTGCACCAGGCTGTGGTGATACCCTGACTAGTCCTTCGGGCACCATCACCAGCCCCAGCCACCCCAACAACTACCCCACGGTGCCAACTGTACGTGGTTCATCAGCGTTCCCCCAGGCAACCTGATCCGACTGACATTTGACTCCTTCAACCTGGAGTACCACATTAACTGTAACTATGACTACTTGGAGGTGTACGACAACGGCACTGTGCAGACCGGAACCAAGATCGGCAGGTACACAATAACGTTAATACATAACCTCCTATTCAACTTTGAAATTCTATTAATAGCTTTGCTAAAGCAACATGCTTGTTAGGGGTGTTATTGTGCACTTGACACTGAAAAAGATAATATTAATATGTTTAAATCTGTTCCTGTGTACAAGATGACTTTTGCCAAACTCTTGACACAAAATAACATCTATTTGTAAAGCAGTCTTGCTGACAACCATTCAGAAATATAGATAAATCTTGTCAGCCATCATGCTCATGAGGCAGGTGATTCAGAATTTGAACAGTAGTGTCTACACTGACAAAGAAAATCTCTTGAAGATCAACATTGTGTAGATAATTGTTTTCTATTTGTTGTACTTGTTGAGATTTTGGGTCTGTGTATGTGCAGGTACTGTGGCCGTGCAGTGCCCCATCCATCACCAGCACTGACAGCCTGATGACCCTGCTGTTTGTGACTGACTCAAGTTTTGTCAGTGAGGGATTCTCTGCCAGCTACATCTCCTTTAATGCCACCACAGGTACACAAGAGGTTGTCTCTTTTCAGTTTTGAGTGAATATGTTTGACACTAATAATTAATTAGCCTGAAACAACAAGCCTATGACTCACAAGGTCAGGTTCCACTATTTAATGGAAAACATCTGCTAAAAATTGACCTACATGACTGATTGTCATCTGATTTGTCTGTCATCAGACTGTGGTGGGACCTTCACCACCCCCACAGGGTCTTTCAACTCACCCAACTACCCGAACTACTATCCCAACAACAGAGACTGTATCTACAAGATTATTGTGCAGGTCAACATGCAGATCATGCTGAACTTTACCAACTTTGACCTGGAGGGCAGTCCTCCATCCTGCCACTTTGACTTTGTGGAGATCAGGTAAGGACAGAATGATTTTTGCTGTTTTTGGAGAAGTGGAACATTCTCATCCTTTGACATTAACTATATTTACATGCACACAAGTTTTCCCCTATTTTTCAGAATATGACAATATTCTGAATTTTAATATGTGTCATGTAAACAGCATATTTTCTGTGTGGATATTCTGAATTAGACTTTGTTCTGAATTCAGCATGTTCTAATTTAGACATGTATTATAAGCCAGTATTATTTGTGTTTTAGGAGCGTTTTTGGACATGTATACAGTGCATTCAGAATATGCACCATAGTCTGGGTTTTTACAGCAGTTTGCAAGGCTGGGGTGGAGATGCATGCACAAAAGAATGCCTACATTTCTGGTGGGAAGAAAGAATACAACAGCTTTTAAATATTATAAAAGATTTGGACATCAACAGTAGGGTTCGATTCACAAGGTCCCAATTCATTTGGATTCACGATTTGATTCAATTCAGTATCAATTTGGTTTGGGATATTTCAGTTACAACAGCAATTTTTCCTGGATGGAAGAGATTCACATAGAACTAATGATGTAAATCATACAAGGAACCCTCTAACCTGGTGAATTATTAAAAATATCAATGCCTACATAGAATTGACATACAAGAATTGACCCTAAAGTAGTTACATTAATCATGTACTTTTTATCAAACATGACCTGACCAACACACTAAAATTAGTGAAATCTCATGCCACTAGATCACGCTATGAGATCTTACACCAAAGGCTCGTCACATGAGACTAACAGGGTTAAAATTGCAGGTTGTACCACACATCCATGGGAGAAAAGACATATATTAAAAGATCAATTTTCAATCAGGTTTTTGGATATGCACAAATATCATTTCTCCAGCATTTTTAAGAAGGTGAATGAATGATTGAAAGAGGGAGGATGTGTTCACATAGTCAAATACGTCTACCACCAGTGCAAAAAATTTTGACGCAAAGAAGCAAGATGGCTGAAACAGCTCCAGGTGTTCCACTTTCCCACGGCTGCATGTAAACAGGAATTTTAGAGGACTATTAATTTTCATTATCCATGTAAACTGTTTTGTAGGAATATTGGGCCTCATGCATGAATGTTACCCTACTCTTCTCTTATATTTGCTCTTAAACAAAGATAATCCTATGTGGGATTCATGAAATGTTCACTGATGAATCACGTTTGATCTTAAATTGGAGGTGCATGCTAGGAAGTTTGCAATTAGCATATAGAAATGCCCCAATAAATTCATATAAGGGCAACAGACCTAAGTGCCTTGTGCAAATCACAAAGCAACAACACACTGACATTTATCAGTTAAAAACAAAACTTTTTTAACAGACATGGAGGAGCGGATTGGAGCATGATTGTAGAGGTTTTAAGAGGTTTCTCTGTTGAGGTGCAGCAGGAACAGCCAGGTCATGTGCTTGTCCACTCTGCCGGCCATGTGACCACCACACATTTAAGATTCTGTGCATCATTTATTATTTGGACGTTTATTGATTAGATTTTGACTATTTGAGGAAGGACATCGGATGTGGAGATGGTGCTTTGATGTACATATGAGTACAGTGGAATGTAATTATTCAATGAATAAATAGTTGTATATCATTTTTCTTATGTGTTTTCAGGAAATAAATTACTTTTTCTTCATCATTATTAATATTTCACAGCACAAGGCACAAGTTAGCTTTTGTGCGTACTGGCTTGAGAGTGTTTGATGTATATTTTTATCTGCAGCCCAACATCAATTGAGAAAGTGCACAGAGTCCAATATGTCTTACACTGAAACTGGTTTAATGAAACTTGGCCAAGGAGAATGAAAGAATAATTGGTACACGCCTTGTCCAGACGTTCCCTTCAATTCTTGAGTTTTGGTCCTCTGGGAATAGCCTTCATAGATAATGCCATAAATAATGTATGCCCAAATATGGTCGGACCTAACGTATCTACAGCATATAGAATTAGTCTGTTGGTCTGCAAATCCAAAACAATTGAAGTATCAGTGCACAAGGTCTGAGACCACGGCTTAGCACCTTTGCACGTCCCATTCCTCAGGGTCAGTGATATCCAGTCCCTGATTGCAGTTACCTCTGTTAACGTTAATGTTCAGAGAGACAGAGACACATCTCTGACCTTGGCTGCCATAGCAAAACTATCAGGATGCCCCCTGTTTTCCCCAAAAGGAGCAGACACTAGACTGCATCTACTGTCTCGAGGAGAGACAGTGTGTCTCACTGTTAAGATTTAGTGCAGGCCTTCCAGTGACCTCAAGGCCTTAGTTTGATCCAGCATATGCCAACATATAATACCCAAATCTGGAAAATTCCCTAACAGTCACGGGCTCTCTTAAATTTTGTTCTTAACTAAGAACAAATGGGAAATACTAAAGTACTGATGAATCCCACAGAAGTTCTTAAATTGTTTCTACAAGCAATGCAAGATCAAATCTGCTCATTAAAAAAAAAAAAAAAAAAAAAAAAAAAATCATGAATGAGGGCCATTTTTTGGAATCAGGACAAAAACGGAGTGTTTTGTACATGTAAATGCAGTCACTGTAGGAGTGTGAAATTACAGCCTACCAAGCAGAGAATGGCCATACAGCTTCATGTGTTGCACCAGTCTGTGAAGTTGAGATGGTAAAATGTTCATGTCTCAGTTATTCTGTGTACTGTCACCTAAAATCAAACAGAAACTTAGAAGATGAGTCTTGCAGGATGATTAGATATGTGTGGTCTTCCTATCTCAGAGTGCCTTTAGATTAATATGTCACGTAAGAAAATAAATAATGTTAACTGGAAATTACAGTATATGAGGTCATCTGTGCAACAAAACAACCACGTTTCCAAGTTGTTGCTTCCTGTACACAGGAGACACAAACCTGAGACTGTCTTTTTTTTTCTTATTCAACATGACCTCTGACATTTTGAACTTTGTCTGTCTTTTCCAGGGATGGTGGCTATGAGACATCTCCCTTGATTGGTAAGTTCTGTTCCAATCAGAGGCCTCCAGTCCTGGTATCCCACAGCAACCGTCTCTGGGTAAGATTCCGCTCCGATTCCACTGTCACACGTCAGGGATTCATCGCCCACTGGGATGGCACGCAGACTGGTGAGTGCCTAACAAGTTGTACTGTTAGATTTTGCTCTTTTGACCAAGTTAACCAGAGACAGAAAAGAGCACAGAGTGGCCAATCATGACCACCACTGGAATTTGAGAGAATGTTTGGATTGGAAGATTTTGTCTTCTTCAAGGAGTATCCTCAAATGTTAGAACTTCATGGAAATTAATCATTTGCTTTATTATAAAAAAATCCATCAGAAATGACATCCATCCATTTTCTATAATCTGTGCAGGGTCACTGGGCAACCACAAAGTCCAAATGATATTCTTATCAGATGTGTTTTATTGAAGTCCAACTGAATTTAAACTGTCCATTTGATTGTATTCCCTCTATCCAGGCTGTGGAGGGACACTGACGACTGCAAGTGGGGGACTGTCCTCCCCTAACTACCCTCTGCCCTACCACCCGAATGCTGAGTGCTACTGGACCATCAGGACGAGCCAGGGCAGCCAGCTCCTCCTCTCTTTCTCTGATTTCCACCTGGAGTCCAGCTCGACCTGCTCTTATGACTACCTGGCTGTGAGTACTGGATCTGCAGCATGTAGCTTTATACGCTCAACCTCATCACAGTGAATTTTAAGGTTTAAGAATCAGAATCAGAATCAGAAATACTTTATTGATCCCCGGAGGGAAGTTGCTGGTGTTACAGGTGTTCCTTACAAGAGTAGAAAGGTATATCATATAGTGCAATTAGAGGTGAAAATATAAAAAAATATAACAAGATTGTTTAAAATATATATATATGTATAGTAACCTATCAAATATACACTGATACAAAGTGGCAAAAATAGATAATAAACAGAATATATACAGTAAAGGTAAGGGCAGGTGGTGAGCAGGGCCTGCAGTGTCAAATCTGTTAAAATACAGATTCAGTTCATTGGCCCTGTCCACGCTGCCTTCAACTCCTCTGTTGTTGGTCGTCCTGAAACCAGTGATGGTCCTCATTCCACTCCAGACCTCTCTCATGTTGTTGTGCTGGAGTTTCCACTTTCCAAGAAACACTGGCATTGGCCATTTACAATAAGACCACCCTTATAAATGATTTATAAATGCTTTATAGTTAGTTGAAAACACATTATAAATCATTAATAAACAATTATAAATAAGTTTTAATAGAGTTATCATACCTTGATGCAGGCTCACTATTTGGTAAGATCTAGTTACTGCTACTACTAATTAATCTTGCAAATGAGTTATTACCATTTATAACTGGCAGAGGAGCCTTATCATAAAATATAAAATGGTGCATTCGTGCGTATATTAATCTGGTCATTTGATTTGTTAATTTGATGCTAAATGACACTTTCTGACTCTTAAAATCTGAGGCTCAACAGTTCAGATAAATGTGGGCTCACCATTTACTAAGCAAATTGTTTACAATCTAATTAATAACCTAATTATAAACCATTTATGAATCAATTATAAGGTTAGCCTTATTGTAAAGTGGTACTTGCAGTCTCTCCATGTTCTCTCAATAGTATTGATAGTTTCTTTATATTGGTTAGTTGGTCAAATTCAGGATGTTTGTTTTTAAATTTAGGGAAATATTAAATTTGGATCGCCTGCTTTCTTTTGTACATTCTGTGACAAAGTGCAACTACTTTTTCTGCTTTGCACAACTGGCAGAAGCGCTCCTCTTTGGGGAGTCATGATTTTTTGTATCAGCCTGTCTTGATGGCCAGGCTGCGCTCACTGAGTCTGTACTTTCTCAGGGTGGTTCTTTGTTCTTTGTTTGGTCTGTGCTTTTGTCTGTGTGTTCCAATTGGTGATGTAGTTTTGTTTCTGTTGTGTTATAATTTGGTTGACTCTAATTGTTTTTTTGCTCAGACTGGTCCTGAGGCAGAACAGGGTTAGAACGTGAACTAAGCATCAGGACCAGTGAGTGCATCAGCTGAGTGAGGGGACTCTACTTTGCTTAGCTCTTGATATTGCAGAGCTTTGTAGTGATACAAGTGGGGGTCACTGTTTTTGGGATGAAGCCAATATTTGACTGCTCTTTTTTGAATTTTAATGTAAAATGGGTATTGGCCTAATTCAGCTCTGCAGGTGTTGATTGTTGTTTTCCTGTGAACCTGCAAGATGCTTTTGTAGAACTCTAAATGCATAATTAGGGGCCAGGCAGCCTAAGCTGCCAGGACCCTATTGTTATCCTCAATGTTCTTCTTCTTCTTCTTCTTCTTCTCTTCTTCTTCTTCTTCTTCTTCTTCTTCTTCCGAGGAAATCCTACTTCCCATGCGCGAAAAATGACCAAACTTTGCACAAAGGTCCAGTCCCATGTCAGATTGCCTCAGCTGCAAAAACAGGCCAACAGTCCTGATGGTGGCGCTACAGCAAGCCTCTAAAGTTCAAAATTTTGAAAATTCATAACAAATCAACCATATGTGCTACAGATTTACAACTTTCACCAAAATGTAGCCCCAATACTGAAGAAACTTTTGTACATTTAAACCTATTGCAAATTATGAAGTCCATCACTCTGTTTTTTTTCAAAAACTGTAAAACTTATTAAACCTATCTCCTCCCACAATTTTTGCTCAATTGACACCAAACTTGCTACAGAGCATCTTCAGACTGTCCTACACAAACGATCCACACAGATTTTTGATTTATCGAAAATCGAGCCTACAGTGCATTCCTGCATTTGACAGCTGTTTGAAATCTGCCTTTACATGCTAACAGCTGCTGTCTTGCACACAGGTGACTGGCTTAGTCAATTTGTGAAGCTACAAGTGGTGTTTCCATTTGCCAGTTAGCTCAGTGAGATAGAGGATGGTTCTTGGTGTTGAAGGTTGTGAGTTCAAGCCTCAGCTTGTACAACATTTCTATATGAGAAATCTACCCAAACTTTTCACAAAGGTCCAGTCCCATGCCAATGTCCTCAACTGGAAACACAAGACAATAGTCCTGATGGTGGCGCTACAGCAAGCCTCTAAATTTCAAAACTTTGAAAATTCAAACAAATCAACCATATGTGCTACAGCTTTGGACTTTACTTGAAATTTGCTTTTCCATGGCATGGATGGCTGCTGTCTGGCACCCTGATGCTTGGCTTAGTCAATTTGTGAAGCCACACATGAACTGTCACTTGCCAATTAGCTCAGTCAGATAGAAGACGGGCCTCAGTCTCAGAAATTGTGAGTTCAAGCCTTGGCCAAGGCAGAACAGACATTCAAATGTGAAAGCCTTATGTTCAGGTATCATGCTATGTGGATTAGAGACTACTAAGGTTAAAATAATAATGATTCAGGGAGTTTTGGGAAGAGACAAATACTCTTTATCAACACGTTTCCCTGTTATTCCTTGTTCTTTTCCCTGTTTATTTGGATTAGCTATCAGTCAATATGCAGAGTCTCTTGAGTTCAAGCCTCAACTGATGTAAAATGCACATTAGAATGCCACCTTTTTTTCATCTTCCTACACTCTGCTTGTTGCTCAGAATTGCCTAATTTTGCTAATTTTGCCTAAATTTGCCCGGCCCCGACCATTGCTGCGCAGCAGCTATAATTTCTATTGGATGTTTGTCCAGTTTGGGTCGAATTCTGGTAACGTTTTTGTTTTTTAATGTTTCCTAACGCAATAGGCCAGTAATTGGTGTTTAATAATTTAATTTACCTTCTTTCCCTCATGTTGTTTTCAGGTGTATGATGGGAACAGCACCAGTGCTCCACAGCTGGCTCAGTTGTGTGGCAGTCAGCTGCCCAGCCCCATCAGTTCCACCAGCAACCAGCTGTACATCAAACTGCGCACTGACAGCAGCGTCAGCACCGGAGGCTTCCTCGCATCGTACATCTCCAGTACGAAAAACACACACACCAGCAGCGTATTATTCATTCTGCACAGTCTAAACATGTCATGTTGTGTTATGTTTTGGTAGCTTTGGTGGAATATAAACATTTGTGTTGCTGAAATATATATTGATTCAGGATGTTTAGATTATTTAGATATTTTTTAAATCTCATTTTACCAGATGTGTAGATGTGGGTAGAGCTACTGTTAATTAAAAATACCACTCACTCAGAGATAAAAATATTCATCAAAATAACTGCTTCACTAGTTTAGTTCAGTTCAGTTCAGTTCAGTTCAGTTAGTTTAGTTTAGTTAGTTTAGTTTAGTTAGTTTAGTTTAGTTCAGTACAGTACAGTACAGTACAGTAAAGTACAGTAAAGTACAGTAAAGTACATGTATTTATCAGGAACTACCAAAACATGAATCTCACACAAGGAGAAGAGATGTAATGTACCAGATTTAGCTGGAAGCAAAAATTCATCTACAGTCCCGGAGCAGGCAGACTGACATGACTGACTGGGACCTCTGAAGGTACACTGTGATATGGACTCATTGTATTGCTGTTTTTTCTCTGTTGAACTTGACTACCATCTACTGGATTGTATGTATGACATTTATTACACCAAGACTGAATACCCTATCTTGCAGTGGTAACGAATGTGAAAAATAATTTGTGCATCTGCCCTATGATTCAGATCCCCTCCAAAATGTAATGAGGTTCTTCCTTGGCCCGTGCTACATCCTTGCACCAAGTTTCTTTAAAATCAGGCCTGTAGTTTTTCGGTAATCCTGCTGACAAACAGACAAACAAATGGCACTGAAAACATAACCACTTTGTGGACATAATCATGCTGTTGTATCTCAAACAATTTCCTGAAACATACATCTTAATAGATGTGTGTCTAGGATAGCTTAGCTTAGCTTATAGATGAAGTCTTGAAGGTTTTAGGTCTTAGTTTTCAGAGTCAGACATGGAAGGCCTGTGTCCATCTTGATGAAGGCTGGTGGACTATGGAAATAACAGGGACAGCCATGAAAGAAATCCAGGATCTTATCATCCTATTTTTGGCAAAGTCTGATGTATTATATTTAATAAACTTGACATATTAGAATGTTCTTCAACCCAGCAAAATCACTAAGCCATTATTAAGCCATGGCCCCCTTTTTCTCTTGTTGACAATATATAAGCAAATCTTGGCTGAATTCCACAGAATCCAGCAGAAACACATTTGATTAAATTAAATTTGTTTAGCCTTGTATTGAATGATGTGTTGGTGTGTGGTTGTTTGTTTTCAGACTGTAGCGTGGTCATCTCAGGCAAACACATAGGAGTGGTGGAGTCACTGAACTTCCCCAACAACTACCCAGAAAACTCGCTGTGCAAGTGGACCATCAAGGCCACCAGTGGAAACACTGTCAACTACACCTTCACTGCCTTCCAGCTGGAGTCCACCTCCAGCAGCTGTATCTTCGATTATGTCAAGGTATAGAGATGCACATGACTCAACCATATCAACTAAAAACTCAACACACACCCCCACAGCTGCATTACAGTTATGAGCATAGGATAGGTGGGTCTCAGTAATAAACTGATTGTTGCTGATGCTGCACATTATATTGTTCTGAAGTTTGTTGTGAGTTTTGTTTCATATGTATAGGAGGTAGACACACTGACAGGAACACTGGCAAAATATGCAGTTCAATTAAATACATCTTTCCTTAAAGGGACAGTTCACCCCAAAATGAAAAATACATATTTCACCCCTTGCCTGTGATACTATTTATCCATCTATAGTAGAATCAACCAGAACGACTTTCTTCCGAATGGAAAGAAACTAGAAACTGCTCACAACAAGGCGTGTGGATTATCTTGAGTAACCAGGTCATGATTTTTTGGAAAGAGACACTGGTTTTGTATTTTTTTAAAGTATTTTTATGGTGCTTTGAGCACCACAAGCCAAGTGCCATTTAGTTCCATTACACTGGAGAGAAGGCAGACATCTTTATGGCTGATATCTACAACTCAACTCTGTAACTCTGCAACTTACACCAAAACTATCTGGATCAGGTGTCTGCAGCCTGTGGCTCTGCATTCGTATGTGGCTCTTTAGCCACTTTCCAGTGGCTCACTGTGGCTTTGGCAAAAAATTATCTGGAAATTTCCATTTTTCAATTTCATTTTCATTTATCATTGTCATAGATGTACACTGTAAAAACAAAAAAGTTGGGAAAACTCAAACCTTCAGGCAATGCACTGCAATATATTTTTGAGTTTTGAGCCCAACTCCAAATCTTAAGTTAAAGAAATCACTGAGTAAATTAATTGAAGTGAAAGTGAACAATGGTTAAAATTTAAATATTTTCAATTAGAACCATTCATTTTCAAGCACCAAAATAATGACAAATTAGGTCCACAGCTCACTGTGACCAATTGTTGAAATACTTTTTTTTCACAGTGTACATTGATTCTTACATTCTTTAATTGTAAAAATATGTAGCCTACAGGGGCGGCGCGATGGCGCAGTGGTTAGCGCTGCCGCCGCACAGCAAGAGGGTCCTGGGTTCGAATCCCCGAGCCGGCAGGGCCTTTCTGTGTGGAGTTTGCATGTTCTCCTCGTGTCCGCGTGGGTTCTCTCCGGGTACTCCGGCTTCCTCCCACAGTCCAAAGACATGCAGCAGGTTAATTGGTGACTCTAAATTGCCCGTAGGTGTGAATGTGAGTGTGAGTGGTTGTTTGTCTCTATGTGTCAGCCCTGCGATGAACTGGCGACTTGTCCAGGGTGTACCCCGCCTCTCGCCCAGAGTCAGCTGGGATAGGCTCCAGCTCCCCGCGACCCTCACGGATAAGCGGTTACAGAAAATGGATGGATGGATGTAGCCTACACACTATCTTGTGAACTAAAATGTGTGTCATAGCCTACGTCTATGGCTCGGTGCCTTTTCCTCTAAATTTTGACAGTGGCTCATCTTCTTGAGTCTCCATAAACTGCTATGGATACCAAATTTTTAAAAAAGAAAAGTCTGCGGGGAAAAAGAGAATTTAACCAACAACCAATAATGTACAGATGTACTGTATATTTTGGTGACTATGTGTTGTACTCTCCACTCCTACCACTTTCTCTAAATATTACTGTCCTAGCTCTATAATGGGCCTAACGAGCAAGCTCCTCTGATTGGTACATACTGTGGATACGTGCCCCCTCCAGCCAGTGGCACCACCAACTCCGCCCTCACCCTGGTGTTCAGAACAGACTCCTCTGTGTCACTGTCTGGCTTCCAGATGATGTGGTACCAGAATGGTAAGTTGTACATATACACCACATATACACGTGTACTGACTGTCTGCTGTTTGGGACTGTGGTTGTTTGACCTTTGGGCTTAACTTTAAATTTTTTGCACACTTGGTTAGAATAATTTGAAACATCGTCCCCTCAGAGTCCCCTCTGACCTGGTGTTTGTCCTGCAGGTTGTGGTGGGGAGCTCTCTGGTCCCAGTGGCTCCTTCAACAGCCCAGACTACCCCAACAGATATCCAGAAAACAGGGAGTGTATCTGGTACATCAGCACATCAGCTGGCAGCAGCATCACGCTCACTATCCATGAGTTTGATGTGGAGTTCCACCAAGACTGTAACTATGATGTGCTGGAGGTAAGATATAGGCCGACCTCTCTTCTACAGCACTCATCATCTCAGTGTGCCAGTCTGCCAGTGTGCACTGCAGAGGTCATAAAAACTGTTGTGCTGCAACTTTGCTTGAGGTGGTAAAAAACAGAACAGCTGATTTCTGTAGTTCATCATCTTTAGGCCAGAAATTTACATGAAGCACAGTGAAGCTCTTCTTCAAGGAGAACTTCTGAGGTGGTTACACATCCTGTTAATGGTTTTCACTGGTTTAATTTTAGTCAGAGAGAAGATCACATGACTCATCTGAGACACATGTAAACTAACACGAAACATTCTTGTCTTCCTCTCAGGTGTATGGAGGCCCAGACCTGTCAGCCCCTCAGCTGGCCAAGCTCTGCACCACCACAACCAGCCCAATGCAGGTCTCCAGCACCGGCAACCTGCTCACAGTGCGCTTCAAATCTGACGCCTACGTCAGTGGAAGAGGTTTCAATGCAAGCTGGGCTGAGGTCCAGGGAGGTAGGTGACATAATTGAGTGCATGCTCACATGCCTTACATAGAGGGGCTGTGCAGGTATCATCACTTCATTTATATGAGGTCATATAAGTCATATGTCGATAAGAGAGATTAAGTCTTCTTGTGGAGACATAAATCATGCAGAGTAAAAATGTCATATTGTCACATGTCAGACAAGAATTCAGAAAGTCAGAATTCTAGGTTTAAAACATCCAAGTTCTGAGTTTAAACCATCAGAATTCTGAGTAATAAAAGTCAAAATTTTCAGTTTAAAGTCAGAATTCTAAATTTAAAATGTCAGAATCCTGAGTTTAACACATCAGAATTCTGAGCTGAAAAAGCCAGAATTTTGAGTTTAAATTCAGAATTTTAAGTTTAAAATGTCAGACTTTTGAGTTTAAAAAGTCTGATGTTTGAAATGCCATAGATAAAATCTTATTGTGGAGGTACCATCATGCAGTATAAAAGTGTGAATTGTAATATGTTAGAAAAAATTTACACAAGCAAGCTTAAAAAATCAGAATTCTGAGTTTAAAATCTCAGAATTCTGACTTTAAAGCCATAATTCTAAGTTTAAAATCTCAAAAAATCTGATTTAAAAAGTCAGAGGTCTGAGTTAAAAAGTCAGAATTGAAACTTGCAAAGTGACTTCTTGATTGCTCAACAAAATAATTAAACACTGAGCGAAAAAAAAGGATAAAGCTGTCCTGGTGAAACTGTTCGGGGAGAAGAAGCAGCTACAAACTGTGTTAGAGGTGGCACCTGGCTGTCAACCATGTTCCTGGATCAAGAGTGAGAGGCACTATGACATGGACTGTTACGTGAGAGGAGAGAACAAAAAGCATGTAATATACCATCATCACCACAACCATACACATATAGTTCAGAGATACATATACATACATATAGATCAGATACCAGCTGCGTAGTCTCTCACTCTGAATAACCTTTCATCACGTGTTGTTGTTTCTGCAGGCTGCGGGGGTCCAGTCACAGCTCCATCAGGGGAAATCCACTCTCCTCAGTATCCCAGCAGCTACCCCAACAATGTGGACTGTTCCTGGGTCATCAGCGTGGATACCAACCACCGTGTTTTCTTCAACTTCTCTGACCTGGACATTGAATATCACAGCAACTGTGGCTGGGACTATGTGGCTGTGAGTGACCAAAGAAACAGTTAGTTTGTACATCAAGAGCGTTGTACTAAAGCAACTTTGTTTTTAAGTAACTGACCTATTAGAGAGTCCATGCCCTATTTATTTTGTATTTTGTATTTCATATGTTTTATCTGTGAATTTAGTTTGATTGTCTCTGCTAGTTGATGAGAATCTGTGTGAACTGTGTGTAACCTGACCACACACACAGGCAGCAGGGCTTGTGTTTAACAGTTAAAGCTACATGAACCATGTATCTGTCCCTCTGCAGATCTATGATGGTCCGTCCATGTCTTCTCCTCTGCTTGCTCGTGTGTGCGGCACCAGTCTTCCTCCCTCCATCACCTCCACCCAGAGCACCATCTATGTTCGCTTTAGGTCTGACTCCAGCCGTAGCCACCGTGGCTTCAGTGCTCGCTTCTCTCAGGGTGAGTTTCCTTTAAAATCTCTCTTTCACTCAATGCAACATGGCTGAATATCGAGTTCATCAATCTTCTAAGTTCTCACTTTTCTTTGCCACATGCAGACTACTGGGCTGTGCTGCTCTCACAACACATTTATTTGTCTCTTAATGCTGTCAGGTTGACTTCTCTCTCTCTCTTTTCAACAGCTTGTGGTGCAACCATAACAACAGATGACATTGGTGGGGCCATTTCATCACCACGGTACCCATCACCATACCCGCCCAATCAGAACTGTAGCTGGATCATCAGAGCACAGGAACCATGTGAGTTGCCTCTGTCAGCCATGAGTCCATCAGATGGAAAATCTGACGGAGTTGATGTAAACATTTAATAAAAAGTATTCAATCACTTGGTTACAAGGTTTAATAGCCAAGAGTTTGGTCTTTTAAAATTTATTTTCCAGCATAATTTAAGAGTAAAAATCTAAACCCCCTCAAAATACAGTTTTGTCCTAGGACTCAAGAATAAGTAGCACATGTTGGTATACTCAAAATGTTGTGTTATTTTAACCTTTGACTTTGCTTTTTTGACCCAGTCAACCATGTGACCCTGTCCTTCACTGACTTTGAGTTAGAGATCATCAACTCCAACTGCTCCCATGATGCTGTGGAGATCCTGGATGGAGACAACTACCAGGCACCTTCCATAGGTAGCTTATTCTGTGTGTGTGTGTGTGTGTGTGTGTTTAGCATGATGTAATGAGTCGACAGCTTTTTTAATGAATAAAATCCTGTGCGGCCTCAAACTCTAATTAAAATATCCTGTCAAATGTTGTCAGGGCGTTACTGTGGCTATGAAGTCCCACACCCAGTGACATCCTTCAGCAACTCTTGGTGGTCAACTTCGTGTCTGACCACTCTGTTGCCAAAAAAGGCTTCAGAGCCACCTACTCAGCCTCTACATCCAGTAAGACATCCCAGAGTGCACTGCTCTCAGTTCTGTCTGCACATACTGAGAAATGATGACTGCAGACTCATCCTTCTCACCTCTTCTGTTCAGGTTGTGGAGGTGATCTGGTGATGGAGAGTGGAGCATTTAACAGCCCCAACTATCCAGATGTTTACCCGTCTAACACGGAGTGTGTGTGGACTATCAGGAGCTCACCAGGGAACCGTCTCCAGCTCTCATTCATGTGAGTCAGTTTGAGGGTGCAGGTACATTCTTGACTTTGGAAATCTGTGATGAAATATTCTAAACTCAAGGTTCACTTAATAGCTTTTTCTGGAGCAGGTAACACTATCCCACAACCTTCTTCAGCAAACTTGCTTAGGTGTCATAACATGAATGAAGTACCTCATTTATGCTCTTAACAAATGATCATTTGAATTTCATTCAGTATTTGCAGTGAAATGCTTTGTGACTTAGGTCGTTCTTGGTAACAAAGGTTGTGTTGCACAAAGACTAATAATTAGAAGTGAGCAAGTGAAAAATAAGAACAAGAAAAAGATGACTGAAGGATAAAAATTAGATTTATTTTCTTTAACACTAGAACAGTCAAGGAGGTCATTTGAGTGGTACCTGACTTTTCCTAAAAGTGTCTGTATTTTCATTTAAAATGTTTTTTTATATAAATTACAAAAAAAGTGGTCATACTGACCATACTGACCATAGGAAATTGTCACTGTTATATTGTTCCTTTTTGCACAGTTTGAGATGCATCTCGGTTGCTTAGTAACTATCATTGTCTTGGTGATAAAAACTTCACAAGTGGTACAAATAATTAATTAATTAGACTCAATTAAAAATAAAGTAGGGGAGACCAGGGACAGTTGTAACACTTTTTTGTCTCAGCACCTATAACTCACTGAATTTTTGTGTTAAAGCTGTAAAATTTTGAAACAAAGTACCCTTACTTATTACAAACAGCAATGTTTGCAACTTTTTTGGGTTTTATTTTCAGTTTCTCCCCCAGTTATTGTTAATGATAATTTTGGGTTGGGGGTGTGAACTTTTTTCAGCTTCTGAAAGGTGGCATGCCAGAAAAAGTTTGGGAACCACTGCACACAACACAACACAACGTACTGATACTGGCATTAGCTGCTATCAGCTATTACTATTTTAAAAGAAAGCCAACAGAACCAATCAGATAACTCATCTGTAAAACACTGATGGTTGATTGATGGCCTTATCTTACCCTGCGAGGCAGCTAGATTTGCAAGATCACAAGACTGCCAGGCTTCAAGTTATCCGTTTGTGTCTGCGCCAAAAGTGGCACAGCTAATCAGTATCCTAGGAGGGACTACTGGCAGCTAAGGGCATGGTTTCAGGTGTGATGACAGCAAGAAGCGCCCATGGAGCGATACGTCTGGATGGGTATGGTTTTAACAAACTGTTTGGCATGTCAGATTAGGCTTTATCAACCTGAGCAGTGACAGTAAATCCAGCCTCCATAGTGCAGATGGCTGGTGCACGTTCCCTGTTTGATCCCTTTATAGTTCTATAATTCATACTTATTTTTGTAACTATAATGAATCTGTTACTGATGTTTTGTATTTAATTTCGATGATCCATTGCTGATATGAGTAACAGTCTTCTTGTGTTTTGTTCAGTATCTTTCAACTGCAGGGAGACTATGGCTGTCAAAATGACTACCTGGAGATCAGAGAGGGAAACTCCACCGGTACTCTGGTTGGTCGTTTCTGTGGAAACTCGCTCCCCTCCAACTACACCTCTGTGACGGGTCACATCCTGTGGGTGAAGTTTGTCTCAGATGCATCAATCAGTGGAGCAGGATTCAGAGCCACCTTCTCACACTGTGAGTGTCACCACATGAGACTTTGTTGGATCACACAGCACCTGTCGTGGTCTGGAAGAACCATATTATGCCATTAGTCCTACAAATATCTTACTAATGTAACTGTCTCTGTTTATTCCTTTGTTGACTTATATTCAGTCTGAAATAAAACCTCAAATTCTGATTGAGGGGAAAACCTAACGTTCGACTTGCTCTCTGTTTCTCAGTGTATGGTAATGACTTGACGGGGGAGTTTGGTCAGATAGCGTCACCACTTTATCCCAGATCATACCCCAACAACGCCAACTACCGCTGGACCATCACTGTGGAGGCAGATAGCTACGTCCAGATCCGCTTCTTGGATATGGACATAGAGGACCTGTATGACTGCTACTATGACCAGCTCAAAGTAAGACTGTGTGCACAATCACATTGTATCCTTGATTTAACTATTACAGTTGGTACAATACTACAGCAGAATGTTTGCACCATTATGTGTTAGTGTAATGGAATGCATTTTTTTCACATAGTATGTCATTGCACTGGTAAAAAACTTTTCTAAGCTGTTTCAAAATGATGTATCTTACGTATCTTAAAATAATGAGAAATGTTCTCAACAGTTGCATAGGCCTGTGTGTTGTTTTTATGTAGTAGTGTGTAGTTTGCTTTGATTTGCTCATGTTTTAGTTAAGCACTGCTGCTACATAGACGCACATCACACACTGTGTGTAGGGCACCAGGACAGCCTCTCACATCTCCACCTACTGCATTAATAAACTCGGTATATGGACGCCTTTGCCCTCAGCCAGTATTTCTGTCTTTCAGAGGCTGTAACAGGATCAGTTTTAAAGATACTAGAAGAACAAAGACATCCATAGGTACCAACCACATCAGGCAAGATTGTTGGGAATAATGGCCACTTACAGAGGTGTCCTGTAACATCTAACCTCAAGATATGTAAATGGAAATGTGTTTTATGGGTACCAACAAGTCTCCCTTTTACAGATATCTCATTCTAGTTTGGGCAAAAAACATGCAGCTTGCATGCAGTATAAATCTTTTATTTTCACCTATTGTATTTCAATATTACTTAATACACAGTGTCATAAACTGGGTCTGAGTGGAAAGCTTGTGGATTCAATGCCCAGCTATATTCATGTGTGATGGTGTTAGGGCCCTATCTTACATTGATCTAAAGTGCAAGTTAAAAGCGTGAGACGCAGTGGATTTAGTATATTCAAGGTGTGTCCAAATCCACCTTTGCCAGCTTGTGTCAGGGACACAGGCATATCCTGTCCTGTCCCACCTCTTGTGCCAACAGTGCACAGCGGGATACACCTATCAGCTGAGGCCGGGTGCCCTAATTAATTCATGAGTGAGTTTAGACCAAACATGCATTAAACCAATCAGAAAGTCAGCTCTCATCACCTTTGAGAAACAGGTGTGCCAGGAGTGCAAGCGCTGGCAGCATGATGGTGGATTTACCAGGAGGAAACAAAGAGAAAAGATTTGCAAGTGAGCAGACAGATCTCCTGGTTTGAGAAGTGAAAGCGTGAGAGCGCGCAATATATGGAGACGGCAGGACATTTCTAAAGCAGGTTTCATGCCATGCATATAGGACAGGCATTAGTAGTACAGATGATAAATTTTGTGACACACCCCATGCCTGCCCCCCAGTCTTTAGATGTTTTGCTAGTGTTTCACTTACTGAACTTAAAATTGTTACTGGCACATCGCCTTCCACTTGCAGTCTCGACCCAGTCCCTAGCAAACTCTTCAAGAACGTATACAACAGCTTGTCTCCCTTCATATTAAAGATAATTAATACTTCACTTGAAACAGGCATCTTTCCCTCTGCTTTTAAGACAGCAGAAGTGAAGCCTCTATTGAAGAAGTCAAATCTTAATGGAGACAATATCAGTCATTATAGGCCAATATCTAACTTGCCTTTTATGAGTAAAGTTGTTGAGAAAGCAGTGTTTAATCAACTTACCAACTTTCTAAATGAGAACAATATGTTTGAGAAGTCCGGTTTTAGATCCAATCATAGCACAGAAACAGCTCTAATCAAAATAGTGAATGACCTCAGACGTACCACTGACTTAAATCAAGTGTCTGTCCTCATCCTTTTGGATCTAAGCTCAGCATTTGACACCATAGATCATTTAATATTAATCAATCGTCTTGAAAAATGGGTAGGTCTCTCTAGAGTTTTTATGTCAGCATGGGTGATCATGTCTCTGCGAAACACGATCTACCTTTTGGTATTGCACAAGGAAGCTGTCTTGGTCCCTTGCTCTTTTCCATATACATGCTCCCATTAGGTCACGTCATTAACATATTCAGCATAAACTTCCATAGCTATGCTGATGATACCCAATTGTATATTTCTGTTGAACCAACCGACCCGAATGCCCTTCCATCTCTGATTGCCTGTTTAGGAGCTATAAAACAATGGATGAATTACAATCTCTTAAAACTGAATGAAGATAAAACAGAAATACTACTTCTAGGGCCAAAATGCAAGAGAGAGGCAATTTTTAACATACTTGGGAGCTTGGCTCAACAAACCAAATCTCAGGTTAGTAGTCTCTGTGTCATCCTGGACTCTGACTTAAGCTTTGAAGCCCACATTGGCAAAGTGACCAAGGCAGCATTCTTTCACCTCAGGAATGTTGCCAAAGTAATGCCTTTTTTAGGAAAGCAGGATGCAGAGAAATTGGTACATGCCTTTATCACGAGCAGGTTGGACTACTGCAATGCACTGGTTACTGGCTTACCAAAGAGACTGATTGCAAAACTTCAGCTAGTCCAAAACTCTGCTGCTAGACTTTTAACACAGACAAGGAAAAGAGAGCACATTACTCCCGTTTTAGCTTCCCTGCACTGGCTCCCCATTTCTTTTAGAACTGATTTTAAGATTCTTTTACTAACATATAAAGCTCTTAATAATATAGCACCTTCATACATTTCTGACCTTTTAACCCCAAATCAACCAACAAGAACACTCCGATCTGCCGATGCTGGTATTTTAACTGTTCCTAAAGTAGCCCACAAGACAAGTGGGGAAACTGCTTTTAGCTACTATGCTCCAAGACTATGGAATACTTTGCCCAGTTACCTCAGACGTGCGAACTCTGTTGGCACTTTTAAAACTCAGTTGAAAATCTACTTGTTCAGGCAAGCTTTTAGCTAGTTTTTTTTTATTATTTATTAATTAATTTATTTTTGTTTGTTTATTTATTTATATTTTCTCTTTCCTTGTGATTCTCTATTATGTCTTTTTACTGCTGTTTTTATGCTGTATTTGTTGTTGTTTTTAATACCACACTGTAAAGCACTTTGAGTTGCATGTTATGTATGAAAGGTGCTATATAAATAAAGTTATTATTGTTATTATTATTATTATCATTATTATTAATATTATTATATATGTGAGTGGTTGTTTTACACTGACGCATCTTGAAATTATGTTATATTGTATCATTCATTATTGTCATCATCATTATTATGGAGCTCTGTTGGCTGAGAAGTGGAGGTGAGAGACGGTGTAAGAGGAGAGGGGAGCCAGTCCAGACAAAGCTGTAGATTAATGCTTAGTGTCCAAAATAACCATTTCATTGTAGTGAAACCATTTTTGAAACTTGACCTTAATGTATAGAATGACACATAGTGACCTTTGAGATAATCACACCCTTATGAAACTTTACAAACTAGAGACCCAGAGCATTCAGAGGATGGATGGCTGTCCTGGGTATACAGACAGTAAGGGGTCTCTGAACAATCCCCAGAAACCGATATGATAGCTATTATAGTGCTGAGGTACTTCTAAGAATCTACAATTTCTACCTCCTGGCCATTAATTACAGTGTTGCCAGGGACGGGCTGAATTCATGTCAAATAAAATACACATGCTAGTCTTGGTCTTTGTCTTTGTCCTTAAGAGGCCCTTGTCACAATTTAAAAAATAATTAACTATGACGTTGTGTGACAGGGTCACAGTAACTTACTTCTACTTACTACTCAGACATTAGTGACAGTCAGTAGTGTACAGGATGTATGAGAAAGAACACTGCTCAGCGGACAACCTGTCCATTGATATGATCATCCCTCATCCATTCTGCCCTCTGTCCTTGTGTCCCTGCAGATCTTTGATGGCCCCACTGTTCATTACTACCCTCTCGGCACATTCTGTGGTCTGGACCTGCCCCCTTCCCTCAGGAGCTCTGGAAGCAGTGTCACTCTGCAGTTCCAGTCAGACTCAGTGGTGACAGGAAAAGGCTTCCTTGTGGAATGGACTGCTGTCCAGGAGTCTGGACCACCACCCACCATCGAACCAGGTCAGACAGAGCAGTCAGTCCCACTGAGCCATTTTACATAAACCACACAGCACATAAACCATGCATACTGTATGCTACTGTATGTGTTAGGATTAAGAATAATCAACTTGCTGATGCTTTTATAGTATATACAGAGTTGGATTAAAGCTCTTTCTGTGATTGCTGAAGACTTTAATGTGTCACCTATATACATATCATGAATTTTCATAATGCCAGCATCCTTTCAGTCTCTAAATCCCCTCATGTCTACAAGCATATTGAAAGGAGAACTCTGGAATATATTTAATGTAATAAATGATAAAATGACCATGGTGTATCATCAGAGATTAAAGCTGCAGTAGGCAATATTATTTCATGATAAGCTTGATTGAAATAACTAATTTTGACCATTGCCTGTCACTAACATTCTTTAATTCAAGGTTTTTTTTTTAAAAATGTCACTGTCAGTCAGGGTTAGTTAGCACGTAGTGTCACATAGCCAGTGCAGGAGGAGGTCAGGCCACAGTGTCCACCTTAGAAATTTACATTACGGGCCAACTCACTATTTGAACTGCTGTACTCATTTTTGCATGCATCTGTGTGTGTGTGTGTGTGTGTGTGTGTTGTGTGTGTGTGTGTGTGTGTGTGTGTGTGTGTGTGTGTGTGTGTGTCAGGTGCCTGTGGGGGAGTGCTGATGACAGGGGAGTCTCCTGGCTTCCTCTTTTCTCCTGACTATCCTGAAAACTACCCTCCTAACCAGGAGTGCACCTGGTTGATCCGCTCTCCAGACTCGACTGTAGAGTTTAACCTCCTGTCTCTGGACATAGAGGACTATCCAATGTGCTTATTTGACAGCCTCGTCATCAGAGATGGTAAGCCACCAAACCCAGCAGGATGAGACAGTGACGAAAAAATAACAAAAATTTTTGCACTGAAGGTAGCTGCTAGTCTGGTATTTACTTGTGTTTATACTGATTTTACACATAAAATCAGCCTGTGAAAACAGCTGCCTGATGTCTTCTGGAGGAGCTTTGTGAGGTCTGAGAAAATAATTCTGATGATGTCGTCAGAATGATCTCAGTCTGGGTTTGGAGAGTTCAAGTTTTAAATATTTTAAATACTGTCATTTTATTTAAAGGTCTGTGTTAAAAACTGAGGGCTTGGTGTTTAGGCAGGGGCTGACAGGGACTGTAGGATCCGGTGATTTGGAGATTGGCCTATCTAAGGACTGGGATATTGCAGCCTCTACATATTTTGCTCACTTGTGTCACAACACCAATCAAGTCAAGTAAAGTCTGTTTTATTTACATAGCATCAAATCATAACAGAAGTTACCTCGGAACACTTTTCAAATAGAGCAGCTCTAGACTGAACACTTCCCACCATGAGCAAGCACTAAGGCGACTGTGAAGAGGAAACACTTCATTTAAGTAAATAGGATATAATCATTTATGGTATGATACGTCATATGCCTGCCTTTATGTGTTTGTGTGGCTGCATATGCTTGTATTTAGTAAGCATGTATTATGTGAGTATGACTGATATTGTAACCACTTTGTAGAAAATATATGGTGTGTGTATTGTTGTCTGTTTTGCTGCTTGATTGAAACATTTTTTTAAATGGCTAAGAAAAAACAACCGTTTTGGGAATCACTTGGTTGTAACAGAAGAAGAAGAGCCAGGAGATTTCTGACAGTAAATGTAGACTCTTTGGGTTTTAGACAAAGGAAGTGATTTGTAAATGTCACTCTGGTCTCTGGGAAATCATGATTAGCATTTTTCACTTTTTATGTTTTATTTTATATCTAAGAGATTAAATGATTAATTGTGAAAATAAGCACATTAATTAATACTGAAAATAATTGTTCAGGTAAATAAAGGCATTACAAAAGGGGAGAAACATCCCCAGTCCCCAAGGCACAAAGCTTTGTTGTGACAGACTACACATTAAAAGCCTTTTCTGTAGAGACATAATTAAACCTGTTACTGTGAAGGACCATGAACCAAACTTGAATGGACTGTTTGGTATATTTTCAGTGACAGCACCATGCTGCTGTAGCAGGTCTGTGTGTTCTTCTGGATATCTTTTGACTCCCCTCTGTGTGCATGCGTGTGTTCCCAGGTGCAACCAGTCTGTCCCCCGTGCTGGCCACTGTGTGTGGTCGGGATCCTCCAGGCTCCCTCCACTCCACAGGAGACTCCATGTACATTCACTTCTCTACAGACAGCAGCATCAGTGGCCGAGGCTTTAATGCCTCCTACTCCAGAGGTCAGACGTTGTTCCTCTCAGGATTCTGAAACAGCTCTGCTCTTGCCAGGAAGTGTCAGGCAGGAATTTCTCTCTACAGTGTGCAGCAGTCACTTTGACACAGTCTTTTGTTTTGGTTCAACCATTTTAACACACCTTCAGTCAGAGAAGATGGATTCTTAGGGAGGTAACAATAATAATAATGATAATAGGAAGAAGAAGAAGAGGAAGAAGAAGAAGAAAGCCCCTCAGTGCAGTGCCCTCCTGCAGTCTTATTCTGGCTGTGAGGTTGACAGGCATCTTTCACACCTTGTTTTGTGCTTATGCAGCACTCATAAATAAGACCTCTCTACTTGGTATCAGTGAGGAATACTGCTGCTGCACTTTGGACAAGCTTCAGATGAGATGATGACTGACTCCCTAATGGAGAGAGTAATGTTTACAGTGAATGAGACATGAAGATATAAAAGCATGGTATACACATCACAATAGATAATAATGTGGAATGGAAAACAACAGTGTTTATAGTTTGTCAAACATACGAACAAAGAATCAAACATGACTAGGGTTGGGCAATGTCTACCAAACTGACATATGAAGATGTCCACAGTGAAAAATAGTGATGGACAGTGATATCATTAATGAAATTCTGTTATGTACTTCAGCAATAAAGCCAAAAATAATTACAATTAAAAACAAAAACTTAAAAAAAAATAGTTGCATACATATATACATATACATACAGCAGTGGTGGCTGGTGAATTTTTCTCCGGAGGGGCTATGGAAAAAAATCAGGCAAACATTGTAAGGTATCGCACCAGTGTATTTTAATATACGGAAAGGGCCTTTATTTATACTTGCAGAAGTAAATGAACATGTTTTAGAACCTAATGGAACTTGCTTAGTTAAGGTAAGTTAAGGTACTTTAATTTGTGAGAATCCCTTATAATAATTATATTTTACCTTACAATTTATGCAGAAAGACTAAAGTAAGCAAAAAGTACCTCGATAAGTATGAAAGAAATCTGATACCACAAACCTTCAGACAAATTAATGGAAGAAAATAATGAACACACTAAAACCTATTAGAAAATAGCAAGATTTAAGAATAAATAAATTAAAAATGGCCATCTTGTGGCTTAATATTTACTTTTTGTACATAAATTCTCCCTGAGAGGTGTAAATGTCTCAGTGACTCTGTGGTTAACTGTCTTTGACAGGTTTATATAAAGTACCTACTTTAAGGTGTGTCGTCCACTTTTCTGCACAAAACAGCAACTATTTAAAAGACCAACACCACACATTCAGCTTCTGTCACCTCCAGTGGGGGAATGTAACTAAGTACATTTACTCAAGTACTTTACCAAAGTCCAATTTCAAATTACATCCACATTATATTACTCTATAGTTCTACTTAACTTTTTCACTCCACTACATTTACCTGACAGGTACAGTTACTTGTTACTGAAACAGGAACATTTTACTGCACAGTGGTTACTTTTACTTTTCATACTGATAACAGCTGATAATGTTTACATACTTTTACTCAAGTAAAGTTTTAAATGCAGGACTTTTACTTGTAGTGGAGTATTCTCACAGTGTGTATTCGTGTTTTTTCTGAACTAAATGATGTGAATACTTTATCCAGCACAGTTTCTCTGTCACTATGCTCTCCACAGAGAGTTTATCATCTTCCTGTCATTGTTGTTGGTTTATGATGTCGGCTGATCAGGTTCTGTAACTCTGAACTCCTCTTCTAAGGTTTTCCTCTAAAAACACGTTGTTTATAGTGACTTCGCAGATGTTATGACTCCATTCTAGCAGCTGATGCGCTAAACTCTTCCAACTATCAACACATCTCACTCTGCTGTATTAATTGTCAGATGTAGATGGAGCCAGTCGCTCTCTGCTGCCACCCAGAGGTTGACAATGTGTAAAGCAGCAGCATTCAAATGAACACTGAGGGCGCAGCTTCTGTGCGCCCCACCAAGCTCCTATCTCTTATATTGAGAGGATCGAACTGCGTATGTACAACTTATAGCGAGAGTAAATGGGCGCCCCAAGCTAGAAACATGTGACCTATCAGTAACTTTAGACATTGTAAAAACTTTTTAACAGTACATTTAAGTGCTGATTATACATTTTACTCACTAAGTACACATTATTGTTGTTGCTCATTTAAAAAAAATATACAGTATATATTTTAAAGTAATTAAGTCTTCTTCACTGAAGTTTTGGGATGTGGGGGGAGGTGGGGCGGTGCCCTGGCACCCTCTATTGACCAGCCGACACTGACATACAATCAGGCGCCTTGAGCAGTTAGAGGTAGAACTTTAATCAGGCCTGAAAAGTTGAGCCCGACAAGGTCCAAGCCTGACAAAATTCTGTCTAAACACGACCTGAACCCGCCCTTCATTTAGATTTTTCTTCACAAGCTTCCCTCTATGTACCAGACAGCAGCAGCTGGCAGTGACAGGGACAATACATGGGGGGAATTTGAATTGGCAACAACAAATGACAAACAAAAAATGATTAAAAAAAAAAAAAAACTATGACTACTACTAGTACTAACACTTCTAATAATAACAATAATATAGCCCAAACAGGATGTAACCCCATGAAATATGTGACAAATACAGTCAGACCCAACCAAAACCCATCAGGTTTGGGCACAGATCTCAAGCTCTAGTTAGGGGTTCATTGCTTTGCTCAAGGGCACCTTGGCAGTGCCCAGGAGATGAACTGGCACCTCTCCAGCTACCAGTCCACACTACATACTCTGGTCCATATGGGACTTGAAGGAGTGACCCTTCGGTTCCCAAGCCAAGGCCTTATGGACTGAGCTACTTTCATTCCTTGTACCTAAGTTAAAACACGTTTTGACTAGGTGGTAAATAGTGTGATTAAATAAGCTGCTTTTCCTTTATTAAATCAGGTACAAGGAGTTATGCAGGGGGGCCTTTTAAATCACAATGTTACGATGGTTGATGACTCGACAATGGCATCATCCATCAGCCCAACCCTGAACATGACTTTCTTTTTTTTTTTTCATTAAAGTGGCAACATCTATTTAAATCTGCTAACATTAGCTGACTTTTCATTACAAAAAAATCAAAGGGCTACATAGACACAGAAAGACACATAGAATAATAATACAACATCCCAGCAAATCAGGACAGAAAACAAGGACAGAGAAAAAAAATCAATCAGATTTCTTACAAGTGTCGGAGGACAGATGCTCGGGAAATTGGTAATTTGGAATTTGGAATGACACGCAGCAAAGGGCCAAAGGTGGGAGTCGAACCAGCGGCCGCCTCCATACATGGGTCGGACGCTCTACCCACTGAGCTAAACACCCTCCCCTTCCCAAACATAATTTGTCCAAACTAAAAATGACTAAACTAAACAATAGGGTGTGGAGAGCAACATCAGCAGTCAACGCAATTCATACATGTGTGAGGCACAGGTGTGTGTGCTGTCAAGGAACAAAAAGAACAAGGAAGATGATGCAAGGTGGATGTCTACTGAAGGAAAAGTGTTGAGCGAGTGTCACGTTTGTCATTTTTTGTTCACAACACAGTGAATTATGGGATCACTCTCAGAGAGTAGTGAACATGCCATGGCAGTAAATACAGTGTAGACAATACATAGGGAGTGATCACAGACAGATTTACTTAAACTGGAGAAAGTTTTGGGTCATCCAGTATTTAACATCCATTTGATGTTTGACTGAACAGCAACATTTTCCCCATGTCATATCCCTGGCTTTATCCACACATTGCACTACACTGATCAGATGATACTTGTCTTTTCAGGTTGTGGTGGCCTCCTGCATGTGGACAGGGGCGTGCTGAGCAGTCCACACTACCCCCAGAACTACCTACCTGGTCTGGATTGCAGCTGGCACGTGATGGTGACACCTGGCTTCAGGGTGTCTGTCACCTTCCAGAGCCCTTTCCAGATTCAAGGCTACGGAACTGGCTGCAGCTCCGGAGACTACCTGGAGGTAAACAACATATGGATCACAAAGTCAGTAGAATATTAATTAAGTGGAAAAGTAGATCCACACACACACATAATTCAGCCTAATTAGGAAATGAAGACATTCAAGCTGTTCTGCTCCATTAACATGAAATAATTCTGAACCCTGTTGTTCATTTACACACATATTAACCCTGAGTCAGATGTGTGTGAGGATTCCCCCACCACCATAAACCACTTTGGGGCGTTTGTTGTGGTGGAGGAGTGCCCTAATCCTGAGGGTATAACGTGGGTGTGTCTTGTGGTAAAGTGGGGTGTCATTTAACAATTTGGGCATGTCCTGGGGTAATGTGGGAGTGTAGTTAAGTGGTTGTGATGTGTGACAACATGGGCGTGTCCTGTGGTAAAGTCACGTATTCTGTAGGCATGTCGTGTAATAAAGTGGTTGTGTTTGGACATGTTGTGTGGTAAAGTGGGCGTGCCGTGTACTGATGTGAGAGTGTTCTGTGATGGCGTTGTGTGTAACAATGTGGGCATGTCCTGTGGCAAAGTGGCCATGTCATGTAGCAATGTGGTTGTGTTGTGTAACACTGTGGGCGTGTCAAGTGGTAAAGTGGGTGTCTCCTTCGGTAGGCATGTTACATAATAATGTGGTAAAGCAGGCGTGTTTGTAACACTGTGGGCGTGTCCTGTGTTAAAGTGGGCATGTCATTTAACAATTTTGGTGTGTCCTGTGGGAATGTTGAGTGAAGATGTGGGCGTGTCCTGTGGTAAAGTGGGCGTGTTGTGTGACAATATGAGTGTTTCCTTTGGTAATATGTAATAATGTGGTAAAGTGGGAATGTTGTGTAATAATGTGAGCATCTCCCGTGGTAAAGTGGGCATGTTGTGTAATGGTGTGGCCGTAAAATTCTGTAAATGAAAAGAAGTAGATACATTTATTGAAGTCTTACATTTACAATCAGCCAATCGGAGCCAACAACATTTTCTCATCGTTTATTTAGTTTATTTCATGACTCACAGTTATTATTCATTCCCTGCTGTTTCCACAGGTCAGGAATGGTCCTGATGCTTCATCTCCACTACTGGGGGGACGTCTCTGCGGTACAAATCCACCATCACTCCTCCAGACGACTGACAACCACCTCTTCATTCGCTTTACATCTGATGCCAGTAATGAGGCCAGTGGCTTCAAACTGACATTTGAAGCCCACAGTCGGGGTACGACCAGTAGAGTTCATCATAGTGTCATATAACATGATGAAGTAATCGATGACTTCATCAGAGACCTAAGAATTACAACAATGTTATAATTGAAACCATTAGTAAATGTAAAAGCTCAGATGCTGGTGGTGTGATAGACTGAGACAAGGGTGGAAAAGTACCAGGAGCTTCCTGGTGGACCTCTATATAAACTGAGAAAAGAAAATGACAAGAAAACATTCTGATGAAGGCAGATAGTCAGTACATTTAGGTGCTGCAAAGTGGTCCAATATAAAGTTACTGTTTCTGTGTTTCCACAGCGTGTGGAGGCTTCATTGAGCTGAATGATAATGATCCTCCAGGGTACATCACTTCACCTAACTATCCACAGAACTACCCTCAGAACATCGACTGTACCTGGGTCATAGCTGTGCCCAACTGGAGAATCTGTCCAGATTGACTTTGAGGATGAATTCTACATTGAGCCCCATACCAGGTACAGCTGCTGCTTTCTCTTCATGCTGTCACTTCATACTGCTGAGATTTACAGAAAGTTTCATCTCATGATTTATTGACAGATACAGTGAAATTCATTTATACTCTTTGATCTATAAAAAGAAAGTTGTCATCATTCTGCTATAAGATCTACATAAGCATATTGGTGCCACACCAAAAATGAAAAAAACAGATTACTATCACATAATAACTTGAAAAGTTGCTTTTATAGGAAACTGTTGTTACAACAATATACAGTTTGTCTTTATTGTTAGAGTATAAAACATTAGTTTATAATGTGACAGCATATTGTTATAATATGACATTGTATAAAAACATGTTATCACATTGTAACAGTCTAAGTTTTCAAGATATAACATGAAACATTTTGTAGATTTTTTTTACATTCATATAAAATGACATTTTTGTGTGAAATTAAAAATGTTTTTTTGGAGAGAGTCAGTTACATATAAATCCCAAAATATATTTGTGAATCCTTCTATGTGCATTTATTCCTTAAGAGACTGATCTAACATTTCATGCAATGTTATTACAAATAAACTTTTGTTAAATTCAGTTTGGAGACCTAAACTGGGGTCATGGGCCAGACATTGTTGGAGGAACCCTGCCCTCTAACTCGAACTTTCATTGGGAAATTTAAAAATACCCGTTATTTGTATTTTTGAAATATTCACCTTCTGTCATCTTGAAGCCATGCTTTGGGGATCATGATGTTCACAAGATGTTTTGATGTATTTATTCATGTATTCTTCAGCTGTGTGTACGACTACTTGGAGCTGCGTGACGGCTCGACTTTGGATGCTGACTTAATTTCCCGGCTCTGTGGTAACACCCGACCATCTACCCAGCATTCAACAGGCTCCACCATGCTGCTTAGGTTCCGCACCGACACCAGTGTCACACGCAAAGGCTTCAAGGCAAAGTACTCAATAGGTAAGCAAATCACAGTCATTGCACATGATTTGAAGAACATGCACTGTAAAATCTAATAAGTTGGGTGTACTCAAAAAAATTATGCAAACTCATTGCCTCAAAAAAAGTAGTAAAAAAAAGTAAAAAAGTAGTTGTGAGTCCACAATACTTAAACTCATTTAATTGTAATTGCACAATAGTTAGACTAACTTGTTTATCGTGAGTGCACAAAAGTTATTTACTTGAGTGTGCAAAACTCATATCAACACTTGTGTATCTATTAAGACACTGTACTCTTTGCCGATGGTGCTGGCCAGATAACTAGTGACATAAGGTAATACTGTGGACTGAACATCCTTCACCCCCAACCCCCCACCCAGTTTCTCATCAGATCCACACCAATGTAGTCACTGACCTTTTTTCTTGTTTTGAACTTAAAATGGTGAGTTTTGCCAAAAGGTGAGGAATTTACATAAAGTATTCAGAGTTCTGGGTCGTACATTTTTATCCTTGTTAGCCACGTTGCAACAGTATGACCACATGTTGTCAGAGATATAATGACATAAAAGTCATCCCTAACCAGCAAGCACATAAACCTGGCCTTGAATTTCTTTTCCAAATATTTTTTATTGAGATAATAACAGTGAGAAATACAATTCACTTTTTTTAAAATATGTATATACATACATATGTAGGTATGAATACATACATAAACACACGCATGTGCACACACATATATACACCCACACATACACATATACACACAAAAACAAAACTAAAACAAACCAAGTCAGTAAGCAGAATGCAAAGAACAATGCACAACACGAAAGGGGGAGGTTACCCCATCTTTGAATATCGGATGTAATCTTTGAGATAAGGGGAGTGAAATTAGCTGATGCAAGGTTAGATAAAAAACGTGTCACATTAATACCTAGGTATTTAAACCCTGAGCGACTTAATTGAAAAGGTAAATCTGGCTGCTGGAGATAACATGCTGCGGTGTTAATTGGAAAACACTCACTTTTTTCCAGGTTTAATTTATAACCTGAAAAGAAACTGAAATTCTCCAGAATACTTAAGAGAGCAGGAACAGAAATTGTAGGATCAGTTACATATAATAATAAATCATCAGCATATAATGATAATTTGTGTTCAATGCCATTTCGGATTATTCCTCTAAATAGGGGGGAAGATCTTAATGTGATAGACAGAGGCTCAATGACAATGGCAAAGAGCAAAGGTGATAGAGGACAACCTTGGCAAATTCCACGTTCAAAATATTGTACCAAAATATTGTGTTATCTGAAGGTGAACATTCCGGCCAAGCAACAATAGGCTAATAGGCGTCCTATTACCACAAATCAAATTTCCACACAGAACAGATAATACCAGCAAAACAGTGGCAGAGCACGTAAAAAAAGTAGTGCACATGCAATATTTTTTGAACAACAAAAAGTAGCACTAACGTAGTTAGTCCATCAAATCAGAAAACTACTTATTGGTGCAAAGGTAGCTTTAAGGCTAATGAGCCCACAAACTCTTGGCAAATAGAATAATAATGGCAAGCAAGAACAATGTCTAATAGCAAGCCTGATTGCAGTAAAGAATTGAAAAGGTCGGCTCTGTAAGAGCTAATGCTGCTCACCCAGAAATCAAAGTTTTGACATAGTCCCTGGCTTTCTCCACTGAAACGAAGTCCTTCTCAACACTGTTGTATGTGATACGAAGCTGAGCTGGGTGGATAAGTCCATACCGAGCACTGTCAATGCCACGAAGTTGCCGCCTGACCTTGTTGAATGCAGCCTAAGCCCGGGCTATCTTGGCAGTGTAGTCCGGGAAGACTGAGATGGTCAAGTCCGCGACTTTAATCTGTCGAAGCTCTCTTGCACAGCGTAAGATGTCAACACAGTCACTGTAATAATGAAATCTTTACACAATGGGTCATGGTCGTTCACCAGGCTTAGGCTTCGGTTGAAGGGTCTGGTGGGACCGGTCCAAAAGCGGCTCCTTTTCCAGATCGAATGCTTCCTTTAACAAGGCAGCTACAGCAGCCGTAGTGCAAGAGTCAGGGCCCTCTGGAACTCCCACTATCCTAATGTTGTTATGCCGTGATCTGGACTAAGTCTTCACATTTATTTTCAAGCTTGGCTACGTTAGCAGTGAGGCACTTGATAGTAGTTTTCATCTCAGCGATGTCATTGCTACACCCGGAGAATGCATGCTCAATTTCCCCCACAGTATTTTTCAGTGTAGCCATAGTAGCATCAGTAGCAACTTTATCGTTCACCAGCTGTGTTTTCACAGCTTGCAGGTCGAGCTTGATAGTTGTCAAAGCATCTCCAAGAGTCTCCTGGAGTTCCTTTTTAAAAATATCAGCAATGTCTTTCCTCAGCGAAGCCAGCAACTCGAGCTTGAAGGCCACGATGTCGGGGTTAGCCTGCGTCAAGGTGGGCATAGCGGGGGCGGGTGACACACCTGGGGACGTGGTCGTGGCTTGTAGATTAGGCCTTAGTTGTGTCTGAACAGCATTGCGGGTTTTCGTGTTCTTTCCAGCCAGTTTACCGTTCTCTTTGCTTAAAAGATGTCCACTGAAAACGTTCAAGAACAACCCAAAGAAAACTAATAAGCAAGACAGACCATCCATGTGTAATAATAATAATGCCCCAGACAAAGTGGCATGATATTCACAATCATTTTTTATTATTAGGCTGTGAAATAAAAGGGCAAAAGTAGACGCCAAATCTTTCTGATTAATTAATGAACTGATCATTTTAGCTGCGCTTTGTTTAGTTTGTGACGAAACATGATAATTTATACGTTCTTACAGCATTGTGCATACAAAATTTTTAATTTGTTAATTACACTATTGCCTACATATAGGCCCACTTAATTTTCCCATGAAATGTGGTGGAGTAGGCTACAAGTAGAAAGTGACAAACAGATAATAGGCTAGTCATGTAAAGTGCCTCTAATTTGTGGGATACTTAAGTACAAGAGTACTTAAGTGGTTACATTTCACCACTGAAAAAAGCATAACGTCCAAGTACTTGGTTTGTTTAAGTGAACCCAACTCAAGTACACTGAGTTTGACAGCTTTTTCGCCCCCAAAGTACAAATAACTTATTTAAAATGAGTATTAATAACAATTTGATAAAATCTGAGGTAGGTCAACTTACTATTTGTAATTAAACTGGATGTTAGTATTTACAGTAGTTGGCTCAGGCATATCATAGACTCAGCTTATCGTATTGTACGCAAACACTATGACAGAGGTTTACAGCCACATGATAAATGTATTTTACTTAACTTGAGTTAAGGAATTCTGACTTTATTCCCAGAATTCTGAATTATGAACATCAAGTTGGAATTCTGAGTTTAAAGTCAGAATTCTGAGAATAAAATCTGAATTCTGAGTTTAAAGTCATGATTCTGAGTTTTAACACATGCACTTTGCCACTCAGTATCAGCTTCAGGCTTCCTTGTCTTTGGAACCAGAGACAAGGAAGCTTGAATCGACAGAGGAAACTTTTGAAATCCTACACAACAAGTTTGACAGCAGGTTTTAGCTTGGACTCATTTTCTTCTCTTAAAAATGGCAAACTGATAGTGATGAAGATACAGCAGAAATGACTTCTAGTATTCATATCAAGTTTTTAAAAGTAAAAAGCTGAACACTAATGGCCCCACTCTCATTTTGTATCCCAAATTCTTCACAGCAACATGTGGAGGTACATACATAGGTCAAAGGGGTACAATTCGCAGCCCCGGCTTCCCAGGGTCCAACTATCCTGATGGCTCCAGCTGTGAGTGGTACCTGGAGGGGCCCACGGGGCACTACCTCACTCTCAGCTATGACAACTTCAACCTGCAGTACACGCCATCGTGTTCTGCTGACTATGTGGAGATCAGAGAGTACAATGCCTCAGGTGAGAATACAAAAGGACAGCTTCAGCTACTGTTTTTGTGTCTTAAAGGTGTGAAATGGAAAAAGAAATAATTTTAAGGAGGAAAGGAGTGAGGTACCAGTGATATGAACCTTGACACTGACATGATATTTAAATCAAGATCCTGTTTTGTACTGTGTGTAGGGCGCCTGCTGGGCCGACACTGCGGCAGTACACTTCCGGCTTCCATCGACACGTCTGACAGCTTTGCCTATGTCAAGTTTGTCAGTGACAACAGTGTGAATGCAGCAGGCTTCAGTCTCTCATTTGAAGCCAGTATTGAAGGTATGCTCATCTTCAAAAGGATTGTTTGCTTAGGGATCACAAACTACATTACATTTACATGATATTTACATGTGCAGTTCACATGCTTGTCAACATTTTCAACAGAGATCTGAAGTCCTGCTATTTCACTAATTATAGTCTCTCACTGAAGGTTTTTAGTACATTGGTCTTGATGACAAAATAAAATGTGTTTGTTAAACTATCCATCTATATAAATAAATATAATAAATAAACATCTACTACCCAGACTTGGTAGAACTTGAAGCCTTCATAATTTCAACAGTTAAACAGTGACTGATTTGTCAGAATCCCAAAAGTAGAACTCCCTAAACCTGCAGCTGCTGCAGAAGACTCACAGCCTCAGCATGTGGGACAAACGTTCCAACAACCAAGCCACCAGGCCAGCCCATTGCAACAGTTTTTGACATGTTATCCATGATATCTACCACCCTTTGATGCCATTTTCTTGCATGAACACTTCTGATGTATGGGGCAGAAAAATTGGCTAGAAAAGGGAGGACCTGAAGGGTGAAGGACAGCACAGAGGCTCTAATCAAGGCAGCACAAGAACAGGCCCTAAGCATCAGATCCATGGAGACAGAGGTCTGCCTTAGTAGGCAGGACCCAAAGTGCAGGTTGTGCAAAGATGCCCCTGAGACAGTCCATCACACAGCAGCAGGGTGCAAGATGCCACCTGGGACAGCGTCCATGGAAGAGGGCAGTTGTGATAGATGTGGCAGTCCAGCTGACACAAACATCACCAGGAGAGTGCAGTCCTGGGAACAGCTAAGATACTGTGCCGAACCTTCAAAGTGCCAGGATTTGGCTTTTTTTTTTTTTTCATCTACATGTTGCACTAATCTTTACTCTACTTTTGTTTAGGCACCCAAATATAAATAACATTTATTCACAATAGAAAATGTTATTTCTCAAGTTGAATATAAAACAAAGACTTATAGTTTTCCTTTTGTCCTCCTATAGCCTGTGGAGGAGAGCTGAATGCTCCCTCAGGAACTATCTCCTCTCCCAATTACCCCAACTTGTACCCACACAGCCGGTGTGTCACTGGGAGCTGATAGTGACCCCAGGCCGCCGGGTAACACTCACCATCAATGACTTGCGGCTGGAAGATTCTGGGACCTCCTGTGCATTTGACTACGTCGAGGTGAGTCCTTTTCTGCCAATTTTTCCTTATGTTTTATCATTGTATCTCTTCCAATTTAGCTTGCTCCTTGTTTATTTTCTCATGTTTAACCAGGATGGAGATGAACAACAGGAATTTAATTTGTATTAGTGATTCATTTAAATTGTTCATGCTTGTCACACCACAAATTAATTCCATTCACCTTAAATGTATTGGAATGGTGGCAGAGGAATCAGGAATCATGACCACACTCAGAACATATCACTGTTATACCTACATTAACAGTGTAACTCCAATAGAAAAGCTGATCCTGGGAGTGTTGCTGCCTTGCTGCATGTGTCTCCATGGTAACTCTTCTAGGTCCGTAATGGGTTGGCAGCTGATGCCCCTCGCCTGCAGCGTTTCTGTGGTACCGTACCAGCAGGCACCCAGGTGCACTCCTCTGGCAACACCATGACAGTTGTGTTCCGCACTGACTCTTCTGTGTCAAACGGTGGCTTTACAGCTACTTACTCCTCTGATGAGCCTGCAGGTAAGATTCTCTTTTGGACCAAACTGAACTACAACATACAGTGCTTCAAGATCATCAAAAACATAATGCTTCTATCCATCTTTTTCTTGTGGTAAGTGCTTGTATGAAGCAGAAATTTGCACTCAAACAAGATGTTACACTATAAATGGCTATGCTATAATATAACATAATTATTGCTGATATCATTGACAAAACATTAGTTGGTTTGTGGCAGCTATTATAAAAAAATCTCTGAATGTGCCTGAGACATTCTGCTGAGTAAGTTTCATGTGGTATTGTGTGATTTCACAAGGAGTGGTGCTCCGTTCAACATGGAGAACACTGATGGAGTCAAAGAATGTGATGTAGATTATCATCTGGAATCCTGGGATGTCAGTATTCTGAAAGTCAAGAAGAAAGAGTAGTACAGCCAGAAAATACATTCGTGGGTGTGCCTGAAGAAAATCAGGTGGGCCTAGCTCACCTGACAAAAAAATCTTGATTTGTCGGGCATTTATGAAACAAATGAAAAGCTTAATTGATCACAAACATTTTGATTTTAGAACAAAAGCAAATACTGTTCATTGCTTTTGGAAAATTTGATACATTTCACTTGGTTTGGTTCTTTTTTTTTTCCAAACGAACCTTGTTATTTTGCCTTGTGGTCGGCAAAGACAATATGATCAATGTAAGTCTGAATTGGTCATAATAACATACAGTTATGACAGCAAAGGAATTGTTTTACTGAAAATCAATTAAAAGGTAATAATAAATTAAACAGATTGCATCATGAAATTCAACTGAAAACTGACAGGAATTCACAGATTAACTATCTTATCTACCTGCTGTATTTGATACACACTTTTCAACAGGATTTTGCCATGAAATAAGGTACAACATATTAAGTAATTATGGGTTGTCAATACAGTAAATATTCATATTGAAATATCAGTAACTATATAACTGTTATTCTTACTGTAACCTTTTCAAAATTAGCATAGATTTTGCTGCCAAAACTCTACTCATGAAGGTAGTGTAACCCTTGTTAGAATATAAAAAAGATATAATAACAGAGCACAGGTAGGTAGTAGTCAATAATAGCTGGACCAGTAACAGAAGACTAACTTCGTATGAGCCCTTATTTTTGAATGTGCATAATAACAGGAGCAACAACAGAGTGAGTTTTTGTGGCCACTTGTTATTATAAATTTGTCAAACAATAGCAAATGCAACAGTCAGACAACAATGTATGGAAAATAACAAACTAAAATAATAAAGCCGGCAAGAGAAAAAAAACCACCCTCTGTTCCCAAAGTTATGGTTCTCGCGTGTTGGGGCCCTTTATGATCAGTGTCAGTGTATTAGTCTTCACTTTTGTCCTACCGCACAGTCCGTGAGGGAGGGGGATCAGGAAATCCCTCGAGTGTCTCGAGTTTCAGTACCAGTGGTTCGACTCAGCTCGCCACACAGTTCGCACTGGGAATCATGGGTCTTGGGATCCTGGAATCACCTCTGGATCTGAAGAAACCTCACACAAGCCCAGCAGGATGATGGGACGTGGCTGTGACCTCTTTTTATGTGTCACCAAAAAACCTGACCTATAGGCAGGTCAGATGAGATTCAATTGCTTGTTACATTCATACACTGTCTAAATAAATCATTTCCATTTTCTAATTCCCCATGAATTATTTCCAATTAATAACAGTCTTCTGCATTAATTAGTTCAAATCATGTTCTCAAAATGTTTAGTTGTGCAACAAAAAAATATCTTTAGCTCAGTTGCAGTTGTGAAACTATACATACACTCTTGCTTGTTATAATCATATTCAAGTATTAAATGGACTGTGGTTACATCAGTAACTAACAAAAGATAAATTCAGAAATAAAAATATCATGATTCCCTTGATTTGGTCAAACTGCATTAATGTAGTAAACATCACAGTAATTAGAGCATTAAGCTCACGTGCTCAGCTGTCTCTCCTTGCACTAGTAACAGTGAGAGAATGCACTAAATATTAACCTCTTCAATTACCATAAACAGGAAATAAATATAAATCAAATAATCTCACCAACATAGATTTTTTTCAACCATAGTAAACAGTTTAGAAAAAATAACATGTAAACAACAACCAAAATAATCAGTATCTCAATAGTTTGCATATGACACCAAATAATCATGCCAGCTAAGTGGCTAGGCCTCAGCTAACAGGCCATTAGCATTACAAAACACAGTGTCAGGTAGCTAGCGCCATTAACACCTTTACATGTCTATCTGCGCCAACTAATATGAATATCAACTGCTTTACAATCAACCTAACCAGGTTAAACAGGTTCTCACCCACCGCTGGGTATGACTGTAAGAATGAACTTTACAGCATTTCACCTCACCAGATTTCCGTTTTTCATCCAGTCTCTCACGCTGCTCTATAAAGGTTTAAATGTAACAATACAGCGATCAGCAACTGTTAAACATCCTGAAGAATTAATATAACTTCGTTTAGAAGATTATTTTCATCTCTTACCCAGCGGATGGTGATAGGCTTCATCTCAAACATATCGGACAGCACACGAGGCAGCAGAGCAACATGTCCGTAAACAGGAAGTAGTGACAGGAAGCGGAACTAAGGGGCTGATCACCTGGGCTCACAGGGTTCACTGATTGGCTAGTAGAGAAGCCTGTACAACAGAGCCCTTTGAAACAGCTCGGAAAGTGCAATACTGCTGTACAAACGTTTTGTCTTTCTTTCCTCATTTTAAACACTTTTAAACAATTTTTAATCTTTTTTTAGTGCATATACATTGACATGAATTTACTTATTTATCTGTTTTAAAATACAATAAATGATTTTAAACGATTTTTAATGACTTTTCAATGAATAACTTATTTCACAATTGAAATTAATTATCTCATTAGGGACAATTACAATATTAAAGGGGTTTCATTTAAAGCCTGGGCTACAGTAGCCATGTTGGATTTTGCAGTCACAGGGTGGCAGCTGTCTGCAGTGCACTGATAATCCACCAGGGGGCAGAAGACATGTCTCAGATTACATACATGTTTTTCAGGAAGGTATTGATCATACTGATGCTGTGGAGGTCTCAGAAACCTGTATATTAAATATGATACGTATGGCATTATAGGGTTTAACTTTATGGTCAGCATGGAGGATAAGTTTAAATTTGATGTGTTATTTGTGTGCTCCAAACATTTACTCATCCCCTCTTGATATTAGTGTGGTGTTTGTGTTGATGTTTTTGGTGAGTGTGTCCCTGCATTTTCATGTTCCTTTTTGATAGTGTGTGGTGGAACCCTGAACAACCCAGCTGGCGGGAACTTCACTTCTCCTGGGTATCTGGTCTCCAACTACAGCAACAACCTCAACTGTGAGTGGTTGATCCAGAACCCACGACACATCAACTCCTCTATTGTGGTTCTGATAGAAGACCTGCACCTGGAGAACCACCAGACCTGCAGTCAGACTACCTTCAGTTCCGTTTAGGTAACTCCCACACAGAGGTTTCTGCACGTCAGGGGCATGTTTTAAAATTGAACCCCAAAAGACATACTTCATGTGGTTAACAGAATGTTTGTGGAAGGGTTTCCTAAAAGTCTACTACCAACAGGGAACCTCAGGAGCATATTATTAAAATTACCACCAAAAGACGTGACTTCATGTGGCTATTAGAATGTTTTTGGAATGTTACGTTGAACAAAAACATTTGTACAACGTTTTTAGAAGAATCCTGACAAATTGGTCAGGACTGAGAACCAGGACTGAGACAGGCTTTGACAGGCTTGAACAGGCTCAAAGCATGTCTAGGAAAGATATGGATGTATGGATTCTATACTTTATCCTTTTCATTTGTGAAACTTTCCACCCCCTCTCTCAGGTGATTCAGATGGGGAGCTGTTGGCCAAATTTTGCGGGCAGACCACCCCCCCACTTCCCATTGTGGTCTTTACCCCAGAGCTCTGGGTCCATTTCCAGACTGACACTTCCCAAGGAGACCTGGGCTTCAAGGCCAAGTATTTGTTCTCTGGTAAGACACACACTGGCTGCTTCATTAACTTCATGTGTCATAGGGTATAATTAAACATGCGATTGACATATTTCTAATCCAGCAGTCATAATGTCGCCACCACAGTCCTTATATGGATGATTGTCTCTTTGCAGAGTGTGGAGGCTGGCAGACAGGTGAGGGAGGGGTGTTGTCCAGTCCTAACTACCCCAACATCTACCCCAGTCCCAGTCGCTGTGCTTGGCTGCTAGAGGCTCCAGCCGGCCACACCATTACGGTGAGTCTGAACCAGGAACCTGCCAGCAATGCATAACAGCTGAAGGCCTCAACTAGCTTCAATTACATGTGATGGGACAAAACAAAATAAAACTGTGCAACCAAGAACTGAATCAAAATTTCCTGGCAGTTGCAGACCCATCCAAGTAGTAAAGTATGACAAAGTGATGAATTACAGATTTACCCAATTAAGATAGCACAATTGTACCATGTTTTGTTGTCCACTGCATAATTTTTGTAGATTAACAAAATTATTTTTGGTATCATTTTTTCCAGTTGGAGCTCAGTGACGTGATGTTAGCTCTGTATGGTTATCTGCTGTCAGACTGGTTCAAACAAAGTGGATCTAGGGAATAAAGTGTTGATTTGCTGAGAATGAATTGTGTTAATCTTAGTTGATTAAGGAAATAAATGGAAGTGAATTGATTTTAACTCTTTCCCGCCAGCATTTTTTTAAAGTTGCATTTTTGGCAAAATTCACTGATTTTTCAACACCCACAGAATATTCAGTTCTATGAATATGTTAACATGGAATATATCGAGAGAAAGAACAGATCTTCTAAACGCCCCCCCCCCAAAAAAAAAACAAACAAACAAACAAACAACCATTTTGTTCCAGCTTCATTCATTCTTTTTTATAAGCACTTGAATGTTGGTTGGTTGTAGCAAAAAATTCCAAAAATCCACTTTCCAGACAAAAAACTGAGAATACAGCATTTTTGTGAAAGAGACATTTTTAAGCAGAATATCGACTTCACATTTTTATTTTGGGCTTTTTTATCACTTCCTATTGCGTGTGTGACATCACTGTCACCAGTGTGGCTAACATTAAGTATGTATGTCCCCCACATGAAACACCCTGTCTGAGAGGCATGGGGGCTGGAGCGTTCTCTGCCCCGCCTGCAGCACGAGTCCCAGGAGCCGCAGCACAAGCAGCCCCGCTCTGTGCCTGAGTCATGGTGTTCTCTGTCCCAGCTATGGTGTGATTCCCAGGAACTGCAGAGCAAGCAGCCCTGCTCTGTGCCCGGGTCACTGTACTCTCTGTCTGCTCTGCAGCTGAGCACTGATGTATTTCATGCTTCATACAGTCATCTTTTTCTGCTGCTGCTCAATTCCGACAGTTTTCATCTTCTTCAAGTGACAGATTGTTGTCAGATGATTTGTCACAGCGTCCCCTACTGCCTGGCAGTGAAAACAGCAATTGATGAGATATCTCGTCAATGACAGGGAAAGAGTTAAATAACAGACACTTTAATCTTGGGGATGCGGGGAAAGTATCAAATATTTTCAGGTCAAAAGGCTCAAACCCAAGTGAAGCCATGAGTCATTGATTTTTAAGTCCAAGTTGAGTTGCAAGTGTCTTTTGATTTTGTCAAGTTGAGGCTAAAGTCATCAAATCTGTGACTTGAGTCCACCTCTCTGATATACTGTAGATGGCCATCATCCCTTGTGGAACAGCATTTTCTTCACTACTCCAATGAAAATATGAAAGCATCAATGTGCTGCTGTTGTTTGTAGTTGCTGGAAGGCAAAAATCATTTGTTTGCATGTTCAGATGTTGCTGAGGTTGATTACTACTCAGTAGCCACCTACCCTGTAAACATGTCGCACTCCCCTGTTTTACTGCAGCTGACCTTCAGCTACTTCAACCTGGAGCCCCACTCTCAATGTGGCTGGGACTCTGTCACTATCTTCAATGGAGGATCTCCTGGCTCCCCTGTCATTGGCCAGTACTGCGGGACCTCCTCCCCAGGAACCATCCAGTCAGGATCCAACAAGCTGGCTGTAGTCTTCCTGGCTGATCACAGTGTGTCCAGAGGAGGCTTTCTGGCCTCCTGGTCTGCTGATTCCTCAGGTGAGTTTACACTAGCTAAATGAACATGCTGTACATCATCTTTACTGAAGTGATATACTGTGATAGAAGTACATATAATGAGTACACACATTCTTTAAAGCATTACTGTTGTGTGTCCTATATTTTTATCAAGACACGGATCTATTCTCTCCACATAGGTTACCATCAACTGCCAAAATCAGTTGTAAATCTTCACTTAAGCCCTCGAATTATTTCATCAAATTTTGTGAACTGTCTCATGTGTCTAAAACTGTTTTTTAGTGTGGGGGATGTATTAATAGAAAATTTTGTATCAGAGTACACATGATGTTTGGAACTATTCTTAGCCATGTTTCCACCCAAATTACACAGAACCTTTAGTCCTAGGAACTACTTTTTAAGGAACTAAAAGGTTCCTTCAGCCAGTTGCTGTCTATGTGTCCGACTGCAGTCTGAAGACCTGTATAGGTTAGACAAATTACTCAGCTGATGTTGGAAAGTATCAACTATCTTAATGTGTCATTTTTGCATGCGACCGTATAACAATGATTGCAGCCATTTCCAGTTTGTGCTGAATTTTGTCCTCAGCATAAATGCTAAATTCAGTCTGTACTCTATCATTGGTCCATATGTCATATACAAACAAATATCAACAATAGAACAAATAGAAAACTGGATTGTAGCTGCAGATTTTTTTAAATGGTGGCTGTGGCTCAGGAGGTAGCAGATTATCTACTAATTGGAAGATTGGTGGTTCAATCCCTGGCTCCTCCAGGCCGCATTCTAAAGTGTCCTTGGCCAAGAAACTGGAGCCCAAAGGAGCCTTGATGGCCGTTCCATCAGCGTATGAATGTGCGTGTGAGTGACTGGGTGAATGTGACATGTAGTTGTAAAGGTTAGAACTGGAAAGCACTATATAATGCATGTTCATTTACCATTAAAAGCTGCGAGTACTTAACCAGTAAGAAATGTTCAGTGCTGCAAGCCCCACCCTAAAGTTCCTGTGCTTATGGAATGTACTACCCTTTGAACAGCGACTTTTAATGGGATAAAATAATGTGCCCAGAACTTAATTTAGACTCTGGTCCCTGTGGTGGGAACACACTGAGTTCCTCCAAAGGTTCCTAGTCCCTGGGCAAAGTTCCTGTGGTGGAAACATGACTCTAGATCCTTTATGAGTTAATGTGGCAGGTGCTAGCTCAGAACATTCTTCATGCCCACTCCAGATTAGGTTTTATTTCTAACAATCATGACATATTTTTGACATATAGATGATTTATGAATTGCAGCAATAATTTGCTTCTCTTTATCAATGCTGGCAATGTAATCAGTACAATTACCAACATGGTACAGGGTTCAATGTTTTTTTTTTCACTTGCCTATTCAGGCAAATGGGTCAGAGTCCTACTTGCATGAAATACATTTTTACTTGCTTCTGTACATAATGTTTAATTATTAGTGGTTATCAAATGACAACAAGACTAAAATTGATTGTCATGTTTAATTCACCAGCTGCTCGATCTATAAAATGTCAAAATAGTCTACATTGATTGTCAGTCCAAAACTCAGAGATATTCAGTTTAATATGGTCAAAACAGAGAAAAGCCGGAAATATCTGTATTTGAAAAGGCTTTAAACATTTTGAATGAAAAATTACTTTAGTGATGAATGAATTATCAAAACAGTTTAATAGATTAATTCTGTTTTTACAGTTACTAGATTTAGTAGACAGGCATGTCATTTTACTTGCCGTGGACAAGCTGACAGTCCTTATTGTTGAGCCCTGCTGTACATTCAAGTCATTATGAAGGCAGTTTGTTTGTTTCATTGTTGTTGTTGGATGACATTTGGCAGACCAGTGGCTCTTTGTACAGGTGTCTCACTTCCCTCGACACATCATGCCTGATTTTCCCATAACAACCTGATTCTCTAAGCCACAGTAGTATAATAACCCCACACTGATGATCACAGTACATTTTTTGTGAAGCTCCATTAAATTCCAAATTAGATGTAGGCCTGTACAAACTGTGTTCTGAAAAAAGACCACACCCTAATTCTACAGAATTTTCAAGAATAGGACCAGCAGCCCTGTGCAGGAAGCTCATTCACTTTGCTTGTATCAGTATTGTCAGTCTTTTGTTCATATCATCTATGTGATCGTTTCATACATGCACTGTGGAGTCACATATTTCTGTTCTTGGCCAGGCTGTGGAGGGGTGATCCATGCTGATACAGGAACAATCAAGTCTCCAAACTATCCCCAGAACTTCCCAGCCAATGTGGAGTGTTCCTGGCAGATCATTGCTCATGAGGGCAACCACCTGGAGATGAGCTTCAACAGTGATTTCCAGATTCCAGACAGCAGTGGAACCTGCCAGAGCAGCTATGTCAAGGTACTAGCACAGAGCTACAGCAGAAATGTTCAAATGCTCTGTTAGTTTAAGAAACAGGCTGAAGTTTCTTTATGATGGTCACATCAGCTGGTTCATACAGAACTTAAAGGGACAGTTCACCTGTCCACCTCCACCTCCTACCTGTTGTAATTTATCCATCTAGTAAATTGTTATTTATCATCTAGTCTTGTTTATCCAGAGAGATCTATATTTTTTGATGTGAGTTGCAGCGTTTTGGAGATATCTGCTGTAGAGATGTCTGCCTTCTCTCCAATATAATAGGGCTAAAAGGCACTCAGCTTGTGGTGCAAAAAAAGAACATAGTTCCAGTAGATTCTACTGCAGAAAGAAAGTAGTTCTTACATGAAACTGCTCATAACAAGGTCTGTGGATTAACTTGAGTAACTGGGTCATGAGTTTAGGAAAGAGACACTGGTTTTGGTATTATTTGTATTTTTGGGTATGTTGTATTTTTGAGTGCCATCTAGTCCCATTGTAGTGGAGAGAAGGCAGACATCTCTATGGCCAATTTCTCAACACTCCCACCAAAACTATCTTCATGGATAAATAGCACTCCAGACCAGGGGAAAATTTTGTGTTTTTGATTTTAGGGTGAACTGTCCCTTTAAAGTGGCAAAATGCAATTTAAACCCACTAAAAAGGTAATGAGAGTGTATGATGTTGATCACTGCAGCTCTTTTTGGTTTGGTCAAACTGACAGTTTAGTTTAGTTACAGTTAGGCTAGTCTTACAACACTCCCTGATCTCCCCTAATAATGTTGTAACATTTCATATAAACAGCTCAGAAAATGAATTATCAAACCTTTATCAAGTAATATTTATGCAGTATGCAACTCTTTAAAATGGCTCACAAACATATAGTTTTACTTTTAATGCTTTTAAAGCGATATTCCACCCAAAAATGAAAATTCACTCAATATGTACTCACCCCTATGCTGATGTGATGATGGGTGAAGATCTTCAGTTCACAAAACAATCCTGCAGTTTCAGCAGAAAACAGGGTTGCAGCCAAATCCAGTACAATTGCAGTGAATGGCGACCATGGATCTTATTGTTGGTTAACCTCTATTTGAATTGCTGAAAAAAACTGCAGAGAGATGTAGGGAACCAGGCTAGGTTTGTGCATTCATGCTGATGACAAGTCGCAGTGATGCAAAACAGCTTTAATAAATGTTTAATGTAAGGAAGAAAATTGAGGTTGACCACAGACATAGTCTCAAAAATTGGAGAATGAGAGCATAATTCAGGTGATTTTTCAGGGAAACAGGTAAAAGTTAATATTAATTGTTGGTTAGTTAGTTGTTCATAAGTTAGTTCTTCATTTTTTAATAATCTGGTTTAAGGTGTTACTGTCCAACTGGGCAGTTTCCTCAAAGATTTTGCGTGATGTGTATATGATGTCTGGATATTTTGGTCCCAAAAATTCACATCACATTTGCCTCTGATCATACAGTGGTGGAAAAAAAGTTTTCGGACACCCTTAAAATTTTACACAATCTCATGATTATCATGAAATATTTGTGGAAAAATCTTTTTTGTGTTTCAAAAGGTGTGGCTGCATTAGACAGACACAAACAAATACAAATGATTTTTTTTCTTGTTTATTGTTTACAAGAAAAACTAACAAAACTAAATTCTTGACAGTTTCAATATGTCAGTTCTCAACATTGTCGGTATCAAAGTCAACAAATAACAGAGAATGTGTTCAAAACTGAACAAAAAATAAATAAACCATCACGTCATCAAATTAATATTTAGTAGTCCTGCCATTAGCATGCCATAGTAGAGCTCTAATCCTGGCTGACATGTTCCCCACGAGCCTTTCACACTGTTGAGGGGTAATCTTGTCCCATTCTTCTTGAATTACTGCTTTTAATTCTTCTAAATTCTTTGGTTTATGCTTTGAAACAGACCTATTAATAATCCACCACAGATTTTCAATGGGGCTCATGTCCAGGGATTGAGCTGGCCACTCTAAGACCTGGATACTGTGCTCCTGCAGCCAAGTTCTACTTGCCCTGGATGTGTGGCAAGGGGCATTATCTTGTTGAAACATCCAGTTTTGACCTCGACAGAACAGTGCACATGCAGAAGGGAGCATGTGGGTTTCGAGAATGGCACGATACTTGGCAGAGTTCAATGTGCCATCACAGACAGTGAGATGACCAACACCAGCAGCACTCATGCATCCCCAAACCATGATACTGCCTCCACCATGCTTGACAGTAGGTACTGTACATGCTGGAGATAATGCTTCGCCTGGCCTTCTGCGTACCCCCCACACTGGACTCATCTGACCACAGAATCTTCTTCCAAGTTCCTGGCTGTCCAGTTCTTGTGTGCTTGGGCCCAACGACACCGGGCTAACTCTGTCTCTCATTGATCAGGGGCTTCTTGACAGCCTTGTAGGACCTTAAGCCATGATCTAAAAGTTGGCCACGTACAGTGCGGTGGAACACTGGACACCAGTTTGGTTTGACCACTGCTGCTGAAACTCCTGTGATGTCATTCGGCGGTTTTCCCTGCACATGCGGATCAGGATGCGGTCATTTCTTGCTGAAGAAACCCTTGGACGCCCAGATCTTGGTTTGTCTTCCAAGCTGTTCGTTCGTCTGTATTTCTGCAGAGTGTATCCAACTGCTGAAGGACTGCATCTGCACTTCCTGGCTATCTGGCAGCAGCTGTACCCTTCCTGGCTGAGAATCTGTATCTTCAGGCGTGTTTCCTGCGTTAGGTTCCTTGTTTTAGCCATTTTTGTCTCTGAAGAACTTTCAAATGTGCTGGCTTTATATAGACCCGAAGCACGGCAACAAAAATTGTGTCTTTTAATAAAAAGCACGACCTTCATTAGTGGATCACTGGCACCAAAATGACCCAATACTCAACATTTCTTATGTATTTTTATGGAACCAATCAATTTTAAGTTTTTAATGGCTTTTTTTTTTCAACACTTTATAGAAGTTTTCCATTTAACATACAAGACAGTGACATAAGTTGTCATCTCAAGTTACCATTATATGCAAAGAGTAAAGGCTACTGGAACCTGACAACAACTGAGGCAAAGAGATCACATTATGGAAGAAAAAAGACACAAAAAAAAGGGCAGTCCAGAGTTCATTGTTCCAAGCCAGGCAAGCTGTTCACATAATCCAACAATGGGTCCCAGGTTTTGTAGAACCTTTTAGTTGAGCCATTAAGGGTACATCTCATTTTCTCCAGCTTGATATATTGCATCACATCTTTAATCCACTGGTTATGTGATGGTGGGGTAACATCCTTCCATTTAAACAAGATTAAACGTCTAGCTAATAGAGAAGAAAAGGCAATAACCCTCTGTAGATGTGCAGGGAACACTAAAATCACATGGAGCTGAGAGTACCCCAAAAATACCAATAATAGGGGAAGGCATAATATTGCAGCTGTATGCCTTCGAAATAGTGTCAAAAAAGGACGACCAGAAGGAGGCAAGTTTCGGGCAAAACCAAAGCATGTGGTAGACTGTTGCTGGGGTCTGTTTGCACCTGTCACACATATCGTTTATGTTTGAAAATATTCTTGCAAGTTTAGCTTTCGAAAAGTGCAGCCGATGTAGCACTATAAATTGTATTAAGGCATGCCTTGAACATAATGAGGAGGAATGAACCCTAGAAAGTGCCATATCCCATTCCTCATCTGACAGTTGGACCCCTAAGTCATTTTCCCATTTTTCTCAAATGTGTGATATCGAGGGATTATATCTGTCCATAATCTGGGCATATATCAATGAGACCCTACCCTTGGTTGTCTCATTGACCGTAACAATGAATCCAAGTAGGATAATGGAGGGATATTTGGAAAATTAGCAAACTTTTTCGCACGAAGTCCCTGACTTGTAAATACCGAAAAAAATGAACACTAGTCGGTTGAAATTTCCTGGCTAGTTGTTCAAAGCTGGTATTGTTTCAAACTACAGTGGTGGAAAAAAGTATTATCAATATACATGTCTCTGATACTACGTATACCCTTATCATGCCAGGTTTGAAAGCCTTTATCCAATAAAGATGGTTGAAAAAGGTGATTGTTTACTAAAGGTGAGTGAACAGAGATATTCTGAATACCAAGGCCTTTTTTGAACTGTTTAACAATATGTAGTGATTGGGTTACTATTATGTTTCCATGGATATTGTTAACTAGTGATCGTAAAGACGCGCAGAGCAAAGCAGAGAGTGAGTGTGGACTACTTGTGGACATTTCAATCTGCAACCATGCTGGGGGCTGCACCATTCCAATCCTTTTAGCCACAAGGAGATGGCATTAAAATTTGCAGCCCAGTAATATGAACACAGATTTGGAAGGGAGAGCCCACCTAGGTCTTTTGGTCTTTCCATGAATTCTTTCCTTATTCGAGCTGGCTTATTATTCCAAATAAAGGAAGAGATCATCTGGTTGAATGCCTTGAAAAATGACTGTGGTATAAAAATAGGTATCACTTGGAATAAATATAAAAATCTGGGCACAATACTCATCTTTACAGAGTTTGTTCTCCCAATGAGAGATAATGGTAAAATAGACCATCGTTTAATATCCTTTTTGCATTGTTCTAGAAGAGGGGTGAAATTGCCTTTAAATAAACTGTAGTAGGATTTAGTTACTTTTACTTCTAAGTATGTAAAGGAGTCAGTTGAAAGTTTAAATGGCAGATTGGGATAGTTTTCAGCATTCCTGTTAATGGGAAAGTATTCACTTTTGTTAAGATTGAGTTTATACCCTGATATTTTTCCAAATTGTTCCAAAACTCTAAGAATTTCAGGTATGGTTAGAATGGGGTTTGTGACATATAATAATAAATTATCAGATGAAGCGAGAGGGTGTGAGTTAGGCCACCTCATGCAATACCTTGTATACTTTTGTTACATCTAAGAGCTATGGAAAGTGGCTCTATAGCGAGAACAAAAAGTAATGGGCTTAATGGATCTCCCTGTTTAGTTCCTCTGCGTAGGGGGAAGTAATCAGAGGAGACAGAATTGGTATAAACTGAGGCAACTGGATCTGTGTAAATAAGCCTAATTAATTTAATAATATTGGAGCCAAAACTAAACCTATTGAGCATATAGAAAAGGTAATCCCACTCGATCCTGTCGAATGCCTTTTCGGCATCGAGCGCAACAACTGCTTCTAGTGACAGGGTGTCAGATTTAGTGTAGATGATGTTAAACAGCCGTCTCAAGTTAAAATAGGACTGTCTGCCATGAACAAACCCAGTCTGGTCATCTGAAATAATATATGGAAGAACCATATCAAGGCGGAGTGTGATAGCTTTTGAAAACACTTTACCATCACAGTTTATCAAACTAATTGGTCTGTAGGACGAGCAATCCAAAGGGGCTTGTTCTTCTTTAATAGCAATATGACAGATGCCTGACGGAATGTAGGTGGGAGAATGTTATTTTCTAGTGCTTCTGTGTAGACTGAGAGGAGCAGAGGGGCTAGTTTATCTTTAAATTTTTTATAAAACTCCACAGGAAACCCGTCAAGGCCTGGGGCTTTTCCACTTTGAATGGACATTATTGCAGTGACAATTTCATCCAGAGTGAGACTGTGTTCTAGTTTTGACTTAAAGTCAGAGTTGATTGTTGGAATACTCAAATTAGAGAAAAAAAATGTCAAATTGATCATGGCCGGGTGTTGAATCTGAGGAATACAGTCTGGAATAGAACTCTTTAAATTGATTATTAATAGCATGATGATCTTCTGTTGCGGAGCCATCAGCCAATCTAATCTGTGAAAAAACATTAGATGCCGCTTTTTGATGGAGTTGGTTAGCTAACAATTTGGAAGGTTTATCTCCCTCTTCATAAAATCTGCTGTGGGATTTAAAAATTAGCCTCTCTGCTTGGGCGGTGGTTAAGAGATTGACTTCGGTTTGTAAGCCTTCTCTCTTCTTGATCAAATCAGGGGTTGGGGAGGCAGATATGCATCTATCCAATGCCTTAATTTTTGAAGACAGATCATCAATACTTTTCCTAGTATATGCAATGTGAGCTATAATCTGTCCTCTAAGAAACGCTTTGAGTGTTTCCCAAAGAGTTGAGGCTGAGATCCCATCTGTTGCATTTGAATCTAGAAAAAAAATTATTTGTTCTGAAACAAACTGCACAAAATCAGAGTCAGCAAGCAGGAGTGGATCAAGCCGCCATGTATGTTTTGTCTGCTGGCTTGGAATTGTTATATTTATGCCTACTGGGGCATGGTCAGAGATCATAATTGAATTATATTTACAGTCTGTGATTGCACTCAACAAACAGGGGTCAACCGGAAAAAAAATCGATCCTAGAAAATGACCTATGCACGTTAGAGAAAAAAGAATATTCTCTTTTAGTGGGATTTTTAAACCTCCAAGGGTCTATAAGTCTGTGTGCATCCACAAATGCCTGGATTATTTGTACTGATTTAGATGACTTTGACATGGAATGAGAGGTACGATCCATATCAGGGTCGATCACTAAGTTAAAGTCCCCAGATAGAATCAAATGATGACAATCCAGATTAGGGATAGAGCTTAACATATTTTTAAAAAACAGTTCGTCATCAAAATTAGGCACGTAAATATTATATATATTAATACCAAATGGAGTTGAAAAAGCTTACCCACAACCATTACATACCTGCCATTTGGATCTGAACTGATATTTGATGCAAACAAAGGGACATTTTTATGAATTAGTATAGCTGCTCCTCTGCTTTTAGAATTGAATTTTGAATGGAACACCTGCCCTACTCTGTTTGAATCCTAAAATGGTCATTATTTCGAAGGTGAGCTTCCTGTAAAAATGCAATGCCTACCCCAAGATGTTGTAAATGGCAGAGAACCTCTTTCTATTAACAGCATAATTGAGACCTTTCACATTCCAGCTTATTATATTCACATCACAATTACCGAGCTTGGAGTACTACATGTCATTTGAGCTATTCAGTACAAATGTGTAAGTGACTGTCCAATCTGAATGATAAAGCGTACTGATGAATGCACAAAACAAAAAGAAAACATACAAAATACAAGCACAACTACATTTAACATGTAATGAACAATAACCCAGTGCCTTACAAAAGCAAACGTTCGCAAACTCTCATTTGCGACCTTCCTGCAGTAACAATTACTTTCCAAACAGTAATGAACCTCAATCACAATATAGCATCTGACCTGTGCTCTTATTTACTCTACTGAAACTGATTTATATTGAAACAGAAAGTAATACTACTATTATAAACAGTGACACATAAGACCCCTGGTGAAACACAGAGGGAAATTACAGAACAATTGTCATAACTACTATGTCCATGATAACGCCATCAAATGCTAGATCGCAGAACTATTAAATGCCCATTGAGCTTAGACTGTTACCTCACATATCTTCTTCTGTGGTGGGAAGTGGAGATGAGGGTTGGTCATCGGCGATGTTGTTGCTGATGTACACGAGCGCCTCCTCAGGCTCTGTAAACTTCATGCGCTTCTTGACTACAGTATAGCCGGGTAGTACAAACCGAACTTGATCTTCGCTGCGTGAAGCTTTTTTTTGACTTCGGAGAAGGCAGCACGTCGTTTGCTGATGTCCGGGCTGAAGTCAGGAAAAATGTGTATTCTCGATCTATCATAGGTAAGAGGGCCCCTCTCTCTCGCAAGGCGCAGGATCAGATCTTTGTTTTGAAAGTTGTGTAGCTTCACTATGAATGGCCGTGATCTGAATGGCGCTGTACTCCTGTGGGCTCTGTCCACAGACAGCAGTGTCTCAAAACTTTCTTCCCCAAACATGTCGAGAAGTAGACTGGTGATAAACGCCGTGGGCCGAGATCCCTCTGTGTTTTCTTTAATCCCCACAATCCGAATATTTTGCCTTCTGGTGTAGTTCTCCAAATATATCACCTTCTCTCTCAGCAACTTATTTTCTTTGGCTAGTGATGCTTGTGATAACTCCACGTTACTCAGCCTTTTGTCAAACTTGTTCAGTCTATCCTCTACATCTGTGATTCTTTGGCCATACGTGCTCAGCGTTGAGTGGAGAGAAGCAATAGACACCCGATTTTCCTCCCGGAACGAGTCAATCGATGCTTGAATAGCACCAACTGCCTTTGCTAACGCTTCCATGTTTTTAGCATTAGCATCTGCTTCTAAGTTAGCCGCCGAGTTAGAAGTGGTGTTTCTTGACGACCTGCTCTCTCTCTGTTCTTTAGGAGGCCTCTGCGACATTGTAGAGGCAGTCACAGATCACTTAATGTACTTTTTTTATCAAAGTCCAAGTGATTTCGAGGTTCAAAATATACTAATTTGTTAGAGGTCTGCAGGAGTTGTTTTAGACTCGTGTCCTCCATGAGCCTGCCCTACCCCCCCCCCATGGCTTTTTTTAGGATTTGTTTAGTATTTTGGCTGTGATTGTACTAAAAGAAATTGCACTTGAAGACCTAAGAGTGATTCTTAATGCAATATTTCACAAATGCATGGGGTGTCCGAAAACTTTTTTCCACCACTGTAGTTTGAAACAAGCCAAAGTTGCCTGTCAGTTGTGTACAGTGTGTATCTTTAAAATAGTGCTCCAGTTTCTGACTCAGAGTGCATTCTCCTGCAGGTGTGGTCAGGTCAGACCCAAAATGCTGAGGCTCTGCTGTCGACAGGCTGTGGTTCAGTGGCTCCACAACCCATCATCGCTCCGTACAACATCATCACAACCCGATTCCAGGCCACTGGAACCCCGGGAAGAGGGTTCTCTGCCTCCTTCAGCACCAGTAAGAACCAGGCAGCCAACACAGCTTCATGTCACAGTGTTAATGAAACCTCACTGACTGACTGTAACGGTGTCTGAACCTGAAACACTGAAGACTTGTATGTGAAGCCTACCTGTGTTTGTTAAGGATTCCAAAGGGGTTCTACCCTGAACCATTTGCTTCTGAGCAACCCTTTTTTTTGAAGAAATGGTTTGTCATGGGTTCTTTGTAAGATTAAATGTTCCGTTAAGAACTCTTTTCATCCAAAGAACCCTTTTTGGAAGAAAGAGTTCTTCAAGGATTGTTGAAATCCTGGAAGAATTAAGGGTTTGTCAAGGGTTTTATACCGTAATATAAAAGAGTTCACGGTCATCCCTGAGTGTGTTCTACATAAATCCTTTGGACTATGAAAAGGTTCTTAGTAGAACACCCTCAGTGTGTTCTAGATAAAACCCCTGGAATATAAAAAGGTTAGCTCCATGACAGTGTTCTAGATAAAACGTTTGGAACATAAAAAGGTTCTTGGTAGAACCCCTGAGATTTGTTCTAGATAAAACCCTTGGAATATAAAAAGGTTCTTGGTAGAACTCCCAAGTTGTATCTGGAGTAAAACCCTTGGAATATAAAAGGTTCTCAATAGAATCCCCTGGGTGGGTTCTTGTTGGCACCCTTAGAAAGGTGGAAAGGTTTCAGATACAACCTCTAGAGAGGGTTCTGAGTGGAACATTATACCATAGTTAGGTTCTCTGTAGAACCTCTCACAGTGGTTCTGGGTTGAACCTTTTACAGATGGTTCTAGCTATAGCCCTTTTTGTTGCATTGTATGTTAGGTTGTTATAAAAGGTTCTACCAGGAACCAAAAAGGATTTTCCTATAGGGACAAGCTGAAGACTCCCTTATAATTTCTAAGACTGTTCTAAAATATAAATACATATATTAAAGAAAATAAATAAAAATTAATCCTTCCTTGGAACGTGTCCAGTCCAAACGAAAAGCAGACAGTGTGTGATGTCTTGTGTCCATCAGGATGTGGAGCAAACTTCTCAGCTCCCAGCGGTCGTGTGGTTTCTCCAAATTATCCAGCTGACTACCCTGACTACTCCAACTGCAACTACACCATCGATGCTGGACAACAGACTGTGGTGGTTCTCACCTTCAAGACCTTCCAAGTAGAAGGCAAGTCTTAACATTAGTTAGCAGTATAAGATTTATTTATTTTTGATAAACCAGGAGTCAGTTGTTTGTTGAGTATGTGTCGTCTGTCTGTCGTCTAGCTCACTCCACCTGTCTGTATGATGGGGTGAAGATATACAACCTGGCTACTGGTGGCCCTGCTGTTGCTACTCTGTGTGGTAACAGCATCCCGGGGCCCTTCTCCTCCTTTGGCCCCATGTTACTCAACTTCTACTCTGACTCTGTGATCAGTGATGGAGGCTTCATGGCAGAATACAGAGCCATTCGTAAGTAAACAAGAGGAGCAATGATTACTGTGTTCTACTGAGCGAATGTAAGACATTAACAGTCGTAGTAAACAAAAACAAGGATAGAATGTGAGGACTTTGGGCAAATGAAATTAAATTCACTGACTGCTACATCCTCAGCAAACAGTCTCAGAAACTGTGAGACAAAAGAGTACATTCTCATTCATTCATTTTTATTCATTCTTCTTTTTGGATTAACTTATTATATTATTATATATATGTTATATTATTTTGACATTTACTATCCCTACCATATAGGTATTTTTCCCAGAAATTAAATATAAAATGTAACTAATTAAATGTTATAAATTGAAATGGCTCATATCAGGGATAGCAGAGAATGACAATTTGGCAATATCTAGAAAAACTCAAATGGAAAATAGAATTGCTTGATTATGATTTTTTTTTAATAGCACTTGTAACAGAAAGGGAAAACATGATAATTTCTAAAAAAAAAGTTGGGCCAGTGACAGGTTTTGAGATTAGACAGAGTACAGTGTAATGTACATGTGTGTACAGAGAGGAGGGGAGCTAAGCTCACCTAGCATAGTCAGTGAATGGCTACAGCTTAATAGACCTAATGGAATGTTTGTGTCCATTGAGTTAAAGGGATAGTTCACCTCAGAATCAAAAATACACATTTTTCTTTTTATCTGTAGTGCTATTTATCCATCTAGATAGTTTTGGTGGTGTGGTACGCAGCTTGTGGTGCTCAAAGCACCAAAAAAATCACTTGAAAAACCTTGTTGTGCCAGTTTCATGTTAGAACTATTTTCTTTCTTTCTCCAAATCTTGAAAAAACTATCTAGGTGGATGAAAATATGATTTTTTTGGTGAAGTGTCCCTTTAAATTACAAAGGGCTTGATGATGAGATGGTGAGTAAACAGGTCCGCTACTCCAAAAAAAGCAAAATCAAAAACAAGTTTGGTTGTCTGCAGCAGTTCAGTTGAATTACTGGTTCACTTGGAATTTCACTGTGGTACGAGGACCTCTGGTGTTACGCAAGCTGCATCTAGTGGTATGAGGAGGAATGTCAGAAATATATATTTTTTTATTTTAATTAATTTAAAAACATAAACTATTACTAAAATACCACAAAATCTAAATAATCTTTAAAGTAAGTTTTGTTTTGCATGTAGCACACGCATATGTCAGCCATGATTACCAGTAGCTAAACGATGACAAGATTGCATGCGGAGGTAAAATGAAGAAACTGAAAATGAATGCTATAAAAACACTGCAAACATTGCTCCAAATGGGAACTATAATGAAAAGCAGTGTAAATCAGGAGAAGAATATTTCAAGCAGCTGTGTTGAAAAGGCGATACTTGGAGAGCTCAATATTTTCTTCAGTGGTACACGGTGTAAAAACATTGTTATACAGTGAGGTGGAGGTCAGGTGTCATTGTGAAATGTACACATATATATATATATATATATATATAGGTAAACTGTACATGTAATGATACTGTGTGTTGTGTTGTGTGTCTGTGTGTGTGTGTGTGTGTGTGTGTGTGTGTGTGGTGTGTGTGTGTGTGTGTGTGTGTGTGTGTGTGCGCGCGCGCGCGCGCGTCTACAGCATGTGGTGGTTTCTTCAACAGCACTATGGGTTCAGTGAGCAGTCCTGCCCTCTCCATAACCAACTACCACCACAACATCAACTGTACCTACCACATCATGGCGGCAGCAGACAGAGTGATAGACCTCAAGTAAGACTGCAGGACTGGAATGCGGAACTCAAAGTGCATTTGAGACTTTTCAATTATACAGAGAAGGTCATTTTTATATTCAGTGATTAGCAGTCTGGTGAAAAATTGCTCTCATAGATGAAGATGGCTACTTGCATGTAAATATATCTATATATTTTTTATAAAAATAAAATAAATCTAATGAAATGAAATGAAAAAATGTAACATTTTGTTAACTCTGTCAGATGGAAAAAGTTGACATCTACCTTTAATAAAAAGATTTCATCACTAGGAGGTTGGCCTATTACAAGGTTTAATAGCCAAGAGTTTGATATTTTAAGATATATTTTCCAGAATAATTGAAGAGTGAAAATCAAAAACCCCTCAACTATTTTCTTGTTATGTAACCTTAGCCACATCTAATTGAATGCAACCTTGTTTTTCACTTGAGGAAAACAAAGCTGAGGCAACTAGGAAGATAATATAAAACATTGGGCCTCATGTAAGAACCATTCATACAAACAGATTTGTTCTTAAGTGGTGTGTACAAACAATGTAAAACAACTTGTTGTATTCACCAAAGTTTTTCATTAATGACTATGTTTCATTAGTCTGAAGACATTTTAAGTTTGAAAAATAAATTACACTTCATAATTACGTCAACATTATCCTTTTTGACTACATTTCAAATTATAATTGTAAATCTACATAAAAAGATTAATTAATTAATGATTTATTATTACCTGCTGTCAGGTGTTTTGGCACACACAGGTTTATAAAGTCTCTGTCCAGGCAAACATCTTTTCTTATTCTGTCCTCTGTCTCTGTGATGAAAACTTCCCCTTAAAGGATAACTTCGGTATTTTTCAACCTGGGCCCTATTTCCCCATGTGTATGTGTGTGTATGATTGATAGGTACAACTCGTTTTAAAATTGGTTCATTATTGAGGGAGGTGGATGCAGCCGGCAGCCGTGAAACGAGTTATAATGGTAGATATGAGGGCAAATTAGTCCGTAAAAGTTTGTGCATTAAACGTGCTTTTTTTCGCCACAGTCCGGCTCAGATCACCAGTGTAATCTCTGTCAACAGCATGCAAAGTGTCTCTCTTACCGTTCACTCTGTGAGGACATCTCGCAGGATCTTTGCTTGTTGAAGAATGTCTTCCTTGCAGTGAGTGGGACAGCTGTTTTCTTGAGGTGTGTTTGGTGAAGTGTTTCGGGATTGGATGTCTTCTCTTCTTGGGCTGGCAGTCGTCATCTTGGGAGAAGTGTGCACTATAGACCTGATGGTCAGCAAGGCGCAGTGTCTGGACAGGAGCGTTAGCATCCAAATGTAGCACAATTAGCCACAACTTGTTGCTGCAGCAACAGCATGTTGCTGTCCGACAAAGGCAGCCTATGAAAGCTCTACAGGGTGTTGCACGACATCCTGTTCTTGCACTTTGGCCAAGCACAAAAACGAACCATTGTTTTTAATAGTTGCAGTAAAACTTTCAACTGAACTCCGGGACAGCTAACTCTGCCCTGACCGGCTCTCAGCATGGCTGTTTTCTTCTGGCAACAAACAAAGATCCCGCAAGATGTCGTCACACACAGCAAGCAGTAAGTGAAGCATGCTGTTGACAGAGATTACACTGGTGATCTGAGCCAGACTGTGGCGAAAAAAAGCATGTTTAATGCACAAACTTTTACAGCCGAATTTGCCCCGATATCTACCGTTATAACTCGTTTCGCTGCTGCCGGCTGCATCCGCCTCCCTCAATACTGAACCAATTTTAAAACGAGTTGTACCTATCAATCATACACACACATACACATGGGGAAATAGGACCCAGGTTGAAAAATACCAAAGTGATCCTTTAACCCTCTGCTCTTGCTGCAGTCATCGATTGACCCTTACTGTGGCAAGTCGTTTTTTTTCTCTTAAGTCATTTTCATGACAAGACAATTCCTCTTTATTTCAGTGACAGTCTGACCCTCTGGTCGCATGGCATTAACAGCATTTGCTTTTCCCATTTCTTTGCTTTAGCAGGTCTTTTAATTCCACTGCATGGTTGTCTAAAGTTATTAGTGCTTGATTCTGATGTGGTGTGTTGGTATGAGCCCCCCACAATGGGAACAGAAACATTTTGGCAGAGTCAGCTCCCTGTTAGTCCTCGTGGACAGTCTGGATCAAGGTTGATCTTGACAGGCTGTGTGTGTGTGTGTGTGTGTGTGTGTGTGACCGCATTACAAACTGGTGGTTGTATTTAGGTTCAGTAATCTGTAAGTATGAATGATCATGTTAGTTCAGAAGAGCTTTAAAAAGCTAGAGAACTAAAGCTAAAGCTTTCTGTCATGTTTCCTGTCAGGTTTAACACCTTCCACCTGGAGGCGTCTTCCTCCTGCCGCTATGATTATGTGGCGGTGTACGATGGACAGGACACCTTGGCACCTCTGCTGGGTAAATTCTGTGGTGCAGTGATCCCACCCAACCTGCGCTCCTCCACCAACCAGCTGTTCATCGTCTTCAGGACAGATGCCTCAGTGAGCGGGATTGGCTGGAGGGCTGTTTACAGTGAGACACTCGGTAAGGCCAAGTTACTATGTTACAGTTGAAGATGGAGCAGCTTTTTCCATCAGGTAGCACCTCATGAGGTCAAGATGAAAAAATGAGCTGACTCATTTTGGTGGTAGTTTGGTGCACTATGCAGGATTTCCCCCAAAATAAAGCATAGACTCATACAAAAATAATCCCTCTCAATCCTGACTTGAGTTGAACGTTGGAAGCACAAAAAATGTCAGCCTATATAATATATTGTGATGAGGTGAGGGGCAGGGATTTCTAAAAAATGTCCTGGGAAAAGAGGCATTAACCGGATGTGGGTTTCAAATCTGACCACCGTAGTGTTTTATCTGGTGTTATTAATAATTATTGTTGAAGCAGAAGAACATCATTTCAGCATTATAAACATAATGAACAATATAAACTGCATGCTGCGTGCAGCTTGACCGCTGCAGCTGCATTCAAGAATGAATTGCAAAGTTCAGCCTGAGTTCTGTCACTGTCTGACTGAACAATTCTTCATATTTTAACTGACATTTGTTAAAAAAAAAGTTATTTGGTGTTTTCAAAGTCATTATATTGAGCTGAGACAGATTCCACATTCTGTTTGCGTTTATAGGCTAAAACACAATACTCTGCATTAAAATTCAATCTTAAGAATAATATAGCAACATGCTACCACTTTATTTCCCTTTCCTCTCAAATGCCAATTAAATATGTTAGTCTATGGCTATTTTACCGATTATTTTTTTCCTGCTTGCCTCAAGACTAGGGGGTTGCTGCACCCCTCCTTATAACATTTTCAGCTACTGGTTCAGGAAGACACACAAATTAGGAATCCTAATTTGGAGAGGTGACTGTGACATCAATGGTTAAAAGTAACTAATACTCTTACTTTTTGTGATGAATGCTTCATGCTATTACTTAAGTATATTTCAAATGCCAGTACTTTTACTTGTAATTGAGTAATATTTTAGTAATGTAACAATACTTGTACTTGAGTACAGATTTTCAGTACTCTTTCCACCACTCTGTGTTGGTCTTAAAATGAAGCACATTGTTGGTGCATTGTTATCTTGAGCACTTAATTGGTACATTATTCACATAGTAAGATGCACTCACATAGAAGGGTTCACAATGCACATATACTCTGCCTCTGGGAGCATCACCCCATTAACAGATGCAGTGCACATTAATGCACAAGGCACAGCAGCATCACTACATTCATTGTTAAATCTCCTGACAGGATCTAATGTTCATTGATGTTCTAGGTTCTTCTACACATACAGTAATATATCACTCCAACATAAATTCAAGTACCAACAGCACACAGTCTGTCCCTGTCTGCATATTTCTGGTACTGTGTGTTTGCACATTAATACTTTGATCCTCCCAGTTGCTGTTATTGTTCTACTTTGAGCAGCTAGTCTGGAGTTGGCTCATAGAGTTTGAAGCAGTGGTTATTCAGTGTTTGTGTTTGTGACTTACCTACAGGTCCAGCACAGGGATGTGGAGGCTACCTGTCCATGCCCATGGGCATGTTTGGTTCTCCAGATCCAAACCTGGATGGGCGCTATGAGCCCAACATGGACTGTCTGTGGACCATTGAGATGCCAGTGAACAGGGCCATCAACCTGACCTTCACCTCCTTCGAACTGGAGAGCTCATCTACCTGCCGCTTCGACTATCTCAAAGTAAAAAGAACCCACAGTCACTTTAATTTAATTTAACTGAGTACTAACCATCACATAACTTAGCTTGTTGTGTCATGTTGTTGCTGTGACACAAAAGTAATTCTATATGATTATACTGTATATAGTTATATCCAGAGGTGGACAAAGTACTCAACCCCAGTACTTGAGTCAAAGTACAGATACTCCTGGTCAAATGTTACTCAACTACAAGTGAAAGTTGCTCAGTCAACACTTTACTCAAGTTAAAGTAATAGAGTACTTGCTTTTAAAAATACTTAAGTATTCAAAAGTACAAATTACAAAGTACATTTTCTAATATCAATACATTGCTGTATTGTTTTCACAGTGCATTTACAGAAGCCTGTAACTCTGAAACCATAGAAACACCTATAAAACCTTCAGCACAGAAATGCAATCAAAAACAAAAAGGACATCTATTGTCATTTTCTGATGTAATTGTATTAAAATCACTGCATAAAATTAGATTGAAGCCGACTGTAAGGAGTTCTCCAGGTCTGTTAAATAACTGAGATTTCTTTGTGTCTTCAGGGGCAGTACATACATTAATTATGTGTCCGTGAATGTTCTCATTCGTCCAGGTCATTGTAATCTCAGGAAAGATTAAATTGAAAGCAGCTGGACTTGTTTAAAAGTCTTTTCTCAAGACGTTTCGCCTCTCATCCAAGAACCTCATCAGTTCATGCCTGTCAGACTAGTCTGACTAGCTCAGACTCTGCAGCCATGCAGAGGATGGAACAAAACCGCGGCGCACACGCAACCCACGGTAAAAGTAACGAGTAACGACAACCCTCCTGGAAATGTAGTTGAGTCAAAAGTACAATATTTGTCTTTGAAATGTAGTGGAGTGAAAGTCAAAAGTTCCCAAAAAAACAAATACTCAAGTAAAGACCAGATACTCAAAAAATGTACTTAAGTACAGTACTCAGGTAAATGTACTTCGTTACTGTCCACCACTGGTTATATCCAACAGCAATCATAAGAGCAGTTGTTGATCTAACTGATTTACAGTGATCAAAAATGAATGACAGATAGAAATGTAATGATGCTTTCATTCGTAGGCTGCTAGTGTGGCCTAATGATAACTAACCAAATAATGATCATTTTGATTTGTATTAAATTATGTTAACTACAGTTGTGGTTTTACTATGAGGGCCTGACCAATACTGGAGTTTTAGGGCTGATGTGAATTCCAGCATTAGGGAGTAAAAAAAAATCCAATATTGACACATCAGCCGAGATTCTTAATATAGAAAAATAATACAGAGAATATAGAATATGTGCATAAAAATGTTTTTCTCCAGTGATCCCTCAAAAGTGTCAAAAACACTTTGTGACAAATGTAGGGGAGGCAGGATATTTTATATTTTAAGAAAAAATGTTGTCCAGAATGATACCAAGTAAATTTTCGCATGTATTTTTAATTATTGTAAATAACTATAAAATAAGTAACTATATATCTGGGGTTTTTTTTTGTTTATTTGTTTGTTTGATTTTTTTGTAAAGTTCTTCATATCAGATAACCAGTGGTGGAAAGAAAATTGAAAATCTGTATTCAAGTACAAGTACTGTTACATTGCTAAAATATTACTCAATTACAAGTACAAGTACTGGTGTTAGAAAAATACTTAAGAAAAAGTAATAGTAAAAGTATTAGTCATAAAAACTACCTGGAGTATTAGTTACTTTTAACCACTGATGTCACAGTCACCTCTCTAAAGTAGGGCTGTAAATTTTGTGCATTTTCCTGAACCAATAGTTGAAAACGCTAGTAATCAATTAATCATTAATAATTTATAAGATATAAAAGATGTCATTTCCCCCTTTTTTATATTGTTCTGTTTTTTTTGTCATTTCTTTCTCATTTTAAGTTGAAGTTTAATTTTCCTTATTCAACAAACAGCTCTGTCAGACAAAACAGTGTCAAATGAGGTGAATTACTGCCATGACTAATGATTAAATATCCATAAATACAGTTTTAATTGGTGAAATTCTTAATGGTAATTAACAAATTAATGATTAATCATTAACATCCTTACTCCAAACCTGCTGCTGCTGCTGCTGCAGTGTTTTGTTTTGTTTTTCATTGTATGTCTTTGTTTTCATTGGCCCATTTGTGCATGCATACTTAAGTACTAGTAAAAATACAGACTTAAAAATCTACTCATTAAAATACAAGTACCCAAAAAAAATAAACTTAATTATAGTAATTTGAGAATTTGAAATTAGTTACTTTCACCCCTGCGAATAACATATATGTATACATAATAGACTAATATATTGGTTGGGCTCTATCTCCACCTGAGTTGAAGCATTTCAGCAATTCATGATGTCAAGTGTAATAATCAGACACTTCCTCTTTGTGAGATCTCTTCTAAAACTACATTAACAACAATACTATGACAAACTTTGCTATCTGTCAATGTTTTTTAATATGTGTGTGTGTGTGTGTGTGTCAGGTGTTTGATGGTGACAACATTCATTACCCTCTGGTTGGGAAATTCTGTGGCAGCTCCATCCCTTCTTTCATTGTCTCAAGTGGAAACTTCCTGACTGTCCACTTTGTCACTGATAACTCAGTACAGAGACGAGGCTTCAATGCGACCTACAGATCCATGCCCTGTAAGACACGTCTGCTTTCTACTGCACTGCACTCTACACACTGCAGACACTTCTACAGTACTAGACACATCTTCTCATTCATTCTTGTTTCTTTATTTTATTTTATTTTTTTATTATTTTTACTTACATTGTAGGTTAATACTGGCGGCATCAAAACTATGCAATACAAAATTATATTGAATTACATAGTGAGCAAAACTGTGAAAACAAGGGCATATATGTTTTATATTTTAGGTTCTTCACTTGCCGTAAAAGATTTAATAACATTGTTGTCATTAAATCTTTGATTGCAGGTGCAGAAGATAGTGTGCAAGAGTCTTTTTGCTTTTTATTTTTCAACCCGTGCTCTTCTTTTATGCACGTGTTGACCTACAAGTGTGCAAAAGTTTTTTGCTCTTTGATATTTTTGATTCTTCAAAGCCGCCACCTTTTGCTTTGATGGCGGCTTTGCACACTGTTGATATAATCTGTAGCACTTTGCTTATAAAGGTAAAGAAAAAACCTTGAACAAGAAGTGTGTCCAAACTCTTGACTGGTACTGTAGTTCACCAACACCAATATGACTGAGGTGAAATACCCATCTGCAGCTGTCTCATTGGCCAGAAGTCCTGTCGAGTCAGAGCTCACATGTAGGTTACTCTGACGTGGTGAGAAAGATAGTTCCCTTTGGAAAGATGTAACACTTTCTATGTTTCAATAAAAGAAACACAAAAAACTCACTGTAGAATATTATAGTTAGAAAAAAAAACACATACGGGATACCAATTATGCTATGTTTTGGGTACTATTGAAAACACAAAGAAGCACATGATACAAGACATGCAGAGAAAATGAAATGGGGAATATTAATGTGAATAGAAATATGGACCTAATAAGACAACTTTGTGCTCATTACAAGAGATTGATGAATTATAATATTTCATCATTCAAGGCAGGAGCACAGACCTAAAAAGAACATAGAGTACATGAAATACAACATTTTGACACAATGATTTTTATGTCTGTATTATAGTGAAATAGGACAGTGACTGACTGGTAAGGTGTTTTTTGTAGAGTTATAACCAACGTGGAGTGGAATTTCAGTTATTTTGTAACTTGTTACTGTAATTCCTCTACTTTTGGCTGTAACTAGACATGTAACTAATTATTTTTTCAAATGAATAACACAGTTCCAATTACTGAAATTTAAATAGCCTTGCTACTCATTACTTTTGTCCTGCCTGAAAATAGTGGACAGCTGTAGAGGACAGAAGACGTAGCAGACAAGCCTATTAACCAGATTTTAGAGTTTATGATCTAATGTCACCAGCCATACAGTGGTGTGAGACTTATTAATTACTCATTAACTACTGTAGCAACGCTTGATTAACATGTATATCCAGCAGCATAGACACATATATGTAGACCCTTAGAAAGTACGTCAGCGTCACCACCATATTTGACAGAGCAAGACTGGCCTGTGAACAACTACACGTAAACGTGGGAGCTGTGGTTCGTCTGGATAAAAAGCACTATAATATTTACACTTTAAACTGATTTCAGTGAGTTTCTTTTATATCCAAAGTTCATGATCTATGTGCAGTGAAGTAGGAAAAATCTTGAACCCTTGAATATAACATGATTCACTGAAACTGGTTGAGAAATATAAATGTTATTTTGCTTTTTATTCAGAAAAAACACAGCTCCTCTGTTTACATGTAATTGTTGACAGGCCAGTTATGTCCGGTCCCAAATGGGCCGAAGCAGTCAATGTGCCATCAGTGTATGTATGTCTCTGTCCAGCACTGTCTGTGGTCTTCTTCTACCAAATCCTACAGTCTAAACCTGCGGTTCCCAACCTTTTTTCCTTGAAGCCCCCAGCCTGAACACAGCCATTTGTATAAATTGCAGTGTTCATACAGGTGCTGGAAATCTTTATGTATGAATGTAGTGTTTTCAAGGTTTGAAAAGTGCTTGGATTTTGGATAGAAGTGCTTGAAACTGGAAGTCAATGATAAATCATTAATCGATTCATTGTCAAATAAGAATTGAACTGATTAAACATTCACTTTGGGTTCAGGCCCCCCTGAGGGGGGTGCCAGAAATCACAGGGGGTCCCCCAGACTTTTTCTGCTCTGAGGTTACAATTAAAAACACAATTTCAGGGTTCGTACACCTTTTCTAAAGTCAAATTAAAGATCTTTTCAATCGATTTCAAGCCATTCCCACACCTTACAGCTGTGGTAAATGACTTTTTTCCTTTTTTTCATTTTAAGTTTCATTTTAAGTTTCCTTATCCAGTGAATGGCTTCACCAGACAAAACAATGTCAAACAAGGCACAGTTAATGCCATTTTTAGAACGTTGACTAATTATCAATTAATTCATGTTTAATCAGTTCAATTCTTATTTGGCAATTAATTGATTAATGATGAATCATTAACTTATTAATAGTACAATCTGGCCCAGCAAATATCTGACTTATTTTATTTATTTATCTATAAACTTAACTAACTTATTCAGTCAAGCAGCAATTTGTCATGACAGTAATGTGATTACTATTTCAAGCACTTTATCCAAAATCCAAACCTTGAAAACACTACATTAAAGGAATAGTTCAGCCAAAAGCTGAACTAGCTTTTCTTAGATACAAGTGGGGGGGCTCTAAGGAAAAAAAGTTAGGAACCAATGGTCTAAACCATAGGCATTAAAACTGTAGCTTACAGGTAGGAACACGAGCTGTCAGTATCTAATTACTTTTTCTATACAGTAACTGGAAAAGTGATTCAATTAACTATGTCGAAGTAACTACGGTAGTAAATGCAACTAATCACTACATTTCAGTAACTTGCCTAACACCGGTTTTAAACAGTAGTGAAACTGTGGCAGTATTATGTTTGCCAGAAGTCTGAAATGTTGCATTTTTTGTCATTATGATGAAAAGTGATGATCTGATGGTCCAAAAGTCCCGTCAGAGCAAAGCAGGGAAGCCGTCCGGTCCTGGTTTTCTGTTCTCAGGCATCAATCTGAGTGGTGAATTTTGTGTGTTAACTTGTTCCTCAGTGAAATGTGGTCGTTTGATGTCTTCTTTGTTTGTGTCTTCATCTGCTAAAGGTGGGCGTCAAACTTTTTAATAGATTTTATTTCTATTGATTGTGTAGACTGAGTGTAGTTCTACACTCAGTGATGTTAGTTTTAATTTTGTGCATTTTCTAAACCTTTCTAAACCTTTCTATGTCTGTCTTCCCTCAGTGATTTGTGGTGGGACTCTAAATGCCACAACCAACGTTCAGACCCTGACCTCGCCCTACTACCCCAATCCCTACCCCCCTTCCACCTCCTGCCGCTGGATCCTGGACGCTCCAGCCCAGGAGACCATCAAAGTGTCAGTCCAGACCTTTGTCCTCCAGCCCAGCCAGAGCTGCTCCGAAAACTACCTGGAGATGAAGGACTGGCCTGTGGTGAGTTGACACAGAGACTGAGCCAACGGGGACTGTTATCACAGGCAATAAAACATATCATAATGAAAACAGGCAAACTTTTTTCTTTTTAATTTTGATTTTGTAGAGTATTTTCACACAGTGGAATTAAAGCAGGTGAATGGAAACAGTGTAATGGACAATGATGGGAGAGCTCCAAACACAGCTCGAATTAAAATCTAATAAAACAGTCAGTACCAGGATTCTACCCTGCTTTTTACTCTACCTTTCTGTCCGTGTGCCACCTTAAAAAGTGAGCCTCTGTCCAGTAGTTCAGTCTGCACCTGAGTTTGACTGACCGCTCTCACACCAACTGAAACAAATCAAACCAAACAGACAAATGTCCCAGAGGTCATGTGAACATGTTTGGTGTGAAAGCATCACTGAAAGGTACATATACTGTACAGTTACAATGTTCTAACATCCACTCTGACCGAGGTGCTTCTTGTGTCTCCAGGGAGATTACGGGCAGTCACATAAGTTCTGTGCATCAGATAATCATCCAGTTGACTTCTACAGCTACGGCAGAACCATGCTCGTGCACTTCAGATCTAGCACCTTCATGACAGGAAACGGACTGAGTTTCACCTATCAGATCGCTGGTAGGTACCTGCAGTGAACCTGTCACAAGATGACAAACACAACCAAGATGTCCTGCTCAAGTGCAGAAGCATAATTACTTAGCTGTATCTCTACGTCCTTTACTTATTTCATTGCTTCAAATGTGTGTACATGTGTGCAAGTGTGATTCATTAATCTGTAGAGACTTTGGCACACACGTACCAGCAGCTGTCTGCCAATAGAGGGTGTGATTACACCATCCCACCAATCAGCAGCTTCACTGACTGACACTTAGGTGAAATTACTTTTCTTTTTTAAAGACTTAGTTTACTGACATTTTTCAGTTTTTATACACATAATACTCAACACACTTGTATGGAAGCCCATTTCCACCACTAAAAGAAAAAATATCCCCATGGTGAGTCATAATTAGATTTTTAAAAAAGTCAAAATTATGACTTTTTGTCTCATAATTATGACAATTTATCCCATAATTAGGACATTTTATCTCATAATTTTGACTTTTTATCCTGTAATTTTGATTTTTTTTATAATAATTATGACTTTCCATGAGGATATTTTTTCTTTCAGTACTGACAGACAAAAACAAATACAATAAAATTAAATACCAATAATAATAATATAAGATGACATAAAAAAAAAAACTAAAGAGAGCATATAAAGATAGTGAAACAGTTATAATAGAAAAGAACACACACCAAAGGCACTTGGGTAGCACACAATGTTAATAACATAGATTTTAATTCAATTAGATTCAATTAAAATGATATTACTTTTCAATTTAGTATATGTTGTGAAAACTGTGTTACTTATTATGGAATGAGAACTGAATTGTTGTTAACATTAATTAACACTTTAACTGGTGAGAATTGAGTTTTAGATATCATAAATTAAAAATTGCAACTAGTCAACATTACATGATGAATATTTCTACTTGGAATTACAACATGTCCAGACTGAATCATAGATATCTGTAACTGAGTTTGAATAGAAGTCAGTGGTAAAAGTTGCACACTTCCACCAATGAGAAATGAATAGCTAATAACAAGAATTAACATTTTGATTACTGAGAAATGAATTGTAGATATCTTTCATTAGAACTGCTCCTAGTCAAAATATATTGTGGTTATATTGACTTGGAATTCTAACTAGTCAAAAAACAATTGTTGATATCTACAGTTGCTATTTTCCATACTGATGTTAAACAGGCTTCAAATATCTGAGAGTTCTGCCTGCACCCTTATACAGTGGAGGTAAACAGAGTTTCATTTGAGCTGCTCACAGCTTCTGACAAAATTCAATGTTTTCTCCAGAGACTTTTCTCTGGATAATCCACAGAACACACACACAGCTTTTGTTGATTTCTTTTGAATGAGAACTGCACAGTTGGTTCTGTAACAGTGGGTATGATGTGTACTGAGGGAACTTGGCTGCAGATGAGTGTTCTGACTGTGGTGGTGGTTTCCAGGCTGCAGCAGAACCTATGAGCAGGAATACGGCTACCTGAAGAGTCCGGGCTGGCCTGACATCTACCCCCACAACATAGACTGCACCATCATCCTGAGGGCCCCGCAGAGCAGCTACATCTCCTTCTTCTTCAACAGCTTCGACTTGGAGAGTCACACTGACTGTGGATTTGACTACCTGGAGGTGAAACAAGCAGCACACATGCAGAGACACTCACACTTCAGTCATCACTGAGCTCCTTCATGTCACAGGACAGGGCCCCTCGTCTCAAAGTTTGAAGTAGACTGTTGTCTGTAATATCAACTCATTAAGTGATCCAGATCAGGAAAAAAAAGAGTGTCTACATACTTCTGTGGCAGTGACGTCTCTGTGTTGTCTTCCAGGTCCGTAACGGCAGCACAGCAGACTCCCCACTGATTGGTCGCTTCTGCGGCAACACCCTGCCCAGTCCCATCTTCCCACAGTCCAACCAACTCTACCTTCGCTTCAAGAGTGACTTCTCCCTCTCTCGAGACGGCTTTGAGGCCACGTGGACGTCTTCCCCTCACGGTCAGAACTCAGAATTGTTAATACATGAGATTTCACACCAGGTTTAACATCAGGAGCTCACAGGGTCAGGGCTCAAACAGCTGCTGTCACTAGTCAATTCATCTGAAACCAAGAAGATGAGTGAAATCTGTGACTCACTGTCATTTTGTTGATTGTTTTTCCTGTGGAGCCACTCACTTCATCTCACATCTCAGGTGAGACTGTCATACATTAAAAAAACCCAATGTCCCTGCTCCAAAATAATGTAAATAACTGTGGAATTATGGGTTTAAGAGGTTCTTCAGCACTTTAGTTTATTTGCCAGCCAATAGAGCCCTTGTGTGTATCCTGAAATGCTGAGCATCCCAAAGTTTCATGTCAGAAATGTAAAGTGTAGGTCACCAACATTATGAAAATGGCAGATGCTGACTTGCATATGTTTGGCGATTTGCATGTCTTGCAGGACGCTGCCCCAACTTGCATGTGTCGCACAGCACTAATGTACTAATGTTTGTTTTGTTGCTCTGATTTGTTGCTGGTTTCTCCAGTTGCTACCAGAGGCATTTTGTTCTGCACATGCTAAGAACCCCTCTTGGAAATGGAAAATGAAGTGAGAGGTTCCAGAGTAATACACATTTGTGAATTAATCTGGCGATGCCAGGCTACAAAATCAAAGCAGTAGAAGCCAAAATGTCCTGACTCGTAGTCCCTATCGAGACCTATTTTAATTTTATTTTAATTTAAATTTCCTATTTAATCTACCTTTTTAATTTACAGTTTACAATATTACACTTTCAATTATTAGACACTTTTATCCAAAGTGCCATACATCTGAGAGCTGATACTCATGTTGTTCTCTCCTGAGTAGATCCTTGCTTGTGTTGTAAGTCCCATGAAGCAAAGTTCAAGTCTAATAGGATGAAGGTACAGGCAGTGCAAGAGGCAGTGCATATAGGATGCATCAGATTTTTTTTTTAGATATTTATGCAGTCTATCAAGTGCACAGGTGTCAAAAGAGCTGGGTTTTTTCTTAAAGACTGACAGACTCTGCAGATTGAACAGTTTGGTAAGTCATTCCACCATGGAGGAACTACAAAAGCGTAGAGTCTAGCTAGCAACCTTAAACCCTGTTGTGGTCTTTTCGCCAACATTACATTTTTAAGTGGGGTTTTTTTGACGGGATGCAGGTCTCTGCCCCTGCATGCTCCTCTCATCCAGCACACTCCTCTCCAACAGCACACACACTGCTTGGACTGAGAGACCTCTCCACTGCCTGTACCCCGTCTTCTGTCCCACCTGAGCGCTCTGGCAACAGAGGACACAGCTCGCACCTCTTGTGCAATGGATTTATTATATCATTATTATTATTATTATTATTACCATTATTATTATTGTTATTATTATTATTGAAGATAGTTGAATAACTTTTTATTATAAGCCGATTTTTCCTTTGTTCTTCACTTTATATCTTGCCATCTTCTCTTAATTTCATCTGTTGTTCTTGATTTTTTTTGCTGCAGCTCAACATTTGCCTCCTCTAACACCTTCATGGGATCGAATTTCATTTTGCACTTGCAGTCATTCTGTTTTCTGTCCAAACTCCCCATGACAGAACCCTAAAAATCACGGAAAACCCTCATTTAAATCCTGTTGTCATTTATGTAGTTATTCTTAGCCGATCACCTGCAAAACGCTCACCAACCAAACATGCAATATATACAATTTAGCACTCTTAATTTGGGATCTTAGTAAATCAGGCCCTTTGTGTACTATGTTTGTGTTGCAGGTTGTGGTGGCACTCTGTTTGGAGACCATGGCTCATTCGCGAGCCCCAACTACCCCGGCACCTATCCCAACAGTACAAGCTGCGAATGGGGCATTGTGGCACCCAGAGGTCGTGTGGTGACCGTCACCTTTGCTCAGATCAGTATTGATGACCCTGGTGACTGCCAGAACAACTTCTTGAAGTTGTATGATGGTCCAGACTCCTCCTCAGCACCTGTTGGACCTTACTGTGGAGTGGTATGTAGCCAAGAAAGGACATAACAGTTTAAAAAATAGACATAATAGTTTAAAAAACAATTTGTTTACATGTTTCTATATTTCCTTTATAAGTTCTTGACTGATAACATGACAGTTGCAGAGTAGACATTAAAGTGTATGTGTGAGATATTTGAGATACTGTGTGTTTCTGTGTGTTTCTAAACTAATATACAGTGAACACATCTCTGGAGATTAAGAGCTGTGATTCATAGTTTGAATGTACAAGTAGTTTCTTGTTTTAATTCGATTCTCCTCTCTGTGCTGTTTGCTCAGGAAACCAACATCGCTCCGTTCACAGCCTCCTCCCATCACGTCTACATCGTTTTCCAAGCCCAGTACGCCACCCTGCCTTCAGGGTTCAGACTCACCTGGAGCAGCTGAAAGAACACACACACGCACAGACAGTTGCTGACTAATTTTCTGATCACGTTTTACCTGCTGTGCATTTATTTTGTAATGAAACTAATGTAAATAATACATGTATACTGTCATAATAAATACATGATACCAGAAGTACAACAACATGGTCACTCATTTGTCATATTAGAGGCTCATTTTAGTTTCATTGTATCCATTTTAAACCAGACTTTTTGAGCCCTTTATGCACACTTTCCATAAATCCACATTTTTGCAGACTTTGCCTGAGGGAATTACCCATAGTTCATGGTGTTGTGATGTTAAACACAGGGTTACCAGCGGAACCTCAGAAGCATTTTTAAAAAAAGGTCTGTACATGACGGTGCTCTTGATTATTTTCATTATTCATATCAAAGGGTTTTTTTTTTAACCTGACACGCCAGATGGTTTGTTCCACAGAACCATCTAGGAAGTCATCCTTGGAAACTGTTTGGAAAAGGGCATGCACTTTCAAAAGAATATTTGGCAGGTGATTAGATGAACCATCTGTCTATCACATCTAACATGGGCTAACTTCAACTAATTGCTCTTCTTTCAAAGAAGAAATCCTGTCCAGTTCTGATATAACTGATGCTACACAGGTCGCTTCCATGGATGCCTCTCACTATCATCACACCTAAAACCATGCCTGTAGCTGCCAGCAGTCCCTCTAGGATGCTGATTGGCTGCACCACTTTTGGTAATGTAATGATCCAGTATCAGGTACTGGATGGACAAACCATTTTCACACACCCTTTTCACCAAATCCTTAATTAACTTATGTTCAAACTCTGCTGTTAACTTTTGTATAACATCGTACACCTTTCTTCTCCTGAAGAAAGAATAAAATACTATTACTAATACTACTACTTTAAGTATTTTACATTTAAAGTCAAGTGTGTAAGATTTGGGGGCTGTATTGTCAGAATATGGCAGAAATAGAACATAATATTCCTCAGTATGTTTGTTGTTAAAATGGCATTACATTTGGCGAAGAGTGAATTATGACTTGTTTAGGACTCAAAACTCAAAGTTTAGGACTTGGGACTTGTCTTGTGACTTGTAAACCAATGATTTGGTCCCAACTCTGTTATGTATCGATTCCACCTGTAGCTTTAGAGAATATTGTGTAAGAACACATTTGTCATGCTTAATTTTTGTGTTGACTCTCTCTGCTTTCCCCTGACACCAGGGAAAACTACATTATGTAAATGTATGTTCAAATCAAATATTAATTAGTACAGATATTTACCAATATATATTAATTTGTAGGTAATATATCATCCCAGCCTTAATGCTGGTTACCAAAATTTAAAAAAGTATTTTTGTTATAACAGTAGTATGATTCTGATTTACACATCATCTAACAGTATGAAGAAAATTGTAAGAACATATTGAAAATACTGAGTATGGCAATATATTTTTGATACTGTATCAATTGTCAAAAACACTGTATTGTGATATTGTGATATGTGCAAAGAAAACCCTCGACAGCTAGATAGCTGTTACCTGTCTACCCTGTTCTGACTGCATAAAAATTAGAGTTTTTTAACTCAGATCTTACACATATGGTGGGGTTGCTCTTTATGCAGTGGCAGTTTTCCTCAAATTAAATTTAAAAAATAGGAATGTATCATTTTGTTTAGAGTATTGCATTATATTGAATTGCAACCCCCGTATCATGATACGTATCCTATTGCCAGATTCTTGCTCATAAACAGCCCTCGTATTGACCAAGACATGGAAACATTTTTTTTTTTAAAAGTACAAATAGATTGTGCTCTGAAAATATTTATTATTATTTCTCCAACATATCACCACATAATAAAATGATCTGCAACAATCTGGAGTATAAAACAGCTAAAAAGAGCAACATATACAAATATGTTAATTTCAATTAAACAATAAATTAAGCATCAGATACAAAAATAATAATATATTCTGTGTCATGATTTCCCATATAGTATTGCTTTCACCATTCTCCCAGAAATGCTCATCATGACCCTCAGTTCAAGTTAGAGTCCACTATAACATGAAATAAATAAGATCAGCTGGTAGTGTTTGTGTTCAGGGATCAGAGGTACCACTCACCAAATATAAAAGACAAGGAATGAATACAGCTTCAGCACTATGACAGTGTGTACATTAGGAGTGTTCAGTGTTTTCCTAAAGTCTCTTTGTCTGCAGCACAACGTGATAAAGAAAGAATCCAGTATGTCTGACATACTGGGCAGTTTCATAGAAACTAAAGGACGTTTTGATTCCAGTGTTTGACAGTGGAATGTTGAACCAGATCTGCCCTCCTGCTCTCCTCACAGGCCGCAGACCAGTTCACTTGTACCGCATATTCCCACAGTGACGCGTGTGTGTGATAGAACACACACTCTATACTCTGTCCCGCAGTGGAACTTCTTTTTCATCCTTCTGAGCTTTGTTCCTGCGCCTGCAGCAGATCACTGTGACGGCGATGATGAGGCCGATGAGCAGCAGGATGAGGAAGATTGCAGCAGCAATCACACCCACTGAATACACTGTTCAACACAAAACAAGACAACATTACACCAAAATGCCTCATTCATCACCATGGCAACAACTGTAATTTCTGCAATGGTTTTTCATTTTAGATATCTGACATTAAAATTATGATGAACAACTGTAGATTCAGACTGAGTTGAATTGTTGCATCTCAATCATATTCACACACAAAAAAGAACAAAAATCTTAGGCATATAAAGTTCCTGAGGGTGTTGCTAAAGGAAATCTCATTATGTCATATAGGTAAAAGGCTGACATTTTTTATTGTCAGAAAATTCACTGGAAAGACCAAAACCAACACGCAAGTTTGTTACCACATACTTCTACTCCAACTTCTCCTTCTGAGTTTGTCCTGCTGTAAGTGACGTAACGCTGACTGTGTGTCCAACAAATAGAAAATCTGATCTATCTGCCATTTACAGTAAATGCATTTAGGAGTGACTGGCACACACACTCATCCCACTCAGAGGGAGTGCTGCTGAGCTGCATTTCTTCGAGCAAAGAGACGTGAGTCACAGTTTCATCCCATCATGCGAGAGATGTGTGGACCTCCACCAGTCACCATGTGACTCTGCATGTTTGTGTAAAGGTTGAGGTGATCGGGAGTGTGTCTGCAAGTCCTTCCTTCCACTGAATCAATGATAACCAACAAGGAGGCGCTTACAAGAACATGCCACCTACAAATATATTATGGCTTATTGTTTCCACTAGATGGCGCTGTTGGTTTTCTAACAATCAGCCTTTCTGTCCAAAAGCCAAAGAAATTTGACATAAATCTATAACAACTTTAATATTAAAGGTACTCAGCAACAGCAGCAGGGGGGTGCAGATATTGACCATAACATCCACAGTAATAGTTTTATCTAGAAAACAATGAAATATTGATCCTCAGGTTACCCCTAATGTTTATTTGAACCTGTCGACCTTGTTACAGGAAAACTCTTCTGCGTTGTGAGAACTAATCATTTCAAGGCAACTAGATAAACTTACTAATTTCTTTTACTTTTAAGTCACACTGAAGCTCTTAAAGGGATAGTTCACCCCAAAATGAAAATTTTGTCATTTGGCAACTACTTTCTTTCTACAAGATATCTGGTAGTAGTTCTGGTACATTCTACTGCAGCAAAAAAGTAGTTCCAACATGACACTGCTCACAACAAGGTGTGCGGATTATCTTGTGTAAGCAGGTTTTTGGAAATAGACCCAGGTTTTGAATTTTTCAAATACATTTTTTGGTGCTTTGAGCAACACAAGCCAAGTGGAGAGGAGGCAAACACCTCTGTGGCCAATATTTCCAAAACTGTGCAGCTCACACCAAAATGATCTAGATAGATAAATAACACTACAGGCCAGGATAAAAAAATATGTATTTTTGATCTGGGGATGAACTGTCCCTTTAATTCCATTTGTGCGCATTAATTAGCAGCAAAGTAACTGCAGTCTGCAGCGTTATTAAAATGTGTACATGAGCAAAATTTTCATTAAATGCTCAGTTTAGAAACAATGTTTATTTTTAAAGCTGGAACCAAAATATGCATAAATATGTAACTATGATAATAAATACATGTAAGAGCAGTGCAAGAAGTGATAGAATCACAAGGATTTAATTGCCTTTTGCCTTTTGTGCAAATGTATTGTACGTAAACTTGTGTAAACTCTGACTTGTTGTGTGACTTAAGTTCTTTTAGTCTACAAAAATTAACATGTGAGTGTCTTTCTATTGAAATAGCTGGTGGACAGCAGTGCTGGGATCATTTTGCAGGTTCTTACTTGCATGTGTTATGTCAGGACATTTGTGCACAGAGAGATGATGTAACTGAGTCACTCTGTGAATCAGGACTGCTCACCTTCAAAGAAAGATGGACTGTCATCATTGGAGCACTGGGGGCGGCTCAGCTCTCCCAGCTGCTTGTCGATGCTGCGGCTGGGGATGTAGACCTGCACGCTGAAGCAGTAGCTCTCCCCTCGGTCCAGGTCATCCAGCACTATCTCACTGCTCTTAGAGTTCAACACTTTCTGCAGATGACACAGGAGGAGAACATGATGTTTGCTGATATTATTTTGTCTTCTTCATGTCTTTGAGGTTGATATCATGATGTCTGCAGTTACTCACTTTGCCTGTGCTCTTATTTTTCCTGTAGGTGACTCTGTACTGCAGCTGGTCAGAGAAGATGTCCCTGATGTTCAGCTGGCGGCCATCTTTAAACAGAGCAGTGAGTGGGTCGGTCACATACAGGGTGGTCTTCCTTTTGTCTTTGCTCACCTCCAGCTTGAACTCAGGTTTGCCAATATCAGCTGTGGAAGAGGGACAGCAGGGTTAGAGCTGTTTACTGACAGACAAGAATTTCACTGTGCATGAATTCCTGAATATAAAGATGTTTGGAAAAGACCACTGAGATGATGTTTGGGTCTTATGTTCAGTTTGGCCCATCAGTTCTGTCAGTATATTGTACACTGTAGTCTGTGAACAAGATCACATCACTATAACAAAGTCAGACAGGCCGTAGGGAGGAAAGTTGTGTTTTATTTGTGAACCGCACAGAGACACGGAGTCACTGAGGCTGGACAACACCTACGTTCTCAGAAAACCCTCCTGTGAGACAGATGGCTGGCAACACATGAAGATGACAGCTTGTATTATTTGGAAGCAGAAGGTTCCTGTATCAAAAAGAGTTCCAGTTTCTGTATTACGAGACGTATTCTTGTGTTTTGTGCATATCAAGTAGGTGCAGCTCTATCAGGGCTATCAGAAATGGTTTCAAAGAAAGAGGGTCAGAATTCTGAGCTGATGAAGACCCAAGAGTGATCGATATTAAACTTTTGTAGCATGGAGTAAGTGTGAAGGCGTCACCCTTTTTATTTCTATTTATTCTTTCAAATGAAGGCTGTGCACTAAACTTTAACGAGTACAAATTAGCTCATGTCATAATGCACAAACCTATGTCAGATCATGTGGGGAAAACATTTTTAAAGGTCAGGGAAAATGGCATTCCGGTGCTCAAACATACGTACTTTGACCAAAATGTGACAGTTTAGATCAAAATGATGAACAAAATGATATTAAAATCAGAGAATAATGCACCTGCCCTTTAGTCATTAGTTACTGCCCAAACTTTTTATTTGGAGGACATTGCTAATATTGCGTCTTTAGGCTGTGTGCACACACAGCTACAGTAAAGCTGAATTTATACATGAAGCAAAGAATTAACAGCAGTAGATTTTGATTTGTTAGAGTCAGAGATTTACTCTTTGCTTCCACTATGTAACTGCAGGGATCAGGCCTTATCGTGATTTAATTCTATTCCCCAAAGTAACTGTGTTTACATTCTTTCTTTAGTTTGTGGTACAGAGAGATGGGCTGCACAGAAAATGACAGAATAATTATATCCCAGAAAACCCAACCCAAAGATATTCACTCAAGTGTCAGAGAGAACTACAGGAACCAGAAAATATTCACATTTAAGAAGATGAAATTGAACTTTACTTTTTTTTTCTTAAAAAATGACTCAACGATTAATTGATGATCAAAATAGTTGGTTATTTATGTTGAGAACTATTGATTGACCACTCACTGTAGACTGAACAGGAGACTACTGTAGTGCAGATGTTATATTCACTTGATTGTGGTAAGCAGTTTTACAGGAAGCTGGCCTGTAAACTGTGCTGGATGTTTACAACGGACGGTTTAGAGATTCAGTTTGGTGTTCACCCTCCTTTTCTCTTGAATTGTCTGACTCATTTCTGTTTCTTTTGTTTGTTGACCCTCTAGACTTTGTTTTCATGTCACAGTCACATTGTTCCCAAAGCTCAGCAGTGACCTTGGTGAGTTATTAATGATAGAGATGAAAGCCAAAATCTCTGAGGATAAGATCAAAGGTGTAAGAAACTGGAATAATCCTTTGAAATATGTTAAAGTTGAGGAGGTAATGCTTCCCTTACTGTCTGCGTGTGTGTCATTTTATGTGAGTACCAGCTCTTTTCCACTGCTGACATGCTGTAACATGCATCGGAGCAGTCTGTATGATATTTTCGCTGTGTTCCAATAGTGAGATGTTATTTGCGGCACATCATGTTGATAAAAAACACTTGATTGCAGCAGAGTAACCTACTGTCTTTGTAGGGGCAGAATCGTGGCGAGCTGGTGTAGGGGAACTCGATGAGGTCAGAGGTGGCCCCGAGTGGCGGCTCAGACAGGACGTCAGCCGTGTAGTAGACATTCAGATCAGTCAGAAAGCTGGACAGGTCGCACACTGTTGCAGTGGAGCGGATACAGTGAGGGTTCCTCTGTGTGTTCCCACCAACCCTGCAACAGTTTGACAGATAATATTATTCATTACACACAAGACAGTGCTAACAATGCTAACAGTCAGATGATAAGCACAGACATGAGAGAACAGACAACATTATGTCATTATAAATTTAAAGGAAGGTTTAAGGGCATGACTGTCATAGTGCAATTATTCATCACACCAGGATACACTTTTCAAAATTAAAATGTAGTGTTCCTATTTTTATTTATACATTCCTTTGTTTAAATCATTCAAATTTTTATATTTCATCTTGCTTATATTTTTATATTTTATTTTTTGTATATTTTTATTGATGCTTCTTTATATTTTTGCTGTCCACTTTGCTGCTGTAACACCGTAAATTTCTTGATATCTTACATCTTTATAAATATCTTATCTTATCTTATAGACTGAAGATATTGTGAAGCAGCGATACAGTTCCACTTGTAAATTGTTTGTTGGTTTTTCAAATTTTAATGACTTTGCCTCTTTCATTTTTCTCTTATTTAATCATTAAAGGACCAGTTCAGATTATCTGAAGTGTGGTTGTATGAGGTACTTCTCCACAGTCAGGGTATTACTACAGTAGATGACGTCGACATGCCCCCAGTTTGGAGAAGCAGCAGGAGAACTGGTGTATGAAGCTAAACATATTTTAGACATCTAAACAAACAGTTTAAGTGTACGTTATATTTAGAATATTTTATCTATTTTACTGTAGTTAAGTTTAGTTTAGTTTATTAGTTTATTTGTAAGGGACAAGTACAGAAAACATTGACAGTTTCATAAGCAGTGTCTGATGTACAGTACTGTAAAATGTTTTATAGCCAAAGATTATTTCCAACACCAGGCACTAGATGGGCATTGATAGGCCAAGAAATTGATAAAAAAATATATGTTGCAGTTTACAATCTTAAATCTGGTCTGAATAGTAATCGTTATGTTTGTTGTTTTTTGAAATTTTAATGATCTTGCTGTCAGACAGCCTTTTCTGACAGGAAACCAACATTATATACCCCAGATATCACTCACTCCAAACCAACCAGACTGCTCTGACAAAAACAGCATTTATTGTCACAGAACATAAGAGCTTGCTAGTCTATTTCTGTCTCAAACGGCTGGTTTGTTTGTGTTATTTTGCAACTTCTGTGTTGTAAAAGGTTAGTTCAGATTCACCAAAGTCACACAATAACACAATCAAACTAACCGTGGTCGACCAGCAACTCCCATGTTTTGTGATTAAAAAAAAAAAAAAAAATTGTCAAAGGAGTTGTTTTGGAGAAAGTGATATTTGGCTCATATAACGTGGTTTCCCATCAGAAAAATCTCTCTGACAGTAAGGTAAAGAGGTGAAAATATTCTAAATACAGTGTACACTTTTTTGGTGTACAATGGAGGCGTGTCAGCCACCATCTACTGCAGGTAATACACTGACAATTGATAAGGACTTCATGCAATCCCTCTTCAAATAATGGCAACTATCCATTCAATATCTGTGCGTCCTTTGTTTGTGTTTTCTGTTTAAAGATCTCTGGCCTAAACTCAACATTCCAGTAAAAGCTTTTATTGGATCAGTAATGGATTCTTATCGAGCTCTGCTGCCATTAATCTTTCCTTCAGGTTGCTCAGCGGGTATGTCAGAGGGAGTGAGCGTCACTGACACACCTGAGTCTGTCTGTGACAGGAATCAGTGGGCTGCATGAGTAAGCCAGGAATCCAATGCAAATTCTTGACAAGGTCAACAGGTACAGTACAGTACTTACGCAGAGAACTCTACTGTGTAGGAGTAATCAGCTGATGGTTTGGGCTCCCAGGTTAAAAAAGTTTTAAAGTTGGTGGATTTCCATGTGACATTCTGTGCTCGGGGATATGAGCCTGCAGAGTGAGAGAGGTCATGTCAGATACTGTTTAAACACCTTTAAAAAAGCCCATGATAGGTCAAATGATCAAAGTTAGAATGACACATGGATAGAGAGCCCAGTAACTTAAATGACTGAAAACAGCACCAAAGCTATTTTATATCTGCAGATACAGTGACTTTGTGCACACCATGTCGTGCTGAAGCAGAAATAATAAAAGTCAAGTGTTCAGACTCAGCACTTTATCCGCTTTAATGAACTGCTGAGTGAAATGTTTTGCTGTCATGAGTGTTAATAAAAGATCTTTGTTCGTATGTTTACATGGACTGACTGTTCAGTCACTGCCTCAGACGCTTGTGGTTTATTGTTTCTGATTACAAATGCGTGTGCCACCCAAAGAACACATGAGAGGAAAGTTGTTTTGATAGCAACAGGCTGAGGCTGGGCCTGGTTCCCAAGCTTGTCCTGCACACAGGATTTAGGCAGGGTGAGCAAACAGAGCACACCCAGGACACATTCTGCTGCAGGTTCTGTAAATCATCTCAAAGGTTGTCACAATTTTGAAACTGGACATTAAAGAGTAAGATAATTCAAAATCAGAATGGGTGACAGATTCAGTGGCCAATACAGTCCCACAGTGAGCAGAAATAAGCTTAACTTTTCTAGTCTATTTTGGTCCTTAGGATTGCAACATGATCAGAGTGACACACCTTATCCTCCCTTTAATTTCACAAATTCGTACGATTTATGACATCAATATTTCTCAAATATGTGGTTTTATCTACAAAATATTCTCAAGTGAAGGGAATGTTCCTGAGCAGTTCATGACTTACTTTAAATCTGATTCACAGATTTAGGGGGGCCTAATTATGGAATGACTTTTCTATAAAATATTACAAAAAATGCTGTTTTGTAACTGTCTTTCATCCATGTAATATCCCCCCTCACAAACACACACGACCGTGTGCACATATGCATGCAACACACTGCCTCACACATCACATACTCACGTTTTGTGCTTGTAAACTGATTGTATTGTTGTTTTTATCTTTGTTGTTGCTATTCCACATATTTTGTTACTTTTAATTTAAAATCACTTGTGTTACTTTAAAACAGTTTTGCATTTTTCTGTATTTTATGATCTTAATAACTTTGTGAAATTTCATTTTAGGTGGAGGCTTCAGATTAGTCCTCCGGGTTTCCTGTGTCATACAAGTCTAAAGGCTTACTGTTGATATGGTATGTTTTTTCTCTCTTTTTTGTTATTGTTTGTGTTTATTCTCTCCTTTTATGAAAACTCTAAACCATATCACATGAGCGTATGCAGGCTAACTGTATACTTGCATGTATTATGAACTGACTGTTCTTGTGATATGTGTCTGTGTGTCTTATGACTATGACTGAATCACTATTTGTGTAAAGGATGGTGTTTAAGGGATGCATTGTTGTCAAGTATTATGCTAAACTATCAGGTTTTTTTGCGATGTTAAATCTCTTGATAAAAACACACAGCTTGTAAATTAGGCAATACTGGTTGGGGTAAGGTGTGGATAGCACTCACCCTGGGTGTCAGTTAGAACACACTAGACACGGAGGGCAGAGAACTCCGCTGGTCTGATCTTGGACTTTATTACACAGCTTGTGTATTCTAAGGGTGTAAATCACAAATTTTCTCGCAATATGATACTATATGCATTCTTTGGACAACAATACAATATTTGCCGATATCAGAAAGTCTGTCACAATATGATTTTGATTTGATTCAATTCAGGGGTCTGCGATCGGTATCAGACATTATCATATGTATTTAACACAATCAGTTACAGTTATGTCAACTCACAAAAAGCAACCGGGTTAAGATTCAACAATTTTATGACTGAACTCTTAGACATTTGTGACACAGACATGGGAATTTCAAAATAAAGGCGTGTATTAAAGATGACTATATAAATCGATATTTTCACTTTTCATCTATGATTGATTTTGCATGAACATTGAATTGATATATATTGATCCAGATCGATGTATTCTAAGCCCCTATCATTACACCCCACCACTTTTTTCTCCTTCACATCCTTTTTTAAAAATGTGTACATACACAAACAAACAGTGAAGGAGCAGGCTTTAAAGCAATTCCGTTCACATTTAAAGGTTCTTTTTGAAGATGTACCCTGCAGAACATGTAGTGATGTGCTGATTGTACCATGCAGATTTTCTCTCATAACCGTTTAAACCTGCATAAAGTGAAAAGTATGTTTAAATTAATTAGAGCGGTGATTCCCAAACTTTTTTTCTGGGGACGCACTTCTTAAAAATGACAAACCATCATGACCCAGTTCACAACAGACCTTATTAATAAATACTGAGAGAGGTAATTTGTTCATTAATGAACTTTCCTGACCATCGTTACTGCCATTTCCACATCAACATATCTTTATCATCATATTATCTTGACACATGCAAGTACACATTAAATACTTTATAAATAAAAATTAGGCTGAGTTAGGTCATCTCATTTTTTTCATTTCCTGTCTTCAAGAAAACAAACCTATAAAAAAGTTGAGACAACTCAAAATTTCAAGGCAACTTACCTCAATGAATTAAGTTTATCTACAGAAGAAAAGCAAATTATCTCAACAAAACATTATTAGTTGGTAAAACTTTTTTAAACTCAAAAATCTATTGAAGTAAGTTGCCTTGAAATGTTGAAATTTGGAATTTTCTTGATTTTTTCATTTTTACAGTATAGAACATTTTGGCCTGCTTCACAAATAAGTCAAAATAATAATAAAAAAATTAATGGGCTCTTGTTTTTTCCTCTCATCAATGAAACCTACACATTTTAAATACTTTATAAAAGATGTACTGCAGATATAAATCTTGAAGTTTGCAGAATTTCTTCCATAGTCTCTGATTTATAAGGGGACCCAAATAAAATCTCCTGTGGCCCACCTGTGGGTCACGACCCAGTATTTGGGAATGTCTGAATTAGAGAATACTCATTTGTGGCAAAGAAAAAAATGATCTAAATTCAATAAATAAAAGGCTCAATGTAAGTAGACGCCCTGTGCCCACTTACAGAATGAGATTATACCTTTGGATTTGCTCTAATTGCACGTTTTCTTATTCTTAAAATATGATCGAATATTCCAGCGTGTCCTCACCTCGGCTGCAGGGGCAGTAAATGTGCATGAAGCGCTGCTGGACTCACCTGAGACAGACAGTGTGGAGACACAGAGGACAGTGAACAGAGCAGCTGGGAGTCTGAATTTGTCCATGTCGGGTGATGTAGTCCAGATAAACAGCTACAGAGATGTTAGCGGACCGCCGTGTGAAGCGCTATAAACCTCTGTGACTACAATCCACTGGTTATAGTGGTGGGACGACGAAAGGCTTGGCCAAATAAGGAGCGTCCGGCTGTGGACGTCACCCGACTGGGACGGCCATTATACGTGCAACCAGAGCGCGTGCCTGTCCTGCTGAGGTCACTGAGCGGATACAGTGAGCGCTCGCGGTATTCTCCTGGATTACAACTCTTTCCACCGCACTCTAAACTCCACCATATGGCACAAGAACCCGTGACGTTCCACTTCACAGAACCACGAGTTCTAATGAGCTTCACAAATGTAGACTACTTATTGTGTACAGGTTTCAGATTTGTGGTATAACTTCATCCAACAATTGTCATAGTAATTAATGATTTTTTCCCCCCACGAAAACATCATAATAATCAACCATCACAAGTTACCAAAGTCTCTTAAAGGGACAGTTCTGTTCAGAATCCTACAGATTTTTGCTCACTTGTAGTAATATTTATCCATCTAGATAGTTTTGGTAGTTTATCCTGCAGGGGTCTGCAGCCTGTGGCTCTGGAGCCACATGCGGCTCTTCAGCTGCTTTCCAGTGGCTCTCTGTGGCTTTGGCAAAAAGCTATATGGAAATGAATAAGTTATTTCTTTTTTTCATTCTTCTGTTTCATTTTCATGTATCATTTTTGTAGATCTGCATTGCGAAAATGAAAAAGTTGAGTAGATTTTTGAGTTCAGATTCTAAAGTTTTGAATAACTTTTACTAACTACAAACCTTTTGTTGAAATAATTAACTTCTCTTCTTTAAATAAACTTAAATCTTTGAGTTTTAAACCCCCCCAAAAAGTTGTATTAAAAAAAAAAGATTTAAATTAAAGTCATTTGATTGTCAGGTACCAAACTAATGACAAATCAGCTTCACAGCTCACTGTGACCCATTTCTGAAACATTTTTTTGAGCTTCTGAAACTCAAATATTCAAGTTTATTTAAAGAATAAAAGTAAATCATCTCAACTAAACATTATAGGTCGACAAAACTTGTAAAAGTTTATTTCAAACTCAAGAGTTGAAGTTGGGCTCAAAACTCAAAAATCTATTGCAGCACCTTGCCTTGAAATGTTGGGTTGTCTCAGCGGTTTTTAGAGTGTAGACTGATTCTTACATTCTTACTGTAAAAATATGTATATAAAATATGTATATAAGCCTATATACTGTAGCAAAAAGGTTAACTAAAATGTGTGTCCTAGCTTACGTCATGGCTCAGTACTTTTTCCCCTAAATTTTGACAGTGGCTCATCTTCTTCAGTCCCCATAAGCTGTTAAGGTTTACCAAATTTTTTTTTAAAAAAGAGTATTTTATAGTTGTGGCTCCAGACAGATGTTTTTTTCCCTTTTTTTGACCAAAAAAGTCTCTTTTCATCATAAAGGTTGCAGACCCCTGTCATATTCCATTCTGAATTTAATTATTTTATCTGTATATATGTTGTATTTTGTGCATATTACGATAGAACTGTAACTATAATTTTGTTGTACAACCCTGTGTTGTATAATGATAATAAATGTTCTTGAATCCTTAAACCCTTGAAAATAGAGAAAAGCAGATAAATGCTTGATCAATTAAATTAAGAATTCATTCTCAAATTTTTCACTTCGGATTCCATTTTGTGATTACGCAGCAATGGCTATAGCAAGATTAATATGAACAGAGGATTTATTTTGAGACTGTAAATTAGCAAGCCAGAAAATTTTCACTTTCCATTCTTGCAAACCATGTTTTTTCCCTCACTTTGTTAGGATGACTCATAACAATGCCATAGGAAATCAGCTATGACATAGGTTCTTGCGTGCTCAAAATATTTGTGTATGCAATAGGGGGCGAAAACAATGCTGCATCGATCCAAAATATAACTTAAGTCCAAAAGTCCAACTTTACCAGCCTGTTTTTACTAGGCTGGATTTCAAGTCTATTCTTTGCACACTTTTTTTTTTTTTTCAACCATGTCTTGTTGTTCGTAGAGCTGACTCATCTGGGAGAGTTTCATTTCTGCATCCTGCCATGCTGTAAAACCTGCCCTTGGCACTGAGGAATTCATCCAAGTGCAGGATGTAATAAATTAGATCTTATCTTGAGACATGTAAATTTTAGAAGTTGGACCTGAGCAACAACAGCTGCAAAACTTTATTCACATTTTTTCTTGCATTTTTGAGGAGCTGAAGGTGCTGGAAATCTCATAAAACTTGGCACATGCATCAGAAGAGATGAAAGCATATATCTGATATGGGTCTTAAGGTGGTCCACACCAAGAACCACAACTACAACTATGAAAAATATAGTTCTAAAACCATCTTAACTCAAGTGAATGTAAGAGTCCACACCACAACTACAAAGCTGCGATCTGGACACCTCCATCCACTTGAGTTAGAACAACTTTAGAACTATATTTTTTTATTGATATAGTTATAGTCGCTGGCAGGAGTGAAAGTAACTAATTAAAAATACTCAAGTTACTGTAATTAAGTAGAAATGATTTTCCCATTTGTTCACTTCATTGATGTTTCAGAAAATCCTTAGAGTTTCAAGCCTGGAACCAAACCAACTAGCTACGAGATAAATTGTGACCTTAAAACCAATCAATATGGACCAAAAAACGATTGGAAGAGGGTGAAAAGGCAAAGGTACAAGACTGTGAACATGATTATTTAAGACTGAAGAAACTACCCATCCCACAATCTAATGCGAATGTCACCACTTCTTAAATTTAATATTTGTGTAGTGTGTATACTGTTAATACAGCCCTTTAGCCATAAGTGTGGCAAAATGGGTCAAAGTGCCCCAAAATTTAAACAAAGCATCCCTTCGGTATGTGTCACCTAAACGTATGAAATTCGGTGGGTATATGTATCATATCCAGACTTTCAGGTAATTTCTATGCAAAAACAGGACTCTTTTTTGCCATTTCCAGGCGATGTACTTTAAAGAACTCATCCAAAAGAAGAAACTGAGTCAGCGCAATCTATAGACCTTTGTGAAGAAACCGAATTTTGAGGTTTTGCCATGAAACAGGAAGTTGCTGTAACTTGACTGTGCATGGTCAGACTGCCTAAAAACTTGATATGCATGAGTGTGGTGTTTCATGACAAAGCAGTGCATGCTCAGCAAGCTCATGAGCAAGCTCCGTGACAAATTCAGCTCATGCTCTGAATACATGACAGAAATTGGACTGAGAGGCAAAGTAAAGGTTAATTTTATTTTTAAAGCTTGGAAAATTAGACAAACTATCAATCTAGCATGCTGCAGTCAGACCTGTATAGTAGTGTGTGGTGTAGTCATAGTTTTTACAGAGTGATGACATGCTTTCCAGGGGTATGCTGACCACACAACCGCATTTACTACAGCATGACATAACAGTGGAGAGAAGTACTGTGTGGCCCACAGAGGCCAGGTTCAATCTGACTACTGTGTCAGCATCACTATGGATCTGACAGACACAGCAGCTCAGTACATGAGTCAGGACAGATACTCATCGCACAGATCCAGTGGGTGACATGGAAGCCTATTTATAGACTCTCTTCTTCAGAGGTACCAGACACTCACACAGAAATTCCACTGAATATGAACTGATACTATGGTATGACGTGTTAATAGAGAGGTCCAACAACGGAAACCTTTGGTTCAGTCTGTTTTTATTATTGTCAAAGATACTGTGGTAACACTTCACAATAGTACATTAATTGATATTACTTAATGCAGTAAAAGGCATTTACAAATAGTTACTTAACAGTCAACTGATGTGTCTAGTAATCATTTTATTTATTTATGTTATTTTAAGGTACTAACTAATATTAGTATATGGTTGACAGAGGTGTTAATTAACATGTATGTTATGAAGTTCACAGCTGAGCCATTTCACCCACAGAAAGCTGTTTTTATAAATGTTTATTTAAGGGTTTATTTTTGCTAAAGGTTGAGATAAACAATTCACTCCCTGGTCTTCATGTAGATGTTTGCTGCTCTTTATCTTCATAGACGATTAAAATGTGCATGTTATAGGTTATAAGTATGTTATAGGTATTACTTAACTGTAATTGTGCATTTATTGTTGTTCTTTGTGACCCTTATTGTAAAGTTAAAAACATGTATTCCTCAAGTAGCCTTAAAAATGCATCAGCATGCTGGACAAGAGACAATTGTTAACAGTTGCTTACTTATCTTAATTAACTGTTACTTACTGCTTATTACTGTATTTACAGCAAACTATTAAATAATGTATGAATTAATACCTTAGTTAACACGAATATCATTAGTAAATAAATATTAGACACATTAGATATCTGTTAATTAACTGTTAGTTAATGCTGATTACTGTAATTACAACGAACTCTGAAATAATGTATAAATTAATACCTTAGGTAACATGAATACATTTGACTTGATGACTAGACATATTAGTTAACACAACTGTTAGTTAATGCTCATTAGTGTATTGACTATAAACTTTTAAATAATGTATGAATTAACACCTTAGTTAACATGAATCCCGTAATGGTTATTACTGCATAAACTAATGTTAATGAATGTACCCTAATTGTGAAATGTTACCAATATTGTTAGAAGGCAGAGTTTTTAAATCAGTCTCCACTCACGACTGCTCTAACAACAGTAAAAGTCTGTGAGTTGATTTTGACATTAAGATGAACTGAAACCAGTGGTGAAAAACACACAAAACACTATAACACGCTTAATAAAACAGTCAGGAACCATAACGTAAGCTGCACATGTAGTTACTGGAGTGAGACAAGTAAAACCACTGGTTGCTATGTGCTACAGTCCTTTAATGTGGCTTTTGTTTTTCCTAGTTTGGAGCTGGCTGGGATGTATCCGTCTGGCGCCGTGCCAGACCTTGTCCCCCTGCCGCCATTATCCCTCCCCCTCGCTCCCTCCCTCCCTGGCAGTGAGGGGCCCAGCTGAACCTCGGGCCACTGTGTGAATACCAAGGAAGCCTCTGACGGGAAGGACTGAATGCAAATGCGGCCACTTCACCAATTCTTTCCAGTGGATAAAAGCACAGTGAGCGTCCACACACAGAGAGAACAGAGTATGGTCCAGACTAGGGTGGTCAACAACTCCGCTGGTTCATTTTTGGAATCAGATTAGATTTTTTATGACATGAATGACTTATCTATGACTGCCTCTTCCATACAGAAGAGAATGATAGTAAATTAAATCAAAATGACTGTGAGGATCATGGAAAATAAAAAAGTAGAGCAAAAAACTCAAATAGAACTCCTCAGAATTTGGTTTGGACTGCTTTTCCCATTTTCCACAATAAATTCTTCTGATGAGCTAATGCACGTAGTAGTCTAGACATGTTTGATAGATTAAAGCAAACTACCAGGAATAAAGCTTCATGTTCCCAAGGCACCGCTCACAGTACACTCCCTAACATACATCCATCTCTACGTGATAGCAATAGAATTCCAACCCAAACAATCTACTATACTAAGCTGCCCTCACGTGGCTCTCTGGTCCATTGCATTACATAGAAATATACAATAGCATGAGATCATCGGGCCTTTCTGTCTATTGTATCAAAGCATGCTACAGTCAGGGTTAATCGGCTCAGCCTGCTGGATTTCTGCCTTAATTACTTTCCCAGGCCCGTTCCTGGAGAGGAGAGGAGCAGTGGTACAGCGGGTGCTAACACTTTACTGTTTCCTGTGTTCATCAAGGCATCAGTGGCCAATAACAGACATGAAGTGAGCACCAGTTCACACAACAAAAGGTCTCTCTGTAATGGTTAGATCCCATTTCCATCTGAGCTTTGTTTTCTTTTAATTCCACAAACAGAATCATCAGCAGTCTGTCTCAGCTGCAGTCCATCACATTGTGCTGTGGTGAAACATTTTACACTGTAGAGAAAATTATAGAAATCAGAGAACCAGACACTGGATGTACTCACCGGATTCATTGTCTCTGGAGTTAAAAGGTCAGTTCATCTTGCCTGGCAGCAGGCTTGGAGAGTAACAGATTACCAGTGGTGGAAAGAGTACTGAAAAACTGTACTCAAATACAAGTACTGTTACATTGCTAAAATATCACTCAGTTACAAGTAAAAGTACTTGCACCAGAAAAATACTCAAATAAAAGTACAAAGTATTCATTTCAAAAACTACTCAGAATATTAGTTACTTTTTAACTGTTGTGTGTTTAATGTGTAACCAATAGGAATTTGGAGATTTAGTGTATTTTCCTTTATCGATTATTGATCATTTATAAGATACATAAGGTTTTTTCCTAATTTTCAAAATTTTGGTTTATTTTGTCTTTTTTGTTTCATTTTAAGTCTAACTTTAAGTTTCCTCATTCAATGAATGGCTCTGCCAGACAAAACAATGTAAATGAGATGTAATTACAGCCATGACTATTGATTCAGTATCCATCAATACATTTTTAATTACTTAATGACAATTAATTGATTAATGATTGCTGTTGTCTTGTTTTTCTTTTGTATGTCCTGGTTTTCATTGGCCCATTTGTGATCAGATTACCTGATTGGCTCCTAAAATGCAGATGAAAGGTTTGGATATTAATTCAAATCATACTCAGTACTCAACTATGATTTTAAAAAGTAACTAAGTAGATTACATAGTGTAATGCATACTTAAGTACAAGTAAAAGCACAGACTTGAAAATATACTCATAAAAGTATAAGTACCAAAAAAACTACTCAATTACAGTAATTTGAGCATTTGTAATTAGTTACTTCCACTCCTGCAGATAACATGTAACGGGAGTACGTAATCAGGATCAGGATCCAGGTACTCCGGCTTCCTCCCACAGTCCAAAGACATGCAGCATAACAGGTTAATTGGTGACTCTAAATTGCCCGTAGGTGTGAATGTGAGAGTGAGTGGTTGTCTGTCTCTGTGTGTCAGCCCTGTGATGAACTGGTGATTTGTCCAGGGTGTACCCCGCCTCTCGCCCAATGTCAGCTGGGACAGACTCCAGCCCCCACGCGACCCTCATGGATAAGCGGTTACAGAAGATGAATGAATGAATTATGACCTGGAATAATTGACCAAATGACTGCTGAGTGAAGTACCCAGGATGTCCTCATTTATAAGTCAGTTCATACAGATGTACAAGGTACCTGTTGAAGACACACTGGTCTTTCAAGTGACTTCAGTGTTAACTAATCCGCAACTGTTGACGTTATATTAAGAGCGAGAAACTCCAAATATTGAGGAGGTGAGGTGGATGGATGGCTCAAACTCAGGATGTTCACCCAGCAGACCAGGGTTTGTGCCTCATGTGAAATCAAAATGTTGTTAAAAGTTTAAGGTACATAATGTTACATCACTGGCATCATGTGATTATCTGACTATCAGAACCATGGCCTGTGTTTGTAGATGTCCTTTAAAATGACAGACTGAAGACTGACTGACAGTATGAATTATTTTATATTATGTTCAAATAAAAATGAAATTGTCTTGACACCCAGTGAAGAGGAAGTGAAATAAGATGAAGTGAAAAACAGAGAGGGAAGGAGTGGTTGAATGTAGGAACAACTGAAACTGAAGCTGGACTTTTTGGTTCTTATGTAATAGAATTCTTTGAAATGATATAGTTTAGCTGCAGACAAAATGATGACGAGCTGTGAGAGCAGATGTAGAAGAATGAGGTTTTTGGTTTTGGTCCTTTCAGTAATTCATGTCTCTCTGTCACTCCTGTGCAGGGAGGTCAGGAGCTCATTCTTCTTTCTCTTTTTGAAGTCCCATTTCCAAATGATCCTCTTTCCTCTTTATTCATTTTTGCCCACAACCTCCAGAAGCCTGTTTGGAATTCAGATGTTATCCAATCTTCAGACTGAGGTCATTTATGGCAAAGAATCTGGGTGATCTGTTCACTCGATAATCCCAGCCTTCAGCCTCTCCTGGCGGACAAATGAAGGCCAGATTTTCACCAGGTCGTAGCACTTGTTCCTGGGAACAAAATGACTCATGAGGCGTGTATGAAGTGAGGAATCAAAGACAAGAACATTTTTTGAAGTTAATGGTGTCAGAGAAAATTAGTTAGACTCATAAAAATTTCTTGCTTTATCTACTTTATAAAAAGTAATATTTTTACGCATCATATTATTATGTAGATCAAGCAAAACCTTTTTGTATGTGAGCAATAAATTTGCAAGTAAAGTCAACTCAGTTTGACATGTCTCTGAGTGTGTGAACTACTTATTTTTAAGTTTCAAATGTCCATTTTCAATGAAATCTACTTAAAAAAAGTCATATTACTTACTTAAGGTGAAATCTCGGTTGTTTTTCCAAACATGCTAGTGTCATTTTAAAGGTACATTTACTCATATTTGTATTTTTTTATTTTATTAAATTTATTTTATTTTTTTTATATATATACTGAAAGTATCACTTCAAATTATTTGTAAAAATTATTTGCCTGTCAGTGGAATGTCAGGAAAGTAAGTTTAGGGCTGGGGTTCATATGGCCACCAAAAGATCAGGGTTTAAAAAAGCCTTACCTTGTGAGGGAGCTTGATTCACAAGCCAGGCTTCAAGTTAAGCCAGGACGATCAGCATCCTAGGAATGACTACTGGCAGCTACAGGTGTGGTTGTAGGTGTGATGACAGTGAGAAGCCTCCAAGGAAACGACTAGTCTCGAACAAAGAATGGCGGTTCCTGTAGAGATTAGCATAGATACTGTGATAGCATCAGTTATATCAGAATTGGAGAGTATTTCTTCATTGAAAGAAGAGCAAAGGCTTTTGGTCTTCTTCCAACTGGCTTTGGCAAGAGTTTGATCTGATTGGTTGAAGTCAGTCCTTGTTAGACGTGATAGATAGATGGTTCATCCAATCATCTGCCATGTGTTTTTTGAAAGTGCCTGGTTTTTCTAAACAGTTTCTATGGTTGACTTCTCAGATGGTTCTGTGCAACAAACCATCTGGCATGTCAGGTTGAGAAAAGCCAAACCGTGCAAGTAAAAAACATTAGCGGCTAAGGCAACTATGAATCTCATCATGCACAGCCAGTCATTTTCAACTGAATTCCAAGCAGGGTAAAACAATGAGGAAAATATTTTAAAACATGCAGCTTCTCCATCTTCACAATTATATTAACAGTAAATATATAAGCAAATAATAATAAATAAATAAGAGTAAATAAAACAAGATTGTTGATTACTAAAAAGATTGGCTAGGATAATGTAAATACATCTTGTTAAAGTACCCATGAAACAGCTAACGGTGTGCTTATCGCTTTACAGACAATAATGCTGTGAAATCGGTGAATGAAGTTATAAAGTTGTGCTTTTGTAAAATCAAACTTGGCCCCCTCAAACACCCCAGTCTGCTCCGGTGAATGGATGTATTCTCCTCCCACACTCCGCTGCATCACAAGCAAGAGCATTTCAGCAATACAGAGTACAACATAGCTACAGGCAGACTCTGCATTTAACCTCCCCCGATATTAGGACCTGGGGACCAACTCCAGATCTAAGCAGTGCCTCGGTCAGAAGTACCTCATGGGAAAGATACAAACTTAATCTTTTAATTGTTAATATTAACACTAGAAGTGCCTGAATTCCATAACTACTAGAACAGCCAAAAGTGGTCATTTTGACCTTTGACTTCCAAACTCTGTTGTGTCTCTAAACAAGTGATTAATGCATGTATTATGTTAGTTTATCTTTTTTAAATGAAATAACAACAAAATGTAGGTTTTGTAAAATGTATTTATAGTTATCAATATGCAGCCGTCGTGTGCGTAAACCATAATAATTGCATAAATTCACAGCAGTATTTTTCTGGAGAATAACCATCAGTGATCTGACTCAAATTTTAGATTCATCTAGGGGGCCAGAAACAGTTAAATATATTTTATGGATTATAAATTTATTTTATTAAATATTATTAATGTTATTTATTTTAACATTAATAATAATACATCTTCACCTAGAACCATCACAAAAATAATCACAGCCTATGGGAAAAGGCTGGAAAGGAGTCCAGAAATAAAACCAAAAAAAGTTGGAAACGTTGCTGTTTGTAATAAGTGAGGGTACTTTGTTTCAAAATTTGAGATTTTAACACAAAAATTCAGTGAGTTATAGGTGCTGAGATAAAAAGTGTTACAACCGTCCCTGGTCTCCCCTACTTTTAATTTAATCTTTTTAATTGAATCTAATTAATGAATTATTTTTATTTTAATGTTGGGAAATTGAAAATCAAGACCACTTGTTAAGTTTTATTGACAAAGACAATGATAGTTGCTGAGCAACCAAAATGCATCTCCACCTGTGTAAAAAGTAAGAATATAACAGCAGCAATTTCCAAGTGGTCAGTATGACCACCTGTGGCTGAAAAGGTCAAAATGATCAGTTTCTTTGCATTTTGTGTCATTTATATATATCAGAAACATTTTAAATGAAAACATAGACACTTTTAGGAAAAGTCAGGTACCAGCAGTGTTGTGTTTTTCAATTCAACAAAGTTCTTGCACATATTAATTTGAAAACAGTCAAAATGACTGCCTTTCCTGTTCAAGTGTTAAAGATGTAATCATGTTATGTTTAAATCCACTTAGTTTTTTTTTTCAGTTATCAGTGATTAGTTTAGTTTTTATTGGTTATTCGTTTCAGCTTTTCTGATGTTATGGATGTCTGTTGTTGGGTCCCCTCTTCCCACCATCTTTATTGTTGCTTCCCTTCTTAGAAATAATCACTTTCATGTTTATTCTTCTCCTTCCTGTTCTTGGCTTTTAGGAAGAAGTCATATTTTGACTGCTTAAGAATAATTGTGCAGGGATTTATGATTTGTTGATATAGAATCCAAAATGTAATAAAACAATTGGTCCAAATGAGAAGATGAAATGCTTGACATCTTTATCCTTCAACAGTCAGACAGGCAGCAATAATCTTACTACTTCCCTGTCAGAAAACAATATGTCATTACTCATTGATTAAATATTATTACTCACTGATAAAATGTCAGGACCTGTAGCTGATAGCACATTGTTTTCCTGTAATTCTCCCATTGCTGCAAGGAATTGTTGTTTTCTTTAGAGTTCAAACCGTGCACCATCTTTATTTCTCATGTTTGTTTCAAGTTCAGGGAGAAGGAAGTTTTTTCCTTGAGTCTTGGGGGGGAAATGTCTTAAAGACAAAGGCCTGAGAGACTGGGCGTCATCCAAAGCTTCCTGTTTTGCTAACTTTGTTAGTTATGGTATATTTACTTAAAGAGTGAGGACAGATGAGCACCGCATGCACATGATTCCAGCTTTGCTTTTAGAGGTAAGCAATATGTAAATGGAGGAGTTTGACACGTGTACCAACATGTGTAACCTGAATAAACCAGAGATGTCATCAAGGTTTGGTTTGTATTGGGAAGGGAAAGTGCTTATTTCAAACATGAGTTTATGGTTCATCTCTAGTCAGCCCACATTAAACTTCTCTGATTGGCCTTTTCCTGCAACAGTCACAGGAATTTAATTCAGATTTCCAACTCAAAAAAAAAGCATTGTTTAAAGGGATAGTTCACCCAAAAATGAAAATTCAGTCATTATCTACTCACCCTCATGTGGACTCGAGGGTCGGGTTTATTTTGTTAGTCCACACAACACTGCTGGAGTTTCACAGGAAAACAATGTTGCAGAATCTCCCAAATAATGGAAGTGAATGGTGACCAGTTTTCAAATGTACATAACAACTGGAAAAAAAAAAACAAACATAAAATGCCTCCGTACTGCTCATCTGGTGTAATCCAAGTCTCCTAAAGTCCCGACTGGATCAGGTTCTGTTTAGGGCAGTGGGTCCAATCCTTTTTTTCCTTAGAGCCTCCCCTACTTGTATTTACATATTATTAATATTACAAAGGATTCCATTCTTATAACCTTTGTCTTTGGTAAATGTCTCTTTTCTTGTAAGCTTAATGTTTTTTTTTCTTTTGACACAGTAGGCTTACACACACTCATTCTGACCAGAACAATAATAATAATAATGATTCATTCACAGTTTGAGAGTTCACAGAGGTCTTGCCGAAAATTTTTGAGTGAGGACAAAAAATTATCTTTTTAAAATAGTTTTAATACACCGTAAATCAAAATAAATTATCACAACTCAAAAAAAAAAAAAAAAAAAAAAAAAAAAAAATCAAGGCAATCAGTTGCCACAAGTTTCTTGGGTTTATAAACTCAAAGGTTGGAGGTTATCAGAGCTGAAATATTTAGAGTAAGTGTTACATGTGCACTTTGATTACCGTTAAATTAATATTAAAATATATTAAAATCACTGATTAAGACAACTTCAATATTTTCAGTAAATGCAACTCCAAATTTTCATTCACCCCTCTCATTACTGAGTCAACAGAACTGAATAAATTCTAGGTATAAAAACACATTATTTCATGTTCAGTAAACTCAGTGTAGTAATGAATAATGAAATGAATAAAACAGTTTTTTGCCTTTTAGGGAACTTCTGAGGGACCTTTTTTCCCTCATTTGTGAAAAATTATGATTTTTATAAACACAAAAGAAAGAAAATTGACTACAACTTGAGAACCAATAATTTATAGAATAGCACCTATGGTCCAAGCTTCCTACAAGGTTCCTGCAGACAAAATGGGGGTTAAGTTCCTTAGTTATTTAAGCCATGTGTCCCCTCACAGTCCCTGGAACTTCAGCATGTTTGTGTCTGTGTTTCCACCAGGGTGTAGAGGTTGACTAATTTTAGACAAATTATTCTGCTGATGGACATGAATGCACCACATCGATTTCAACATCCTCAGCATAAACACTCAATAAGCCCTGGACTTTGTTGTTGACCTGTCTGCCATATGTTTTTTTTTTTTTCTTTAACTCCATGTTGATTTGTCAAAGCACAATAAACAAACACAAACTGTTTTTTGCAAATGCATATTTTAAAAAATGGTGGCTGAAATAAAATGCTAATAAGAAATGTTCAACGCTGTAAACCCTACCCCCAGAGTTCCTGTACTTGGAAAATGCTGCACCTCAAACAGGGGCTTTTTTGAGGGTGTAAAATATTGCCCACTAACTTTAGTTAGACCCTGGTCCCTGCGGTGGGAACAAACTGGGTTCATCCAAAGGTTCCTCGTCCCTGGGGAACATTCTGCAATGGAAACACAGCTTTAAGTAAAACAGTTCATGCTGAGAGGGGCTGTAACATGCAGCTTTAAATCTCTTTATTGATTTTGCTTGATCAAAAGACACTATGTACTTTATATGAAATGGACCATAAGATCTGTCAGCTGTGCAGATGGTCTGTTTGAGCTGCACAGTGGAGAGAGGCAGTGTGAGCTGAGGCGTGCAGGGAGTCAATCAGCAGCTACAAAGAGAGTCTGCAGTTAGCCTGCTATCAGCCATCTCAGATGACTGATAAGAGCTAAACACTGTGTTTACATTCCTGAGCAAGAACACAGCCTGGACACAAATAAAGAAGCCACTCATTCACAATCAACCCGATATCACGCCAAAGTGTTTGATAGACCCACCAGTCAACTGACTAACAGTATTGCGTTTTTCTCACTTAGATGTGAAAAGGACAGAAGTGCTCATTCTGTGGTCAAGTTAGAAATAAAATTATGTAACATCTGGGTAGACTTTCAAAATAAAACTTGCTGAGACGCATTTCATTTCAGTAGCAGTTTGGTTAGGTTTAAAGAAATAGTTCACCCAAAAATGAAAATTCAATCATTGTCTACTCACGCGCATGCCAGCTGAAGGTCAGGTTTAGTTATTTAGTCCACAAAACACTGCTGGAGTTTCACAGGAAAACAGTGTTGCAGAAGTAGTGACCAGTTTTCAAACATCTCCAACATGCCAAGCTGACCAAAAAATCGTATTTCACCACGTTTTTAGCCTGAATCTTCACTGTAGATCCTCTGCTTGGAGCCACATTCACATGCACATGAACACTGTCTGAATTTGTGTGTGTGTTGTGACGGTGTGCAAATGACATGTGGCTTTAGGAGACCTGGATTATGCCAGACAAGCAGTATGGAGGCTTTTATTCTATTGTTTTTTTTATGTTTGAAAACCATTCACTTCCATTGTTTGGGAGATTCTGCAAGACTGTTTTCCTGTGAAACTCCAGCAGTGTTTTGTGGACTTCGATCCAACAATCTTCAATCGGCATGAGGGTGAGCAGATAATGACTGAATTTTCATTTTTGGGTGAAATATCTCTTTAAGAAAAGATGGTTTGGGTTAAGATTCTCACACAGGAATCAAAGCCTCCCATGTGACGGTCCTGTGTGACCATGCAGACAGTGTTCTACGAGTTGTCATTCCAAACTTGAACAATGCTTGTTGAGGGGTGCAGTTTGACACAGCAGCAAAATAGTATATTAAATGTACACTATTGAAAGTGAAAGTATTGCAATGGATTACAATGATTAAAATTTAATGCATGCATTTCATGTCATGTCAAGCCTCACTAAATGTTTCTGAGGGCCGTCATTGGCCTTTTCCTGTCAGCCTGGGCTGAGGAAAGAGAAATATAGACACCAGCAGAGTGATGACACAACTCTAAGAGAACTCAAAATAACAGATGCAAATGGACAAATTAAAAGCAAATGAAGAAAAGCCCTCCAACACTTGTCAACTCATAGAGTCGTGTCATGTAGCATCAGAATCAGAATCAGAATCAGAAATACTTTACTGATCCTGGGGGAATATATTAATATATTACTTTAAACAGTAATGAGTAGTGCAAGGGATTACAATTTCAAAAACAGTAATTATATTACACTTACTGATCCAAGTTACTTTTTTACCTAAGTAGTCTATATTATGATGACTTGTACATGTGGCAGGTCAGGATAGGTCACGATAGCTTTTAGCCAAAAAGCTAAATGAAGGAGAACAAGGGAGAGAGGCAGGCAGCAGTTTGGCTCCTCGAGGGAGAATGTGTTGTCACGGAATCTAATTTGGACACACTCGCAGACTTTGTTTCCACCACAGCCTACATCTGGACAGCTGACAACAAAAGCTTTCTGGGTGTTAACAGTTCACTGGATCAACTCAACTTTGGAGTGCAACACGGCTGCCAACAAAGTACAAAAGTAATATAATACATGTAATGTCACTAATTACTTTTGATACCAAGTAATAAGTAAAGTAATATTAAAAGTTTTGAAAGGAGTAATAGGTAAAAACTAACTTTCTATTCAGTCATTTTCATCTTATGTATTGCTATGTCTTTTTCATCCTGTTACATCCTTTGCCCCATTTTTGTCGTATGTATTGTTATGTTGTTTTTGTCTTGTTACGTCACTTTTTTCTTGTTACTTTTTTTTTACCCAACTTTCATCTTGTTATGTCGTTTCTGTCTTTTTACATTTTTTATGCCGTTTTTGTCTTGTTATGTGTTTTACAAAATTTTTCATCTTGTTATGTCGTTCTTGTCTTGTTAACTTTTTTATGCGATTTTGTTGTTTTTGTCTTGGTACTTTCTTTTACACAGTTTTCATTTTGTAAAGTTGTTTTTGTCTTGCAGAAAAACTAAAGTAACCAGCATGTTTTGAAAATGTAAGGAGTAGATAGCACAGATATTTGTGTTAAAATGTAGGGAGTGAAACTAAAAGGCTGTCAGAAAAATAAATAATCAAGTAAAGTACAGATACCCAAAAACTCTACTTAAGCAAAGTAACAAAGTATCTGTACTTAGTTAGAGTTAGTTAGAGTAATAAGTAAAAACTTGGCTAACACTGCTGGTGAAATGAAGCTCGGTGTAAGTTCAATCAGGAAGACTATCTTTATGCCTCAATCACCCTCACTCTTTCCCGCCCCCTCTCTCTTTACCCACTTATTCTCAATCAGCTTTCCATGGGTGTTCACTCTTTAAGTCAACCAACCAGATTTAGCCACAGTCTCCATCAGCCAATCATGTTGTGTCAAAACTTTAAATCTGTTCTCCTCTCTGCCACTTTCAGCTGTCATTTCTGCATGAAATTGTCGCAACCCCCCTCCACTCAATTCTCCTCCAGTTCTTCTAATCCAGTGTCCTGGCTGAGCTCATCAGAAGTCCAGTTGTCATCTCATCCAGATCTTCAGCCATCCCTTCACCATCACCACCAGTTTCTAGACTCAATCGGGGGTTTCCTTTACTAATCACAGCTTCACTACTCCCTTTATACATGATGATGTCATGATGGAGTCAAACCGCCAAAGATTTTTCATATTTCTCATCTCAATTGTGCTCATGTCAAATAAATATATTTTGTACAATAAGAACGAAGTCTCTCCTGATTGAAATGGTTGTAAATGCAAACACAACATTCAAATTTGAAAGGTGAATAAACAAGTCCCCCTCAGAAGAGTGTGTGATCTCTCTGTCTAATACAGGAGAGACAGGACAGTGCTTCAGAAAAGATAAGAAGGGGAGATGATTGTGTTACTAATGTGAATTTGATCAAATGACAGTAATCAACCCCAAAACACATGCGTGTAAAAAGAGATGACGCTGAAAGCCAGAATTCGGTTTATACTTGTGTTTTCAGATAAGGGCCTTTAATTATGCTACAAGGAGAGCGCTGTTACAAAGACTGGAGCTTGTCTCGACAGGATGGCAGAGCTGTGACCAATAAAACACCTTCCAGCACACTTATCATTCGTCAACTTCCAGAGAACACAGATCTGCTGGTGCCAGTGAGCAGGACTCTCCAGGCTGTGGCCCACAGGGAGCGGCTGCAGACAACAGTGCTTAACAAATCACAGCTGTGTTCCTGTGAAGCTGAAGTGCTGAGGTGTTAGATTCCCTGCATACAGATAATGAGTGAATGAAGAGCAGCCAGCGACTGGAGTTTATGACCGCAGAGGTCACCGAGCAGAGGAACTGTGTATGAGGCTGCATGTACATTCAAACGTCTCCTACACTGGAATTGATGTGTCCAGTTTTTGTGTAATTCACTTCTGTTCCCACACAGCATTGCTACACATGTTTGCATGACATTTATAGACGTTTTGTGTGTGTTGTGGGAACAGTGTCAGCCCACACAGTTGTCTTGTCGTCACTTGGAATTTTCCCAGATTAAGATGCAGATACATGAGTATGTGAAGAGGGTGGATGACATCAGGACACCACAACATAATAATGCAGTCTGATGAACATACAGAACAATCTGCTTATAAAAAGTTATAAAAGCACCAGGGTTGGGAGGGTTACTTAAAAATGTATTCTGACACAGTTACTAATTACCTGTTAAAAAATGTACGGTATAAAATATTAATGTAATGATTAATTTTGGATTTCCTCAATATAAAATATAGTGAAGTTGTTTAGCCTCATATTGTGCTTTTACGGCTGCAACTAATGATTATTTTCATCATTACTTAATTATTTTCTCGATTTGATTAATTTTTGGTCCATGAAAAACCACAGAAAATGGTGAAAAGTGTTGATCAAAGTCCAAGATAATGTCCTTAAATGTCTTGTTTTGTCCACAACCCGAAAATATTGAGTTTACTGTCAGAGAGGAATAAAGAATCCAGAAAATATTCACATTTAGGAAGCTGAAATCAGAGAATTTTGTCTTTTTCTTAATTAAAAAAAATGACCAAAAAAGATTAATCAATTAATTAATCCTCTCGCAGTCTTGTCAGTTGAGAAATAGGTCCAAACATATGGAGCACATGGACATACGTACATCTGTGTGCTCCACCTGTTTGGACCTATTTTTCAAGTCTTTATAATGATTATTTTAATTATGAATTAATCTGTCGATCATTTTCTCTATTAATCAGTCAGTTGTTTGGTCCATAAAATGTCAGAAAACTGTGAAAAACGTTGATCAGTATTTCCCAAAGTCCAAGATGACGTCCTCAGATGTCTTGTTTTGTCCACAACTCAAAAATATCAGTTTACTGTCAGAGAGGAGTAAAGAAGCCAGAAAATATTCACATTTAAGAAGCTGAAATCAGAGCTTAGAATTTTTGTTCTTAAAAAAAGACTCAAAATGATGAATTGATTATCATAGTAGATGCAGGTTAATTAAATTGTTGATTAATAATAAATTAATCGTTGCTGCTCTGAATGTTTTATGTTCATTGTTAGGTTTATTAGTTTGTCCAACTGTTCCTTCCTTTGTTGTGTGCAATTTATTGATTGACTGATTGTTTGTTCACTAGAGGCCATGATAATGAATTGGCAGTTGTGTATACACATGTGCATGTTAGTATATCGTTCTTTCCTTTAAAATCGTAATCCTGCTAATAATCCCCATTTTAACTAGATGTATCTGTAACTGTAATGGAATACAGTTACCTTTTCTTTGTATCCAGATTACGTAATCCTGTTATATGTAATCTGTTACTCCCCACGCCTGAAAAGCACATACAGTATCTCTAATGCACATTTTGCCCAGCCTCTCCGTAGAGCACTCCAACATACCCACAGTTACAGAGTGGCGCCAGGGATTTGCAGGCATTTGCAGGGATTTCATGAAGCCCAGTGTCAGACTGAGGGCTTCTTCACGTCACTGAGGCTGTCGGGCTGGTTGGGCTCTTTGCTGTGTTTACAGACCAGGCTTCCTTTGTGTGATTTCAGCCTCCACCCAGCACCTAGACACAGGCAGAAGACAGGAAGAAAGTGATCCTCTCTGAGGGACCAGACCCTGAGGCCACATATTCACCAACACTGATATCTAGTTTACATCAATTCATCTTGGCGACAACTGATATTGCAGTAAATAAGATAATGAGACAAAATGAATAAAGGAAGATGCAATAATAAAAAAAAAAAAGTATAATATAATATAATATAATATAATAAGCTTCTGATATGTGAGACAGCTGATTTTTGCCTCAAAGAGTAATTAAGTGATTAATTAATTTTTGACCAGAAAAAAACAGGTGCAGGTTGTTTGTTCAGACATGTTAAATGACATGTAATGTCTTGAAGTGGACAGAGTGTCCTCTCTCAGTATAGGCACAGAGTGATGTCAGAATGGATGTTTGGCTGTACAAATTTTAAAAGTTTGCCAACACAAATCATGACCTGCTTTGTACCAACTACTGTTTGCTTTTATCAATAACCACAGTCTTTGCCAAGTATTTTTAGTAGTTACCATACCTCATAGTATTGTAGTACAGTGGTGGAAAGAGTACTAAAAATCTGTACTCAAGTATGAGTACTGTTACATTACTAAAATATTACTTATTACTAATTACAAGTGTTAGAAAAATACTGAAGTAAAAGTACAAAGTACTTGTCTCACAAACTACTCAGAGTATAAGTTACTTTTAACTGTTGATGTTTAATACATTATCAATAGAGGTGTCTGTTCCTCCAAATCTTCAGTCTAAATTACTCCAACTTCTCTCTGTTTTCCTGAACCAACAGTTGAAAATGCTAACAATTGATTCATCATTAATAATGTTTTTAATTTTTTCTCATTTTCAGTACTTTTGTTTCATTTTGTTTTGTCTTTTTTTTTTCTCATTTTAAGTTTCCTTCTTCAACAAATGGCTTCACCAGACAAAACAATGTCAAATGAACTGCAATTACTGCCATTTCTAGACTATACATTAAATACTCATGGATACACTTTTAATTGGTTAAAGTCTCGAGGCCAATTAATTGATTAATGATTAATCATTAACATTCTTACTCCAAACATGTTCTGCTGTCGTGTTTATTTTTTTTTCACTAACCTGTTTGTGATCAGATCACCTGATTGGCTACAAAGATGCAGAGAAAAGGTTTGGATATTAATTCAACTTGTACTCAGTACAGTATGTATGATTTTGAAAGTAACTAAGTAAGTAACATGGTGTAATGAATACTTATGTACAAGTAAAAGTACAGGCTTGACAATCTACTCATAAAACTACAAGTACCCAAAAAACTTCTTAATTATAGTAATTTGAGTGTTTGTAATTAGTTACTTCCACCCTGTTACAGTGTACATTTAAAGTAAGAGTTACCATCAAGTTTATTTATTTTATTTACTTATTTATTTATTTATTTTTGTCTATCCAGATTTAAAAATAATAGCAAACCTATATGAATAGCCAATAATGAATTAAAGTACAGTTCACCCCACAATCAAAAATATATATTACAAAAATACATGGTTTGTTGTGAGTTGCAGAGTTTTAGAGATATCAGTTGATTATCTTGATTTCTGGAAAGAGACTTTGCTGCGAGTTTTTCAAATTTTTTCTTGCTTTGAGCACCACAAGATTTTGGGGTGAACTGTCCCTTTAAAGACCTTCAGTTGCACTTCTTCTTATCACATCAAATGTGTTTGTGTCTGTTATTAATAGTCACCCAAACAGCAGTGAAGAAGTCAAGCTCAGGATGTTATTGCACTAATGTGTTAGTCAAACGTCCCTTTCCTGTTAGCTGTTGTACCATTTCCACTTGTGAAACACTGCTGTTGTTATTTCTACTTCCACTATATCTGCCTTCACCACTACTACTTCACTAATATTAGTTCATATAGTGGCATTAATCACACACCATTAATGAATTTTATGCAGACAGATTTCCTGTAATAACACCTTGGAAACCATCCTGTCCCGTTTTCCTGCCAATTTAACTAGCCAGCATTTTGTTCCCATGAAATGCTATAAAGAGACTGTTCTTACAGGGTGACTACCTGTATGTATAGTATGTCCTGTGCTCAGGCTAGTACAGCATTCATTCAAAAGCAGGTCAACAGCACTGAAGTGCTGGGAACATACTCAAGAACATAATAGCTCAGGTGAACTGAATGGCCTTATGTACTGCTGCTCTATGTACTCATGCCTCTGTTAATCACATGCCGCAGTGTGAGTTACTGTAACACCAAACTGAAGTTTGTAGCAGTGAATTTCCACGACTCCACGACGCCGCGTCCGTGACGCCTCAGCTTGCCCAGGAATGTTGGGAAGGCTTGTTTGGTGCGTCGGTATGCAGGTTGTTGCGAGATCAGAGGTGGGCTGTTCACCTGTTGGAACACGACTGTTTGCAGCTTGTTTCCAAAAGCAGGGAGGAGAGCTGGACTGGGATCAGATAGAGAGATGACTGTGCAGTGTTGTGGCACCTGCAAAGCAGACCCTGGTTCCTGCTGAGGGATAATGAATAGGATGGTGGTGAGGCATGTACAGGAATTCACAATGAGCTGAGGACACGGTGTACCGTCAAACCTGGAGGATGATGGGATAAAAGGCTGACTAGTCTGAGCTTAGATGACCTCATCTGATAAACAGTAAGCCTGCTTCACCAGCAGACAGTAAGAGATAACATGAAAAAGTCATTTATTTTTCATTATTAAGAGAAACACTAGAAAGTCAGGCCAGCACAGCAGCAAATACTGTTATCAGCAAACTGCATGACAGAAAAAATAAAAAAAACGTGTATAAAAATAATAGTAAAAGGATTTCATGTCAACATGTTCAACAACTACACAACTAAACCACCCCCAAAATAACCACTACAAGGCCAGCATATGTTGAAGGATAAGTCCAGTTTAACAACTTAAGTCATTTTCATTGTTTTTTTCCCATCATTTCTGGGGAACACATCACTATTGTGACAAGTCAAGTAAAAACTAACAGGTTGGACAACTTATTTGGAAGAGAGAAGACAGTATTGCTTTGGATTACAGCCCACAATAATTACCCATAATGCTGCCCCACCCCAACTGAAGACCTTTGTGCAGCCTTGCTCTTAGCTATTGAACAGGTCTGCTTCCAGGGGTGACTGCAGCGTTCCAAAATGAAGCTCTGCCTTTTCACAATCAGCCTTTTCATGTAAAGCCATCAAAGAATGGAACTGACTCCTGACGCTCTAAAAAATATCACAAGTTATCACAGTTTCTGTGATGTTAAAAACTGGATTTTAAGCGGTCAGTCTTGTCAGCACTGATCTTAGATAGATGTTAGAGGTTACCCCAGCGGGTACATAGACGTTATATTTACCCTTATAATATAGTTATTGTGTATTTCTTGTGGTAATTTGTATTGTGCTGCCTGTACTTAACATTTTTATTGTGTAAGGCATAGACATTGGTAACTTGGTCACTTAAAAAATGTAGTAATTGTATATTTCATATTTCATATTATATTTAGATGATTTTAATGTTTTTATTATGTAAGGCACCTGCAATGGTAACCTGGTCATTTTATAAGGTAGTTATTGTGCATTTCATATTATATTTTGTACTGTGCAGTGTGTTCCTACTGCTTTTATTATGTTAGGCACCTGCATTTACTGGAGTACTTTATTGCACTTTTATTTTATTTATTGCATCTACTTGTTATGTGTAGGACTACAGATGGAAAGTAGTGTCTTGCTAAATCTGGTGCAACCATCTTTTCATTTCTTGTAAATGACCAGTGTCATTGCACACTGCAATTACTGGAGTAATTACACAGTACAGTATATACCAATAAATATCTGAGGTAAGGTACATGCTGTAGATATTTTCACTACCAGCTGCCTATTCTAATATTGCAGGGTACAGTATGACCGGTTCTGTAGCATTTTATAAACTTGCTGTGATTTATTTAAAGATATATGCTACTTACCAACACAAGAGGGACGCAGGTGGTCCACATCTTGTTCCCTTTTTCCTGCATGTAATGTATTGGTATGTACTGTACTGGTACACAAATAACACTGTAACCCAATTACACTGTCAGTTTGGAGGAATTACTCTGTGTGGGTACAAATGTTCTTAAGAAAACAAACTCAAATGCATGCAGAGACACTGGTAATACAGTAAGTTGACTGTAAATTGCTGACATACTGTCTAAAGGCAGCCAGCACAAACCAATTCACAATAGGTTTGTCAATAAATCTTTAGAAGAGTTAATTGAAATAAACATTTCTGACCATTTTTATTTCCATATCACCTTCTTTTATCTTGATGCGTGATACTGACAACAAATACATGTATTAAATACTTTATAAATGAGAAATAAATGCATTTAGGACATTAACAGGCATTGTATTTTATTTCCTCTTATCAGGAAAACAACATAGGACATTTTAGCCTCCTTCATAAATGAGACAAAATAAGTTAATTTAGGCTGAATTAACAGCTCTGTTTTTTTTTCCTCTCATCAGTAAAACAATGCACTCATTTTAAATGCTTTATGAAAGGAAACGTGTACTGCAAATATAAATCTTTAATTAGCTGAATTTCGTCCATAGTACTTTATTTATTTGGCAACCCAAATAAAAGCTTCTGTGACCCAGTCCCTGGGGATGTCTGCTCTAAAGCATTGCAGAGATAACAAAGGTGCATAGGTGCCATCTATGTTCATTAGAATATTGATTAATAAAGGGCATTCTTCTGCCTCAGTAAGTATTGATCATACAGATACACTAAAGCAGTCAGGTTTGGAACCAACATTTCTCCTTTTTACATATAGTGTTGCCTGAAATACAACCAATGTGTTTCAACAGTAGCCAAATTGATCTAATTTTTGGGAAAAATATTAATCCCCACTCCTCACCACATCACATCATCTAACATTACATTACTACCCACCCACCACCACCACCAGTGTTCAACCCAAGCTGGCTGCCGTAAAAAGGTGAACAGTAAAATTATGATGCTGTTTGTCATTACTGATTATAGACCTACTTCTGTCTAACTCTGACAAGATTGTACCCCTGAAAAACCGATAGCATCAGTCATTTCAGCAGATCTGAAAAAAAAGGAGGAAGTAGATGATGAGCCACAAAATCTGCAGACTGGAGATCTTATTTCTCAATTCCTGTTGACAGTCAACATTGGTTTCTTGCCATGACCACCTCAATAGTGTTGCTATTATTGTATCCATGATGACGATGGTCCCTTAACCTTAAGAAAAGAGTCATTTTAATCCAAACTAAGACCATAATCAAGTGCTTAAAGCTGTGGTAGGCAACATTTTTTGGCATCAATGAGCTATAATTCCATAATAACCTTTCAACATATTGTGAATCAAGTGGGTTGAGAGAGAACTAGACTTCTGCACCTCCTCTTGGCTCTGTTTTCAGGCTTCAGGAAATCTGGCCTGTGACGTAGGCTTATTTATTCACGTCTATCACAGGGATCTAGCAGAGGGCCGAGAGGACCGGGCAGATCTGAGACACAGAGCTGACAGACAGCTGCTCAGGGAGCTCTGGATGAGAGGGTTGGTGGCAGAGTGGAGCTTCTGGAGGAAGAAACGCCGCAGTCGCTCTGATGCGACTCCTTTACTGACAGGAGGGGAGCTCAGAGTGTATGTTTTAAACTTTTGGTATTAAGAAGGGATTTATTTCCACTCGTGCCTCTCAACCTCTGTGGCAGGGACCCACAAAGACATGGCGGACTGGCCAAACCAGAGCTCAGTGTTTGGTTTTTAAACTTTTGGGATTAAAAAGTAGATTAATCTTCAGGTTTGCTTGTAAACCTGTGGGCAGGAGCAACTACACAGGAGCCAGACCACGCTGTTAACAGTAAGATAATTAGTCTCTCTGTCCATGTTGATGCTGACTGGAGGAGAGAGTAAAGAGAAGAGGGACACACAAACACACACGCACAGCTGATGCCTGTCAGTCCATGCTCGCTTATGATTGCCTCCATAGACTGCTGCGTGTGTGCATGATGCGCATGCTGCTCATCTGGCAGGAGCGGCTCAGGAAGGAGAAAACAAAACCCACCTCACGTACTGGAGGTGAGACTCAACATTCAACTGTTTTTTTAGGCTTTTCTACCCTCTGCAGCTTTAACTGCAAATACTACTCTTTTTGTTGAGCACAATGAATGATAACCCTCATCTAATTATTGTCAAGTTTCTGTCTGTGTCTATTTGCAACCAATGTTGAGGTCATTGTGTGGTTGCATGGTTGGTGACGCAGGAAGAGGACCTGAGCAGGTTGGCTCACCACCCAGTCAAGTGAACAGTGCTGCAGAACAGGCATTTAGGTAAGACCTAAGTCCTTTTTTTGTTGTTGTTTTTTTGTTTTTTTGAAAGCAACTCAACTTTGAAAGCAACTTCAGTTTATGTTGTGGCCTGTTAGCAGCTGGAACAGCCATAAGGCTTAGGGCTAAGTAAATCCCTGAGACCCAACAACAAATAATTTGACCAGGCCTACCTGTACTGTGACCCATGCTGCCACTGGTTTGATTTTAATATGTGTCAATAAGTCAACTTGCAGAGAGTACAAACTCTCTGATGATTGATATTGTCACAGATGAACATATTGAGTTTCTTGGTGTTTCTCAGAGGTGGACTTAATGATTTGCAGGCCCAGTGCAAAGACAAACATGACGCAGGAATTAATCCTTTGAGTACAATAAAAGCAGATATTCTTGCATATATATGTTTGGGACCTTCTTCAGTCGTGGAACTTTAAGCAATAACACCTTTGCCTATTGTTTAGGCCGCCTCCTCATTTTGAGGCCAGCACACTCATCAGGGTGGGGAGCATCCAAGCAGAAATGTCACTAACATCTGCCAAAACATGCACAGCATCGTGATGGGACCTGGCTGCAACCCACAGAACATGAATCACTGCTGATCAGTGACATTACTGTCTGTCCTCCCAAATCTGTCTTACAGGTTATAATTGTCTCAGTATTCACAAATACAACAAACAGCCAACACTGACTCTAAACCCATATTCTGATTTACACAGAGGATATTATATTTGGACTTTGACCGAGCTCAGTGAGTGACAGCTTCTTGGAGTTTAAGTCAAAGGTGGGCACATGTTCCTTTTTCTTTTAAAGGAGCAGAAACATATTTGGCCAGAAGCTGAGCTGAGGTTTTCTGCCCTCATACTGTCTGAGGCCATATCATTGCACACATCAAGATGTGGAAGTAAAGCAGACACATGTGTGCTGGCAGATGGCTGGCAGACCACGAGAGCACAGATGTAGACACAGATACCAGCTACCAGTAAGAGTTGACAGTGGGTGTGTCATATTTGCTTTAGTGACTCTGTGAATGTGTTATCTTTATTGAACATTCATATTGGGAACATTGTGAGTTTCTGTGATACCACTTCAGCCTGGCCCCACTGTGAACTCACAACACAACGGATGTGACTAAGAAAGTGTGTGGAAACTGAGCATAACAGAAGGATCACCAGCAATAGTGCAGAATATAGCAGTAAAAACCTCCAAAAATAACCTGTTGATTTGTAATAAGCCCTGGCTGTTTGGTACAGTAGATTACACACAGTCAAGTCTTATTTTCAGAGTTCAGACTGGAGATCAGTTTCTGATGGGTCTATAAAGCCAAAGAGAAAAGATGTGTATATCAGCTGTGCAAATGATCTTGACTCTACTTAAACAGCCTCTTTTTATTATTTAAGTGTTTGCTGTTAAGCTTTCTTTTTATCAACCACACACATCTAAAAGTCAACTATTGTATGTATCTTCAAAAGAAATCAAAATCAACTGGCTTTCAAAATCAGGAATTGTCTACATTTCAAATACAACAGACTTTTTTTCAAGTCTGTAAAGATTTTCTTATAGAACTTTCAGCTGCAAATCATAGATCATTATTTGCTCAGATGCAGATGGATAACAGAATCATACATGACCACCCGTTATTGCATGAAGTTCCTTACTTGGAACAATGGAACTGTCTCCAAAAATGTAGTTAGTGGATCTTGAGTTAAGATTTCTTTTTATCAATCCAAAAAATCAAAAACACACTTTCTCACTCAGCTCTGGTGGTATCCAGCCATGCAGAACAGTTTAGTGGCTATTTCTTCAAAAGAAATTTAAAAATCAAATGTTTCAAAATCTAGGAAAATCTAGGATCCTACATTTCCCATAATACAACCAGTAGTATCTTCTCTTCAAATCCTTCCTACATGGTAAATGCCCATGTCTTTGAAACTCCAGGCTCCAAGTTTGTAAACAAAGGATTTTAAAATGTATAATATTCAAGTCAAACTGAGATGTTAGGTGTTTTCTCGCACTTCAGGTCTAACTGTGCAGTGCCCGTTCAAAACAAGCCTGTTTGGAACAGACTTGCAGTTTTCTCCCTCATCCAAAAACTCCAGACTGACCGCATATGGTTAGCAAAACATAAAAAAACAAATTATCTGATGCCTCGTTACGTGTAACCAAAGTAGAGCTGGTATCATTCAAAGATCCTCGATACCTGCACCAATATTGATACCTTGACTTTCGATACCAATTCCTGAACAAAACCTTTTTTTGATACTAATTTAAAAACAAACAAACAAAAAAAAAAAAAACAATTCATCAAAAAGAAAATCACAACACATTACAATACAAGTATTCACTTCAAAGGAAGGAAGCTGTTTTTACTCAGCTCACTGTACTCAAACTAGATAAGTGGACTAAAATGGAGAAACTGATGGAATATCTGTGCAGTATTTAACTATATATACTGTAAAGACATAACTGTCGAAAGACCACTTTACATAAAATAAACTGCACTCTGCCTAATCCAAACAAGAAGGGAGTGACTGGTGATATTTGTGGTGCTGGGAAATAGTGGCAGAGTGAGACTTCTTACTTTCTCTGCTAAAGAGCAGTTAGCACACCATCCCACCTGACTGTCAACTGCAGGTGTTTCTCTACTTTCACCCGTCAGTCTGTAACCTATGACACTATGCTCACCCGCAGAAACACGCTTCGTCTCAGCTCCAGGTTATTTAAAGGGATAGTTCACCCAAAAATGAAAGTTCAGTCATTATCTATTCATATAAAGCATAAACATACAACATAAAAAGCAACTGGAAACAAAATATAAAATGCCTCCATACTGCTTGTCTGACATAATCCAAGTCTCCTTAAATCCTGTCACATCACACACAGCCACTTCAGGCGGTGTGCATTTGGATGTGAACGTGGCTCTAAACTAAAGATCTACAGTGAAGATTCAGACTAAAAACATGGTGTAAATAACATTTTTTTTAGTCAGCTTGGCATGTTGGGGCTTTAGAAGACTTGGATTACACCAGATGAGCAGTATGGAGGCATTTTATGTTTTTATTCTGTTGATGTTTTACGTTATAAAAACTGGTCATCATTCACTTCCATTGTTTGGGAGATTCTGCAACACTGTTTTCCTGTGAAACCCCAGCAGTGTTTTTTGGACTGAAAAACTAAACTCAGCCTTCAGTTGGTGTGAGGGTGATAATGACTGAATTTTCATTTTTGGGTGAACTATCCCTTTAATCCCATGGTAGCCAGGAGAGGATGTGCAGAGGTTGATGTGGTGAATGGATTCACAGTTGAGCTAACAGATTAGCTGCACTGGCTAGTGAATAAGCAGCACTTAGCTGACTGATTTGTCTGTGCAGATCATTGGTACAGATAAGCAGCTGGTGGTAAAAAAACAAATAAACAAGCAAACAGTCTGTAGGTGTAACATAATGATTTTCCTGCATGCCAACATGTAACAAAAGGGATTTCCAACATAATAAGATCTTGATCTTTGCTCACTGAGCAAATTTATTATTATATTCACTATCAATTATTCTAAATAGTAATAACCTAAAGGTATCAATGCACGTTCATATATGCTTGCATACGTGTATGCACACAAATGCACCATAATTATACATTATACACATAAATTGATACAAATGCAGAACTGTAGTAATGAAACAGAGTCAATTATATAGCAGTAATATGTATAACAAAGTCAAATGTAGATTTGTAATATTTAGTATTATAATTACACAAAATTTGTTTAAGTTGTTAAACCCTGACATGCTTAGGCCTCCACAGTCAATATGTGGAATGTTTGAGACTCAGTTTCTGTACCTCTACATTCACTTCCAGGGGTCCCTCTCCTATAAAGGGGTGTCTCCCACCTTATCTCTCTCCTTTTGCTGTTGGGAGAGGGGCTCAAGTTATATGGTCACAAGTGACAGAGGATTTTATTATTTACCTCTTGCTGTCAGAAATAAACTGAGATTGCTTCAATCATTAAGTTATTGTTAATGATTGATAGAAAATTTTGGGGTAGTGTGCCTTGAACTTTTATCAGCTTCTGAAAGGGGGGCATGCCAGAAAAAGTTTAGGAATCACTACACTGTGTAAGCAGCCATGTTGGATTTTGTACTCAGAGGCAGGCTGCTGCCTGCAGCGCACAGATACTCCACCAGAGGGCAGAGGACGTTTCAGACTGCATACAGCAGGTTTTTTGGGGAAGTGTTGGTCACATTGGTCACACTGATGTTGAAGAGATCTCAGAGACTCACGTATCAAATATGATGCAAATGGTGGTTAAGATGTTGTCAGAGACACATAACTACAGAATTTGAAACTGTAGAATCCGCCACTGAGAAAAAGGTCATTGCGAGGCTCGGTATGAGGTAAATTGACTGTGAATAACTAATAGCTTGCCCCAGCTCAGCTCCACTACCTGGATAGGACACAACCTGTCTGCTTACTCACCAACAAAATAAATTCTGTCTTATACAAATTAAATGAAAATTTGGAAATTGAGGCAGTAAAAGAAACGCAAATGAAGTGCTACTCTTATCCTTTAATCATTCTGTGTGATGGAATGAATCGATCATTTTAACAGAGAACTCCTTCAGTGTGTCTCAGTGGAATCAGCTGGGACAACAAAAATGCTGCTCATGTTTAAATAAAGATGTGTTTGTTATCTCTAGCTCCTCGAGGACTGCAGAGATCTCAGCCCAGCTGAGAGCTTCACCGATTCTCTGCTCAATCCATCACTGCTGCATGCTTCCACATACACAGCAGTCAACACAAGAGAGCTGCAAGAATGTGTCATGAACATGAATGATTCATCATACTCCTCCTGATCTCTTCTGGGCAAAGATGGAAGTAACACAGTATAGTCACTCACATTACTGTAACTGCTGGAAAGCCCCTTTCGGACGTTCACTTTACTCCTTCAACGTGGCAATCTGATATGCTGCTCATGTTTAAGTTATGATGTACTGATACTGACAATGATATTTTCAAAAATTAAATATTGATATCATGTTAATAACAGTGGTAGAAAGAGTACTGAAAATCTGTAGTACAAGCACTGTCACATGTCTAAAATATTACTCAATTACAAGTAAAAGTACTGGTGTTAGAAATATACTTAAGTAAAAGTACAAAGTATTTGTTGCAAAAAGTATTCAGAGTATTAGTTACTTGATGTCTGTGATGTCAAAGTCACCTCTCTAAACTCAGGCTGCAAATGTGTTTTCCTGAACCAGTAGTTGTAAACACTAATAATCAATTAGTCATCAATAATTTATAAGATTTCTTCATTTTCTTTTTTTGTCATTTTTTCTAATTTTAAGTCTAAGTTTAATTTTCCTTATTCAACAAATGGCTCCACGAGACATAACAATGCCCAGACTGTTGATTATAAATATCAATGAGCACATTTTTTAAGTCAGATTCTTAACGGCAATTAATTGATTAATCATTAATCATTAACATCCTCACTCCAAACATGCTGCTGTACATTTTGTTTTGTTTTTCATTTGTATTATTCATGGTTTTCATTGGCCCATGTGTGATCAGATCATCTTATTAGCTACTAAAATGCGGTTGAAAGGTTTGAATACTAATACAAATCTACTCATAAAAGTACAAGTACCCAAAAGAACTACTTAATTACAGTAATTTGAGTATTTGTAATTAGTTACTTCCACCCTGGTTAATGATACCTCCTTACACTTGTATTTTGCCATAAAAAGACAAAGCACACAATAATCAAGGTTAGAGATTAATTTGATTGATAGAATTTTTTTCCCCCAAATTTTCTGTAGATATCATAATGATATCACTGTCGTGACTTTATTTTGGCTATGATAATCGTGTAGTGAAAGTCAGTTAAAACCCTGTTGCTTCTCTGAAAAATCACTACAGCAGACTACAGACTCATCTGGACTTGTGAAAGATTTCTATAACCCTTACAACATGATCACCTGAATGCCATCGTATTCATGGAAAGAACACAGGTGCGCAATACAACTGTGCAACTTATTTCACCTTTTCACTACCATTAAATCACCTTTGAAATCATTGGAAAACTACATTAATCAGCAGACCATGAGTCAGCTTTCATTCATACCATTATTGAACATCATGTACACATTGCATGACATTACTAACTTCTGAATAATCATTATGGGGATTTACATAATGTGGGGCTATGTGTCTGCCAAAAAATACTTAATAGATAGATGTTGCAGATTCCATGTTTTAAAAAGGTCTGAATATTTTTGTTGTGCTCTAAATGTTTAAGTCAGTAAGTTTACTGTAACATAAATGAACTTCACTGTATTTTAAAAAAATCCACATACCCTCCTGCACTACTACACTGGAAAAAAGAGATGTGTTATTATTTTAAGATAGAAATGACAACAGCCATGTAAAAGAAGATCTATGTGGGATATACTGTTCAACCTGGTTTCTTTTCTTTTATTTAATTTAGATAGATAGATAGATAGATTAGATAGATAGATAGTACTTTATTGATCCCAAACTGGGAAATTCTTGTGTTACAGCAGCAGTCATCAGACAGACAGAAAACAGGTCAAAAAAAAAATATATGAGAAAAATAGACATATATACATAAAATCAAAAATATACAAGATAATTTATTTATTTTTTTTTCCTGTTTCTGATCACAATCTGAAAGATCGTTCCTCTGAACGGCTGCTCTGTACTGGATGACATAAAGGCACTAAAAAAGAAATAATAATTATACAAATTTATCTGTATATCACTGCAACCGTTTGACTTAAAGACCCAGCATTTGACATTGTGTGGAAATGATGATGATTAAATGACTGAAGAAATATTGACAGATTGTTAGTCTGTAGTACTTGGGTAATAGGATACTCTCTGTAATGACTGATTCATTAATCAGTAGATTATTCTCTGGAATAATGGATACATTAGTCAGTAGATTAATGGAATAATCATCAGGTCTCCAGAAAGCTGTAATCCACAACACCAGAGGCCAAGCTATCAGGCATGTTTTGAACAGGCATAGTACTAGTGGAATCTAATCCTACAAACAGTATAGTATCCCACCAATAATAGTGGTGCAGCCTCATCTTTATCTGAAACTGTGCAGAAATACTGGGTAAACAGACAAAACAACTAGAAAACAACTAAAGAACAAAAGTTGCTAGGCAACGGCGACATGCATCTTCGACAGCGACAGTGAAAAGATGAAGTGTTTATAGTAATAATATGACTGCTGTGACCATTCAAGGTAGAAATACTCTTTTGTGTCTTGTAAAAATAACAATGTTAGAATAATACACACATCTAGGAAATGTCATGGTTCTGAAGTTACACAGGTTTTATTTCAACAAAGTCAGACTGACTGCAGCAGTTCCAGTGTTAAAGCTCATCTGTTACACAGTTTTGTGTGTTTGCTGTTGAGGCTAAACTATAGTGGAGTTGTGATGTGGCTGTGGAAAGCCTGGATTTTAATATACTGCCATGTTTGTCAGTTACTGAAGCATTAAAAGACGCACTGTAATTGTAATTTAATTTCTTAAATGGAGAAAGGCAGTTTCTCAACAAATTGTTTGATAAATAATCAAACTGTCACTTTAGTCTTCATCAGCAGATGGAGCTGACTGATGAAATGGATTGTAAGTTTAGAAAAGGCTAATAAGTGAACCTTGAGTGCTTTGTCTGACTACTTTATCCAAGATCAACAATGAACTCAGATGTTTTACTTTTAAGCCAACACACAGTGAATGAAATCATAGCAGCTACCTTCATGACACCTCAATCTGGTAGTAAAGATTGTTTAATACGGGTTAAAGCTTCAGAAAAAGCCAGTAAGTGCACATTGAGTTGAGACACACATTGACACACTGTGCTCTGTCTCTCCTGTGACAACAACAAAAAACACAGCTTCTCAATCACTAATCCACTTTAAAAACTAAGGCATAGAAATGGTTTGACTGATTCTTTGCACAGGCTGATTTCTCCCAGTGGCCTGGCTTCCTGAATTCTTTAGAAAAGTAATCAGAAATTAAAAAAAAAAAAAAAAAAACACACACACACATTGGAAAAAGTGAAGCTTGCTGTTGATGTAAATTTAACTATATTGACGTATTTCAGCACAGCTGTCAGGAGTTCCCCCGCTCACTTCGGTGGTTTTCTTGGAGCAGCAGAAGTGCAGCTTATAGTTTCAACATTCACCCACAGTGGTTCCTTCTTGGTCACAAACATGGACAATCATAGGATTAACCATTGACAAATATAAAGACAGACATCTGCATTGCACCCTGGTGGCTGGCTGCTGTATAGGTCATAAGCCTCCAAAGAACCAGTGTGAAGGGTTTTAGTGGCATCCGGAACAGTTACTTCTGTACCATGTTGGCGGCCTTGTTGTACTCCACATCTCCAGGTGTAGTGTAAACAAAGTCGACCTCTCTGAAGGCCAAAACGCACAGAAAGTGGGGCGATGTTTAGCTCAGTGGGTAGAGCGTCCGACCCATGTATGGAGGCTGTTAGTCCTCTGCAGTGGCTGCTGGTTCAACTCCCGCCTTCGTCCCTTTGCTGCGTGTCATCCCCTCTCTCTCTGCCCTGTTTCCTGTCATATCTTCAGCTGTACTATCAAATAAAGGCAAAAATGCCAAAAAAATAACTTTAAAAAAAATTAAACGCACGGAAAGCTTCAATCGAGCTCATTTGACACGTGTCTATTGAAGGTTCTATGGAACTGCCATGGAACGGCTTCAGATTTAAAATTCCAACTCTTCAGAACCAGCAGTATTTTAGTAAATGGTCGCTATTGATATCAGTCTATATAATGACTAAATGGTGCGCAACAACTGACAGTTTACTTCAGTGAGGATGTTTTAGACCACAGCAGACAGCAAACAGCACACCAACACACACCGAGGAGATGAAGAGGAGATGAAGAGGGAGAAGAAGTGTCTGGACACTTCATCATGATTTACAGTAATGCAGTGCAGTGACAGATGTTTCATGGAGGAGACGAGCATCTGTTTGTCTGCTACTGAGAAAGGTATTTAGTCTGCAGTGTGTAAGCCACAGAACTGTACAGTTACATCAGCATTCATCATCAAAAAAGGTTTTTTTTATTGGTCAGAACTTCACACACACACACTCCCCTCCCTCCCTCCTCTTTGCAGCCCGTCTCTCCTCCCTCACAGTTATGATCAACTGGCATTGAGTCATTAAGTATTTAGTAGTACACATCCATCTTTGATTCATGAGCATATGCTGATATGATGATCTGCTGCAGGTCAACCCCCCCTTGTATCTAAGGAAAGCTGAGCCCCCAGAAGCTCCACACAGGCGCACACACACCCTAAAGAATAAGTGAATCATTCCCAGTTCATATTTGTTTATATTGTTCCTGTTTTAAACATTTTCCCTTGTTTATGTTGTTCATATTTTTATATTTCCTCCTCTTTAAATGTTTGTATATTTTTAGGGCCCGAGCTCGTAACGTGCGAGGACCCTCTTGAAACTGTAATGTTTATTGTTTATTATTCTTTATATATTTCCAGCGCCAATTTCGCCCCTTTCCCATGCTCAAAAATTCACCAAACTTTCCAAAGTCGTCCGGCCGGATCCAAAATTCGATATTTTGGGATGCGCGCACAAGGTCGACGCGAAATGGCGAAATAGCGCCCCCTACAAACTTTCAAAAGACCCTCCGCATTGGGGTTTATTTGTCGTAGGCTCACGAAATTTGGTACACATATTTATCATGCCAAGACGCACAAAAAAGTCTCTTAACGTCGTGGTGAAATGTCAAGTTGGTGAAGCTACACTATGAACACTGTGAAGGTACGAGTAATGGCGTCCGTTGTGGCGGCGTGGCGACTATCGATCCTTCGCCATGAAAGTACGTTTGCCGTTTTGATGGCTTTAATGAACTCGTATCATCATGAAAATTGATACACCAGTCAAGGTTGGCAACCTCTTACATGTGATAGGGGCGTTGCCCATGGGCGGGGCAAAATACCTCTATAGCGCCCCCTTGAAATTCTCAAAAACCCCTCCCCATAGGGGTTTTTTTGGAGTGGGAAGATGAAAATTGGTACACATGCGTAACTTGTCCAGACGAACAAAAAAGTCTCTTACGCCATTGGTCTACTCCAAACAGGAAGTCGGCCATTTTGATTTTCACGTGTCATTTTGGCGTGATTATCTCACGTTGTATTTTAACGAACTCCTCCTAGGGATTTTGTCCAATCCACTTCAAATTTCTTTCAGGTAATCCTGAGACTATGCTCATCAAAAGTTATTAAAAGCTTTTCTCTCTGTTGATGGGCGTGGCTGCTATGGCGCTGCCGTCTTTGATCCATCGCCATGCATATTCAAGCAGCTCTCTCCCACATATTTATCCAAACAGCTTCAAAATGTCTGTGTGCCATCTAGACAACGTTGGGATCAAAAGTAATCAAAAGATTTTGCTCACGTTGAAGGGTGTGGCCGTGAGGCGGCGGCGAATTTTGATGTCTCGCCATGAAACATGAAATTGCTATAACTTTTGCATAAATGCTCCGATCTGCACCAAACTTCACATGCTTGATAATAGTCCCGCCCTGAAGACGTTTCCATGCAGAAATTTTGTAATTGTCATAGCGCCCCCTGCTGGTGACAGGAAATACCATGTTTTAGACTTTGAGGTGCTGCTCTGACCACATTGACCATATTCAACTCAAATTTGATGTTGGTCATGCTATATTGTGAAGACCATGATGTCTCATAAGACACTGCTGCCCTGATGGCGCGGCGAATGTCGATGTTTCGCCAAAACACAGGAAGTGAACATAACTTCAGTTTAATTGGTCGAATCTTCCTGAATCTTTATATGTTTGTCACTGGTCCCGCCCTGACCATACGATATTAATTTCATAAGTGGGCGTGGCTAAACAAACTCCTCCTCCATAAATGATCCGATTGACTTCAAAACTGGTGTGTAACATATAGACAAGTGTGTGACCAAAACTTCTTAACAGAATTGGTCAGCGTTGAACGGTGTGAGTGTGGCCTGGCATTGACTTTTGATGTCTCGCTGTGAAAATTGTTATAACATGAGATTAAATGGTCAAATCTGCTTCAAACTTCACAAGTATGATAAAAGTCCCAGCCTGAACACATCTACTTGATGCTCACGAGTCATAGTCATAGCGCCACCTAGTGGGGACAGGAAGTAACACCGCATTGCTTCCTAAAGTGTCCATAGGGGGTGAAAATTCAGCACCTCATCTACCAGTCAGCCTCTGGAGACATGGTCGTGGCTGCAGCAGGCCCCGAGTGGCGCGGGGTCACAAGGGCCCGTTCAACGCTGCTTGCAGCTTTAATTTTTTAAATATTTTCATCTTGTTTACATTGCTTGTTTATTTATCATTTATTATTTTTATTGATGCTTCTGCCTATTGTTGCCATCAACTTTGCTGCTGTAACACTGCTGTAAAGGATTATCTTTTCTTAAATTTAATGTCCAAAATCAACATTAGTTATAATCATTTCCATTCTTTATCTTTGGTAAATGCCTCTTCTCTAATATAAGCTTAGATTTTTTTTTCTTTTAACAACCCAACAGAGAAGCCTATACACACTCATCATTACCAAAAGAAGAATAATAATTCATTATCACAGAGCCTGAGAGCTCACAGAGTTGTGGCTGACTAACTAGCCTATAACTAATGACAAAGAAATGTATCCTTTTGAATAGTTTTGTATCTAGACTTTTGTATAAACTGTGACTTTAATTAACGTACAAATTTGACGACCTCAGAGCAGACAAAGTTTTGGGGACCCTTTGTGATTTCTGGCACCCTCTTAAGAGGGCCCCGGACCCCAGGTTGTGAACCAATGATTTAAACGGTTTCACAGACTGGGGTCTATAGACGTTTTTCACAGCAGCCACACTGATGTTAAATATTAGGGTAAACACAGGTGCTGAATTAATTGAGGTTATGTTCCATTTAGTGTTGTGAGTCAACATGCACAAAAGCAGCACTCTGACTCTGTCTGACCAGACTGGAACAGAATCTTAATTAGCAATACTGGTAACAGCTGTGTTTACATTTCTATTTCATGTCAAAATGGCTGCTGTGAGAAAGGTCTATTCATCAGTGTAAACAGTAGAACACAACACAATGAGTCCAGATCCACAAAGATAGCAACAAAAAAAAAATGTATTGCACTTCATTGTGTAATTGAAGTTATTTTCTGTCTAATTTCACCTAATGACACTTTGAGTTAAGGAGGATATTTTGATCATTTTCCTCCCTGTCCTGTGGGAACATTTCATCCAGCCATCCAAACATGGCTCTGGCAGCAACAGTTGTGTTGCATAACACGACTCCTTCATTCTTGCTGTTTATTAGCATTCAGCGCCCATTATCCACAGACTGGCTCTGGCTCCACTTACTAAACTTACTTAAATATTTGCAAACAGTCCCAGCAGCCAGTCAGCTGGATACCCTGAGCCTCACAGCAGCACACTCCTCCCTTAGGGAGCTGCTCACAACATTTCCTGTAATCTGCATAGTTGTCATAGCGGGCTCTGTTGTTCCAGATGTTTGATTACTAAATGAGCTGTGAGACAATAGAAGCTGAGCTGTGATCTGTGGAGCAGATCCAGAGTCAGACCTTATCTGGGTTGTTCAGGGGTCATTTTAATATGTTCTGAGACAGGAACCAGATGCAGAAATGGTCCAGACATTTAGAACTTTGTTATTCTCATACTTTTATCACAATCCACACATTTAAGATTGCCTGAAAATATTCAGTCAGGCCCTGAACCAGAGCTGTGATGGAGTCCAGTCTCAGGCCCAAGTCTCATGTCGAGATGTTTTTTCCACCCTCTCAGAACCGTCCATTTATTGACTTGGAAAGATTAATGGTGGTATTGAATGAGTCCAGTTAGATTTCTTTTTTTGGCTTGGATCTTCCCACCCCTGCCCTAACTGGAAGTAAACAAACCAGTAGAGGATGCCAAGTCAACGCACTTCCTCTGGGAATACACACAACATCTTGTCTCCTCATGCTCACCTAGAGGCCACTGTGGGGCTGCTGTGTCTTTCCCAAGGAACCATCTTTAGCCAAATTTCCTCCATTTGGGCACAAAAATACACAACATCCACTTCACATACAAACGTCTGGAAACATGTTACTTTAATAGGACCACGTTGTAAGAACTTTGTCTTTCCTTCATGTTTAGCTGATGCTTATGAGGAATCTAACTTCCTCAATCTTCTTAAAACTTTAATCTCAACTGTAGCAAAAGGCCTCATGTAACTGAAGTGTTTTCTCACTGAACACCAAACTTGAGACCTCTAAGACAAACTCACCCTCAGGTGCTAATTCTATGAATTTACAAAATCCACAGGTTGTCCGGTAAGAACAGGAATGATGTCATGAACCGATGAATCTGGTATACACTCTCATTGAGATGCCAATCATTTATTGTTCAGAGGAGGCTCAGGGGTCAGGGGTCTCTTTTTAAAGTCTTTTCTTTTTTTTTAATCCATAGCTAACTTATGGAGACTCTAGAAGATGAGCCACCACCAAAATTTAGAGGAAAAGGCAGTGAGCTGTAGACGTAGGCTATGACACACATTTTAGTTGACAAAATAAACTTTTTTAATCTGGTGAATAGGCTTACATATAGAACAAATTCTTATTTGCAATGGTGGCCTGGCGGCGTGTGGCTCTGGAACTAGAGTGTTCAGAGCCCATCAGGGGTAGGATTTTTTTGAAAGTTGTTTCTTTTTTTGAATGCACATAGAACTATGGAGACTCTAGAAGATGACACCACCAAAATCAAGGAAAAGGACAAGGTCAGCTGTAGACTATGCTAGACAATCCACATTTTAGTTGCAAAATAATTTTTAATTGAGATAGGCTTACAAGACAATTCATATTTGCAAGGGGCATGGCGCTGTGGCGGAACAGAGGTTACAAGACCCATTCCGGTGATTGTGAAAGTGATTGTGAAGGAAAGTGAATGTGGTTGGTTCTCATGAATGCACAGGAATAGGATAGAACATCAGAAATTATCCACAAACAGCCACAGTGAGTAAAGGTCACTGTACATCATGTAAAGTCACAATCACTGCAAAGATAAGAGTCTTCGTGCTCAGCAGATGAATTCCAAACACAGTGAAAAGCTTTGCTGCAGTGATGAATACAGCTCAGAACTGAGGTATTAATAGAATAAGTTCCCCACAGTAACATGATGTCTGATGCCAGAATATACTGTAAAGAAAGCCTTGTCGTTCACTGAACATTTTGCGAAGTCACAGACTCCAGGTCTGTGAGCCATGAATGAGTTAAAGGAGGGATGCTGAAACTGTGGAGAACTGGCTGACCTTCTGAGCACCACATTTAGCCCTTTGCCAGGATGAAAACCTAGACCTAGAGCTTCTCCAAGCAGAAGACTTAACATCTTTGTAAGGCTTTCTATTGTTTTTACAAACTGGGACATTTTGGACATACATCAGTATAAAGGCAACAGCAGGTCCAACAAGTTTACAGTCATTTAATTTTATGTGTTGCTTGGTCAGAGAGTGAACTTAGCTGTTGCAGGACAGAAGAAGCGGAAGAAGTGAGGCTGATATTAATTTTGTTTCAGGTTTAAACTGAATCAGACACCTAAAACAGCACCAAACACTTTGTAGTTTTTAAGTTTGTTCTCCTGTGAACATTGTGAACCTCTATTTTTTTCTTTTGACCTTTTTAATTTCCCCTGCACTGTCTGGCTGTCTCCTAATTTCTGCCAGGCATTAAAGGGATAGTCGGGTTTAGTTTTTTAGTCCGCCAGTGAATTTTCAAACGTTAAAAAACAACAAAAAAACATAAAATGCCCATAAAATGTGAAACTCCAGCAGTGTTTTATGGACTAAAAAGCAGACCTTCACTTAGTGTGAGGGTGAGTAGATAACGATTGTCATTTTGGGGTGAACTATCCCTATAAGAAATTCTTTTGTTTCCCTCCTCTGACTCCATCTGCCTCTAAATATCCTCTCCACAAACACAGATGAGGGCCTGGACTGGATTCTTGTTGGATCATCCAGAATTCTCCACTGTTCTTTTGTAAAGAGCTGGTTGTCAGTAGCAACTGTGGTTTCTGTTGTAGCCCTCCTTGTTGTCAGATCTGTGAGAAAATGTTACTGAACAACAACACTGACAAGCTTCAAATGTTCTTTGGCCACCAAAGTGGTCAAACCAGTTGATATTTGCTCAGCATGCAGTGTTTATTTTCTCCAGTCTGTGAAAAGTGACAAGGTGTACCCAACTCCAATAAGTCTCTTCACACATCCTTCACACCTCGCAGGCGTGGCAGTGTTGACAGTAAAAGAACCCTAAAGTGGATAACATCACTTTATTTCTCAGTGTACATACTGTACTAATGGAACTCATGGGAATCATGATTATTCAGGTGACTAGACTCTTGCTACTGAATTGGAATCAGTTTGGCATTGTTGAGCAGGCACATTCATGGTGAACTCATTCTAAAGTTTGGAACACTCAAGTGTGCAGGAGCAAAACATATTATTATTATCCAGATGCTGTCCAAACTTTCTAAAATGGTTCTAAAATGTCAGCACATAGGCAACAGCAAAAAAAATGCTGCTCTCTTTCTTTATTGACAGTAGCAAACATAAAATTATCATACACCCTCAAAAACCTAATACATGTATTTGACATGTACTGTTTGATGACGATTGATATGCTTATGCACATATATACAAACCTTAAACAGGATAGCCAATGTGGGACCAGAGGGCTGTACTTCAAAGTGAGATAAACGGCTTAGCGAGTTTTCAGTGTCATGAAGGTGGCTCTCTTGGTTACGGTAAAATCAAACGTTGCTGAGCTGTACGTTTGTAATATCACCAAACAAAGTCATGTAATGTAGAAATGTAACATAATGTAATTTAACAGCAGCACAAACTGTTTGCATTGTGCTGTCATGGAAACCTCTGTTTGGTGATGCAGAGTTATTTTTCCTGTTTGCTTCAGGTCATATTAGCACTTTACCACAGTTCATCATCCACACACTTAAAGAATAATGAAGCAACTACATACAGACCACTTAGAATACGACACTCACCGGCCACTTCATTAGGTACACCTAATACAATGTTGGACCCCCTTTTGCCCTCAGAACTGCCTTAATTTTTCATGGCATAGATTCAACAAGGTGCTGGAAACATTCCTCAGAGATTTTGGTCCATATTGACATGATAGCATCATGCAGTTGCTGCAGATTTGTCGGCTGCATATCAATGATGCTAATCTCCCGTTCCACCACATCCCAAAGGTGCTCTATTGGAGTACAGTGAACTCACTGTCATGTTCAAGAAACCAGTTTAAGATGATTTGAGATTTGTGACATGTTGTGTTATCCTGCTAGAAGTAGCCATCGGAAGATGGGTACACTGTGGTCGTAAAGGGATGGACATGGTCAGCAACAATACTCAGGTAGGCTGTGGTGTTTAAACATTCTCAATTGGCACTAAGAGACCCAGAGTGTTCCAAGAAAACCATTACACCGCCACCAGCAGCCTGAACCATTGATACAAGGCAGGATGGATCCATGCTTTCATGTTGTTTATACCAAATTCTGACCCTACCATCTGAATGTCGCAGCAGAAATCGAGACTCATCAGACCAGGCAACATTTTTCCAATCTTCTATATGAGTCTCTGTGAACTGTAGCCTCAGTTTCCTGTTCTTAACTGACAGGAGTGGTGCTCAGTGTGGTCTTCTGCTGCTGTAGCCCATCTGCTTCAAGGTTTGACATGTTGAGTGTTTAGAGATGGTCTTCTGCAGACCTTGGTTGTAATGAGTGGTTATTTGAGTTACTGTTGCCTTTCTATCATCTCGAACCAGTCTGGCCATTCTCCTCTGACCTCTGGTATCAACAAGGCATTTCCGCTAAGAGAACTGCCGCTCACTGGATATTTTGTCTTTTTCGGACCATTCCCTGTGAACACTAGAGATGGTTGTGCCTGAAAATCCCAGTGGGGCGAGTGGGTCACTATAGAGAAATAAACCCTGACAGGGTGATGCAGAACCCCGACCCGACGCGAAGAGTCTAGCCTAGCTTAGCTTAGCCTAACATAGCCTGGCATATCCTAACATAGTGTAACATAACGCACATATTTATATTTATATTTATATTTATATTTATATTTATATTTATATTTATATTTATCTAAACCTAACCAAGTAGTTTTGGTGCCTTCGGGTTACTTATGTAGTGTACTTAAGGTCCACCTCTGCCTGTACTCTCCAACACTTTTATATGTTGGAATCATCAGAAATCGACATATCGTGTCATTTTGGAATGAGGACATGTTGACATAACAGACTGATAATTAATTCTTAATTCTTTAGCTTGACAAACGTTTTTTCACACTCGGTCTTTGGAGAGAATTTTTGGCAATCTTAGTCTGAGCTGTTCTTGATGTGGTGGTACATTCAAACTATTTGTCATTTTGCACTGGACTTAAATGATATTCACTTTTAAGTTTTTGTCTTTTTATTGTCCTGCCTGTGCCATACAGGTGGTGGTGACCACTGACTGTATACTCTTACACTGAGTCTGCCATATAGGGTATGAAAACTGTCACTATACACCATGCTATAAAATAAGACACAGCCCATGGTCCTGTTCTAAAAAGTAGTCACCACTGATCACCATATCCACATTGACATCTACATGTGGCTCATAAGACATAAATGCTTCCTTATGACAAATCTTGTGTGCATGCTTCTGTGTGTGATTCTCCCCGTCTCTCTGCAGGTCCAGAACAGATCCAGTTTTCGTCAGGTGGAGGGAAACACTGAAGCAGCTCCACAGTCACTGCTGGCAGCCTGACCTGCTGACAGCATGGCTGCGTTCTTTAGAAACCTGGTGACTGGCACCAAGCAACACACAGACAGAAGGGCTGGATCACCAGCTGGCAGCAGCTGACAGGAGAGCTGGAACCAGTAAAGCTGCTTTAATCAGGGCTCTGGACAGACTTCCCAGAAGGTGCGGGTGCAAGGGATGAAAGAAAAGAAAGATTAGAAGCAACTATGGGAACTTAACACTGCCTCACTGTAATGTAATGTCATGTTTATATGGTTATTGTGTTATTATGACTCCAACATTAGCCTTGACCCACTTCACAACCCTTATAAATCCTGTGAGAGGTCCGGCGGTTGGCCTGATCAGTGTGTCACGGCTGTGTGAGTTACAGGACTTTGCTCTGTGCTGAGTCAACAGTATGAGTTGAGTGTTTGAAGTGTCTGCTTTGAGCCCTGCACTGTGGCCCTCAGTGTGGGAAGGCTCCTCCTCCCTCCATCGCTGTGCTGCCACCTCCTTTCATGGTCATAGGAATGAATGTACAGAGAGTGATGTCAGGGACGGCAGGCACATGAAGGAGGGTGGTGCCTCCTGTCAGACATAAACAGTATTGTGGTTCTCATGCTGCATTCAGATCCTATGGGAAAATACCATGTACACCTCCTTTCAAATAGTAAAAATGCAAATCTCATAAACTCATGTAGCTGTGTGTCTTCAGCACAAAGACTGGAAGCAGAGGAAATTGCTAGAATAGCTCATGGTGCATCCTGCCTAAAAATAGAAAATGAGATGAGTGGAAATTACAGGGAAACTTACTTAAGAAGTAAAAATCTCAGCACTTAACTCTTTTGAACTTCCATGTTTTGTTTCTGTAGAAGTCCTTGTTTCATGCTGTAGTCTGTTGGAGTGGTCTGGTTTAGTTGATCACAGAATAGAAACGGTTAATTATTCTCCATCTTGCTTTATCTACTTTCTTGTATGGTGGTGTATGACTGATTTCTGCAGACCAGTGTTAGAAAACAGCTGATAGGTTGTCTGATTTGTGATAATGTTATCTGGCCATACAAATGCCACAGAGGATTATATACATTACCAGCTGTCAGTCTTTACCTTTTGTTCTTATCGTTCACCCTTCTTGCTTGCAACAAGTCAGTTATGTTCAGTAGTTCTCAAGTCATTTACAATACTTAAGTAAAAGTGGAAATACTACAGAGTAAAGTCCTGTATTCAAAGCATTAGTATTAAAGTATACTTGTATAAAGTATTGCAAAAAAGTATTTTAAAAAATGTATTATAAATGATTGATGATTCATCATGCATGAATATCAGCATAAACATTTTCAAAAGTAAAATTACTCATGTGCAGAGTGTTTAATTCTATTCTATTCTACTCTATTCTATGTATGTATTCTATTTCTATTCTATTTCTATCTATATTATATTCTATTCTTAATGCTGGAGCTGATGGATTTTGAGTTACTGTAATTGTAAATAGACTTAAACCCACAACAATTCTACTGTTTAATATCTACTAACGTCCTTCAGCTTAGTTGTTCCCAGACTGGCATGTCCCCCCTCAGAAGCTGAAAAAAGTTCAGTAACCTGTATCATTATTATTATTATTTATTATTATTATTATTATTATTATTATTATTATTATTATTATTATTATTATTATCATCATCATTATTATTATTACTCTAATGCTTTACTCCACATATAATTGTGAACTTTTGTGCCCATACTGTATATATCCACATTCAACCCCAAATTCTGCAGCAGAATTCCCTCTAGACTTAAAACTAAAGAAGACAGAGCTTTTGCTCTGAAACAGCATTCCTGTGGACACTGTAACTTCAGTAACTTGTTTTATCGCTTTATTATTTTTTAACTTGCATTTCTGTCTGAAGTGGTCCTACTGGAGCCTGTCTCTTCTAACTCTTGATTGATTTGTGTCATATTCATGGATCAATCCTTTCTCCTTGTTTGTATTGTGTGAATGTTATTACTGTATGTTATATTGTATATTGTGTATGAACTAAATGTGTAGTAATGTTAAGTATAAAGTATAAAATGAATACTGAAATACTGAAGGTAGGTATTTCAAACATGCATGAACAGTATGATCTTAATGTGCAGGAGCACATAGACTCCGCCCTCTAGTGGACTCTATGGGTAGTAGCTCTCCAATCACACGCGTATTCACCCACTAGAGTCCAGTAGACAGCAGAGCCTGTGCTTATACAACTCGGGTTACAGTACAGTAACCTTTGTAATGTTACATCCACAGAGGCCAAAGGGACAGGTTGTAGCTCTCATAATGAACTGTTTGTACCTTCTCTGATGTTACCTCACCATCGTGACATGCTTCAGTGGCTCACACCAAAAACTAATGACTGGAAGGTTTTGTTTTGTCTCTATCATTGTACACTTTGATTCTCTTTGATTCTCTTTGTATGATTCAGGGGTCTGCAGCCTGTGGCTCTGGAGCCTCATGCAACTCTTGTGGCCCTCTCCAGTGGCGCCCTGTGGCTTTGATAATGAATTCTGTGGAAGAAATGAATAACTAACATTTTAATCTTTATTCATCATTTTGTGCACTTATAGTGATTCTTATGTTCTCCAATTGTAACATGTAGCCTGCAACACCGAATCAAATAAAACGTCAATATTTCATCAACTAAAATGTGCATCATATAGCTCAGTGCCTTTTCCTCTAAATTGAATTAGTCTTGAGTCTCCCTAGGTCAGCTATACATGCAGCACCAGACAGATTTTGGAAGGGGGGACAAACATGTCCCTTGTGGGACTAAAGGTTGCAGACCCCTGCTATGACTTTAAGGCTGCAACCAACAATTTTCATTATCAATTAATCTGCAGATTATTGTCACAATTAATCAATTAGCTGTTATGTCCAGTGTTTCCCCAACTTTTTTTCTGGAGACGCACTTTTAAAAAATGACAAACTATCATGACACAGTTCACAACAGGCCTTATTAATAAATGTTGGGAGAAATTATTTGTGCATTAATGAACTTTCCTGACCATTGTTACTGCCATTTACACATCAACATATATCATCTTGACACATGCAAATACACATTAAATACTTTATAAATCAAAAATAAATGCATGTAGGCTGAGTTAACAGGTCATCTCAATCTTATTTCCTCTCATCAAAAAAACCTAAAAAAAAAAAACAGTTGAGATAACTCAAAATTTTAAAGCAACTTACCTCAACGACTTTACTCAATTTTTGAAATACAATTTTTCGGGGTTTCTAAAACTCAAAGATTCAAGTTTGTCCAAAGAAGAAAAGTAAATTACCTCAACAAAACATTATTAGTTGGTAAAACTTTATTTTTTACTTAGGAGTTTGAGTTGGGCTCAAAACTCAAAAATCCATTGAAGTAAGTTGCCTTGACATTTTGAATTTTCTCAACTTTTTAATTTTTACAGTTTAGAACATTTTAGCTTACTTCATTAATGAGTCATAATTGCATTTCGGCAGAATTAACAGGCTCTTGTTTTTTCTTCTCATCAATAAAACAACCTACACATTTAAATACTTTATAAAAGATGTACTGCAGATATAAATCTTAAATTTTGCAGAATTTCTTCCATAGTCTTTGATTTATCAGGGGACCCAAATAAAATCTCCTGTGGCCCACCTGTGGGTCATGACCCAGTGTTTGGGAATGACTGGTTTAGTCTAGTGATTGGTGATGTCTTCAAATTGCCATTTTTGAGTAAAAAACTGTCTAAAACCTAAAAAAGACTCACTGTCATAAATGACTCAGGAAAAGCTCTCATTTAAGAGGCTGGAACATTTTGACATTTTTCATTCATCAGAATAGTTTGAAACTAATTTTTTGTCAATCGACTAATCGATTAATCGACTGCTCATTGCAAACTTGTTTAAAAGTTTGTAAAGTTAGTTTATTCCAGTGTTGCACCAAGTCAGAAATTCATGTTCATGAGTCGTGGTCACATTCCAAAAAGTGAGGTTGGGAAAAGAGCCTGAGAGGACACATGCAAACAGGATGTGGCTCATTAGAGATCAAATGCTGAGCTCACGGAAAAACCAATCAGTCTTCAGAGTCAAACTTTAAATGGAATCACTAACAAAGTGTGTGTAAATTATAGATTTTGTATACTTTTTGTAACCCTTCTTAAATCTGGTTTACATTAGTGGGGCAAATATAATTTTCAGTTGTAGGATGGCTTTGAGAACATTTTTCAAAGGACGCTGTTTACTTGAGTAAACAGAAATACATCAGTGCAGCATTTCTATTTTAGTCTTTTCCTTTTTTTAAAAGTCGGCCTTGTGTTCTGTTCATTAAAGACTACAACCCGCTGGATATTTTGCTTTGCATTTTACACATGCAGCACAAACACACGCACACAGAGAAGGAGAGACAGAGGCTTGAAGCAATACAAAGATACAGTCCATCTTCAGAGAGCTTTGGAATAAAGTGAACACAACCTGGATTGCTCAATGAATTAAATCTGAAAACAGCACAGAGGCCATCACCTTACAGCAAGAAGGTTGTGTGTTTGTATCCCGGTTCAGGCACAGCCTTTCCGTGTAAAGCATGTTTATGAGTGTGTGTTGCTCTGGGTGCTCTGGTTTCTGCCACCATCAAACATTAATTTCTCTAGGTGTTGCAGGTCAAATGTAGAGAGCTCACTTCACTAAACATTGTATCTATGTGACTTGTATGTGATAAACAACACTGATGAACCTTTTCCCTGATCTTTTGTCTTTATTAAAGGTTTTACTGTCATGCTTTCTTCCCGCACTGGGACTGGTCAGCTGTGTGTGGTTCAGCTGTAGCCACTGAGTCAACAACACAAGTCAGATTTAAAATTACAGTTTTGAACATCTAGACAGAGGTGGAGAGAGTACACAACTCCATTACTTGAGTAGTATAGTATTGATACTCCCAGTCAAGTATTACTTCAATACAAGTGAAAGTTGTTCAGTCAGTTACATAACTTAAAGCTCTGAAGTACTTATTCAAAAGTACCGTTTCTTCTTTAATAATTTAACCCTGGAGCCCATTTAGAGGTACAGTTCACCCCAAAATCAACAATACATATTTCCCCCTGGCCTGTTGTGCTATTACCCATCTAGATAGTTTTGGTGTGAGCTGTAGAGTTTTGGAGATATCTGCTGTAGAGATTTCTGCCTTCTCTCCGATATAACGGAACTAAATGGCACCCGGCTTGTGGTGCTCAAAGCAACAAAAAAATATGTTTGAAAAATTCAAAACCAGCATCTGTTTCCAGAAATCATGACCACTCAAAATAATTCACAGACCTTATTGTGAGCCGTTTCATGTAGAAACTACTTTCTTTCTATTATAAAGCCACAACTTTGAACAAGGTCTCAAAGCTCAGAAATTTGTTTTTCTATTGATAATATTGAATTGTCTTTTGTTCATCATGTAATACTACAAGACACAGGAAAGAATCTTACCATGCATGCCAATATCTTGGCTTGGCTTTTGATAGATATCTTAAGGTTATGATTCAGATCCATCAGCTACGATCAGTCTTTTCACCCTTGATAAGAATTTCAACAGGGGGGCTGTATTGGTTTTGGGACAAAAAAACCCCATATCTTTTGTATTCATAACATCCACTACGACATGATTATGAAGCCACTGTGTGATCCTTTCCATATCAGTAGAAGCTTTATAGCTGCTAGCTCAACTGATTTTGAATGTGTGTAAACCCTGTAAGAGACAGCATAACAGAAAACCTGCACATCATCATTATCAGTGGTTGTAAAAAAAAAAAATGTTTTTACCCATGTAGAGGTGCTATTAAAACTAAATTTTTTAGTTTTTGTTCAGTTAGTTCTTACTTTTATTAAAGAAGGTTTTAAATTTTACTTGTCTGCTGAGTCAAATTTAAAATCCAGTAGAACATTTTCAGTGAAGTTTAACTAAATTATGATTCCATTAATTTTTTGCCAAATGAACTCAATCAGAAAGAACACATTTACATCACCAGTAAAGTGTTCCATTAAACCACTCTGAGGGAAAACTGTGGAAAAGGTGCCTTCTGCTGGTGGAAGGCAGCTAACACAGGAACTACAGAACATGAACGGCGGTGGTGACAATAACAGCATCAACACTGATTTTTGTGGGGGAAAAGCTCCACAGTTGACTTTATGTGTCCATGTGGATCAATTAATGTGAAAACTAGCAGGGTCACAAATAAAACTGATTATCAAAATGTTCTCACTTCTAAAACTTAAGACTTTAAAGTTCATGCATGGTCACCACATATGTGGAGAAAATCCACTGTGTGTCATTTGATTTCAAAACAAGACGCCTGCAACATGAAGACAGTAAATGAAAATGATCTTCCATAATAAAAATAATACCTTTATTCATATAGACAAATTACAAAGCACTTTACATACAATTCTAAAAAAGGGGCAAAGGAGCAGTCCATAGATATAATGAAAGATAATAAAACTCAACTTAAATAAAATAAAAAACAGCAAAAACAATTAAAAAAAAAAAAAAGAAGAAAAAAAAAAAACAAGTCAAGAATAGTTGTTTTAAAACTGACTTGAAAGAAGACATGGGGCACCATCTTACACCTTTTAGTGTCAAAGGGGAGATATAATTGTGTGTCTATGAGAAAATTGCTTGCTTGCTTAAAATGAAAAATAACCCTGACTTAATGAAACCTGACACTACATTGTACTGATTTTAGAGAAAAGTTGTTTTTTCACCTGTGCTCATGTCAGAATGTCCAAATTATCTGCTGAAGTTGGGCTGAACTCTGTGTCCAGTCTCTCTCAATGTCAACCTAAAGTTTACAACAAGGTCAATGTTGTATGTTGTTAAGGACAGGTACACACACCTGTTGTCTTTGCATCATGCTCACACCTGATTGGTAAATTTACAATTGAGTACCTGAGTGTCTGTACACCCTCAGCCAGGTTTGACCAACTGGTTATATTTGTGGTATTTTGAAAGGCAGAGCTTTAACAGTTCAGTCAAGTGACATCATGTAAGATTTCTGTGTCTAATGTAGAAAAGTGTGTTTGGTGATTTGCGGTGTCAGGCTGAGAATGTGCTTATAGTTGTGCAGATCTGGGCTGAGGTCATGGTTCGAATTACGGGGGAGCTAGGGGGAGCTGGGCTCACCTGAAAAGGACATGAGCTCCCCTGAAAGCCTCATTTGGGACATTTGAGGGGAGCTCTGAAGTTTTGTGTTTATTCACACATTTTATGTATGTGCACTAATTAACACGATCCTGTGTGCGCTGTTGAGTGCGCCACCGTGACTGCTGCTCTGTCCTTGGTTCTGACACAGAGCAGAGGTGACTGATAGATAGACTTAACATGTTACTTCTGTTCCTGTTTGCTTTCCGTTGTTGCAAATTGAACTTTTGGTCTGAATTCCACTTTCTCCCGATTCTAACGATCCACAGACAGAAGGGAAACGACAGTGAGCTGAAAGGACAGTCAGTAAGGAGAGAGTGTGAGAGAGAGATGCACGCAGCAGAACAGCTGTTTCTCTGTGTCTATGACATTTCATAAAGTTGTCCCATGTAAAAACAAATGTGAGTTCATTTTGATTTAAGATCTCTCCACATTAGTTTACATTCACAAAGATCAGATTATGACGTTGATATTGAGGCCAAAACGCACTAAAGGTGTCTGACTCTCGCGTTTTTCACCCATTGTTCTAAATGGCAGAACACGCACTGAGAGCATCTTGACGCGCGTCAGTTTGCCTTAATGCCTCCACATGAGGACCAGAGGTGGATTTTTTGCACCCGCAGTACGTGTTTGAGGAGAGTTAAATGGAATAAAAAAAAAGGTCATGGACGTGAGGATGGAGTGCTGATGGAGCTGTAGCTACACCTGAAACAAGGTAGTAGGAAAAAAAAAACAACCTGCATTGGGGGCGGAGGGGGACGACGACGACGACAAAAGGGCTCCCCCGAAAGCCATTGTGTAATTCGAACCCTGGCTGAGGTTTTGCTCCTAACTAAATTTTTGTGTGTTGGCAATTGTTAAAAAAAAAAAAAAAAAACTCTGCAACACAGCAACAACTACTCCTCCCTTATCAAACCCAGACTGTATTTTCTCTGTTATGTATAGGTGCACTAGAACTTTAATCAGTCCCGAAAAGTTGAGCCTGAAAAGGCCCAAGCTGTTTTTTCTTAACAGGCTTCCCTCTACGCACCAAACAGTAGCAGTTGGAAGTGACAGAACGTGCAGGGAATTGAAACTGATGATAAAATTGGGGAGAAAAATGAAGAAGAAAAACAAAAAACTACTACCACCACTGATGATAATAATAATAATAATAATAATAATATAATAATAATAATAATAATAATAATAATAATAATAATAATAATAATAATCCCATCAGGTTTGGGCACAGATATCAAGCTCTAATCTGCATATGATGAAAACCAAAATTGCTTCTGCAAGGATAAGTTTCCAACTTTCTCAGTAACTTTGATGTATTGGCAGTATGATTCTGGGTCTGTAGTCACTGGTTTTGTGCCAGTATCCTGATTTAAAGTCAGTTAAAGGTCTAGGAAAGACATCTTCCATCTTGAAGTTCTGCAGAACATCCACATGAGGTCAGTATCTTCTCTGAACACACTCTCTGTACACTAGGTGGCCTCACTTTATTCTGAATATATACGCTTTACATTGTTCATTCACAAGGAGTTGTGCAGTCCCATAACTTATGTAACAGTGTTACCCTCACTGTCTGTGAGATTCCTGCGACGCACAATCTGAACTGTTCACATTTACAGCAACATGTGTGTATGTGCACATTTCAGGCTTCAAACAAGTCTGCTGATGCTGATCTATCAACTGTTTTACTGTTCATGGATTTCCACTGCTAGTGATCATGTTCATAACTGTATTCATGTTCTGACAGCTGAAGCAGCTTCTTCAAGAGACTCACTGAACCTGGTTTCCTGCTCTCTGTCATTGTGTCACTTCTGGAGACTTTGGACAAAGAGAGGGAAACCTGAGCGGAGCTGAAGTGGGACGAACTCTCCACCAGCAAGGCTGACTGTGATTGGCTGAGACTTCTGTCAATCAAGGAGGCGCTTTAATGGAAGATAACATGTTCCTCATGGAAGATATTAATAGTTCATTCCTTAAAGATATACTTCATGTTAAAGAGTCAGAATATTTCAGTCTATTTACTGCAGTTCACTTCACACATACTTTGCATCACAGGAAGTTATGGAAGAAGAACTCAGATCTTTTAAGATCTTTTTAAGTTAAAGTCTAAAAATACTCTGTAACATGTAACAGTCACAAATTCAAAATGTTACTCAAGTAAAAGTGGAAGTACTATCAGCAAAATGTACTTTCAGTAACAAAAGTAAAAGTGCTCATTTTGAAAAATAGATCATCTGAGTGGTGTACTATTACAAGATTTTATATTATTCTGTTTTTAGCACTCACAAGTACACATAAGACTATTTTAATGTTGTAATTTGTTTAAACAAACAATTTTTTTTTTACGTTTTATAGACATTTTGTATTTGTAGTGGGTAGATTAGTAGTATAGTACTCCATGACAACATGTGTTTTTTTATTCGTAAAAAGTAACTAGTGAGTGTTAAATAAATGCAGTGGAGTACAAAGTGCAATTTTGTTGTATTTAAGTACAGTACTTGAGTAAATATACCTTTTATCAGTGGTGGAAAGAGTGCTGCAAACCTATACTTAAGTACAAGTACTGTTACATGACTAAAATATCACTCAAGTACAAGTAAAAGTACTGATGTTAGAAATATAAATATATAAAGTAAAAGTAAAAAGTATTCGTCACAAAAACTACTCAGAGTATTAGTTACTTTTAACTACTGATGTCTCCGTCACCTCTCCAAACTAAGGTTGCAAACTTTGTGCATTTTCCTGAACCAATAGTTTTTTTTTTGTTGTTTTTTTTAATGTGCAATATTCAATAATAACCTTTTTATTATTAGCATGTACAATGTTAAGTCTGATATTATGCAATATTACTTGATTTTGTGTGTGTGTTGTGTGTGTGTGTGATTTGAGAGTAAGAGAAACGGTATTATATACATATAATATATATAATAATATTAATAATAATAATAAATATTATAATATAATTGTCAGACAGGCTAATGGGTTAATAATAATAATAATAGAAATGAGTAGATAGAAGGAACCAGCCATAAATAAATAAATAAATAAATAAATAAACAAATAAATAAGAAAATTAAAAGAAAATAGAAGCAAAAAAAAGCAAAACAGAAATACCACAATGCCAACTTATAATTTTTGCTATAATAATAGTAAGAATAATATCAATAATAATGAAATTTGATATTAATAAAAGATGATGAGTAACAATAATAATAATATGGAGGGAGGGTGGAGGAGGAGGGGAGGTCTTTAAATTTATGGAATGCCTCAGGTCCCTACCCACCCACACGGGACCAGTCTGCAGCCCCCAACACCCCCGGATTCCCCCCTCCACTCCCGCGTGCCCCGGACTGTATGCGGCACAACACCTTACCCTATGTCTAGATGTATATATAGTCTTTATTATTATTATTTATCTATTTTTAATATATATATATAATATATATATATATATATATATATGTATGGCTGCTGCTAGGGGTTCAATGAAAATGGTGAACAGAGAGGGAGAAGAGTGGGCAACCTTGCCTGGTCCCCCTGTGAAGAGTGAAGCTTTGTGAGGTTTGTCCGTTAGTAATAACTGTGGCTGTAGGTGAGGTGTAAAGTGTTCTAACCCAGTTAATAAATGATTCCCCAAAGCCAAAACTGTGTAGTGTATGGATGAGGAATGACCAGTTGACTCTGTCGAAGGCTTTTTCTGCATCTAAGGTGGCTATGATTGAATTATGGTTATGTGTGGCTGAGTGGTGCATTATATTCCTGAACCAATAGTTAATAGCACTACTAATCAATTAATCATTAATAATTTATTAGAATCAAAAGACATGTTCATTTCCATTGTCTATTTCTACTAATAAAGTCAGAAAATAAAGTCAAATGAGGAGAAATTCTTAATGGCAGTTAATCAATTAATGACTGATCGTTAACATTCTTACTCCAAATGTGTGCTGACACAGTATTTTGTTTTGTTTTTGCTTGTATGTCCTGGTTTTCATTGGCTTGTTTGTGATCAGATCACCTGACTGGCTACAAAAATGCAGACAAAAGGTTTGGATATTAATTCAAATTGTACTCAGTACTCAACTATGATTTTAAGAATAACTAAGTAGATTACATCTTGTAATGCATACTTAAGTACAAGTAAAAGTACAGACTTGAAAATCTACTCACAAAAGTACGAGTACCACAAAAAAACTACTTAATTACAGTAATTTGAGTATTAATTAGTTACTTCCACCTCTGCTTTTCATTACTTACACTGATCACATCTTACTGTTTTGCAGTGTTTAGTTTTAGGAATTACAATGTGTTGTTCTGTCTGTGTTACTTCAGGAATTTCCATTTACCGAGATCAACACACTCTGGAATTAAATAAATAAATAAATAAATAAAAATAAATAAATAAATAAATAAAATCTACATTTTAAAAAAATCTAAAACTATACAGCATGCCAACAGTAATCATCAGCAAAAATGATTTGGAGTTACTGTTAAAAGTGGAAGTTTAGAAACACACTGGTATGCTCCTTTAAAAAAGCATAATATGGAACATTTTCCTACAAAACACTGCATAGACTGACATAAAAACATCCTTTTCAATCATCACACAGTGTGTGTCTGTGTGTCTGTATCTGCAGAGACGCTGCAGCCCTCTGCCTGTATGTCTTCATTTTTGAATCATTTTGCTGTTGGGACACCTCCCCAACCCAAAATGTCCCAAAAATCATTTAGCTTCGACTTCAATATTAAGCTGCTTTAGACACACAATCCTCCAATACTGTCATGAATTAGGCCCAGTTCTGTTGGGGGCACAGCTGCAGACCTGGAGGGAAACAGGAGCACAACACAAACATGTTGAGCACCCACCACCCCCATCAAGACCAAATCCAACATGCTTTCACCTAAATAATGATTTGATTTACTTATGTAAGATAATCCACATGTGATTGATAATTCTATCATGAGACTCTCCATCACAAGCACACACTGGTCAGGGTCCACACACTGGACACTGAGTCTTCAAAGAGCCAGAGGACTGCTCTACAAATCAATCGACTTTATTGCAGCAAATTGTTCTCATGTCCATGGATTTCTGTAAACTGTGGAGAATTCAGGCATGTTCAACCACATCCTCACTCAACTCAGAGCTCCATGAGAACCACAGGTGCACTAAAACTCATCTGTTTGCCTTAACTTACAGTTAGCTGCATACTTTGTTACCATTATCTGTCCTGTGGGTCAGTCTCACTGTCTTAGTCCTCTGTTGCTCCTCCTGAGGTTTCTTTCATTTTATCCCTGCCAGGTGTAATCACTCGTGTGAGTGTGTGTGAGTGGACCTGCATCTTGTCCAGAGCTAATCTCAAATACTACTGGAGCGATCGGCCTAATTTAAAAAAAAAAATGTATGTGTGTGTGCGGATTCATGACTGGGCCTCTGTGATTCAGAATTCTTTAAAAACCTTTTATATATATATGTTCTTATGGTCGGAGGCATTATGAATTCAGGTCATCCCATTCTTGTGAAGAGTCAAGAACGCCTTGAGGGAATTTCTTCAAACTTTGCACAAAAGTTCACTTGGACTCAACAATGAACGGATTATATTTTGGTGGTCAAAGGTCAAAGTATCCTCAACAAACACATTTTTGGCCATAACTCAAGATTTCATATGCTAATGACAAAATTACACCCAAATTTCCAGCAGAACTAAATGATAAGGTGATGTCACTTTGTATCCAAAAGATCAACTTCACTGTGAATTGACAACAACAAAATTGGGGAGAAAATGCCCATGAAATAAGGAGAAATAAGGCTGGACCCCACCTGAACCTGTCGGGTCCTGTGGGGTTCAGGCACAGATCTCAAGCTCTAGTTTGGGGTAGTTTTCCTCATCAGAATGAGGAGTCTTACTCTAAGAACAGAGGATGTTGTATATTGTTCACATTCTAAAGCCCCTTGAGGTAAATTTGTGACTTGTGATATAAATAAAATTGACTTGACTGAACAAATAATTCTATTCAGTGTGTCGGGGGTGAATGATGATCAGAGCTTGATTCACTGCAGCATGTCTGATATTTACTGACTATAGTATTCAATTGACGCATCAGCTGACATCCAAACAGGCTTTTTGACTTGTGGCCAGGGAACAATAATGGTTCAACACACCACCAACCCTGACCTGAGCTGAGCTGAGCTGTTCACATTACACTGACTGTGTGGACATGAAGGCTTTGAGGATCTGATTATTTTCTAAATTAACCAATTATGTGTTTGACTTTTAAATTTAAACCATAACATCTTCACATGTCTCGTTCTGTCTAACCGGTGGTCAAACATCCAAAGATATCCAGTTTACAGTGATGAGCAGTAAAACAGAAGAAAGCAGCAGATCTTCACTCTGGATAAGCTGAAAAAAAAAGTCATTAAAGTTTCTGTTCAAGGATCATAAATTTGATTAATGTTAATTTAACTGCCCATCTTTCATTATGATACAATTACTGTAATTTATTATCAAAATAGTTGCAGATGAATTTGAAATTATTGTGTCTATTGCTCTAAATTGTGGGAGAGAAAGGCTTATCACATAAAATATGATTATATGTGACAGCATAAGCTGAAAGATAAAATTGTTTGCAAGTAATCAGGAAAAAATTCACATTCAACACAAACGGAAACTGAAACTGAAGCTGACAGATACACATCATTTAAAGCAGGGGTGGGCAGCTATTTTTCATGGGAGGCCACATGAGAAATTGATCAGGCTGCTGTGGGCCAGACACAAATGAGATAAGGTCCTAATGATGGCCAGATCTCTAATAATGGAATGGTCAGAAGTGCTCTATATACGTCTTCTTCTTCTTCTGCTGTTGGTCACTCTTTCTGAATTGCCATGTGATGAACAGTGGTCTAATATTTTGTTGTAAATGTCCAAAACTTGATGTTTTACAGTGTACCATGCATGCAGAGTACAGGTTACAAAAATAGTAGCAGCAAAAGTAGAAGGAGAACAACATAAACAACATGGATGTACAGTACAGAGTGAATAAACATTATGATATGATCATCATGACTATCATTATCATTACCAATAAACACAGTGCTGACCCCTTTCAAAATAAAGGTCTGATAACGCTTTAATGCTAAGAAAGATGCTATTGACTGTCTTTGTTAGATTTTTAATTTTAAATATTTCCATGATGGCTTTGAGGGACACATGAAGGCTGCATCCAGCCCGCGGGTCACATTTTGTCCAGGTCTGATGTACAGGGTTAAACGAGAAATGATGACAACATGACATGATGTCTGTGGTGACATAATAACATTATAATAGAGTGTGTGTGTGTGTGTGTGTGTGTGTTTTTTTTTTTGGGGGGGGGGGGGGTCTGTTGTTCTCTGAGCCAAGCATTACCAAACAGGCTGTGAGCTCCATCAGAGCGCTCAGCTGAAGACTGACTCTGGTTCATCTCTGAACAAAAGCTGCGGCAGAACAGTTCAGACAGATTAAAGTTGTGCAATAACTCACTGTATATGTGTATATGTTTTCCTGTTACACATGCATCATCTCTGATGTTTCTGAGGTGTTTCTCCACAGTTCTGGGTTAATATGGGCCTCATTTACTAACCGTTCTTAAGAAGAGATTTCATAAAGATTCTGACGTTCATTCATGTTTTCTTATGTGGAATCTGTTCACAGGTAAGAATAGAATCTACACTCATGAGAACACTTGTACACATTTAAGTGCTGACATTGTTGTGCAAAATGATTATTGTGTTTTCATCAATTCTACAGCGATATAATATTAGGATTTAAATTAATAATATTTATTATAACAATATTTCACAAAGAATTATGTTTTTTTAAAAATAAATAATTAATTTACACTTTGTGATGATTTATAGTTCACAATTAATCTCAACATCACTTAAAAAAATTCAAGCAGGCTTCAGTTCATACTGTTTTTTTGTTGTTGTTTTTTTAAAGTGTCTCAGTCATTGTCAGGTGTTGAGGCTGTCAGTGTCAATGTCTGTGGTTATCCAGGACAGATCTGAGATCAGATGTTAAACAGGACCTAGGTGTACTCGTGGAGGCACTAGCAGCGAGGTGCCAGGTTCCTCCTGAGACGGTGGCTGCCTCAGTGGGAGTTCATCTCTAAATAAATGCTAAAAATGAAACCACTGTAGTGACTTTTTGGGGCATTTAAATTATGCAGTGTTTGGTCTATACTGCAAAAGCAAATCTTTAAATTCAGAACACAAAATGAGCACTTCAGTAACACTTCAGTAACACATGGACATGTTGAAGAAGAAAACACTTCTTCATTAAAATAAAATGTTTTTAGGTATTACTCAATGCTGTTTAATGTGCCAACATGATTTCACACCTGCAGCTTTTAGGTAAAATTTACTGTCAAAATGTATTAATTCTGAAAAAACATCCACACCCACAGTGCACAGTCGGGTGCAAAAAGAGTGCATTTGCAAACTGCATGCTGTGGGTGATGAGAGTGAAAATAACGATGGCATTGGTTGAAACAAAAGCAATAGTAGCTGTGCTGTGCTGTAAGTGCCGTGTTAGATCGAGCCCTGGGAGTCTTCAGGCACACTTGTGGGTCTGTACGGCTGTAATGCTCTCTCTCTCTCTCTCTCTCTCTCTCTCTCTCTCTCTCTCTCTCTCTTCTCTCTCTCTCTCTTCTCAGTCCTTCTCAGCTTCTCTAGCTCTTTTTTAAAGCCATTTGCCAGGCACCTGCAAGCCCTGTGGCACTAGGGTCAGGTGGAACTGCTCTGCCAAAGCTCCAGGGCCCCAGCCTGCATCTCAGCCAAGATGGGCCATAGCTCCGAATGATCAGCAGCCTGTCAGTTCAAATCATATGTCTACATCTGGTGTCTCATGGTCCCAGTCAGACATGTTTCAGGAGATGCCACAAGGTGTGTGGAGCCTGAGGAGGGGGACAGCTGGACTGTGATAACAAAGGGCAGGCCGACCAGGCTGAGAGTGTTTCCACAGACTGCACTACTCCTGTACTCGCAGGACAGGCCGCATTCATCATGTGTCAGGATCCAACTGAACACCAGGACCAAACAAAAAATCAGTCGATGAGTTCAAAGAGAATGGTGACATGGGAGAAGTTGAAAAGTGGACTATCATTAGAGCACTGAAGAAAAATGATCAGCTGTGTCAGTCTGCAGTGGTTAAACACCGTCAGCATAAATCTCCAAACTCAAACATACATCTCACCACAGACACAGCAGCAGAGCGGTCTATAGCAGTCCACTGGGAGATGAAAATGATACTGAACACCATTTATCTCAAGTATTTGGCACAAAACCTTTCTGACATGTTTCTGGCCCCTAGCAGCATGTGTGCAGTGGGAGGGTACCACTGAGGTGGTTTCTGCTTGCAACAAGTCAGGCCTGCAGGACTGGTTGTGTTTTTATGCCTTCCCTTTAAGGGCCCTCTGTGGTTGCCGCGGTTACCATGCTTTTTTGGACTCTCTCTTGCATTTTCACCCTGGATTCCGCAGTGCTGCACAAAGCCGTGATTATTCCTGAGCAGCGGACGGGTTCGGGGGGGGGGGTTGAATGAATGCCATTACATTCTCATGAAGCCCATTGGCTGCTCATGCTTTGTCTTCAGCTTTCTGAAATCACTGACTGAAGCCTCAGAACAGACACAAGCTTGTTTGATCCACTCATCACAGTGAGAGATGACTAAATTTACCCAGAGGGACGCAGGGTGTCACTGCTCACTACACCATCGCTATAAACAACTGCTCCATGGCTCTTCAAACACTCATCATTTCATTTGACAACAAACACAAAGATATGAATCATTTATCAGAGACACTTCATTTGATTCAGATTCATTTATTCGTCAGTCAGCGTGCGTTACAGTTACATGATAAAACAGAAGCCTATAAAATGTACAGGGAGAATATTTCAAACTAGAGGAATCATAAGTAGATTTAAAAATCCTTGTGATAACCTGCGCTGGTGGTTCAGTCGTAAGAGAAGGTGAAGGTGAAGGTGATCTGTGTCATTGCACACAGAGCAACGTGACAGCATGACAGGCTGTAAACTTTACAAACCGAGTCTCATAAAAACTAACAGTGATGGAAGCAGAGAAGAGTGATGGAAACAGAGTGCAGCTGATGCGCTGTCAGACACCAGAGTGCACCACAGGGCAGGTGACGCTTGTTTGTTTGTGCATGTTTTTGCCACCAGTAGGCTCACATTGTTATCCTCAATGACATTGTAGAAAAGATTGCTTCTTTAAAGGGGTAAGATAGTCTGACCAGGGACGGCAGTTTTATCGCTCTCGCCAAACCACCAGACTCCCTTTGAATCCCATCATCATCATCAGCTTCATTCAAAGTTGGCAGAATCAAAATACTACTTACCAAAAACATCGCACACAACACAAGTTGTGTAGAGCCCCGTGAGGTACACAAGGGCTGCACCTCCTGCCTTGTGTCTACGCAGGGGTCAACTTTGATGAGGATGAAGCAGACCTGAAGAAAAAATAAAATCACATTTTCATGCATCACACTGATTTATGCATGAGTTCATGCTAACTAAGCATGAGTTCATGTTAACTTATGCATTAATTCATGCATTAGTTCATGCATTTGTTCATGTTAATTAATACATTAACTCATGCATTAGTCCATGTTAATTAATACATTAATTCATGCAATAGTTCATGTGAACTAAGACACATTCACACATGTTAATTAATGCATGAAATAATGCCAGTCACGTCAAGTCAATTTCATTTATATAGCACCAAATTAAAACAGGAGTTATATCTCAGGGCACTTAAAAGATAATGCAGGTCTAGACAGTACTCTTAATAATACCCAACAATTCCCACCAAGAGCGAGCCTGAAAACAGCCCACTGCTCTGAAATAACTCACTCTGGATGATGAGTTCAGTGGCTGCTTGTCTCACTGCTGCCAAACTACATTAACATTTTGCTCAATTTAACAATTATAAATTATAGATCATTAACTACTTCTTATTACTCACTGACAAATACTTACTCAATTTGGCATTAATTTGAACTCTGATTAATGTGAAACAGACATACAAAACAGTTGTTGCAGCGTTCATGTCAAGTGAAGCGAGTATTTCAACTTAACATGTTTTCTTGATCTCTGATGACACATTGAGGTCCTTTTATGATTTATTTCAGTGAATGTATTACAGATTTCTCCTTTAAGGCTTGAAGTTATGGTTAATTAATGGTGTGGCAGCTCTGAGTGGGTACCTTCATGGGTGGCTAGCCTCTAGGTAACTGCTTCATTCAGCTACCTCAGCTCCACCCATGCTCCACCTCGACTACACTCCGGTCCACTCTGTTGAAAGGATGTATTCTCCTCCCATGCTCCAGTGTGTCATATGCGTGAAAGCATTTTATTGGACACAAATTTAGTGATGCCTCCAAGAGCAGGATGAGTCATTAACAGTTTTTAATCATTTTCCAGGAAAAGAAAGAATACCTGAGAATACCTACAAAAACTTTTTTTTGTCATTGTTGTGCCAGACACTGTACACCAGTGTCTGATAAAAATACAGTCAATTTGGACTTCATGGGAACATTTAAACCCACTTTTATTCTCTGACTTGTATTTGTATTTAACCAGTTTTTATTTGTTACCTGATTCCTTGGGTTTTAAATTACAGTTAAACTTGTTTCTATTTTAAACTTATTTCCACAACACCTGTTATGCACATGCCTTTATGTCTGTATGTGTATAGGTCCTCCATATGTCTGTCTTTGTGAAGCATGTTGGTGCAAGGCTGGTGCCTGCACAGTTCTCTTTGACTCTTTGGTAAAGAGGCAGTGCAGAGATTATTATGCAAGTCAGCCTGTATAGTGTCCAGCAGGCTTTACTGACTGTAGATGTCATATGTAAAAAAAAAGCTTCACTAATTCACTAACATGAAAAAAAAAACAATTAAAATGTTTAAGGAATAGAGTGGAATACAACTTTAAACTACACAAATGTGGGAAACCCTTTGCCCCCCCTTCTGTAACTCTGTGTGGCTGCAGACACACTGGATCACCAGACAAGAATGACTGTAGTAACAGTTTTATAGTAATGCGTTGCTGAAAATCAAATTCAAGTGTATTTTGAGGGTTTTCAACATGTTAGTCTTTGTAAACACTGTTTCCATTTCCAGCGACCATGTTGACAACATGTTGATACTATAACTGCATCTTGGAAAATTCTGGACTGAAATCTGACCTGAGTGTCTACTTGGCCATTCCGCTGGATTTTTCCTAGTGGAAAGTTCGAATGTCTGACTTTCCAACATGTGTGGAATGCAGCATGTGTCAGAGTGATCTTTTGTTCAGTCTTTTGATTGCACCGTGATGAACAGCTTCCTTTAGAAGTCAATGTAAATGCATGCATTTTACAGTTTCCAGCTCAGTTACTCTAAAAGCGTGTGAACAGCTCGCATCCTGCTGGAATGTTTGTTTTGCTGAGTTGTTGGACCTCATTCTTCACTCAGTGTCCATTTCCAGAAAATCCTGGAGAGAGAGGTTTAACAGCTGTTTTTCAACAGTTCTCTTCAGCTTCCTCTGAGGGAAATAAGTTCAGTTCAGAGCAGCTCAGATATGTGATTTGCAGTTTGTCATCAACACATTAGCGTGTCTAATTGTTTCCTCATGACCTTTTCTCATCCTGTAAAATCCTAACAGTAACCCCCCTCCCCCATCGCAGAGCTCCAATCATTCTTCTCCATAAAATGCAGCATGACATGACTTTAGATGTTGTAACTCTGCTGGGGGGTGGAGGGTGGGGTATCAATATTTTTGATGTTTTTTATATTTTGTATGTATTTTTTGTTTCACATGATCAAATAATAATAAACAATTCTCTTGATGCATGGCTGCTTAATCCTCCAACAGGTAAGAACTACTATGACTAAAAGAAATATATCATTTCACCTGAGGCAGTTTGATGCAGCAGAAAAACATTGTCGATGTTTTTATATTGCACATTAAAATAAAAGGAAAAATCTCCTCAGAAAACTCAGCTGACACGCAACAATGATGGAGTGAGTGTAGCAGGTAAAAAAATCCCACTCCACTCCGCCTTCATGTCCAGTGTATTCCTGCCATCTGACCAAAACAAATGCACGCTTTGTTTACTTAATAAAGTTGGAATAATGAAACCGAGATCAAACTGTCAATCTGGGCAGCGTTGATCAAATAAGACTCAAGATTCTCTTACTGCGTTGCCTATTTCTCACCTCAGATGTTTTCAGAAACACGTTTTAGTAACTGTTTAATTGTAATACAAGAAAGATTGTGATCAGACTGCCATGTTGAAAACGAAGGACAAGTGAGGAAAAAGGACAAAGACAACCCATATTCACTAAGAGGCACAGTACCTTCTCTCTAATGGCCAGCAGGAGGCGACTCCACTGGGTGCAAAAAGAAGTCAGATTGTACGTACTGTTATGGCAAAATGAGGCTACTTCTCACTTTATTTATGACCCTAATTAAACAGTCTCCTGATGCGTTTATTGTCTCAATCACTAGTTTAAAGTCTTCTTCAATACAGAATGATGTCCATTTTGTAAAATATGGTCCCATAAAATAGAATAACAAAATAAAGCTTAAAGAGTATGCTTTAGGGCGGAGCTATCATCTGATTGACAGCTCATTGTCTGCGTCTGTCCAGTGCAAAACACATATCAGCTCAAGCTGATCAAATATGAATCAAGATTCTATCACTATATTATCTGTTTCTCACCTCAAATATTTTCAGAAACATATTTTAGTAATTGTTTAGCTGTAATACAAGAAAGATTGTGATTGGGCCGCCATGTTGAAAACAAACGGCAGGGGGGGTATGTCTTGCCTCAAAATATTTTCAGAAACACATTTTAGTGGACTGGCTAGTTGTAATATGAGAAAGATCGCGACCAGGTGGCTGCCAGTGTCAACTTTCCAATAAGTTTCCAAAACTGTCAAACTAGGCAGTTCTGATCAGATATGAATCAAGATTGTTATTATAGTGTATTTTTGCCTCACATTGTTCAGAACCATATTTTACAGACTGTTTAGTTTTAATACGAGAAGCTTTCATCATTGTTTCCTGCTGAAGAGATGAGCCAAAACCAAGCACCGCTCAAATCATGATGCGTCACCCACCAGCTCCACGCTCTTGTTGCAAAAAAACAAGATGGCGACCCCCATAATGACAAACCTGAGGCTTCAAAATGGTAGTCCAAAACCCACTGACGTCTCAGTGGATTCACACTTGATCAAAACAAGAACAGAGAAGATCTGATTACATCGCACACAGAGGGAGTGTGACTCCATCCTCTGCTCAGGACTCCACTACATCTTTACAGATGTAGATACAAATGGCTGTTTGCTACATCTAGTGAGGCTGAGTGTCGTATATTGCACCTTTAACACTTGAATGTGTAGCAGTGATGTGTTTGTGACAACAGTGTACAGACAGGCTCCCAGAATTGGAGAATTTAAGGCTTTATTTATAACATACCATTTTCTTTAAGAACCATAGAACAGTGGACTGTTTTACAATGAGAGTCATTGCAATAAATACAGTTTGGGAATACAAGGGGAACAATATGAAAATATACGTCATGTGACGGAATGAGGACGCCTGGCTGTAACATAGAGTCAGCTCAGGTTTGGTCATCTGCACTTTATGAACAGCCATCATGTTCATCATTATAAGAAAACAATCTAGTGATTAAATGTTGTAAAAAAACAAAAACAAAACGAAAGAATAGCAGTATGACAAAGTGTGGCTGGGTGTATGAATACAGACAGAACACAAAGGGGAGACAGGCACATAAACCAGCCTATTGTGTGTGACTACATGTGGGAATTCCTTTCACATGGATCATCAGCACAGTTTGAGTCCAGGAATACAAACAGTGGAATGCAGCAGATTCACCTGATGCCACGCCATCCATCCACAGAGTTATCACTACTTCAGTGTTCCATCACTAAGACAGCTTTTAATAAAAAGTGGGTATTAAAAAGAATAAAAAACATGTTCATCACTGTATCTCTGTATCTCATGATTCTATGCTACTACAACTTCTTACAACCTGCAGCTCAGATCAAAGAGTTTAGGTGAAGAAGAAAAGCACTCATTTCTTTTTATGCTTCAAGAGAAGAAGACGACTAGTGAGGATAGCAAAAGACTTGTTCTGTTGTGTAGTTGATAAAATACACTCGTTAATACTGCTCTGAGGTGGAGCTCTCCACTAATAGTCAATGCCCTGATCGTTGTAATGGGAGCTGTAGTCATCATGGTAACCTCCGTGGTACTCGTCCTCCTGGAACTCAGCCTGATAGTCACTGTCGCTGATCTCAGAGCCGTTGGTGCCGGTGCCCTGGCTGCCATTGGTGTGGATGACGGGCTCCGTGGGGGGAGCGCAGTATTTGGGGTCGTAGACCTGTCGGCCCAGACCATACACGCTCATGCCCTGCTGAGACGCCACCTTGTTGGTGCCCATCTGGAGGGAGATGGTGGAGTTGTCCAGTGGCTGCAGCGCCACCTTCTGGTCATAGATGTCCCTGCGGGTACCGGGGGCTGACATGCCCGCCTGAGGGAAACCACAACACAACAGCAACTTCACAACATGATAAAGCTGTGTGCATTGAATTCTCTGCTCTGATTGGTCTTCAACGTGAATGCATTTTAACAAAGTTGCTACTAGGGATGGTGATTAAAAATAGCAGTGAAGTGTGAGGATGGAACTGTGTCCCCAAGCTATATCAAGCTTTATGATATATAGATAATATGTCAGTCATATTAAATATTAAAGCCTCTGGAAAACCAAATCCACTATAATCTTCTAACCCTGTAATTTATGTATGTTCATGTACATAACAGTAAGCTTATACAATGTATTAGAAATCATATTTAATCAAATTCAGAGTGTTGTCATCTAGGTTTTTGTACACTTTCCTGTTTTGGGTTTGAATCACGTGTGCTTGTGCTCAGAGATTTATTACAGAAATTACACAATTAATTCAGCAAACCAGTCATAAAAAAATCTGTCAGTTGCTATGTGGGTGCAACAAAACTTCTCTGCTTCGCTGCTGCAGCTGCTCTCTGACTCTGAACAATTCAACAATGCTGACAAACAGTGATTTAATTTGCTGCCCAGATGAATATTGGTTTTAAGTGTACACTATATTTAGAATATTTTAACCACTTTACTTTGCTGTTACACAGCCTTTACCAATGGTGAACTGAAGCTGCTGTCTGAGCTCTCTTCACTGCCACAAAATTCAATTGAAAACAAGTCATTTTCCCCTCGCAGGACAATGGAGCTGCTGGTCGACCACTGCCTCAATCTGCAGCAAGTAGTGTTAGTCTGGGCCCAAACAAATGTCTTAAAACACTGGAGTCACTCAATAACACAAACAAACTAACAGATGGAGGCAGCGATAATCCTACACCTCTCATGTCCTAAGAGGTAAAATGATGGTTTCTGTCCATGGAATCTGGTGCTTGAGGAAAGCGCAGACAGTGGGAAAACGCTGTCTGATGACAAAATAAAGCAGTGAACATGGTCTAAATATGGCGCACACTCAGCTGACGTTCAATTTGTTAGGGGGTGCTGTTTTTAGGTGGCTGAAGTATATTTTGATGCTGCCTGCGTCTACAACAGGACATTACTTAGCTTCTGTGTCGGGAATCCTGAGGCAGCCGTCAATCAAACATGATCTGCCACGCCCACACAGTCTTGACAAATGATTTAAACAGCTAAATGTGCTGTTTTTGAAGCAAGTTTTCTAATAGTTCTGAACACTTATTTTCACTCAGATCTGTGTGGATACATAATGAGAAACTAAACTTTGATATCATATATTCATTAAAGCCATGTTTTCAGAGGCTTCCTGTTATTGGTTTTGATCTTAAATTTGTTGAAAATAAGTTTTTTTTTGTTTTTGTTTTTGTTTTTTTACCTGGCTGGCTCCTTTGTTGGTTCCCATCTGCAGGCTGATGGTGGTCTGGTCGTAGGGTTTGTCAGTCTGAGTCTTTGGATCATACAGATGTCTCCTGGTTCCATAAGCAGTCATTCCAGCCTGACTTGCACACTTGTTGGTCCCCATCTGAGGACAAAGGACCAGCCATAAGACCTCAACAAATCCAATCAGTCTAACTTGTTTTAAACCCCAAAATGAACCATCATTTTAAATGAAACTTTTGTCAGTTTTGGAGGAACTCTTTGTCTTTTTAAAGGCAGTGATGTTCTCATTTTCTGTCAACGAAGGGACCAGCTGTTTGTCCTGCTTTAAAGAGCTTCTAAAACCAAAAGTAAGAGTTAGGGATAGTAGAGTTAGGGCCACATGTAAAATATGATTGTGGATTTAAATGAGCAAACAGTCCAAATAACAAGTTGGAGTCATAGAGTGTACATGAAATAGGTTGTAATCCTGTTTAATATACATTTTGTGGTTGAAAAGTCATACCTAGCCTAGCAGCATAGCATTTCATTCATAGTTACCTGCAGTCCAATCACACACTGACCAGCCTTGATCTTCTCATCATCAAAGTGTCGAGCTTGTTTGTCTGCATATTTCACCCCGATATCGATCTTTGTGTCCATACCTTTGGTCTTTGCCTGACAACAGGACATGATGTGACATTAGATTTATTTTCTATAACAATATAAAATGTTTTGGTCAGTAAACAATGACCCTCTGTGCTGTGTGTTCACGCACCATGCTGGCCAGTGCGAGCAGTGTGGTCTGGACTTGAGTCATGTTCCCATTTTCAAACAGGTCATTGGCCTCAAAGATGTCATTGGGCTTTAGGCCGTAGGCCAGGATAGCTTTGATGAAATTCCCAAGGTTTTCCAGCTGCAGAGCAACAGAGGGGAAAAAAAAACGAGTGGTGGGGGCTGGGACTTCAACAAAACCAGGAGGAAGCAATAAGAGCACAAATAAAGCTGTCATGAATGAGTCCACTTCTCTTTAGAGCCTGGCGTGCTGGGACTGGTCTTACAGAGCTCAATGTCCTTTTCATGACGCTGACTTCTGAGCTGCTTTCATTAAATGACTCCCTGTTATGAGCAGACAATGTGAAAGACCTGCACTGTTTCCAGATCAGAACAGCTCTTACCTTGTGCCAGTTCAGCTGTGAAAGGTTGATTTTCTTTACTGATCCAGGCTGCAGCTTATTAATCAGTCTGAGAGCAAAGACACACAACAAGGATCAGAACAGAGTTTGAACTGTTGAGGATACATTTCAGTACAAATTCAAGTTCTGCCATCACACGTTAGAGCCGTTGCTAGTTTGCTGTGTCAGCATGCCTTGCAGTGCTAACTGTAGAGTTCACATGCTCCAGTAACACACACTGAGACACAGACACACAGAACCTACTCGCAGAGGATGACTCCATCCTTCAAGCCTTTCTGGAAGTTCTCTCCAATAGACATTTTTGTTTCCTCCTCAATCCAGAAGCGGAGCTCCTCCTCCTTCTGTGGGTCATATTTCTGAGCAATCTGAAAGAAAAATCATCAAAAAACATAAGTCTGCATTCCATTAGTGAAAAAAATATCTATAAATATGAATAAGATATAATAAGTTAAAGCTGCACCAGGCCACTTTCAGGCAAATAAATCTGGAGTTCTTCACCCCCACAAACTGTTCTGTATTTTCTGATATACCCAGCTGGTCTGTCCTCACTATGACCTCCAGTGATATGAGGAATGAACCAATGAATGTATTTTTATTTTTATTTGTAATTTTAATAGCCAGTAATACAGTAGTAGATACTCATTTATGTTACTGATAGATAAAATAGATCTTTACTGTCATTGTGGTCACAGAGCAACGAAAATCTGTTCAGCAACTCTTCACAGTACGCAGCACAAAAAATCATTAAGTATAACAAAGAGTGCAAATACAAATAAAAGCAAAATATGTACATAAGTAAACAAATATGCAGTCACTCCAGGAAGCTGCAATCACAACAATTCACACAAATTCAACCAATCAGCATGAATTCTGCACAAACTTGCAATTCTGTCCAAACTCCAATCGTCATAGCTTCCTACGAGTTCTACCAATCATAGCAGTCCCCCAGTGTCATATCTCAATCACCTGACTCGATGTTTTATCATTTACTTTGTTTATTAATTTATTGATTTATTTTATTTTTGTCACAAGACTGAAAAGGACACAAGATTTGTACCCTCTCCCCGAGGGGAGGGGGGCAAACAAACAGTGTCCAGGGTGACATGGGTCTTAGCTGGCTTTCTTGTGTGGTCAGCCGGTGTAAATATCTTTCAGAGGAGGTAGATGACAGAGAGTGCACAAGAACATAAGAGAGAAGCCACCTGATAGACATAGATAATAGAGAAAGGAGCCTCTTGGACTGACCCAGGTATCACAATGACACCTACCAGGGCCCTACCAGATCTGGTTATACTCAATACAATCCAGACCTGGCCTGACTCAGGTCCTGGGTTGAGTCCTGGTTTCTAGGAATTCAGTAGACCCTCAAGACCTCAACCTTGCAAAGCTGGAGCCAATGTTCAGGACATGACATGACAGATGGTCCCCCACCCTGACTGGTTCACACACAGCACGTGATGAAGAGCAGAAGAACTAAAGTCAAACAAGCTGATTTTACAGGCTGTCATGTTTTTAAGACTAATGGACACAGACATGAGGACTTCAGATAAACATCTAAGCTCATTAGTTGTAAAAGCCTAACTATGATTAGCTAAACTAATTTGTAGTGAAACACGAACAGAAACAAGAACCGAGTCACTGCTTCAAAACACTCAGCTGTGTTCTCTCTTGACCAGTGACTTTGTTCTTTAATTTGTGGTAAAAGGATCAATGTGCAGTTTGCAGTGAGACCTGACAGGCTATTCTTCTCTGCCACAGTCCACTGTGGCTTCAACTCCACTGTTTCTATTAAACTGACTAGTAATCACAGTACACTGACAGTTTCACATCACAATACGTTCACTACATTCAAACTGATTTATTCTGGTTAAAACAGACATAAATTCAACAACACTTTTAACAAAAGAAAACATGTTCAACTATTCTGATCAGAAACATCTCTTGTTAGCGAACAGCCACACACCACCCGGCCCACACTCCCAGCTGCAGACGAGTGGACTCGAGTCATATGACTTGGATTCAAGTCAGATTCAAATCACGTTTAACGACTTTAGACTTGACTTGATAAAAATCAAAAAAGACTTGCAACTTGACTTAACACCAATAACTTGGACTTGAAGATACTTCACACCAGGCTTGATCTATTTTTTCATACCCTCCTGAATTTTACTGGAGTACAGGGCTGCAACAATTATTTGCATAGTCGATTAATCTGTCGATTATTTTTCTGATTGATCAATTAGTTGTCTCATCTATAAACTGTTAGAAAATGGTGAAAAATGGTGATCAGTGGGTCCTAAAGTCCAAACTGACGTGCACATATGTCTTGTTTTGTCCACAACTAAAAAATATTCAGTTTATTGTCATAAAGGAGTACAAGAACCAGAAAATATTCACATTTAAGAAGCTAAAAATCAGAGAATTTTGACTTTTTCCTTAAAATATTACTCAACCTAATTAATCGATTACCAAAATAGCTGACAATTAATTTAAGAATTGATTAATAATGGATTATAATAATAATAACTTTATTTGTATAGCACTTTTCATACAAAAGGAAATGTAGCACAAAGTGCTTTACAATCAAAGACCCCGCCCACACACACCCACACACAAGATCACACAAACTCACAAAATCAACACTCACGTTACATCATGATGAACTAAGTACTGAGGAAACACCATCTTGAGTAAAAAGAAATGAAATGAGGAAACACAGGAGATAAATTTTAAATATTATAACAATAAAAAGACAAATAAAATTGAACAAAATTTATATATATATATATATATATATATATTACATATAAAATAGAACAAAATAAATAAAAGGAAATAAAATACCTAAAACTGATTAAATTAAAAATTTAGTTAAAAGCCAGACTAAAAAGTGGTCTTAAGTTTGCTTTTAAAAATATTAATATTACATGTCACCCTCAGATCTTCAGGCAGGCTATTCCATAAACGGGGGGCATAGTAATAAAAAGATGCCTCACCGTATGTTTTGGTTCTAACTTTGGGTTCTGTTAAAAGGCCACTTCCAGAAGACCTGAGGGCTCTGCTGGGTTCATATGGTAAAAGCAAGTTAGATAAATAAGAAGGAGCAAGACCATTAAGAGCTTTATAAACCACTAAAAGAATTTTATAATCAGTTCTAAAACGCACAGGAAGCCAATGCAGAGATTTTAAAATTGGTGTAATATGAGCTCTCTTTCTGCTCTTTGTCAGCATTCGAGCGACTGAGTTTTGAAGTAATTGTAGTTGGAAAATATTCTTTTTAGGGAGACCAGAAAGACGAGCATTGCAGTAATCAATCCTGCAGGTAATAAAAGCATGAATAAGTGTCTCTGCATTGGCTTGAGAAAGAAACTGGCATACTTTGGCAATGTTCTTTAAATGATAAAATGCCTTTCTTATGACGTCCTTTATACAGGTATGAGTCTCAAAATTCAGTTCTGCGTCAAATGTTACACCAAGATTTTTGACTTGTTGACAAGGGCTAAAAGAGACGGCTTGTAGTTTGCTAGCCAGTTTCTCTCTCTGGTCTCCTGTACCAATAACTAAAACCTGAGTTTTGTCCTGGTTGAGCTGTAGAAAGTTCTCTGCCATTCAGGATTTAATGTCTGAAATACAGTTAAAAAAGACATCAAGTGGTCCTGTGTCATCAGGAGACACAGCGATGTAAAGTTGTGTGGCATGTATAGGTTAAAAAGGGTTGGACCTAAAATTGACCCCTGGGGAACACCGCATTTCATTTGATAAAAACCAGATGCGTGTTCACCCATGCTGACATAGAATTTCCTGTCTGTGAGATATGATTTGAACCAGTTAAAAACAGTACCAGAGATGCCAATTAAATTTCAGAGTCTGTTTAAAAGAATGATATGATCTACTGTGTCAAACGCTGCACTTAAATCTAAAAGCACCAAGACAGACAGCATTTTTGTGTCCATATTTGACCTAATGTCACTGACAATTTTCACTAGTGCTGTCTCCGTGCTGTGATATTTTCTAAAACCAGATTGATATATTTCAGCAGTGTTTGTCAAGGTCATAAAATCATTTAATTGGTTAAAAACAAGTTTTTCTAGAATCTTACTTAAAAATGGCAAATTGGAAACAGGTCGATAGTTCTCTGGTAATGATGCATCCAAATTGTTCTTCTTCAAGAGTGGTTTAACTATGGCTGTCTTAAAAGCAGTGGGGAAAACGCCAGTCTGTAGTGAATGATTGATAATAGTCAGCAGATCATTTTTTAAAAAACTATAAACTTCTTTAAAAAGTGATGTTGGAATGGGGTCTAAAAGGCAGGTTGCTGAACTTAACTGGGAAATAACTTTCTCAAGCATGTCAGCATCCACCAGGACAAACCTCTCCAGTGTTTCCTCATTTAAAAGCAAAGATTCTGAAACATTACAATGCGTAGACTGACAATGTTAAAGATTAGATCTAATAATATCTATTTTGCTTCTGAAGAGGACTGCAAGATCTTCACATGAAAGGTTTGGTTCGAGAGGTTGGTTAAAAACAGGGTTAATTAAATGGTCAATGGTTGAAAAAAGGACTCTTGGATTTTTGTGATTGTTACTGATAAATTTTGAAAAATGTTCTTTTCTTGCATTTTTAACTGCCTTGTTGTAGATGGTCAACTGTTCCTGAAAAATTTGAAAATGAACTGTTTGTTTTTCCGCCATTTTCTCTCTGCTATTCTGCAGTTTCTCTTCAGTTTTATTATGTGACTGTTTCTCCAGGGAGGTTTTGAGTTTGTTTTAATCTTTTTAAGTTTTACTGGTGCCACTATGTCAAGTGCTGACTTGAGTTTACTGTTAAAATTATCAACGATAAAATCACAAGAAGAAGGTAAAATCTCTGGAGGAATATCACGTAAAATATCAATAAAACTTGCAACCACTTCAGATGTAAGATAGCGTTTCCTTACAGTATGTTCTGGAATTTCCTGTTGCTTAAAATTATTTACCTTAAAAAAGACACAGAAATGATCTGATAAGCCCACATCCACAACAGAGGAAACCTGTACTGACAGGCCATAGGTTATGACCAGGTCTAATACATGTCCTCGGTTGTGGGTGGGCTGTGTAACATGTTGGATAAAATTCATGCAGTTAAGTTTAAAAAATCTAAACTCAAAGAGTCTGATTTATTATCCACATGAATATTAAAATCACCTAAAATAATCCTGTTATATTTAGCATGGATAATCGAGAGGAGATCTGAGAATTCTGTGATAAAAGAGGTGCATCGTTTGGGTGGTCTGTAGATTGTCAAACATAGTGTGGGAAGGCTGCTAAAAAGAAAAGAGTGATATTCAAAAGACATGTATTCACCAAACAAAACGTTCTTAAAACCATGTGCTGCTAAAAGGATTGTGGCTGTCCACGATTACGATTACTGGGTTAATCGTTACAACTCTATTGTATAGAGTATATGGTACTGTGGTGGTACTTGCGTAAAACTTGTGTCCAACAGCTCAACTCGACTCTACTCCACTGTACTGTAGTTCCCCCCAATGTAGGCCTAGCTGATCGTCATAGCGACAGCGCCACAGCAGGGAACGACACACACTCGAGCTCTGCTTTGGTCTTAAGAAGCTGCAGCTTTTATTCACTGACAAACTCAAACCCAAACTGCACATTCACATCACCGTCGCTGTACATTTACTGCCAGACCGACAACTTCACTGCTCACATTTTCCTCCGCTCAGCGAACATTCATCATCTGACAGTAATCAGTCTGACACACTCTCTCTCTCACGCTCACTAAACTTACACACTCACTACAATACGCTACTCTGACCAATCAGTGGTCTGCAGTGTTTGCTAGCTCATCTTTATCATCAGGACTAAACACAAAATGCTCCCAAACAGGGGCAGAGGCATGTTTCTTCTTTTTTACTAGTTGTTCCTGTAACTTCCAGTTTCCCAGACGCCATGTTTGTCAGGTCAGCTGTGCTGCAGCTCACAGACCGACCTTTGGTGGTGTGGACTACAATACAGCACCTCCCTACCAGCTTAATAGAAAGAGGAACACCTGTATTATGGATGGTTTTGGAAATCATACAATTGGGATTTATTAATCCTCCAAGCCCAAAGATTAAAAAGTCTGTTATTTAAAAAGTTCAAATCCATGAATCAAGTCAACACTTTATTCCCCAGATCCAGTTTGAACCAATCTGATACATGGATAGACCTCATGAAAAAAAGAAAGCTTAGTGGTACACCATGTTATATGAAAGTTGTCATTTTTTGCTGCTGCTGGTTCAGATTTTTTATGACCTTCCAGAGATAAAAATGCTCAAAGTGAGGACAGTGGTTGGTGTGATTGTTCCTGAAGACAAAACCTACAGTCCTCTTTAAGTGCTTTACCAGCAAAGATGTGAAAAAAGATATTTATTTTATCACATTTTGAGTGATTTTCCTTTCACACATTGCATTTTAGCATTGTTGGGTCAACAGAATCAGCATAGGTTTTGTGAAGATGAATAACAGATATACTCCTCTTCATTGATCATAATGTCACCATGAAAAAACAGCAGAACACTGGCAAGAGCCACCATCATGTGTTCCATACTGTTTAACAGCCACAACGAAACATTAAAAAGCAGCTCACATGGAGCTCTGTGATAACACGAAGAGCTTCTCTGATACTGCTGTTAATGTGAAACCAGCCAGTAAATCTGACTGGACAGTTTTCTTCTTCACATCAGCTCTGTAAACTGAATTAGAGTTGGCTGACACCACATGTACATCCCACAGACACTCTGCTCATCCACTGCAGGACAAAGAGTCCACTTCAGTTCAGAAGAACCACAAGAGAGAAACCATCTGCTGTCCATCCATCTAAGAACAGTCCTCTCTGCTGTCCAGAGGACACTCCTGCACATCAGTACTCCCAGTTTGTCTGATTGCATGCCTCCCTTTTACAATTTCACAGTTAAAACACTTAATATCACAATGTTTTCTCTTCAAAGTCTCATTCAGTGATGTAGAATTCTACTTCTAATATTCTACTTCTAATTCTAATATTTGTTTCATATAGTTGGTTTTTAAGGTAACAACCATACAAGCAGCTTTATTGGTTTAATTGTTCTTTTATTTTGCTTTATTTTATTTAATTAATTAATTTATTTATTTATTGGCAGATGACATGATAAAGCTCATCTGCCAAAATAAATGGAATAATCAAACCTGTATCATAGTTGCATTATGAAACAATCATTCCACCTGTTCACACTCACAATAACACTTAAAGGTTCAGTGCTTTAGATTTAGAGGGATTTATAGGCAGAAAATGTCAGAAATATAATATAATATAATGTAATGTAATTATATATAAGTATGTTTTTATCAGCGTATCACCTGATAATAATAAATCATAGTGTTTTTGTTACCTTAGAATGAGCCCTTTGTATCTACACAGGGAGCAGCTCCTTGTCCATTCTCATTGTCGATAAAGCTGTTGATTACTTTCTTGATGAATCAGTTAGTTTTGTTTCCCAAAGCCCAAAAAGCCCGTCTTGTTTTGTCCACAACCCAAAGATATTCAGTTAATTGTTGTAAAAGAGTAAAGAAACCAGAAAATATTCACTTTTAAGATGATGGGATCAGAGTTTTTTGTCTTTTCTTCAGATATTACTCAAACTGATAATCAATTCATAATCAATGAATTGTTGAAGGCCACAGTGTTTCACTTCTATGTTTCTAAAGTAGCCCAGGATGAACGAACCAAGCACTGGCTCTAGAGTTGGCTTTTTTGCCTTGTTGCAAGCACTGCTGGGGCTTTTCCACTGGTGCTTTTGGCCGTGCAGAGTCAAACCATGACGTGCTGATTTGCATTTCCATTACCACTTTTATCGTGCCAAGCTGCATCCGAGATGGACCTTCTCTGAAGTGGGGCCAAAGCGAGCCTGCCCCAACTGAATTTCTGTTTTGAAAAGTAGTTTCTCTCCTGTGTTGCTGTTTGCACTTACAGGTATCTGCATTCTTTCATAGTCACTTTCAGCTGTGTCGGGGGTCTTGGGTAAGTTACTGCTGATGTGCTGTTTCATAATAAAAGTGTTTAAATAACGAAACATGAGGGGACTTTTATTGTGAAGAAATTAAGGAAACAATGGGGGACAAAATCCACAGTCCTCTTCCAGGCTAATATGAGGCTTTGGCAGTCTGGGTTAGACAAATCAACTGGGGATTTTCCAAAGTTAGAGCAAAATTCACTCTTTGTCATTACCATCCCACCACTGCAGCTGTGAACAGGAAGTTTGTACTAAAGAGTTTTTCATTTTGCTGGGTCGTTTAATGGCCGTATGAACAAGAGGAATGATGACAGCAAGCTAAACCTGTTTCAGTGTTTATATGGGCACCTGACTATTGTTCTGAGCCAAGCATGAAAAAAATTGTGAACCAATCCTTTGGTGTGAACTGTGTTTTGCACACAGATACAGAATCTTCTGTCCTGCTACATTGTTATCATCATAAAGCATCATCACCAACTAAAGATCAGCAGTCACCTGGACACACTCCTGTCCACAGACACCACACGGGTCACGTACAAGCCTGTCATTATTTTGTAGTTTTATACCTTGTTCATAAAAATATTGCAAAATATCTTTTGCAGGAAGATTGTCACAACGTGGGACAAACCCTCAGTAAATTTTACAGTAGGACATGGTCAATACCTGTCCTGGTACTAGTCAGTGCTGCTGGGTCAAAACTAGGGCTACCACTAACAATTACTTTTATTTCTTTATCATGAATGTGTTGATTATTATGTCAATGAATCATTTAGTCTTCCATAAAATATCAGAATATGGTGAAACCTAACATTATAATTCCTCAGAGCTTGATTATTTTCTCAATTTATCAATCAATAATAGTTTGTTTTAAAAGGTTAGAAAATAATGAAAAAAGTTGATCAGTGTTTCTCAAAACCTAAGATGATTAAATGTTATTTTTTACTAACCACCCAAAAGATAATTACTGACTTACTGTCAGAGAGGAGTAAAGAAAACAGAAAATATCCACATTCAAGAAGCTGAAATTTTTCTGCCTCAAACGGATTAACTGATTATCAAAGTAGTTGGCGATTAATTTAATTTAATTTTTAGTTTAAAACAGAGAAAAGATAGAAAGATAACAACAGATAATAAGTAATTACCAACTGGTTTTCTTGGTGACTGAAACAAAAAAATGTGGTCTTAACTACTAAACCGATATTTAAATGTAATTGTAACAACATTTTACACTTTTTTAAACTTTTCTCCTTCGTTTTAAAGGACTGTTTCATTTTAGCTGCAGTCCATCACTTGTCCTCCTCCATTGAAGCCTGTCAGCAGCAGGGCTGCAACCAACAATTATTTTCATTATTGATTAATCTTCAGATTTTTTTCATGATTAATTGTTAAGTCTGGAAAAAGTCAGACTTCTTCTGCCCAACCAACAGTCCAAAAACCAAACACTCTTTATTTACTGTCATAAAAGACAAAGAAAAGCAGCAAATCCTCACATTAAGAAGCTGGACCTGGCAAAGCTTTTTGCTTAAAAAATGACTGAAACAATTAATTATAATAATAGTTGGCAAGTACTTTTCTTTCAATCAGTGAATCCATTAATCAACTAATTGTTGCAGATTTAACTGATGCTTTGGTACCAAATCAATGCAAAAATTCTTTGAACGTGATGCTACTTGTTTTTCTACAGTATGTGCTGAAGGTAGTGGGCTGTACAGTGACAGTATTATACACCTGCAAGGGTTCTAGTCTGCTAGTAAATGCAAGAGAAAGAACAACCTTTGGAAAAAAACAAATTGAATATGGTGACCACAAAAAGAAAAGAACAGTTGTGTATAGAAGTAATGTCACTTTGCATTCAAGGTGGATCATCAGGGATTAATGATTCGCAAAAAACCAGTCAGCAAACCGTGCTGTCAAACTTTTCAGATGAAAGGAGGAAACATGACCAACAAAGACAGACATCCAGATTTATTCAAAATGAGTGAGTTTCAGGTCATGTTAACTTACATGACCAACACATAACATGTGTTATCCTGGTTCTTCTTATCCTGAAATACAGGACAACATTATTTTTGTCTGAGACAGCTGCACTGCTGTTTAACCAGTTATGTTCCATAATGTTTGCAATGGCTAAATGTTACAGGCTACCCTGTTTAGGCTAATGTAATCTAACCATGGCTGTAGTAGTAGACTACTGTCCTGACTTCTGACTGTCCAGTCTGTGTCATCTGTTTTGTTTTGGTTGTTTTACAGTAATATTAAGATTCATGGAATTACACTGGTATCACATATTATATCAAAATTTGGCTTGCTGTCATGTAATCAAAAGACACAGTGGGGAATCTCCGTATGCCCCCTCCTACTCCCAGTTCTTGTTAAAAGCCAGAGAGTATGTGTTCCAAACGGTGACGTGTGGAAGGCTGGAGTTAAAGGTTAGATCCACATTTGTCACAATAACAGGGCTGAAAGTTGTGTTATTTAGGAATTAATGTGAGGTGTTTTGCGAGTTTGACAACACAGTGGAACCCCACTGAGAGACCAAAGGGCTGGAATGATTAGAGGAAGGGGGTTTTTCCTCTCTTCACTTCTCCCAGCAGTAACTTTGGGAGGAGACTGCCAAGAACTCGCAGGAAGAAAAAAAAAATCAGGCATTGGAAAATCTGGGATCTAATTATCTTGATGGAACCATTAAACTGAGCTTCTGAGGGAAAAATCTGGAAGGTTCCAATCGGAGCCTGATGGGAGTGAAAACCAGAAACCCCCCTCCCCCTCCGCATTTCATCTCTGTACCCAAAAGCATTTCCTGATGACAGCACAAAACTGTTCGCATTTGGAAAATAAGCTGAGTGAAGCCAAAGCTACTGTCCAACACTCTCAGAAGAATGCACAGTCAGAGGTTATGTAGTCTGAACTGGGTTCAGACAGGAATTCAGCTACAGTACACCAGGGTGATAAAAAAGACACACACACACACACACACACACACACACATTCACACACACGGAGCTGATTGGCATTTGTCAGATCATACACATGGCTGAGCAGTGAACTAAGGTTGAGCAAACAGAGTGGCTGCTGTTCATTAATATATAACCACCTCTAAACCTCACAAACAAGACACATATCACAAACTGAGCTGAGAGGAGACATGTCAGCAACTGTAAGAACAAGCACGCTGTTTTTTTCTAACCCTTTTATTGAAATGTTAAGCCTTTCAACAATTATTAAAGTATAGACTGTGTGAAGTGAAAGAGGGGCGTTTTCAGAACAACACCAACCCTTCATCTTCTCACCCCCACCTCATACCCTCAGCCATCTCAGGTCATGAGACACATAAAGGTGAAAAAGAAGAAAAAAAAAAAAAAAACAACAAAAAACATCAGAGAATGGATACACAAGGAATTGGGAGGAAAGCAATTTGGGTGGTTGCTCAATCTGAGTCTGGTGAAATGTACAAGAGGTCAATATGTTCCAAAAAAGGGTTCCAGGTGTTTTTGGAATTTTGGGATTGGGGAAATGAGGATTTTTGACAAAATCTCTAATTTGAGGAAAAAAAAAAAAAAAAAAGAAAAGAAAGAGGTGAGAGAATGACATTTTGCTGAGAGCTCAGTAAAAGATGAGAAAATTCCGTCTGCATTCAAATAGTTGGAAAGCTGAATCTGTACTCGAAGGTTTAAAGCCATGGTTGTTGAGAATTGGAGTGAGACTGGAGGGTCTGTGCAAACCAAAGTGTTTCCTAAATTGAACCCACATTTTGAGAGAATTAGACACGACCAGATCAGTAGTAACAAGTGTGGAGGGAAGAGGAAGCTGGGAGCACAGTACAGAACAGAATGTAATGACATTTGTGAGGCTGCCTTTTCCAAGTAAACCCAAGCAGGTCATTGTCGGCCCTTTCAGTACAGCAGCCTGCATAGCCAGACATCTCTCTACAGCGCTCAGTGCTGGAAAAGATCTGGCTCCACACATATACTTTCTGCTACAAAATATGCCCTGCCTTCTTTGCGTTTCTTTAAACCAATCACAAACGTCTTGGGCGGAGCTAAGCCCTGGATGCAGTGACGGTGCTGCTGCAGAATAGTGCTGATGGGGAACTTGTTTTGGTGGAACATTTGCACAGTGATGTGAACTCTGATATTAAAATGACTACATCACTGCAAAGGTAAAAGGTAACAGCTGTTAGCTTTTTTACGTTTGTACGATTAGCGTACCAGGGGCTGATTTGCCATTTTCAGTGTGTAGGTTGCAGCTCGTAAGTTGTTCTTGTGGACTTTGAAAACGCAGATAGCGGATGCTGTGATACCGTGGCGAGTGGCAGGACTCATACCTACAGTGTGCATCTGGACTTTCTGAAAGTTGGCTGCCCAATAGTACTGTATAGTATATATATCTGGGATATATATCTGGGAGGGCAAGCCCACCCATATATTTGGGAAGTTGCAGGACTGTCTTTCAGATGTGAGCAGGTTTATTCCCCCAAAGGAATTTGTACACCATTTTGTCTAACTTATTAAGCAGGTTGTTTTTTACATACTGGGCTGATGTTGGTCCAGGCTTTCCCCTGGTGCATTACAAGCCTAGTGGCCCACTGGGCCTAAGTTGACTCCCCACCAGGGCTAAAGATCTGAGTATTTCACTTTTAGGAGATGTATTTTTAAGATTTTTTTAACAGTTATACTGGGGTGGTTCAATTGGAAACATAGATATAATGGTTGAAATGCTAACCGGTGACATCTGTTGGTTAAAATGTGTTGGTAAAATGCACTATAGGGTGGCAAAGTCCCTTCCGGTGTCTCCCAGGGGACCTTATTTCTGAAATAAATAAATAAATAAAACTGTATAGTAGTCAATGGCAAGAGACAAACATTTTTTTTATCCCGTTTGAACTGTGCCATGAATTACACATGACGTTTGTCAATTTAAAAGACAATTTTACAAGTTGAGAATGTGACAATTTAATTTCTTTTGTTGTCGCTGATAACGCAGCATTCCAAGACTGTACACTGTCAGGTTCTTTGTAGAACTCAACTTAGTTTTTACTTTGATTTTTCAAAGTGTGTGTTAAATAAATGAACAACAAATTATGTGGTAATATGTTCAAATTTCCTGTTAGCTTTTAGCACTGACTTAATGTAGGGCCTTATGAAATCTGTTATGGCTTTCTTAAATTCTCAATTCTGTGATTTCAGCTGTGATCATCTTATCACAGTAACTATAGAGCCCCACCTCATTGCTGCCCCGTCAAAAGATATTTGCTACCACACCAAACAACTTTGCTGGGGGAAATCCTGTGGTTTGAACGTGGCCTAGCTTTCTGAAACAGACAATCCTACATTTACGGCGACTTGGCCATGTATGAGAGCAGACAGGCTGTCACCTCCTCTCTCAAGCTTGTCTCAACAATTTGTCTCAGTTTTTATGAGCACAACACAATGAACGCCTTTGAGGAGAGACTGACAGTGTGTTGGTGTGTTGTTATCTCCATTTGTGGGATTCATTCATGTTGAGACTACAAATAAAACAGGACAGATTGTTTTCCATAAGACTGTCTAAACTAGCTCATGAGACAGACACAATGAAACCTCAAGTCTAGCCTGCTAAACATGTGTTATCTTTGTGGAGCTGAACAATAGCTTCAGGAAGAGAATCCTTCCTGCCAGTCTAAATTGGAAGCGTCTCACTGACAGGACGGAGTGGCTAATCACAGGGAAGGACACACAGCAATACTGATGGCTGTGGTGTCAGCACAATACATGCTCAAAACCATGGTCTGCCATTAAGACTGCAAACAGTGGGAGGGGAAACCTAAAGAAGAACAGACCTCATTACAAGTGTAGATGAGTACAGATGTCAAGATGGTGCCACAGATGTCTGCCTGTGTGCTGCACATAATCTGTGAACTTTTGCACATTCTCTGGTCAATATTTCATACATTCCTGCACAGGCTGTGCATAGACTGTACTCTTTTATATTGTGTTTTATTGTTGGTATTTTCTATTCATGTTTCTTGACTTGCAGTACTTGCTTTCATCTTTGTTTTTCTCATGCTATATTAATAATTATGCACCAATATTCCGAAGCAATTTCCACCCAATTCTGATTCTGACATAGCTGATGTTAACACCACCAAGATTATGCTTATAGACAGCCAAAGTCGCGCCCCTTCTATTGGACCACCATGGGATCTAACTTCAGAAAAATGAATTGTAGACTATGACCAGAGACAAATTATTTGATAAATCACACATATGATGTTTGTCACTTTAAGATGATTTAAGATCATTCTACAAGTCAAGAAAGTCAATGTTTGTCGTAAAACTGTTTAAGTGTCAGACTGTAAGGATTCATAATTAGAAAGACTAAACACCCAGAAATCACACAAGTGACATCATGACTTTCTCCCTCCTAAAGCTAACATTAGCCACTGAAGTAACCATGTGTGTGTGTATGTGTGTGTATTTTTGTATGGGGTTGTAGTCACACAACAGCGGATCTTACTTGTTCTTTCTCTTCGTGGCTAATAAAAGCACCAGGAGTCACTGATAAAACATCTCAGGCAAGATAACGCTGCAAGGGGCAGTGAGATTGGTGTTGATGATGCATATTGTGTAAGACAATAGATGTAGTTCACTGATTGGTTTCACATGAACCTGAAGTAAACTATGACAAACCTACCAAAAACTTTCTTGACTTGTAAAATTATGTTTTAAATTGACAAACAACATATGTGTAATTCATGGCACAGGTCAAACAGAATAAAAAAATACATTTGTTTCTCACCATATATTTTTTCCAAATTTGTGTCCAGTGGGGGATATCAGAAAGGGTGTACTTAGGTTCTCTACATCTGATATCAAAATTGTTTACAGCTGTTCTGAATGGCCACATTCTGCCACTAGTTTGGAGTCATCAACGTCTCACAATAAAACAAACCAACAGATCGAGGCAGTAGTAAACCAGCATCTGTTCTGTGAGCAAAAATAGCTGATTTAACCCATCAAGTCTGTCTGACAGCAATGTAAAGCGGCAAAAATATTCTGAAAATATAGTGTCACTTAAACTGATACTGATTTTTCTTGGGTTTCTAAAGTCTGTGTTGCTGCTGACCCTGTCCACAGCAGTACATTGCTTAGCTTCCTACACACAGTTCTCCTGCTGCTTCTGCAAACTGTGGGCATGTCAGCCCCCATCTACTGTGGGTACACTGACTGTGGATAATAGGCTTGAGTACTACATTACAGCAGAGTAGGGTTCAGTTGAGCCATTTTGAATAAGATTTACACAAACACCATATACCCCGGTACAATGTCAGGGAGGTATGACAAAATAGATACAACCCAAACCTAATGGATAAGTACCTCAGACAACCCCCCATGCTATAACGCAGTCGGAAAACACAGCTTTCCAAAGCTTAGGTATTAAATTGGACTGAAAAACACAAAAGTCCTGTAGAAACATGGTGGTTCAACATGGCTCCTCCATGGAACAGGACCCACTCCCTCTGTAGATAAAGGGCTCATTCTAAGACAGTGGTTCCCAAACTGGGGGGTGGGACTATTTTTCAACTAGTGATCAATCCGGCAATAATTTTTCCACTAATCAGTTAGTTGTTTTGATCCATAAAATGTTGAAAAAATGTTGACCAAAGTCCAAGATGACTCCCACAAATGTCTTGTTTTATCCACAACTGAAAGATATTCAGTTTACTGTCGGAGGGGAGTAAAGAAACCAGAAGATAATCACATTCAAGAGGCTGAAATCAGAGAATTTGGATGTTGCGATTGTAACAATTCATGTAAACCAATCCCTAAATTCTGTGTGACAGTACAATTTGGTCCAAACTCTGCTACTTTTCGGCAAATTTGATTCTTCTGCGAGTTCCACCAATCACAGCAGTCCCCCGCGCAAACGTCATACATGTACAACTCAATCAACCTACTTAATGTTTCATTTTTCCTCTTTCTTTTATTTATATATTTTTCATTTTGTCATAGGTACTGAAAAGCCAGTGGAACACCAGTCCACCTCATCTTCACAATGATGAATCCTAAATATAAAAATGAAGGGCAATAAGGTAGGATGTTGATGATTTTGTTCTCCGCTCTGTAACTTTGTACTTTCTTCAGTTACAATACAGCTGTTTGACTTTACCTCTGTAGCAGCTCTGCACACACAAACACAATGTGTTTGCTTGATGCGACAGCCAGACACCACCCACAGGCAAACTGAACCAAGAGGGGGTGAAAACAAACAGACGCCTCAGGGTGGGGGTTTTAAAGACGCTCAACAGTTCCGTCAGTATTGTGCGCTGTGCTCAGTATTCCAAGTCATGTTTTGAGATTGTGTTCAAATGAAGCAGATGTACTGAAAAGCATACCTGACTCATAAATTAACTATACTGAACTGTGCTTTGCTTACTGAGCCTACAACTTCCATTTTTTTACATTTCATCATCCTCTTCTTTTAATCTCATGACACATTTAAAACAGCAGTGCCCATCACACTGGGTAACAACTTTCTGAGGAGTCACAGCACAGACAAAGTTGGAAAATATACAAACTGTAAAACTAAAATTTACTAAATAAAACTCCAACAGCAGTGTAAAATAGTGAATGAAATAAGTCTCAGTTATGTGACCTGTTTATAAAAGCAGTGGTCTCATATCTCCAGCCTAAGATTACATAGATCACACTGTACATGACCTACTGATCACATGATGATGATGACTGAAGATTAGGTGTCAGCATAAATTAGTACAGTAGTTCCAAAACTGGGGAGTGGGACCCCCCTGGGGGGGGACCAAGGGATGAATATGATTTATGCAGGGAAATACAGAAACAAGAGTCATGCTGACCTTTATTTCACTAAAATGAAACTTTTGAATCCATTTTTTGCAGTCGCTTCAGCTGATTTAGGGCTGCAACTAACAATTATTTTCATTGTCAATTAGTCTGTTGATCATTCTCTCAATTAATTGATTAATATGTCTTGTACATCTGTGCACTCCACATGTTTGGATCTATTTTTCAAGTTTTCCGTAACAATTATATTCTCATTTAATCAATTAGTTGTTTGGTCCATAAAATATCAGAAAATGATGAAAAATTAATCCCGTCAAAATCTTGTCAATTGAAAAATAGATCCAAACATGTGTAACCTGTTTTCACTTGTTTGGACCCATTTTTCAACTAGTCACTTATCAATTTGGCAATAATTTTTCCACTAATCAATTAGTTGTTTGGTCCATAAAATGTCATAAAATGTTGAAAAAATGTTGACCAAAGCCCAAGATGATGCCCACAAATGTCTTGTTTTATCCACAACTGAAAGATATTGAGTTTACTGTCAGAGAGGAGTAAAGAAACCAGAAAATATTCACATTCAAGAAGCTGAAATCAGAGAATGTGGATGTTGCGATTGTAACAATTCACACAAATTCAACCAATCCCTATGAATTCTGTGTGAGTTTGCAATATTTATTCTATATATTTTTTCTTTTAAAAAAAAGGTTGGGAACCACTGCATGAGTACATGCTTCTCCTTGTGAGAAAAAGAGACGGACTGGCAGGGCTCGATGAGTCAGTCAGCGTTCAGAGTTCATGACCTGGTGAAAAGATGTGGGCTGAGCAGATGAGCTCAGAGATTCATGGGAGAGAGCTTTCTTGTTGCCAGACCAGTCAGACTGAAAAAAGGAAGACAAGACAAGATGGACCTGAAGTGTCCTGGAGAGTCCTGGAAGTTTCAGGTTTTAGTCCTTTTTTGTATGCAGAGCAGAAAACTGGTTAATTCATGTTATTAACTGCATTTAATAACAGAACAAAGATATCAGATACAAGAGTTAAATTAAAAATGTCCCATTGCATCAATTATTTTGGAGGTAAACACTCAACACAATTAAGCTCCATTCCATGTTCTCTCTCTAAAGATGTTGAATGTCTGGCTGTGCAATGATATGAGATTGTGAATGATTAAAATTTCTCCACGATCTGATTGTTAGTATAGACCTACAGTGCATGTTCTATCAGCTGCAGTTCTGTGACTCATTCACACATCCAAAGCTCTTTTCTGAGCCAATCCTTAAACCACAGTATTTGCTAGTCCATGTCACGCCTTCCCTAGAGACACACCAATAATAGAAAATAAGAAGGCTGTGTGGCAACGGCTGCATATGTCAATGCAGTGGCCAGCAGCTCCTTCAAACTTTGCTACTTTTCTCATTTAATCCGTTATCCTTTCGGTTTTATTGCCACAATATGCATCAACCATGACAGAAATACACTGGTAGGCATTAGAAAATTAAATGTAGGGTTTGGATTAAAGATGCAGGCAGCATCTTTCAAACATGCAGTCAGATTAGCTGATGCACTGCAGCAGGTGATTGCCTCAGGAGAGGAGGTGGTGAGGTGATAAGAGCCACGCTACAGCTGGGACTTAAAGCTGCTCCTGGTTAATGTTCAAGCCAGAAAAATGAAATGGATGAAATGGGACTGGACTGGACAAACAACGGCAAACCAGAGACTGTTGTGCCCACACAGAGAGACCTGCTGTGCTGCATCCTGGATCAGGCTGTTGCACCAGAGGGGAACGTCGCACTCTGAGGACCAAACAGGCTCCAGACTCCAGCAGGAGGAATTTTTTACATCAATGATGGTTGATGTTGTTGGTTTCCTACATATTGAACTTTTTATATGAAGATGTTGACCATATTATCATCACCATCTCGTTGCTGCTGTTTACATTCAACCAGTGTTAATTTTGTCAACTAAAACTTAAACAAAAACTTTTCGTTGACGACCCTTTATTCCATAACTAATTTGTGACAAGAACGTAAATTTAAGAAATACTGACAACAACAATTAAAATGAAATCTCTGTTCATTATCAACTGACGAGTAAAAACGTGAAAAAGATGACGCTGGTCGACCGGCCAATCTGGATTACAACCATCCTCAATGGCTTGATTGTTTTCCTTTTTTACCAATTAATTATCTTCACTCAAATTTAAACTCGTTTAAACCCGTTTTCTCTCTCCTCCTGTCTCTGTCTGCACCGCTCTCACTGGACACCAGCAGATCGCGATGAAAACAGCGACAGAAGTGACATTGTACCACGTCGCACCACCAAACTTTCATAATGTGAAAATGTAGAGCAAGTTTGGAGTTTTATAAGAAAGATGAGAAACACTGCTGCAAATCATTTATGTAAAACGTGTCTGACAGCAGAGAACAGAGACACGAGTCTGACCCACAGAGACGTCATGTGACTGTGAGAGCAGGTAACTCGGAGCATCACTGTTCAAACACACTGATCAGAACCACAGAACTCTTCATATGAAACTGAGCAGCAGATCATCTTACTGCAAAAATACTTATATTTTAAACAGTTTTTAAGTTTGTTCACAGACACAACTTTGTCTGTTTCATTTTTTAATACATAATTGTTGCACAATTGAATGTCTACTGGCCATGATTTCTTCCTAGATTTTTGCTATTAGAGCTTATTATAATTGTGATAAAAATCAATATTAATCAAATGCAGAGGCAATTATGTGATATAGATACAACTGTATTGTCTTACATTTACAACTGGCCCTTTGAGGGCAAACCTGACGCTGATGTGGCCCAAGATGAAATTGAGTTTGACACCCCTGTCTTAAGAGGATTGGAGCTTTATTCTTGCAGGTTGTAAGTCATTTGTTCAAATATACAGAAAATAAACAAGAACTTGTGAAGAACATTATTATGTATTGCACTTTTTCTAACAGGCCTTAGACATTTTTTATTACACAAGAGTAATATGGTACATTCTTAGTTAAAATGAGTTTTTACTACCATGACAAACATCATTTTGAAAAATCTATTACAGTATAACAAAACTGTCAAATTACTTAAAAAGACTAAAATGAGGCTAAAAATGAGACTAAAACTAAAACTGATTTCCACGGACTAAATTTTAACTAAAACAAAACAAAACTAAAAGACTAAAATGTGACTTAACTAAATCCAGTCTTTGGTGAGTGACTAAGACTAAAATGAAATTAAAAATTCTTGTCAAAATTAACACTGCATTCAACCTGATGCAAATTAAAAAAAACTGCACTATAGAATTATTCCCTGGGTATATACACATTATCTGGTATTTATAATTATCTGGTATTTGCTTGTAGATTAGATGGCAACACAACAAACCTTTTTAACAACCTCAAAAGAAAGCACTGGAAACAGTCGGCAAACAGTCAAACAGTGAGGGGAGCCCGTGTGAGTGCATGAGAAAAACAGTCAGCTCTACTGAAGGGATGTGTGAAAGGCACTGTGTATGACAGGACAGATAGGTTACAGAGACAAGCAGGTTAACTAATGACATTTTGTTATTAGTTCTGCAAAAGTCTCTTTAAATATGAGTCTAAATCATGTGAAAATTATTCAGAATTACATATTTGATTAAAATCTGAAAAGGTACTTCAGCCTTAATGGTCTGTTATTGTTTTCTTTTAAGTTATGTTACACTGTAGGGCTATACTTGTAAAATACAAAGATTCATTTGGTTGTGCTGTTCAGTAACTTGCAAATAAAACCAATATGAAAAAGAATTATGACACGATTGTGGATTGTTATCTCCCTGAAAAAAATTATGATTGGATAATTTTGACATATTGCCCACCCATATCTGAATGTGAACTGTCCTTCATAACAGTCACCACCAACATGAAATAAAGGGATGTGGACATCTCAAATCATATATTAGAAATGACAGATTTTATCATAGAAACACATTGTGATTATTGAAACATACACAGACTAAACATGTTACACATAACAATCTATGTCTACCACCATATTAAACATGGACAGCGCACTGAACCACAGGTGCAGAAGTGGTGACTGTGGTTTCAATTGGGCCACAATCGCAAAATCCTCTAAACAGTTTATATTGTGAATTTATTCTGCAATTCACGTGGAAAAATCAAAGTGTAAAAAGACACGCAGTACTGTACATAGATGTGATGGCGGAAGGAGAAAAAAGACTGAAGGTAGCAGAGAGAGCTGGAGGTGAGTGAACTCTGGAACACAGAAGTGACTTTCTTGAGCTGTGACTCTGACCTGAAACCTGGATGAACTAGACTCTGAAATAATCCGCTGTCATCGCTCACCGCCCTGCTCTCAGTTTGCTGCTAGAATGTTCCTTCTACAGCTCACGTGATGTTGGCAGGACTTTTTCTTTCCCAGCACAGATTACACAACCTCAACTCATGCCATCTGCTGATATGAAAAAAAAAAATATCATAGTTTTATTTATTTTTTCCCATGGCTATTTTTTGATAGTATGAAACTTTGTTTCAATAAAATACTTCAATCTCACAGTCTTGTACTTTTCCTAAAACTGTGTTCTGTAGCACATCCCATTGTTGAAGGTGGTTAACATGAAGCCAGATTTGAAAACTAAAAACTAGTCTCATGTTAGTGATAAACCTATCCTCTGAGTTTTGCTCAGCTGTGAGCGTAGCAGTGTGTGTAGCAGTTTAGGCTGTTTTTAGTGAATTAATGCTCCTCCAGACCCAAGTCAGGTTCCTGTGTCCTGTTTGCTGATGAGGGGGGATAGTTCCTAAGTTACTGACAATGTCAGCCCTGGCTCACTGAAGGTGGACCGACCTTTAAGGTGGACCAGACCTGCTCCTCTGTGTTTTGCTTAGTACACCCCTCTTTCTGGCAGAAACACTGTAGTGTAAGAAACAACTATCATGGCAAAATGTCAACTGATTTCTTCTCAAAACAGTTATTAAATTAAGTTACAGTTAATTGTGTAAAATGAAAATCAGCAGAGCAGATGAGATCTGTGTCTGCTGCATCTGTGTCCGTCGCCTTCTTTCTGCTTTCAAGTGTGTCACCAGATAATCAGATTCAGACTTGTTGCACGTCTTTTCTTTTCTTGGCCGATTCCAATTTTTTAAAGGTCTGACCTGCCAATTCTGATTTTCAGTCTTTCTAAGAACTATAATTGACGGCATTCACAAACATTTTGGTAACTTTTCTTCATGATGTGACTATTTGCAGGGCATGTACTGTATACAAATATGACCGGCACAGAATCAGATATGTGACACTGACCGTCCAGTCAGCGGTCAGGGCTGGTCACACAGAAACCGACCGGTTCCGGTCTCTGGTCAGTCGATCGGTGCATCCCTAGATCACAACATGCAGCTTCCTGGAGGGACTGACTATGTAACAGAAGGCTACCAGCTGCCAGAGCCATGTAGAGTGAGTGCTGCTATTATGTTAACTGGGCACATTTGGTGAAGTCTCCATAATATGCAACAGCTCCGGCATGTAGCACCGAAATGAAGCACCATAATCTGCATTGTGATTTGGTCCTGTAGGTATCAGTCATATAGGAACCAGTGCCAATATGGCATAGGTTCCTATTCCTATAAGTTTCAGTACCTGGACATAGTCATTAGGAACAAAGTGACTGAGAAAGTCTTGATAGAATAAAGCAGATGTGAGATAGAGACAAACAGCATACCTCTGGAGTCAGCAGGTACCCCAGCCGGTAGGTTTAAGGTTAATCCAGAATATGCTGTGATTTGTACAAATCTACTTTCCAGTTAAGATAGGGTTTTTTTCCACAGAATATACTTTATTGTACCTGACTTGACACGTTTGTCTACCGAGGCTAGAAAAACCCAGTGATGCCAACTGAGCTGAGCAGAATGAGAAGAGAAGTGTAGTGGGCTGAGGGCCTGGTGGATGGGGTCCTCATCAAGAGGTTCTGCTGAAGAATTTCAGGAATGTGATGTATGCAGCTTGGAGAAGAGCATGGACTACTGATCACACTTTATGCAATGGAACCCAGATGGGCCCCTGCCTGTCCTCCTCCTTTTGTTTATGTGCACTCTCTGACAGAGGAGCTTTCACTGCAGTGAACTACAGGACTGCAGAGGTGGAGGAAAAGAATCATTTTACACTCACTTTACAGACAGATTTAAATTACAGTTTATTCATATGGAAAAATCAAAATCCACAATTCTGTCAGGTGAATATGTCCAGCTCTTAACTGTCTGTCATACTTTCTATGGAAGGATGACGAAAGACAAATGTGGACAGAGTGGATGGATACTAACACGTCCCCAGTGTTTCTCTCTTTCATACAGAAGTATAGGGGAAATTAAGGGGAATTTTAAACATTTTCATTTCCATTGCAAAAATTAGAGTTGGGACTGATCCAATCCAATATCAGACCACATACTTATCCTGATTCCATAGTTTGATGTCTTTATGAATTATAGACCATGAACCAGCCGGTGCTAACAGCTCGCTAACTCAACATGTCTTTAGTTTGCAGATATTTTAGTCTCAGAATACAGAAAAAAATCATGATCAACTCTAATTTCACATCATCCAATTGTAGTCACCTGGGATAGTCAATTTATGATGCATGTTCTGAAGAGACAAATTATAAACACTAATCATGTTTGTATTGTGGAACACAAATCAGCAAACTGGAACTATTCAGTTCAGTCCAGCTGGAGGCCAGGGTATTATGGGAAATGTGGGCAGTCGCTAGATCCAATCCTATAGGCTGTGATAAAGTTTGAGAGAGGAGAGAATGCAAGAGGAATCAAAAGGACCAATAAATTATTAAATCTCTATTCTCTATTCAGTGCGTTTTTAATAAGCATCAACCTCATGTTTATGTGTGCATTGTCAAAAGAATACACTCAAACTCTTAAGATGAGAGTGTAAAGTGTCAAAGTCTGTGTGTCTGCCATTGCCTTCCACCTGCACAGCTTCAAGGCTCATACTTTTCTGTTTAATTACACGTGGTCGGGTGGAGGAAGCATTCATTGTATTCATTTGCGTGCACACATACTAGTAAAAAGAGACACGCTGATGAATCCACAGCCTCTGAGAAGTGCTGCACCAGAGCGCAGTGTTATTACACACGGCCGCTCACTGTCTAACTTCAGTAAACCACCTGAACAGAACACCATGCTGCTACAGTATAATCATACAGACCTCTACACACACCACACTGATCTGCTGGGACTAGATATTCTGCTTTTTTATGATGGAGACGTCTGATTACCAGCAACTATCGTAGCCGCTCCAACTTTATTTTATCCTTGAAACACATCACAGTGCAAACTCTGTGGTGTGGGCCTAATCATTTACAAAACTATGTGACCATGTATAGGCTGAGACACATTAGAATTAAAATCAATCACATGTAATCATCACCAAATCAGTTTCCTTATTTTTGTTTGTTTATTTCTATCATTATTATAACTACCTGATGGAAAATCAGACTCCATCTGTCTGACAGTTCTGAAGATAAATCTTTTCATTTGCTGAGCTGTCATTACTACTGATGTAACTGGGTGAAAGAATATTTAATAATGAGAACATCTGATTATCTGTATTCACTTTCACACGTTGCACTGCTGCACATAGGAAGCAGAGAGTGTGCATGGAGACAGACAGTCCATGCTCAATGAATACACTCGATGAAACGGATGCATTTCAGACAGCTGCAGACACCACAGATAGGTGACCCACCACTTGCCGTTTATTATTCAAATTTCAGCTTAGGATGCAAAATACCAATCTGAGGGTGCAGTGCATGCTTTGCCCTCACAGAACTGGGCCTGTCAGCTGTCTCTGTTGACACTGGGGTTTACAGCTACGAGGGAATGAGACGGGTTGTCAACTTTTCAAACCACATAATCAGAGCCATGAAATTAGCCACTGTTATGAATCTTTACATATATCACAATATCATGATACAGTGTTTTGAGAATCAGTACTGTATCACTGAATATAATATCGCAATACTCAATATTCTCAATATTTTCTTACACCCCTAGTGAGACCACCTGCAGGAAAACTGGTTACAACATAGAACTTTAATCAGGCTTGAAAAGGCCTAGGCTGGACAAAATTCTGTCCGAACCCGACCCAAACCTGTCCATATTTCAGCCCAAAGCTGATTACAGCCCGACGTTTTCCTAAACAAGCTTCCCTCTATGTACCAAACAGTAGAAGACTAAATATGGGAGAACAATGGAAAAAAAATTACTACAACTACTGATAATATAATAATGATGATAATAATAGTGATAATAATAATAATAATCATCATCATAATAATAAAAACAACAATAATGTAATCAAATAACTAGAATATAGTAAGGAGCTTTAGAAAGTGGCTACAGTATGTAGCCACTTTCTGAGAATGTGCTGTGCATAAAATTCACAAACATATTTATTGGTCCTACATTACTTGTTAAATTATTGTAAACTCAGGAGGACCGATGACTCTGATTGGTGACTGATCGAGCTATTGACATGTTTTGATATGATCTTCTGAAGTTAATGCAACAAAAGTCTGTCTGTCAGGTGTGTTCCCATTGGATTGCAAATAACAACTAGCACAGATGCAGCATCTTTTTTCCTCTCTTTTTTTCTTTGTGTCTCAGATATGCATGTTGATTTAACATCTGACACATTGAAATAACAGCTGCAGCTACTAAATCTGACACACTGTCATTTTTTACAACTTCAGCTACTTGATCCAAATACCAGTGTTCCTGATTCAAGCTGATCTGTCCAAACAGTTGATCTGATATGAATGAAAGTTGAACTGAGAGAATGTGACTCCTGAAACTGATTGAGTGATTCAGCTGATGGTTTCTACAGAAAGACGTCTCACTCTGTTGGAGTTGTGGGAACTACAGAAACAGGGTGGAGCTTCTTCCCACACAAATGATCACAAACATGTTTCATTTTGTCCTTTCATCAAGTTACAGAGTTCACATTAATCACCGACAGCTGATAGGACCTGCTGCTGCTGACATGATGATCAGTGGTGACTAAACTGAGAAGGTGCTTGCTAAATGTTTGTACACTGAGCTTCAGTAACACATTTGTTAGCATCAGAGCTTAGTCAATCTGTCTCTTTTGTCAGAGCTCAGTCACCTGCTCCAGGGCTCACAAAGTTTTCTTACATGTTTTTTTTTAGCCAAGTGTGAACTGGATGGCGCACCAGTCGACCAGCCAGAGGCTGGAACAGGCCAGTTTTCTGCGTGACCGGCCCTGAACAGTGACCAGCCAGTCAGCATCACACGTCCAATTCTGCACCGGTCAAATTCCCACACATGCTCCCCACGATGGTCATATCATGCATGATGCAACACAGACAGTAACATCACAGCCACACATGCTTGCATGAAGCTGGTGTCAGTAACAGATTCAAAAAAGAGGATAAAGAGAAGGCACACTGTCTACAAGGAGTCAGAGCACCTCAGAAGTCAGTCAGCGAACAACCATAAACTTTCAGCTCTTCAGACTGATATCAGCCAGCAGCAGACTGCTGTTCACAGACTGACAGTTAAAATCTCACCTCCTGTTCTGGCTGAAGAATAAACAACCTGTGCTGATGCGTCTCCTCAAACATTTTCTCATCCAGACTCATTTAACTTCTGCTTCTGCTTTTCTCACTGAAAAGTTTTACTACAGCAAACTGTTGCACCACGTCAGTCTCTGGTTTGTTTGCATCTGCTTCTACATGAGATCACATGACATCACCTTTCCTATGAGATCTCATGAGATCATGCTCCCTCTGCTACATAATCTTAATAATATAAGACCTGGCTGTAACCTGGAGCACTTCCAGAGAAAATGTAAAAGTAGTTTCAAAATGAGTGTTTTATTATTAAGACTGAAAATTTGAATAGGAAAAAGTTTAAATCAGCATGCCAGAACCATAAAAAAAATCAGAACTCAGAACCAGCCAAGAAATTTGCAATCGTGCATCTGTTAAAACATGCCCCAGATCAGCTTCAATATTGATCCCTGGGATCAGCTCAGGACATTCTAGTGCACAGTCTGCACAGTCTGACCAGCTGATCTTCACTGACTGAAAAAACAGTACCTCTATGCAGCAGAATTCAAGTACACAAAAAGTTCAAGAGATGATCCTTGAACAAGAATCACAATCCTGATTCCAAAAAAGTAATTGTATAAAACGTTACTAAAAACAGAATTCAATCAAATTCAGAATGAGTGCATATTTACAAAAACAAAGTTTATCATTTTGAACATTAAATATTGAACACTGAAACACTGAATACTAAATATCGTTATACTGTAATCAATGGAATATCATTCAAAAAGGAGTTACTTTTTACACAACTTCATTACTTTTTTGGATCAGGGTTGTAACACTACATCATGGGCTGCAAATTTGTCAAAAAATTGCAGTAATGAGCAAAACTGAGGGTCTAAAGTAAGGACTGAAAATCCCTCTATGAGGAGAGAGGGTTGTTCAAAATATAAGCACTTCAGTTTCAACAATAAAATGGTATCGGCTTTGCTCATCACAGGATATTTCTGCTTAGAACAGTGACTTTTGCAATTGGTAAAGGTTTTCCGGCCAGTACAGTATACAAAGATGACTTCAGTACCATTCTCTCATCTCTGTTCAGAGACCAAACTGCCAGTTGTACTCCTGAAAGTTCAGATGAGTCACTTCCTGTTAGGAGAACATTTTCCACAGTGACCTTACACACGCTTCGGCTTTAACTGGGATAACCACGAACAGACGATTCCACTCTATCGCTCTGCATCACTCTTCTATTTCTGCTCCAGCCTGTATTTGTGGTTCTGCTTAAAATGCCGCAGGAGGTTTAATTTGAAAATATTGCCTGATGCAGCTTTAAAGGCGGAGATGAGCTGGTGAACAACAGCAGAAGCCTTCAATTAGCTGCAAGAATATTTTCACATGACTGTACTGACATGCTTATCATGAAGTTAGGGGCCACAGCAGTGTGTTCTTGCATGTTTCGCCTTTTTAACAACACACACAACTACACACTCAAATTTTGCTCAAACCCTCCCTCCCAGCATATTTAACAAATGGAACAGAGGAGAGAGGGGCCAACATGGAAGTATTAAGGAGAACAGATACTGTGTTCCAAGATGGCACCCCATTCATTCTCATTAAAGATGCACACATAGAGCAAAAATTAGGGCTGAACAACTGATCAAAATTTTACCAAAATCACAATATGGTCTACTGCTATTTTCAAATCGCATGATACACAACATTTGTTAAAGGCGAAATGTGTGTCAAAATACCATTTTTAATTCAATGTTGTGGTGCTGCAGAGGTGTCCTGGCCAACACATCATTCTCTAGACTTCAGAAAACATCTTTGATTAGAACACATCCCTGAAAAAAAATAGCATACCATAATCATTTTAATGTGTTTTTGAAAATGAAAAATGAAAATAATAATGTAAAAATGATCCTTTCTTCAAATATGGCAATCAGTCAAAAATAACTGCAATTAGATATTTCCTCAAAATTGTTCAGCCCTACCAAAAACCCTGTGCAGGCATCCCTCGCAGTTTTTGGGCCCATGCAGCATGTCTGCCTGAGACTCCCACTGGCTAAAACCTCACACATGAACAGGACAGAATCTGTTCAAAATGTTATTGGACCTATTGAATCTAGCTGCAGTGATTAATTGATAATTAATTGATTGTTAAATTAATCGCCAACTATTTTGATTATTGGTTAATCAGTTTGGGTAATTTTTTTTTTTTTTTTTAGAAAAAAAAATCAAAATTCTCTGATTTCAGCTTCTTAACTGTAAATATTTTCTGGTTTCTTTACTCCTGACAGTAAACTGAATATCTTTGGGCTGTGGACAAAACAAGACTTTTCAGGACATCATTTTTGGATTTAGGAAACACTGATCTACCTTTCTGCATAATTTTCTGACATTTTATAGACCCAACAACTAATTATTTAATCGAGAAAATTATCAACAGATGAATTGACTATGAAAATAACGGTTTGTCCTAAATGGATCAAATACAGATAATAACACTTTTCCAATGATTGTATTAGGGGCCAGTGGGAGTCACATGATGAACACGGAAGTAGCAATACCCTATGCATCCAGAAAACCAATATTGTCTCACAGCCCAGCTCTGTGTCAACATTCTCTTCAAAATACACCTCAGAGTCATTGTCATGGTGAGGGAGGGGGCAGGGAATTCAGCTGACACATACAGGCTACTTTTGAGCAGAAACCACAGTTTAAAGCCCAGCATCAACATCATATGCTAACAAGAATCTATGCAATTATGTGCACATCAAATAAGAAATAATTCAGTATGGAGTTTCTCATTAAAGTCAATCTGCAGAGACTTGAAATTTGCTTTCTAACCATCACGGTGAACATTTCACTGCATGTCCTCTCAGTGTTGTCAAAGTTCCACAGATTAATTTGGTTCAGAGGTACAGACTTTAAATCAATCTACACACACAACTGCATCACTTTACTTTAGCAGTGAGAGCAGATATGCTGTTGCTTGTGATAGATTACTGACTAAGTAAGCTGCAAGTCACAAAATGTGGTCAAATCAGGGGTAATCCATATCTGAGGTGACGGAAACTCATTCAAAAATAACTTTAACAATGGTGAGCAGTCATGTAAAGTACATGTTATTTGTGGTTAATGATTGAAAACATGCACAAAGTGTATCATGATCAGTTCTCTTCAAATAACTTTCCCTTTGCAGAGCTGTGGCACTATAATGTAATGTAAATGATGAACATGCACTCATATGTACAATGATGCACGCTGAGCACAAGATATGAACTTGATGGCGAGGCTGTCTGCTTCTGATGATGTCATCCTTCAGACATTTCCCACAACCCCAGTCAGCATTTGTCTATAAAAACTCTGAGACACTTTTCATTTGTTTTTTGTAGTTAAACAAATAAAACGGACACATTTTGCAGTGCAGCCTCCTGCTCCACTGTCTGCCTTAAAGGGATAGTTCACCCAAAAATGAAAATTCAGTCATTATCTACTCACCCTCATGCTGCTTGAAGGTCGGGTTTATTTTGTTAGTCCACTAAACACTGCTGGAGTTTCACAGGAAAACAGTGTTGCAGAATCTCCCAAACAATGGAAGTGAATGATGGCCAGTTTTCAAACAGAAAACAATTACTGAAAAAAAGCATAAAATGCCTCCACACTGCTCGTCTGGTGTAATCCAAGTCACAACACAGACCCAGTTCAGACAGTGCATGTGCACATTAACGTAGCTCCAAGCTAAGGATCTACAGTGAAGATTCAGGCTGAAAACATGATGTAAATGATGTCTTTCAAGTCAACTTGGCATGTTGAGGCTTTAGGAGCCTTGGATTGAACCAGACAAGCAGTATGGAGGTGTTTTATGTTTTCATTCTGTTTTTTTACATTTGAAACTGGTCACCATTCACTTCCATTGTTTGTGAGATTCTGCAAACGTGTTTTCCTGTGAAACTCCAGCAGTGTTTTGTGGACTAAAAAACTAAACCTGACCTTCAGTGGGCATGAGGGAGAGTATGACTAAAGTAAGTAAGTAGGTAATGACTGAATTTTCATTTTCGGTTGAACAATCCCTTTAATTAGTAATTATTACTTTAATCCTCATCTCACTAACATATATCATGATGAAGAATAACCAAAGAATAAAAAACTGTAAGCACAAACCAAAATCTTAACTTATTTAGAGCTGCAACAATTAGCCAGTTAATCAAATAGTGGGTTGAAAAAAAATTAATTGCCATCTATTTGATCAATGGATTTGATTGATCGTTTCAGTCATTTTTCAAACATTTGAGGATTTGCTGCTGTTCTTTGTCATTTATGACAGTAAATGAAGAATCAGAAATAAATCATAAAAAAGAACTGTGATGAGCATTTTTCACAGTTTGACTATTTATTCACAATTAGGCTAATTTATTAATCATGAAAATAAAATGATCATTTGTTGCAGCCCAAAACTTATTTCTTCTCAAAATGTTAGGCTATTAGTTATGTAATTAGTGTCATATGAAGAAAAAAACGTTATTATTATTATCTTAGGGAAGTTACAGTTAATTGTATACTGTGTAAAATGAAAATAGAGTACATGAAGACATCTGTGTCTGTCTTCTTCAAATGACAGTGTCCTTTCCTTCCAGATAGCGTGTGATACTTGAAATCAGTCAGGGTGAATGAAGAGCAGCTGTAATCACACTACTGTAATCACAGTACTGCTGTGTGGCCATGTGATTTTAAAACAGTAGAACATATCTACACACAGACAACAGAGTGGATCAATAGATAGGCCTATCATATGTCCATACAGCCCAGCAGGGGCCCAGCCGGCTCCTCCCAACACAAACAGTACCTTTGATTTTTATCATGTTCAAAATCATTTACAATACAAACAACACAACACAGAGTCATATAATCACAGTAAGTTCACTGAACTGCTTTAACTCAATGAGCACATTTTGCTCAGGCCATAAACTGTGGAAGCTCATTTCTGCCACACAGAAAGATAAAATATCCCCACGGCAAGTCAGAATCTCATAGTTTAGACTTTTTATTTCACACTTGACTTTTTATCTCCTGATGACTTTTTTACCTCATAATATCAACTTTTTAACTCATCATTTTGACCATTTATTGCATCATTTCAACTTTTTAAATTCAATTTAGACTTATTAACTCACTTTGATACATAATTTTGGCTCCTTAACTTTTTAACTCATAATGCAGTCTTTAACTCATAATTTGGACTTTAACTCATCATTTCAACTTTTCTCTCTCATAATTTTGACTTTTTACCTCATCTTTGACTTTTCCTCTCATAATTATGACTTTTATAATTCCAACTTTTTAACTCACTTTAACATATAATTTTCACACCTTAACTCATAATTCTGACTTTAACTCATAATTTTAACTTTAACTCATAAAGTTCAACTTTTTAACCTCATCATTTCAACTTTTTTGTCATAATTTTGACTTTCTAACTCATAATTTAACTTTAACTCATAATTTGAACTTCAACTTATAAGTTCAGCTTTCTACCACACCATACGGACTTTTCATCCCATAATTATGACTTTTAAACTTATAATTCCAACTTTTTAACTCACTTTAACATATAATTTTCACACCTTAACTCATAATTCTGACTTTAACTCACAAAGTTCAACTTTTTAACCTCATCATTTCAACTTTTTTGTCATAATTTTGACTTTTCAACTCATAATTTAATTTTAACTCATAATTTGAACTTCAACTTATAAGTTCAGCTTTCTACCACACCATAATTATGACGTTTTATCTCATAAGTATGCCTTTTTAACTTATGATTGACTTTTTAACTCACTTAAACAACTATTTTTGACTCCTTAACTCATAATGTTGACAATTCATCTCATAATTTTGACTTTTTAATCACAGAATTTTGACTATTTATCTCATAATCCTGATCTTGTAACTCAGAATTCAGACTTTTCATCTCATGGTTAGGACTTTTTTCAGTCTCATGGGGGATGATTTCTTGTTTTACTGGCGGAAGTGGGCTTCCATACATAAACAAAGAGGAATGGGAGGAAAGTTAGTTTCCCATCATTGAGCTCAAAGTGTTGCTGTGGACTAATGTCTGTATTGACTTTAAAGCAGCTCACTGCAGCTACACATCAACCTCGGTTAAAGTCTGAAGAAGCTGGACTTGAGTTAGTTTAGACTCCATCCAGCCTCCAGGTGGACCTCAGTGCTGTCCCCTCGGACAGACTCTCCTCTGTCTTTGTTCATGTCAACTTCAAGTTAAAAAGCTTCACGTTCAGACTTTGTATCAGAGCGAAGTGAAACAAAAGAAGGCGCAGAAAAGTTCGGGAATGTTCGGCCAGACTTCGCGACAGAACAAATGGACCTGAAACTAACAGTCTGATGAATAGCCCAGTGTTCTGTGTTCAGTGTTCTGTGTTCTGAGTTCTGAGTTCTGTGTTCTGAGTTCTGTGTTCTGAGTTCTGAGTTCAGTGTTCAGTGTTCAGTGTTCTGAGTTCAGTGTTCTGTGTTCTGAGTTCTGATTCTGATTCTGTGTTCTGTTCTGTGTTCTGAGTTCTGTGTTCTGAGTTCTGTGTTCAGTTTCAGTGTTCAGTGTTCAGTGTTCTGTGTTCTGTGTTCAGTGTTCAGTGTTCTGTGTTCTGTGTTCTGAGTTCAGTGTTCAGTGTTCAGTGTTCTGTGTTCTGAGTTCAGTGTTCTGTGTTCTGTGTTCTGAGTTCTGTGTTCTGTGTTCTGAGTTCTGAGTTCTGTGTTCTGTGTTCTGAGTTCTGTGTTCTGAGTTCTGTGTTCTGAGTTCTGAGTTCTGTGTTCTGTGTTCTGAGTTCTGTGTTCGTGTTCTGAGTTCTGTGTTCTGTGTTCTGAGTTCTGAGTTCTGTGTTCTGTGTTCTGTGTTCTGTGTTCTGTTCGGCGCGTGGCTGTAGTCAGAAGGAGTAGAGAAGCACAGCGAACGTTCTTCATGTGTTTTAGCAGAGCCTTTGTTCACTCTCACAGTGTCTGGAAGATGTTTTTCCCTGAGAGACAGAGACAAAGGTAGAGACAGACAGACAGAGACTTACTTTGCTCCTCACTTCAGCAGACAGTCCGTAAGCTGGTCCCTTGTTAAAATGAGTCATTTTGTCGCTTTGTTTTTTATCCTCAGCTGCAGCGAAGCAGCGGAAAACTCCTCTCTAACAGCGGCTCAAGCGGTATTCCAACCCGTGAGGCTCCACACACAACACAAGAACACAAGAGAACCACAAAGTCCAGCGGCAGCTCAGATTGCCAAAAAAGTCGTCAAATGACTGACGTAGCCGCATCAGCCAATCAGAGCAGCCGTGGGAAACTCCCTCTGCTCCTCCGCTCTGTCACACACGTTCAACCAGTAAAAGTACTGCTGATACAAAACAAGTACTCAGATCATTTACTCGAGAAAAAGTATAAATACCATGGTCTAAAAGTACTCCATTACTAGTAAAAGTCCTGAACTCAAAATGTTTCTTAAGTAAAAAAGTATTATCGGCAAAATGTACTGAAAGTATCAAACATTTTGATTTGATTTGATTTATTTATTTCAAACATTTAAAAAAATGTAATAAAATATATAGAAATTAAACATAAAATACAATAAATAATGAACAGACTTTCAACGAGCAACAAAAATGAGCATTTCATGTCTGAAAAGGAGCATACAAATTTTGAAATGTAGTTTAGATACTTTGGATACTAACCAAGGTAATATAATACTGTATCATATCATAAAAGCATATGTAAAAAGTAACTAGTAACTATTATTATCATTGTTATTATTATTAATATTATTACTTTTTTTAACTATTGTTGTTATTTTTTGTTTGTTTTTGTTTGGATTTTTCATCTCTTGCTCTTTTTTCTTCTTTTTTTTCTCACTTCAAAAAATTGCGATTGACTGTATGTAGGATGTCTATGTTTCAGCATGTCCTTTGTCTTGACATGATTTATGTTACATAATGATATGAGCATGCAGCACAGTGAGCAAAGTACATCCTTGGATGAAATATGTCAATAAATAAAAAGTATTTTTTCAAAAGTGAAAAGTGCAGAACCACTGCAGGGAGGGCGTGGATGACCAGGGGAGAAATAAAGTGTGAAACAAAGCTGAATGAAAATGATTAAGGGAAATAAACAAGCAAGAGTCATGCTGACCTTTATTTCACTGAAATTCAACTTTTGAATCATTTATAGTTGCTTCAGATGATTTAAGGCTGCGACTAACAATTATTTTCATTGCTGATTAATCTATCAATCATTTTCTCAATTAATTGATTAATTAATCCTGTCACAATCTTGTCACTTGAAAAATACATCTGTACATCTGTGCACTCCACATGTTTGGATCTATTTTTCAAGTTTTTTCTGTTACAGTTATTTTTTCAATTAATCAATTAGTTGTTTGGTCCATAAAATATCAAAAAAATGTGAAAAATTGATCCTGTCACAAAGTCCAAGATGACATCCACAAATGTCTTGTTTTGTCCACAACTGAAAAATATTCAGTTTACTGTCAGAGAGGAGTAAAAAAAACAGAAAATATTCACATTTAACAAGCTGAAATCAGAGAATGTGGACTTTTTTTCTTTTAAAAGAATGACACAAAATCATTAATTAATCATCAAAATTACTGATTAAATCTAATATAATTTAAATGATTAAGTGTTGCAGCTCTATAATGATCGATAAAAAAATTGGGGGTGGGAGGGCATGAACTTTTTTTCAGCCTTTGAAAGGGGGACATGACAGAAACAGTTTGGGACCCACTGAGCTATTTTACGTGACATCACCATCTAGGTGGCCCTTGGCATTGTTTCACAGGTCACAGAGTCATCAGTTTCCCAGGGTTCACTCAATCAGTAACTTTACCAGTGTCCCGCAGTCCTCTGACTGTCTACCAGCTGAACTGAGCAGCAGTTTCTGTGTGTCGTCCAGGAGTGTGACAGATGTGTGTGTTTCTTCTCCACTGATACTAAGAGATCTAGTCTGTCTATAAATAGCCTCAGATGTCAGGCTTAATCTGAAACTTCTGCTCCTTCTCTTCCCTCTTCCTCCTCTTTGGGTTTACTTCAACAAAGCAGAGCTCTTCCTGTCCAGAGCTCTGTCCAGGAACAGGAAACACAGCACAAAGAAAGAAAAACACAGCAGTGACAATGCCTCCAACACCAGCATTTAAAAATATCTTCTTCATGCTCGCACTCAGTTAAAAGCAAATGAATAGTTCTTTTTTGCATTCTGCAGATAATCTTGGCAAAAACTATTTTGTCTATTAATGTTAATGGTACACTTCACCCCAATATCAAAAATAAAAACATATTTCTTCTCTTACCTGTGGTGCTATTTATTCATCTAGATAGTTTTGGTGAGTTTTGGAGATATCAGCCATTGAGACGTCTGCTAGATGGCACTCAGCTTGATGCACACACTGAAAACACAACAGCAAACAAAGAAGTGAATGGTGACTAGTTTTCAAATGTAAAAAAAACAACAGAATGAAAACAAAAAATGCTTCCATACTGCTCGTCTGGTGTCATCCAAGTCTCTGGTCTAATGCCAAGCTGACTAAAAAATGTTATTGACACCATGTTTTTAGTCTGAATCTTCACTGTAGATCCTCAGCTTGGAGCCACATTCACGTGCACATGCACACTGTCTGAACTGGGTGTGTGGTGTGACTGTGTGCAAATGGCATGTTGGGACTTTAGGAGACTTGGATTACACCAGATGAGCAGTATGGAGGCATTTTATACTTTTTTCTGGTTGTTTCTTCTGTTTGAAAACTGGTCACCATTCACTTCAACTGTGTAGGAGATTCTGCAATGTTGTTTTCCTGTGAAACTCCAGCAGTGTTTTGTGGACTAACAAACTAAACCTGACCTTCAATCAGCATGAGGGTGAGTAGAGAAAGACTGAATGTCCATCTTTGGATGAACTGTCCCTTTAAGTAGTTTTATGAGTGATTTTTGGAGAACTTCCTGCATTTTGAATTTGAAAATTTTTGAATTTTCTCACAGGTATCCACATAATGCAACATCATCTAGAACTATTATGGTATGTATTTTTTGTCAGTCTCTGTGAATGAGACTTCACCTTGACAGTGACAGTCCAAACCTCAGGTGACATGACATTAAAAGCCTTTGTTTTTCCCTGTTCCTCAGTTTTATCAGGTCCTTTAATTCCACTCCTACTGCTGTTAAAATGATAAACGACTTGTTAAAATGATCGACTTGCCTTTATGATCTCTGACAGCAGGACTTCAAACTCCAAACAAGTTCTTTTTACTCTTTGATGTCATTTTCATGAATGTACAGTTCCTGACATAATTATGCACATTTACAAGTCTCATACACATGCACTCACAGACACACAGGTGGATCATTTACACAGGTATCTTAAGTTACAAGTCTTTGCTGAATCTGAGGCAGCATGTCTGTATGAGAAAAAGTAAGAGAAATTTAAGATGAGAATGTGAAAATGTTCTTGCATGAGGCCAAGTATTTTGTTTTGTCAGGTGAAAATTTTAGAATAAGCAAAAATAACAAATTGATGCTGCAAACCCAAAACTGGGATTGAAGTGGGCGTGTCTATAAAGGGGAGACTCTGGTATCCCTAGAACCCATTTTCACTCAGATATCTTGAGGTCAGAGGTCAAGGGACACCTTTGAAAACTGACAGATTTTACTTAGGAGTAATATTTTGCTTCCTACCCAACAAGCTGACATGACATGGAACCACTGGATGCCTTAAGTCTTCTAGTTTCATTTGTTAGTAGAATCTAAACTCTAGCTCTAAAAACCTGCTACAGCCTCCAGAAGATGGTCATGTCGAGCTGAGGATGAGGGCGGGGATGGAGTTTATTAATGTGAGCGAGAGAGAGAGGCTGTTTTGGTGCCTCCTCTGTCACTTGGTGCTCTATGCACCGCTTGTGAATGTAACAGCAGAGCTGCGACTGACTTCAATTTTGGAATGAATGTAGCACCATTTTGGACACAATATCCAGTTGTTTTTACATGGGTTTCTTTCCTGGGGAGCATGTAAGATCATGTGACAGCAATCAGCACAATAGATTTAGATATTTATCAGCCCCTCCAGGAAGTTGTGATGTTGCGATCGCAGCGATTCATGCAAATTCAATCAATCCCCTTGAATTCTGTGCAACCTTGCAATTTTGTCCAAACTCTGCGACTTTTCCTGAAATTTGAGTTCCATCAAGCCGAGCAGTTCCCTCTGCAAATGTCAGACATGTACATCGCAATGAACTGACTCAATGTTTTGTGTCACAATTTTTTTGAATTTATCTTTTTTTAAAATTTTGTCATGTCATACTGTAAAGCAGTGTTTCCCAACCCTGGTCCTCAAGTACCCCTGCCCTGCATGTTTTAGATGTTTCCCTGCTCCAACACACCTGATTCAATGATCAGGTTGTTATCAGGCTTCTGTGGAGGCTTGATGACGAGCTGATCATTTTATGCCATTTTCACTTGGCAAAAAGAAAATGCCTAAAAAAACCACATGCATTTCAATTTTTTAGAAAAGCTGACATGAAATCAGGCATTTTAGGCTGCAACAATCCCAAAAAAGGCCTGCCTGGAGGGACTGATTTATAATGTACAAGTGGAAAATATGTCCTGTTGGGTACCCAACAGTAAAAGTCAGGGCTTTGCCAGAAATTCTAAGATTTATCTTGTGGGAATTATGAATATCTAAAGTATATCTGTACTCATCCAGTAGTTGTTGAGAAGCTTGTTGTGGAACACAGACTGACACCAGTGTCCTTGCAGTATGCCTCACAGATGACTGGAACACAAATCTACTAAACTGACTTGTGATCTAAAATATTGTTTGACCACAGCTTTTTTTCAATTTAATTCTTCTTATTCAACCAGCAGCAGAAAGAAACCTGTCAATGCAGAGTACAACTACAATATTTTTCTTCCTTTTAAAGGCAGTCATTTTTCTTTTTTTTTTTAAATAGTAGTTGTAACGGGGCAGAGAGAGGGGATGACATGCAGCAAAGGGCCACAGGCGGGAGTCGAACCTGCGACCGCTGCAGAGGACTAACAGCCTCCATACATGGGTCGGACACTCTACCATCTGAGGTAAACATCTGCCCCTCGTTCATGTTTTTCCCTGTAACATCAACTATACTGTGATGTTAGACTTTGCACTCTGTATGAAATGTCACACCAACAGACTTGTTAAATGATAACAACATATAGACAGCATTCAACAATAAAAAATAGAGCATTTATTCAACAAAAATGACATCATATTTGTTCCTATAGTTGTATATACTTTGTTTAACAGATTTTCACACTATTCTTCCGAGAAAAATGGATTTGGGGTATTTGTCCCTCAGAGAGGACCACTGCACAAAGAAATAGTCTGATATTGGGTACAGAATCCTCCCCGTGAGCGACAGCTTCTGAACCCGGCAAATACTTTCAACATAAACTATCAGGACTTTCTTCATTCCCAGAATTCCAAGCAGGAGTCCTGCCACACACAGGGGAACGCAGGTCCCTGGGCCGTTACACAGCACCTGAAACAACACACACACACACAGAGGAGGGGGATGAGCACATTTCCAGGAAGTGACACATACTCGTTTTTTCAAAGAAAGCAGCCTCCAGGGACTGTTGATCTGTGACAGAACGCTCATGTCACATGACAGAAACTGGTTAAAGGAACCAATCAGGGCGATGCATTTACTGTCTTATGATCAATATCTTTTTAATCCTTGTGTGTCAAGTACAGAGACAGATTGCAGACGGATTTGTTTTTCATCCAGACATCCAGTTTTTCTTGTTTCTGATGACAAAGATGGTTATAAGATCCAGTGGGGATCCTACTTTTGCCCAGTCGTCTGCAGTTGCACTATGTTGGACAGTCTGACAGTTCTCCAAAAACAGTCAAGTGCATGTGAAAAATAATTGGGTTTAGCTGACGACCCACACAACTTAATATGTTTGTTTTTTTTGTTTTTGTTTTTTGTAAATATCTACAAACCGGCAAAATTTCTGTAATTAGGGGCCGGGCATCCTAAGCTGCCAAGACCCTATTGTAATCCTGCATGTTCTTCTTTCTTTCTTCTTCTTCCGAGGAAATCCTACTTCCCATGCACGAAAAATGACTAAACTTTGCACAAAGGTCCAGTCCCATGTCAGATTGCCTCAGCTGCAAAAACAGGCCAATAGTCCTGATGGTGGCGCTACAGCAAGCCTCTAAAGTTCAAAATTTTGAAAATTCATAACAAATCAACCATATGTGCTACAGATTTACAACTTTCACCAAAATGTATCCCCAATACTGAAGAAACTTTTGTACATTTAAACCTATTGCAAATTATGAAGTCCATCACTCTGTTTTTTTCAAAAACTGTAAAACTTATTAAACCTATCTCCTCCCACAATTTTTGCTCAATTGACACCAAACTTGCTACAGAGCATCTTCAGACTGTCCTACACAAACAATCCACACAGATTTTTGATTTATCAAAAACTGAGCCTACAGTGCATCAAAATGTTTGACTGTAAACGGTATTATAAACATATACTTGCAAATTCTTGCTAAATACATTTTCAATGTTCATGAAAAAAATGACAAAATTTTGGAGTCATGGTAGATGATGTTTGGAAAATATCAGAATTTTATCTCAAAAACTGAATTTTTTACAGCATTTTGAATTTCACTCTCGTGTGAACAATTGGAGTCAATGCAAAAATGTAATTTTTAAACATCAGTTTTTCACTTTTGGAGCCAATAAATCATTGTTAAAAACTAATGACCAACATCTCCATGCTGTCTAGATGCAATTTGTGTATTTTGGGATTTTTGTCTCAATAACTGAATTTTTGACAGCCATTTGAAATCTGCCTTTACATGCTAACAGCTGCTGTGTTGCACACAGGTGACTGGCTTAGTCAATTTGTGAAGCTACAAGTGGTGTTTCCATTTGCCAATTAGCTCAGTGAGATAGAGGATGGTTCTTGGTGTTGAAGGTTGTGAGTTCAAGCCTCAGCTTGTACAACATTTCCATATGAGAAATCTACCCAAACTTTTCACAAAGGTCCAGTCCCATGCCAGATGTCCTCAACTGGAAACACAAGACAATAGTCCTGATGGTGGCGCTACAGCAAGCCTCTAAATTTCAAAACTTTGAAAATTCACAACAAATCAACCATATGTGCTACAGCTTTGGAACTTTCACTTTGAAATGTTCTTTTCCATGGCATGGATGGCTGCTGCCTGGCACCCTGATCCTTGGCTTAGTCAATTTGTGAAGCCACACATGAACTGTCACTTGCCAATTAGCTCAGTGAGATAAAAGATGGACTTCAGTGTCAGAAGTCGTGAGTTCGAGCCTCAGCTAAGGCAGGATGGACTTTCAAATGTGAAAGCCTTATGTTCAGGTATCATGCTATGTGGATTAGAGACTACTAAGGTTAAAATAATTATGATTCAGGGAGTTTTGTGAAGAGACAAATACTCTTTATCAACACGTTTCCCTGTTATCCCTTGTCTCTTTTCCCTGTTTATTTGGCTTAGCTATCAGTCAATATGCAGAGTCTCTTGTGCCAGAAATTGTGAGTTCAAGCCTCAACTGATGTAAAATGCACATTAGAATGCCACCTTTTTTTCATCTTCCTACACTCTGCTTGTTGCTCAGAATTGCCTAATTTGCCTAAAATTGCCTGGCCCCGACCATTGCTGCGCAGCAGCTATAATTTCACTTCTTTTCCCACTGGTTCACAATCCAATACTTTTGCAGACTTGTACCCAACAGATGTCAGTAAGAAGAGGATTAGGGCTATGTGAAAAATGTATTTCTGAGAATAAAGTCAGAATTCTGAGAATTACGCAAGTATTCTGAGTTTACGGTCATAATTCTGACAATAAAGTCAGAATTCTTGGTGTAAAGTTACAATTAAGTCAGAGTTCTGAAAGTCAGATTTCTAAGAATAAAGTCAGAATTCTGGGAATAAAGTCAGAACACCAGTGACTCATGAGGTTACTTGGACATGATGATATAAACCTATCCACAGCTATATGAGATGCCCCAGGCTGTTGACGTAGTATGAAGAGGGAGAAAGTCCACACATGGAGGAGGTGGGGTGGATGGACGGCTAAAACAAACGCAAGACTTTCATGTGACTTCATGTAACTTTTGTAATGTGACTTTTGCGTTGTGAGTCATTCCTGACATACATAACGTAACATAGTTACTGTAACCCCAAACATGGTCTACCAAAGTAGTTTTTTGTGCCTAAACCTAACCAAACACCGACCATTTCACAGCATTTATCACAGGTTAAATGTCCATTTCATGTGTTAAAAATGTCTTTCTGGTCACATCTGATACAGCTGCCAAAAGGTACCTTGGGCTTCACTATCAGACGCTGGGGGGCAGTGACAAATCATCAGTATGTGACGAGTTGAGATAAAAGCTACTTGTAAATATCATCAATTGAAGCAATAATTCCAAGTGCTGCTATACTGACAGAAGAAAATGAGTTCTCCTACTGCAAAATCTGATGTTCTTCCTGTATTCAGTGAAGTCAAAGTGATGTCAGAGTGTCGTCAGTGGTATTAAAGAAGAACTACTATTTCAACCTGGATTTCTTAATGCTATGTTGTGGCCAACAAAGCAATAGCTATAGGCTAGAGTGGTGATACATGGCATCATGGGTGTGGGCGCAATGCATCCTGGTACATGCAGGCACTTCTAGCATGGCTCTTGGTTCTTCTTGGTCTCTATAGCAGCACTGAGGGATTTATAGCTTCAATCAACACAGACTGGACACTCACAAGAGAAATGAATTTTTCTCAGATTCGCTTTGTTTGAACCAATCTGACAGCATCAAACTGAGTTGCAGGAGAAATCCATGAAGAACACTCCAGTTGGAAAAAAAGCTACCAAAGAGAAAAAGCATTCAAACACTATGCGGTGGTAAAAAAAATATGGCCTGCAGTTTGCAAAAAGTGCAGGTCAAAAAATGAATTGAAATGAAATGGCATTACATTTGGTGAAATGTGCTTTATGACTTGTTTAAGACTCGAAACTCAAAGTTTAGGACTTGGAATTTGACTCTGGAAAGGCAATCTTGACTTGGGACTTGAGTGCAAAGACTTGCAAAACATTGACTCGGTCCCACCTCTGCAGGACAGCAGTGGAGCTGATTGTCTCTGTGTTTGTTGTGGAGGTCTTGTGTCTGAGCTGAACTGTCCCTCAACACTCAGAGTGAAGACATGTGGTGAGTACACACCACTGTGGGAAGGTTCAGAAGGCAGACAGAGCAGAAAGTGGCGATCTGTTTGTGACTCAGTGGCAGCAGCCGAGGCAGCTCAGTGAGACTCAAACAGAGACAGAGGGGGAGGGGACTGGGATGAAGAAGTGGCCTCAGGGCTGGAGGAGGCTGAGGGAGTTGAGGGAGTTTGGGTTTACAGGAAACCAGACAGAGCTGCTCTGGAGTCTGGAGAAGTCATCATACAGCAGCAGCACTGTATGATCCTCTCCACACTGCGCTGGAAACTACACACAACTGCCTGCATTCTGCATTCACAGAGAACACTTCTATCATTCTTTCAGCTCTATAATACACTACAACAGTTACTTTACACCAACTAAATGATTATGTAGCAGCAGATGTCTCCATCAACATTTCAAACCTTTTGCTTGTTAACTTGTAAGATGAGGTGGTCAGTTATGCAGTAAATAAAAGTAGAAAATAAGCAGATTTCATCAGCCAACCTAAAGCTCCCTCTGGCTGCAGTAAGTAAAACTCTGGAGATGGAAATCTCATTTGCCCTTTCCAGAAATTTCCAGGCACTGGATCCACGTATGCTTACAGAATCTGGTTATTGTCAGTTTTATTAACACTGCTAGATCTCTGCTGCACAAACCTGATTTCGTAGCTGTAGGGTTGGGCCGATGGATGATGCCACGGTCCACTGCCGATGGCTGACAGTCACTGACCACTGAGCTCTCCACCATCATGATTTAAAAGTCTTCTATATTTGAGGCAGAGTGTCCTCTCAGAGTTGCTGTAAGGCAGGAGTTGTTGGTGACGTTCTATTTTCCACATGTAGGAGAGTAAATCATCAGGTTGATGAAGGTCATCGCACCAAAACATCATTAATAAAATCTTGAATTTGCAAGTGCAAAAGACTGTTATTTGCTTTTATTGTTGTCTCTTCTCCACCACACCTGTCTGCTTTTACTCTTTGACATGTACGAGAGAAAGAAGCTTCGATACAATACAATATGATACAAAGATACTTTATTAATCCCCCAGGAAGGAAAAACTGACAGGATGTATAAAAACATACACATCTCAAGGCAGCACAAGACAAGTGGAGAACGCAGCAGACAACATAAAGTAACAATCAGTGAGCCTGCAGCAGCACGTTAGTGGCTGTATGAAACATCAACATCAACAATATTCATGGATACCAACATTACCACAATCCTTAATACATCTACCTTTCAGTAAACAACATCAACAGTCAACAACACTGACCTCAACATCAGTATCAAATCATCATCATCAACAGTGACAGTCGTGTTCATTAAAAATCTTCACTGCAGCAGGTACAAAGGATGTCCTGAACCTCTCAGAGGAGCTCCTGGGCATCACAAGTCTGTCACTAAAAGAGCTCCTCAGCTCACAAAAAGCATTATTCATGGGATGATCCTCATTTTGCAAAACACTCTTGAGCTTCCTTCCTGTTTTGTTTCCATGACCACTTCTAGTGAGTCAAACTAATAATGGATCCTGCCTTCTTTATTAATTTACTGATCTTGAGAACAAATTCCAAAATACTTTTAATAAAAATATACAGAGGGACCTGTTCACCTCAACAGACCGGAGCTTCCTTTTTAAAGATGGCACCAGTGTTCTCTCTCCAGCCCAGCCTATTATCCACCAGGACACCGAGGTATTTGTAGGAAGAAACCACCTCAATAGCTACATCTTTAATCAAGACAGGTGTCACTGCAATCTTTTTCTTTCTAAAATCAGTGATTTCAGTGATCAGTGATTCCTTGATCTTACCAAGACCTAAAATTAGGTGGTTTTTATCATTAGGTGGTTTTGACAAAGCTGTCTACCTCCTGTTGGTAAGATGGATGGTCGTCTTTTAAGATGCAACCAGCTAGTGCCAAACTGCCATATTTCTGGAGGTGACAGCCAGATGCCAAACTCCACCAAGAGCCGGAGGTACACAAAGTGAATAAAAATGGAGACAACACTGTGCTCTGGGGCAGCTCCTGTGTTAGTAACAATAGTAGCTGAAACATCACCACCAAACCTCACATACTGGGGTCTACATGTAAGGTAGTCCATAACACATGTAACCATGCTGTTGTTTATATCATAATTAATAGGTTTATTGACTAGACTAGAAGCTGTTGCTCTCCTTGCCCCATTTCTCATTTTCTTATTAAATATGTCCAGTTAGCTGGACTCAAGACACGCTATTACACTGGTAACATCAATTTATTTTTACTATTGTCATTTACAGTAGGTCTTGTCTATGTTATAGTAATATCTAGACTGTTAATCCTAATACAGAGATTCCTCCACTGTTGCTTTCTCTGTTTGAGCAGTATTCCTGCCTTTTTTAAACCAGGAAGTGAGACAGGGATCCTTTGGGTATAGCTAAACTTTTTAAGCCTGATTAAATCATGTTTTGGTAAAAATCTGACAGAGCTGATGGAAACCTGGGACACAACTTTAAAGGAATGACATTTTCATAAAAAAATAAAAAAACAAACATGATTATAATAGCACATTTTTACACCTATGTTATCTAGGGCTGTCCCTGATGAAGATTTTCCCTTGTCAAATCAGATTTGGCTGTCCTATATTAATATTCAATGATTTGTCCTTTCTTCATACAGTGCAGTGTGGCACACTAAATTCCTGTATGAGCCTACATGAGTATATTTTACAAATTAGACTCGTCTTTTAATGCCGTTCTTCATCAGCCGAACTGTGGAGTTTCTCTCCTGAGACTGCAGCTGCTGTCAAGCATCACCTGCACTCAGTGGTGGACAGTAACAGAGTACACTTACTTGAGTACTATACTTAACTACATTTTTTGAGTATCTGTACTTTACTTATTATTTGTTGTTTTTTTTTTTTGAAACTTCAGACTTTCACTCGGTGGTTGTTGTTGTTGTTACTCGTTACTTTTAGGTGAAGCAGAGCTTTAAAGTTTTCCACTGTGACTGATGTAAAAGTAGAAATACATCATCCAGACGTGTTCTGTCACAAGCGCAATCAAGCTCTCCCTCTTTCATTCAAACAAAACTCGGTAATGGAGACAGCAGGAGAAAGACAAAATGAAATCTTGAGATGTTTTTATAATTAGAAGAGAAATAATTCCAGGTAGGCTTTTAATGTTGGACTGTTTTTATCGGGGAGAAAAATACTGCATAATTAATGTATATATACTGCCAAAAAGAAATCTCAGATATTTAATAGGTGTGGAGAACTCCTTACAGTTGGCATCTAATTTTATGTAGTGATTTTAATACAGTTACATCAAAATGCAAGCTGTCCTTTTTGTTTTTGATAGGTTTTTTATAGTGTTTTTATAGGTGTTTTTATAGGCTTTGTGTAGCAGAGTGCTTCTACAAGTCAGTGCATCATTAGGTGGTTTCAGACAGTTACAAGGTTCTGTAAATGTACCGTGCAAACAATACAGCAATGTATGATTTTAGAATATGGACTTTGTAATTTGTACTTTTGAATACTTCAGTATTTTTAAAAGCAAGTACTTACTTTAACTTGAGTAAAATTTTGACTGAGCAACTTTCACTTGTAGTTGAGGAGGAGTATCTGTACTTTGACTCAAGTACTGGGGATGAGTACTTTGTCCACCACTGCCTGCACTGCGAGCTGGGTGCTCCTTTACACTGTGAATTAAGGATTTATTTTGACCAAACCAGAGTTGGTGATTGTTGGGACAGTGGAAAGACAAATCATGATGTTTTTTGTGAGTTTTATTTAGTTTCTATAAAGCCTGAATGAAGCTGATGATGTTGTGGTTGTGAGAGCAATAAATCAGCTGATCTGTTAAACAAAATGTATCTTACTCTTTAAAATAAGGTCTCTCAACATTGTGATCCTTTACATAATGTTGTCAGACACTAACAGTCACATTCTGAGCATGTCAGTGGCAAAACAAACAACAAGCAAATAAGCAAGCATCAGCTGTGCTGCAGGCTCCGCTGTGTGCTCTGGTGAAGTGTCTGACAGCGCGTCACACTGCGTTCCGTTTAAGTTTACAGCCTGTCATGCCTTTGCACTGCTCTGTGTACAATAATGCAGATAAAAAACAAGAGCTGAAACTTGTTTAACAACCTCTCCTTTCACCCTCTCTCATCAGTCAACCGCAGTGCATATGGTCCTGATGATATTTTTAATAAGTGCACAATATATGTGATTCCATTTAATTCCTTTTCTGAAATGTTCTCCTAGTGTGTTTTTGTAAGCTTCTAGCTGTTTCATCCTGCAACTGTAATGCACACTGACTGAAAAAGGACAAAAACAAATGGTTTGATTGGAACAATCTCAGTTGACTACAGGGCCTCCGTCTGATAATTCGAATTGTTGACTATCAGGAGGCAGGCCTGAAAGTCAAAGGCCTGTCTACTTTCTTACTGTTATCTGTAGATATTGTTAGTTTTCAATTTTAAAGGCTTTTCACGCATTTTTAAATTGTCTGAAGTTGTGACTTCTTGTGTGTATGTATATATGTAACATCACACACACACACACCACACACAGCATACACATATACATAATTTAAAGCTTTTTTCATTTTGTTATATTATATTTTATTCCTCAGTTTACTTATGTTTCTGTCATATTCTAGCTCAAAATTCAGTTGTTTCCTGCTTTATTTTATGGTTGCTTCTCTCACCTCTTTAAAGACAAGATACCACCAAAAGTTTCTGTCCAACTAACAGAGCACCAACGGGAGCTCTGATTGGTCTGTCTCTACACAGTCACACCAACACAAAATGCGGCCCAATTTGGCACGATTATTTGTGATGAGGTAGAGCACAGTATTCAGAACCTCTCTATAAAGTACACCAGTTATTTTCTGCATTGTGGTCTGAAGTGTGAAAACTCTGGCGGCCTGAGCTGCCTAAAGCTGATGTGGTTCTCAGGAAGTCGCACCAGTAAAATCCCCTGATGGCAGAGTCAGTGCCATTCTCCTGGTTTATGACTGTTCCTCAGCCGGCTGCAGTCAGAACCCTGACTGGAACATTCCTGGCATGACTGCCCTGGCGCTAAGTCCCCGGCTTTGTTTCCAACCAGCCACCAATAACCAGAGGATTCTGCTGGACAGACATCCAGAGGGACCGCTCACAGGTCTGGAATCTGCTGTCACTACTCTCACCAGCTCAACGTACAGTTCACACAGACCAGGCAAGCTACCCTACATTATCTGTACGTTATCAGACATTTTGTTTCACTGACAAAAGAGCTTTCTTACTGTCAGTTCCCATTTCCCAGGTTATTTAGCTTCCACACAAAGTGTGTATTGACGTCAAATTCGTCTTTCTACTGAAGAAGTTGTTCCTATGAACTGACCCCAGTGTGTTCTGGATTATCCAGAGGAACAGGGACACTGTTACTGGAAAATGATGTGTTTAAGTGTTTAAATGTAATTTAAGTGTTAAGAAGAGCACAAATTAAATTCCATTCACTTCTTTAGTCCTGGGTGGAGCAGAAATCTCAAGAGAAAGACAAATAAATGATAAATATATGCATGGAGACCACTGAAGGGAAAAGAAAATTCAATTTGAAATTGGGTTCACCAACCCTTAATTACATATGTACAAAAGACAGAGAGATAAAATATTCAACAGGAGCACTGTCAGTGGGTGGGATGTATCAGGCAGCACGTGAACAGTCAGGTCTTGGAGTAGATGTGTTGGAAGCAGGACAAATGGGCAGGATCTGAACTGAGGATCTGAGCGACCTTTGACAAGGGCCGGATTGTGATGGCTAGAGACTAGGTCAGAGCATCTCCAGAACAGCAGGTCTTTGGGGTGTTCTTGGTATGCAGTGGTTAGTACCTACCAAAAGCTGTCCAAAAAGGGACAACTGGTAAATCAGTGACAGTATTATGGGTGGCCAATAGTGTGGGGAGGGACGGCTTGCTCATCTGTCCGATCCGACAGAAGAGCTATTTTAGTGCAAAAAGTTCATGCTGGCTAGGACAGAAAGATTTCCACCAGCGAAAGTGGCTACAATGGACATGTGAGCATCAGAACTGGATCATGGAGCAATGGAAGAAAGTGACCTGGTGTTGACAAGGTGCTGACCCGGCCTCCAAACTCCCCAGATCTCATTCCGATCAAGGATCTGTGGGATGTGCTGGAACAACAAGTCCAATCCATGGAGGCCACACCTCACAACCTACAGGACTTAAAGGTCTGCTGCTGACATCCTGGTGTCAGATACCACAGGACACCTTCAGAGGTCTGTGGAGTCCAGATCTCATGAGTGAGAGCTGTTTCAGTGCCATTAGGCAGGGGTTTCAAAGTTCTCTATCTGTCTATTTGAAGATCCTAATGATGACTTCTATCATCATACCTGACTGAATGCCAGTTGTTTGTTTTCTCAAGGGTTTTCAGCTCACACTGACTCACTAAGCTATACATTTGATTTGAGACATTTTCACTTACTGGACAGGAAGTGGCTCAAGCAGTACTTGTGGAGGTTGAGAACACAGGTCAACAGTCCAATCTTAGACCTAGACCTGACTGGTGTTATCACACCTACTGTGTTCTCCTCCCAGATGTGTCATGCAATGCATGCATTCTATTTTAATCATCCACAGTCCCTTTCAGTACTTTCACTTTCGATAGCCAACATTCAATTAGGGCAATTAGGCAATTTAATGTTAAACACCATTATAAGACCAATCACAAATCCTATAGACATTCCTGTGCAGCCCTCAATCCTATGCTGGTCCCTATATTGGCACTCAGGCATCAAAACTTTGAGAAGCTCTGGGTTACAGAGACTGGGATATGGCCTCTGGGTTTGACTTTAGGTTATAGGTTATGCTAGTGTATGTGTGGTAAAAAATGTAACTTTTGCATTGCACAAAAGGAGCAGAATATAATCTGAAACAGATGATCTGTCTCATTCTATTTCAGAATAAATGATCTGTCAGTGATGACATACAGGTGAGACCTCTACTCCTACACATCTCAAACATCAGACTTACAGACCACTGTGCGGGTTAAGGACGGAGGTGGGAACTGCTTGGGGATAGATCACTAACCTCAGAAGGCCATGCAACAACTCACATACTCAGTTTGTACAAGATTCCAATGTAGAAAACATTTAGTGATGGTCAGCTGAGCCTTACAGTCTGAGGACTGACTGCAGTGTTTCCCAATGCTTTTTTCTGGGGACCAGCTTTTTAAAAAAGACAAGCCATCGTGACCCAAATCAAAATACTTTATAGACAGTCGATCAATCTGTCAATGATTTTCTTGATTAATCGATTATTACTTGTTTGGTCTATAAAATGTCAGAAAATATTGATCAGTGTTTCCTTTTTTTAGCCTGCTTCATACACGAGACAAAATAAGTATATACATATATAATAAACACATTTTAACTACTTTATTAAAGGTATACTGCAGATATAAATCGCAAATTTATAGAATTTATTTATTTATTTGGCGACCCAAATAAAAGCTCCTGTGACCCACTTGTGGGTCATGACCCGGTGTTTGGGAATGACTGACTTACTGTACATGACCAGGTGAATCAGTCGCTGACTCTCCAAACACCCAAACCTCATGAACAGTCATTTAAATGAGGTGTTCGACTGACTGTACTGGATACAGAAGAAATGTGACTAAGAGGAGCATGATTGTGATGTGAGGGCTGACTCTTCTGTGTCAGCTCCGCTCTGAACATCTCTGAGCTGTTTGCACAGCTGCCCGACACAAACACCTGCCTGGAAATACATTATTCTCTGCCTTTATCATTGCTGACAGATTGTGGAAGGTTTCACTTTAACTCTTTGTTCCTGATGCTCCATATAAATAAATAATGTGTTACAGTGTGAACCTCATCTACGGTGTGTTTCAGTCCTGTCTATGTAAAACATATAATGGATTTTATGAACGTTAAGCCCATCTGCCTGTTTGTGGTTCTCCTATAAGGACCGTGTTAGCAGTCTGAATAGGCTGAGGAAACCCAGACTTCAGTAAGTGACACATTTTAACAGAATGTTGAACTAAAAGACATTAAGGAATCACCTTGCAGAACTGTATGTTGTGCTAGTTCTCAGTACAGGTAAAACTTGGTGGCACTACATAAATTGGTGGCCACAGAGAACTTTTGGTCACTGGCCATGGGTAATGTCAAACTCGCATCTTGTATGTTCGATCATATACAGGCTACAGTAGCAGCATTTTTCAGATTCATGTTCTCATTTATGACATTATAGACACTGTACATTGACCTCTTTCCTTTTTGGGTGATGGGTGAATTTTTGGGTGAATTTTCTTCCTTACTGAGAAAGATACCTGGACCGCTCCATCCTATTATCTTGCAAAACTTCAGAAATGAAGGATAATGTGTTTAGTGAGCCACCACTGGTACAGACTGTTGTGGATCATGATTTGAATAACTTTGTTCAGTGAAAATTAATTGATTGGTGATGCAAAAATGATCATTCACACTAATTGTGTCAGATTGCAATCAAATCATGCAATCCTCTATGCTGTTGTACGGCGTATGCCAACAGACTCAACTCAACTGAACTTCAAGGCCAATGACGTTGTGGGGGTGGAGTTTGACTCTCTGATGGTGGTGTCAGAGAGGAGGATGCTGTCTAAGATACAGACTACACTGGACAATGTCTGAGCGCCACAGGAAATCATTCCTGCCTGTGATCATCGAATTGTACAACTCCTCCCTCTGAGTGACCCTTCGTCAACAACTATAACAACTTAAATTATTCAGGATAACTGCAGTGCACTGCTGACTGACTACATAATCCTGTGCAATAACTTAACAATTACTGTGTGCAGTAATTCAACTTGTGCAATAACTTTACTGTCTACTCTGTCATTTCTAATTTACACTGATATATAATATATATTTTTGTATCATGATGCACATTGTGTACATAATTCCTATATTTCTTATTCTATATCTCTGCTTCTATTCTGTCACTATATATGTATAATAACAGCATATCACTGTTTGGGAAAACAAAGTACATACCTTTACTGTATATATTCTGTCATTTTTATATATTTTTTAAAATATTTTTTCTTCAAATTGCACTACTACGCAATATATTTTTCTATTCTTTTTTTTAAAGATTATTTTTTGGGCTTTTGCCTTTATTTTGGTAGATGGACAGCTGAGGATATGACAGGAAAGGGGGTAGAGAGAGGGGATGACACGTAGCAAATGGGTAATATTTTTCTATTCTTGAAAGGAGCATCTATAACGTGAACAATTTCCCCCCGGGGATCAATAAAGTATTTCTGATTCTGAAAATAATCACACTTTTTATCTGACAAAGTCCACAGAGTTTTAACAGCTTTTGGTCTGTTTATCAGGGAAAATACACACACTTACATGCATATGTGTTACCGTTATAACAAAATGATTTGCAAAAATACATACATGGGTTAAACAGATCAATTATACAACTGTTTCCAGGTGCAGGTTTAAGTCTGGTATAAAAGCAATATCACACTCGAGGTCGTGCTGTTGGACTGAACATTATCACAGCTGTGATTATCTTTGGCACTTTCCCAGAATCATAGCTGAATAATAACATTCAGTCCAACAGCACTCCCTCTTGTGTGATATTGTTTAAGTATCGGCTCAGCTCACTTGGAAGCCTGAATGAGGTGATCCCCACCCCCCCCCCCCCCCCCCCCCACCACCACCACACACACACACCCCCACCCCCCAGAAAAAAAAACTGGTCCCAGGTATTACCCACAACTGTTCCAATGGAAAACAAAAGAAAGAATTGAGCAGAGTTGTACCATGGAGTGGAAACACAACTAAAGTGTGGAAAAGATGTATACACACTATACCTTCAGTTATAGAGTGCATTTTCATATGCATGTACAGTACATGTTTTAGTAGTTGTACAACAGCAGACACTTAGATTCCAATGGACGTCACTCAGCTTGTTTTGAACGGAGTAATAAACATCATTCAGCACTGATTAAGTTTTCCACTTCAAAATTAAATATTGTCAAATATGTTGGAATGAGAATATCTTTGAAAAGCCAATTTATTGGTGAGACAGAGGTTTTGTAATTCAATCAGCATGATCTTGTTATGCAGCCCAAGTCAAATATTGGTGCCTTCACGTTTGAGTTTGATGAGCACTCACAAGATACAGATGAAGAAAAGAATGCTACAATCTGTGAGGCAGAGGCTGACAGGTCCTCACTCTCAGGGTGTTTTCACACCTCTAGTTTGGTTCATTTGGTCCAGACCAAAAGAAAAAAAAAAGGAAATATTGTTACTTTTTGGTCCTGGTCTGGTTCGTACTCATATTGACTTCTAACAAACAAACCAAGAGGAGGAAACAGGCAGCTTTGCAGACTGACAGGAAACTTGTTGATTGGACAGTTTTGGTGATTATCATCCTGCATCATCAGGAGCCACGCAGGAAAATCAAATTCCAGTGACTGTCCACACAGAGACAGCTCACTGCAGCACCGCGTCTGCCAGTCAGACTGTATATCTTTATAGAGTTTACAGAAGTGTGGGGAGGAGAAGAAAAGAAAAAAGAAAACATTTTTGAGAGGGAGGGAGGGAGGGAGGGAGGGCATCTGCCCTTCACACAACTTCTTCTTGTGTGTGACATACAGTTGTAACTGTGGGATCACTGTCATACACTCTTTAATCTGACAAAGCACACAGAGTAAGATACAAGTACAGCAGTTTTGACAGCTTTTGGCCTGTTAATCAGGGAAAACACCTGCACTGAAGTACTCACCTGTTACTAAATGAATTTCAGAAATGTAGGCTGTACATGTCAGATCAATTATAGATCACCTCCTGAACAGAGTTAATGAGCAGCAGATGGATTCAATAGCAGTTTAGCTTTTAAAATGTGTTAAAATCACACCTTCTATCATAAAATCCTGTGTTTGGTTCATTTTGCTTTCACATCACAAACGAAATGCACCAGAGTTTGTTTGGAACCACATCGAGACCCACCTTTTCAGGCAGACTCAGTCCAGTTCTTTGGTGCGCACCAAGGTTCGACTGACAGCTTTCACACCAGCCCAAATGAACCAGACTAAAGTGGCAAACGGCCCACAGTCCAAACGAGGCAGGTGTGAAAACGTTTTTAGTACCAACATCTCAGTGTGGGTGAGAGTACAGAAGTGCACTGCTGTGTGAGAACTCACCATGTCGGGTCTGAGTGTGAACACCAGAGGGAGGGAGTAGCGCAGAGCGTTCAGGGTGCTGACAACAGAGGAGCTCCAGGACTGATGCACCTCCCGACTCCGAGGGATACGACAGATGGTGAACTGAGGAACAGGAGCACATGTCCATCAGAGACACTCAGAGATGCTGCAGTTTGTACTGCAACAAAAACAGATTCATCAGAAAACACTTTTATCTTTGGATACAAACTCTTATTTCACAGCCACTCACCAGCACATGAACAGGTCAGAGAGTCTACACTTAACTATACTGCCACATAATAATAAAGGCTCAGTTTACCCAAATTACAAAAAATGTGTTCCCATTTAGAAGAAAGTATGTAGATATTTTTGGTGAAATTTCTCCTTCCAGCTCAATTCGAGGGATACGACTGAAATTTCCTTTGTGATATTCAGGCATTAAAAAACATTTGAGACAAAGCAAAGTGTCTTCAGATTTAAAGGGCCATGTCACCCAAAAATCAAAAAATTCATATTTTTTCTCTTGCTTGTAGTGCTGTTTATCCATCTAGATTGTTTTGGTGTGAGTTACAGTTTTGGAGATATCAGCCATAGAGATGTCTGCCTTCTCTCCAGTGTAATGGGACTAGATGGAACTTGTTTTGTGGTACTCAAAGCACCAAAGAAAAATTGAAAAATTCAAAACTAGTGTATCTTTCTGAAATCATGATCTGGTTGCTCAAAATAATCCACAGACCTTGTTGTGAGCAGTTTCATGTAGGAACTACATGAAAGAAAGTAGTTCCGGTAGATTCTACTGCAGAAAGAAAGCAGTTCCTTACAATACATAACCGTAACTCCCTAACTTTGAGTCCAGCTAAGTATTTGTTTCATATCATCATGTCAGCCCCCTCCTCCCAATGTTTCCAGTCTATGTAGGTACTATAAGTTTCTCATAAAGCAAAAATACCAAAGAAAAAGAAAAATGTCTATGGATAATCCTGAGAAACTGAGTCATTATCAACTTGTGTCTTTAGGCTCGGGTGGTATCTATTTTGTCACGCCTTCACACCTTCCTAACATTTTACTGGGGTATAGGTGTAAAAAACAAACAAACAAAGCATAAAAACTGAGCTGCTGTTGGTAGACATCATTTTTAGCATGAATAACATTGTCTAGCCTGCAATTCTGTGTCTAAGCAGTTAGCCTACTAAGAGAAGTTTTGCTGGGTTTATGGTACAAAGAATAATGAATAGAAAGGAAATAAGCATCCTTCTTTCACAGATTCTTGCTGGAGGAACCGATTACACTTTGCCACCGTGGATAACAACACATCAGTGGACTTATCATGTGGAAAACAAACTGCTTGTGTAGTTGGATGAAGACATCTCATGATAAAGTACACTGGTTTTCACATGTTTGAACCTATTCTTCAACTGACAAGATTGTGACAGGATGATTTTTTTTTGACAGATTGATCAACTATCTATAAAGTATTTTGATTTGGGTCACGATGGTTTATCTTTTTTAAAAAGTGGGTCCCCAGAAAAAAGGTTTGGGAAACATGGCATTCAACAACCAACAGAAAATGAGTCCGCAATAAAAACTTTCTCTCAAATAGTTTCAAAATAAGTATGAATTATCAAAACCTCAACTTCGACAAGCATGTTAAATCAGTGATTCAATCCTGTTTTCATCATGTCAGAAACATTTCAAGGATCAGAGCATTTCTTTCTTCCACAACTCTGGAAACTGTAACTCATGCTTTCATTACTTGTAGATTAGATTACTGTAATTCTTCCCTGTCTGGCATCAGTAAAAACAATCCCTCGCGTGTCTCCAGCTCATCCAAAACTCTGCTGCCAGGGTTTTCACTCAGACTAAGAAACATCTCACCAATCCTGGCTTCCTTAAATTAGTTAGCTGTTGCTTTTAGAACTGATTTTAAGTCATTATTTATTACTTGCAATGAATGAGAGGCCCAGGTCCGAGTTATTTAGCAGATCTTATGGTACCCTATGTCCCCTCCTGCTCCCTGAGAGCCTCAGATGTGTTGTTCCTAGTTGTTCTTGGTCCAGATTTGTAATGTGATCGAGCCATTGCAGTTAGGGCTCCAGCCAGTGGACTGACCTGCCTGAGGATATCAGGGCTACAAACTCTATCATATCAATAAATTTCTTTTAAAAGCCCACTTTATTTAAATGTTTTTTGCTGACTGTGTAGTTTTACCCTCCTTGTGTTTTATAAGGGGTTTAGTTAGCTGTTTAGTTTGTTTTCTTTTGTTTTAAATGCCATCTCTTTTTATTGCAAAGCACTTTGGCTAAGACACTTAACCATGCAATACAAATAAAGCTTATTATATATTTATATAGCACCAGTTCCTATCAAACCTCTCTATACTGCAAGTAAGAGAAGAATAAATGTCTGAATAAAATATTTATTCTCTGATCTTTCAGTTCTTTTCCTTTTTCAAATGAAATATGTATTGGTTTTGTCACAGAACAACATTTACAAAAGAATAAATGTAATAAGGATTTAACTCAATTCCACATCATGTCCCATAACAACCAGAAGAACAAACTCTTTTCTCTGTACCAGTACTGTAACCTGTGCAGTGTCAATAAAGTTGAATTTAAATACAAAAAAAGTACCACAGAAGCACAGATGAAAAGTGTACTCATGCCACCTGCTGGTGAATATTAACACTGCAGCACAGACAAGCCCATCACTTACATGACTCCTTCCGTCAGCTGTCTCACACAACTTTATTACTTTTGTCAGATTGGCCAGTATGCACACATACACTCTGCCGAACATTTACTTTATTTATTATGCATTTGCTTTTAGTCAAGACAAGTCAGATTTTACTTGTATAGCCCAATGTCACAAATCACTTTTTGCCTCAGGAAGCTTTACAGGTGTACAGATTGCAACACCTTCTGATCCTCAAAAGATGGAGAAAAAAAAAACCTCTCCCAGGACATAGATATGATTTTTTTTTCATCAAATTTTTAAAACATCTTAAATTTTATTAAATAAATCTTATATAAGACTAAAATTAATTAGAATTATTAATAATTATACATGATAGATTTCCACAATGAATTTTAGAAAATAAATGGATATGGTCTAAATAAGCTGTGGGTAATGTGTCTGTTTGAACCAGCTGTCTGCTGTCAATGATTTTCAAACCTCACCTAGGATTCTCTGACTCTGTTATTCTTTCTGTCTGGTGGTTTAGACTTCACAGCTCAGCGGAGCCTTGTTACAGGTTTCAAATGTCAATGAATTGTTAGAATTTCCACCAAAGACATGTTTATCCTCTAAACTTTTCACATGAAAGCACCCTTCATTAGTCACCATTCAGACACTACTGCTGCCAGAGCTGCAGCTAGCTGACAATGTGCAGTACAGCAGGTAACCAGATCATCAGGTCAGGTACCCACAACATCTCACTCTGTCACCTCTCATTAAAATAGCCCACCTGTTTCAGAAAACACACAAAACTGCCAACTCTGCAGAGGAAACTAAACATAATGGTGGGGGCCATGAAGCAGCTCCTTGACACTGACATATCTCTACCATCCACATCCAGCTGTGTACCTGTGACTCAGAGTCTGAGTGATGTTTGGAGCTTTCAAACGTGCAGATCTTCTCCTCACTCATCCTGTCAGTGTCAGCGATCACATAGTGTCGAGGTGTGTAGGCTGCAGACAGGCTCTCCATCAGCCGCAGGATCTCTGAGGTGTGACCACCTGGAAAACACAGAACACACACTCTCTCAGTTACGCATGATAAAAACAACAGCTCTGTAAGCTTTCAAGAGAACATCATTAACTAGACCCTTAGATGTAAAATGTTGGTATGGAACTAATCTCTTATTCCAATTTCCATCACAGATTCTTCAGAAATCTCTTTTAATCTCTTGTAATATTATATATCTTCAGATCTACTATGTCAGTGATGAAACACACAGAAAACACCCCTGTCCACATACTTTTGTGTGCTTTTGGTCTGGTTGTGTTTTTCCTGGTTTGGTCTGGGCGCCTTAGTTCTAATGAAGAGAAATCTTAACACCACAGCGTACAGTGATACATCAGACTTGGCCTGTGCTCTATTTCATGAAGAAATAGTTTTAGCAGTTTGGTGTGGAAGAAGCTGACTGGCCTGCACAGACTCCTGACCTCAATCCCATCAAACACTATACCTGATCACCCAACTCTGTAAATCCCACCAACCAGGTTCCATATGCGGAAAGTCCTCCCAGAAGAAGAGTGGAAGAGCAAGCAGCAGATTAATGACTACAGTGTCGCAATCGCATGGCTAGAATGAGCAGGTGTCCACATAATTTCGGCTATGTAGTGTAGTGTACAAGACGGGAGCAGACTATAACTGACAGTCAGGACTGCAGAGAAAATCAGCAAAGCCTTCGATCCAGGACTTATACAGGTCCAGAGTCTGGAAACATCACTGCAGACCCATAAAAGCCAAAAAAGCTGATTCTGATCAGAAGAATCAGATGATATTAATGTCTGGAGCAAATAAGAACAAACAAGTCTCAAACTTTGTTAATGTTTTACACTTTGTGGAACTGTGTATTTCAGTTATATGTGTATTTAACTGGTGTGACTTTACAATAAGACTACCCTTATAAATGATTTATAAATAGTTATAGTTATTAATTAGGTTGTAACTAGGAATGACAATGATTAATCAGTGATCGACAGCCATTCAGAATTTGATTTTTCAAGTAAAATTTAATTGATCTACTATAAAATAAAGTTCTGAAATAAGAGAGTATTAAATATGTGGGTCTTTATGTCTTTAAATGCTTCATAGGCAATGTAATGCTGTCAGAGAACATGTGGCTGTGGAAATAAAGCTTTGATTGAGGAGAAAATGCATTTGATATTGTCTGGAATTAGGTGGTATCAAGGTATCATGGTTTACCTGGGTATTTAGAAATCTACAAGTTAGTTCAGTACTGTCGTTGTGAATAAAGTTGTCTGAAACACAGAAGTTGCAACTGTTTTTCTATAGATGAAATATGACTATATAAAATACAATTAATTTATTAAAAGGGAACTTAGCCAAGAGAAGAATTATTTGGAGGTAGAAAAATAATTGGTTGGTCATTTCTGCTCTTTAGCCTCGGTCTCCTTGCTAATTAATTAAATATGACCAGATATGGAATCATTAAAATAGTGCCACATATAACTTCAGTTGAGATGACTTCTTCCCACTATGACAGCAGTTTATTAGTCACATGATACATCTGTAAAACATCCCTGTTCAGCCAAATGATGTGCTGGTATCCATGGCCGCAAGTTTCATTGGGTATTTGAATCTATGGAATAAAGGTGCTCATTTCCTATATGTTCATTTATTCTATGTATTTAAACCTAGACAGTGTCATATATATTTGCTACAATGACTGCTATCACCAGCTTTTCACAATTTGTTTTTTTTTCACATAAATACCATCACATACCATACACCCGGTGAAATATCAGAGGGTATGAAAGTATGAAAAGAGCAACATTTTTTGTTTTAAATAACAATTAATTGATCATTAATGTTACTAATGATCAATTCAGGAAAGTGCTATTTGCAACCCTAGTTGTAACGATAAACGATTATAAAGGAAATATAATACAGTTTTCATACTCTATATAATCTAACTAATGCCTTTTTAACATTTATATCTGGCAATAAGAGCTTTATTGTAAAGTGTAAAATACATCATGTATACAACATGTATTAATGACTAAATTTACAGCTGGCAAAGGGGAGCTTCATTATAAAGTCATTACTAAATGGTGATATATTTTACATTCTACATTAAGGTTCATTTTGCCAGTTAAAAATGGGACTAACTGTTATTAACCAATAATAAAGCAGTAATAAGCAGTAACTGGACCTTACAAATAGTGAGCCCACATTGGTGTATGAAAACGGTTGATTATTATGTGTTAATAATAAATAAATAAATTGTCTAATTACTAACCTAATTACAATGAATTAATAAATAATCTAGAAGGGTAGTCTTATTGTAAAAAAGTTTTTAAGTAGCTTTTTAGGAATTCCGCATTGTTCTAAGAAAACCCTCCACCCCCACTCTTACCAACACTTTGGTACGGTCCAGTGTTATTAACATGGAGGCTAAGGAAGTCAGCTAATGGCAGGACTTGAAAACATATTCTGTTTGTTCTCTCTTGTGTTCTACAATGTGAAATAATAACCAAGCAAGTGGGAAGGCAGCGTTACAGCATATAGTTTAAGTCCTAAGAATCTGCGTGAGGTGTCGTGAAGCGTTATGACAGGAGAGAACAGCTCATATCATGAACGTTACCTTACCTGAACCCGCAACGACCACCACAGAGACCGAGCCTTTGGTTCCAGGCTGATACTTTGGTCCAGTCTTCACTACTACAAACAACCGGATAATAAACAGCAAACACACCAGTGCCACAGCAAACACAGCTCCCAGCAGGAACGCCATGGCGGCTACGGAAGCCTGTAGGACCAAATCAGACAAGGTTTTTTTTGCGTTTTGTGCCCCGACTTCAGGCTGTCAGGTAGATGTTCCGTTTAAGCTTCCCCGCAGCTGCGCAGAGGAAAAGACGGTTTGTTTAATAAATTGACGGTGATGATTACACGCTACAATGTAACACTAACGATGTTTCTACTTAGGTCACTTCCTTTTCAGGCCATGCTGGAGAATTTTCAAAACTAGTCCGGGTGGTAGAACTGAATAGAAAAGTATTTACTGCAGACATTAAATGTGAAAGAGATAAATCATGCTCAAGGGTTAACTGTATGAGACAGTTCAAAGACACAATTGTATGAGTTTGCAGTTTCAGTAGCAATCTAAATAGAGGAAGTCAGTCCAAAATATTTAAAGTCCCACGCCACTCAAAAATCTGTTTTTCTTGTTCCAGCTGAATGTTTGACACTAGCAGGCTGTTTCACATCCCTCTGCTGAGACTGGAAAGTTTCTGTGCTCATAGAAAATCTGATTTTAAGGGCCTATTCATAGTCGTTCCTGGTGCCAGTTTGCAACTTATAAAAGTGTACATCAATGCACATCAGCTGAGAATGGACTTTACAGGGAAGACGGAGACATCTTGTCTCCAGCAGGAAAACTTTAGAAATAAAAAAAATGCCATATTCTTATATTCCGTAATTTTTTTTTTACTAAGGTTGAAGGAGTTGATGGAAATGGAAATTGTGGAAATTATGGAAATGATACTGTTCTTGTTGAAGAAGTAAAAAAGAAGCGTCAGACACTAGCAGACTGTTTGTGTCTTAAAACATCTCTGGAGTGGATCTTTAACTGTGAGTGAAATAAGAACACTTAGCAGCAGGTCGAGTTTATATTTTAACATTTTCACTGGGTAACATCTGTACATTATCCATCCATCAATTGCTTTTCCTTTGCAGGGTCATGGGGGTGGAGTTGATCCCAGCTGAGACTGACTGAGTGGTGGAGTACAGCCTGAACAGGTTATCTGTACATTACCGTCAAATAAATTTATTTTATCTGGTTTGTTAGTATAAAGTTTCTTATTAACAACCAGACCATTTCAGTTAATTTTTTTCACACCAATAAGTCTGTAAGGAAAAACCTGGAAAACCTGTTCTAAGGCAAGATTGGGATACACCACTATCACAAGCCTCTTTACTTTTACTCTTTATCTGCTTTGAAACAACAGTTTAGTGCTGCCCTTCACTACAAGCTCACCACAGTGTCACACTGATGTCTGTACAGTGCTGTGTGTGTTTGTGTGTATTGACAATGACTGACTTGCCATGGTTTTGTACTCCTGCACAGAAGTGAAATAATGATATTGATTTTAAAAGCTGAGGGTGTTTCAGTGGCTCTTTACATGTTGTGTAGAAATCATTACTCTTCTTACACTGTAATCTCTCATTTTTGAGTAAACACTGGGATGGTTAATGCAGTTATCTTTCTTTTTTTTTTTTTAGAAAATAATTGTGTACATGTTCTCAAATTATGACCTAACAAAGTGTTGAAGTAAAACTCAGTGTTTTTTCCACCTTTCTACCAAATATGTAGTTCCTGATTTTTAACATAGGATTAGTTGTTCCTTTTTCATACAGAACAAAGATTTGGAATACTTTGTAACACTGTGATTATGATAAGAACTCATTTCCATATGCTTTAAAAATATATTTCTTAGGGTTTTTAAGCCTACTCCCAACTTTTCAAACATTTTAAATTTTTATTTAAAAAAAAATAAACTGAAATGCACAGTATATGCCTCAAGATTATGCAAACAGCCATCTAATGCAATCATTTTATTTCCATTTTTAAAAATCTTTTTTGTAATTTTAAAAATCTCATTGTGTTGTTTAAATTCTAGTTGGTAGTATGTTTTTTATTGTATAAGATACTGCTGCTGAGATGGTTTACTGTTTGGTGGTTTATACATTTTCTTTTGTCTGTTTGTTAAAAATACTTAAAGCTTTAACTTAATTTAAAGCAAAAAAAAAAGTGTACTGCTCTGGAAAAGATGCTAGACAAGTTCCCGTCAGAAGAAAGGTGGTATCTCCGATCTTTCCTGCAGTACCTGAACGCCTCCTGTGTAGAGGCAGCGGAGGGAGGCAGAGCTGAGCAGCATCAGCATCAGGATGAGGACGGGCAGCTAGCAGCTGGTCTGCGTCTCTGCATTAACAGCAGCTGGATCCCTGAGAAGGAGCTCCATGACAGGTGGGTCCTTCACTGCACCGACACACTCACACGCACTGTGTGTGTGGGTTTAGTCTGCTGTTAGTCTGTAAATGTGTGTGTGTTGTCCTGACTAGCAGCAGCAGCACTGCGCTGTGCTGCAGCGCTACAGGTGCACACAGACAGGCAGGCAGGCAGGCTGCTGCACACACACGGCCGCGTCCTTCACCACATCACTGTCTCTACAGGCAGAAGGTCATCAGGAGACGCTGCTGCTCCCGGTGGACACACACGTCTTCCTGTCGGCGTCACCGAGCTGCTGCAGCACTCGATGGACAGCTGCTGTAGGACAGCCCCTCCACCCACAACACCCACCCCCGCACACGCATGGACACACACTAACAAACAAAATAGAACACAACAAAGATTTTAGATGGCCGACTGTCAAAGTGAAAGTAAGTGACATTTTTAGTGCTGTGTTGTGAAAAGCAGAACATCAAACTCTTTGGGCTGTCAAACAACACAGGTCTCAGATCAGCACTGGGCCATGAATGGAATGGTTGGTACTGCTTTCTAATCAGGCTTGTAGTCCAGATGCAGACCCCCCCACCCCACCCCCCATAAAAAGTTTACAAGTTACAACTTCATCTTGTTGTGGGACAGCAGCCGCTTAGTCCATAGGGAGCCGGTTGACTTGGGAACCAGTTTAAGTCCAGCACAGACCAGTCAGTATGAAGTTTGCACCAGTAGCTGCAGAGGTGATAATTCATGTTCTTGGCACTTCAAAGATGCCCATAACTGCTGACTAAATATATGTGGCAGCCCCCTTGCTCTAACAGCTCTGTGTGTATTCCAGGCCTCTATGTGTGTGTGCGTAAATATTAACAGAATGAAAATGTTATTTGCCCAAGAGGGATCAATAAAGTATGCCCTGGTCTTCGTCTACTTGTTAAAGGTTAAAAATCATTTAATAATGCTTTGTAGATCAACACTGATTGTGTTGTGAAAAATCCCTCTGGCTGTTGAGTCATAAAATAGATTTGAATCATTATTTAAGTCATTGGGGTCATTGTTTGTCTTTTTACTTTTTTACCATCCAAACCAAACCATCCAACCAAACCACCCAAACCAAACTAAACCATCCAAACCAAACCATCCAACCAAACCACCCAAACCAAACTAAACCATCCAAACCAAACCATCCAACCAAACCACCCAAACCAAACTAAACCATCCAGACCAAACCATCCAACCAAACCACCCAAACCAAACTAAACCATCCAAACCAAACCATCCAACCAAACCACCCAAACCAAACTAAACCATCCAAACCAAAACCATCCAACCAAACCACCCAAACCAAACTAAACCATCCAGACCAAACCATCCAACCAAACCACCCAAACCAAACTAAACCATCCAAACCAAACCATCCAACCAAACCACCCAACCCAAACTAAACCACCCAACCAAACCATCCACTCAAACCACCCAAAATAAACTAAACCATCCAAACCAAACCATCCACTCAAACCACCCAAACCAAACTAAACCACCCAACCAAACCATCCACTCAAACCACCCAACCCAAACTAAACCACCCAACCAAACCATCCACTCAAACCACCCAAACCAAACTAAACCATCCAGACCAAACCATCCAACCAAACCACCCAAACCAAACTAAACCATCCAAACCAAACCATCCACTCAAACCACCCAAACCAAACTAAACCATCCAAACCAAACCATCCACTCAAACCACCCAAACCAAACTAAACCACCCAACCAAACCATTCAAATCAAACCATCCAAACCAAATCATCCAAACCATCAAAACCAAATCATCTAAACCAAACCATCCAAACCATCCAAATCAACCAAACCATCCAAACTATCTAAACCATCCAAACCAAACCAACCAAACCATTCAAATCTCTAAATGTTAAGTAGTTGTCAGAACAGTTGTCAGAACAGGGGTCTCCAACTCAAATTCTCTTGGGGCCACTGAGGGTTTTGTCATCTTGTCAACTCAGCCATTGCAACTTGCAATCCTTCAGAAATACATACACATGTTTTTTACAACTAGAATTTCTTTTTTTTTTTATTTCTGTTGTATATTATTGCTTTGAAGGATATCTTATATTGGTATGATACAACTACAAAAAATAATTAAATGGAAAAAATAATTTTACGGGCCATATTATATTTTTGAAAAAGAAGAACATTGTGATGGAAGTCCATTTCCATGATGCTCTATCATGTCTCAAGGTGCACAAAAAAATCATTTTCACCAAGAAATATTTAAAATGGGGCCAAAAATCCCTGCAAAGTACCACATTAAGTCACCAAGACCTTGAGGAACACCAGAGAAAAAATCATGCTATGATTTGGGATAAAAAAAACTTTTGATATTTGGGCAATTATAATTGCATTTTTCTGCACCTAAGTGTCGAGCACCTCTGTACTGGGGATTGCTCAGCGACCCCTTTACTGTCAGTATAAGCTAAAAAAGCCATCTACCCTCTGAATGCTCCAGGTCTCTAGTTTGTTGTGGTTGTGAAGTTTGATGAGGCTGTGATCATCCTAGAGGTCACTATAGGTCATTTTATACAGTAAAGTCAAGTTTCAAAAAATGGTCTCATGATGGTCTATGATATTGAACACTGTTTATAGACCCCAGTATGCAGGAACATTCAAATAGAACAGGCACAAATAACACATTTATACTGCATGCAAACTCTGACCATAATCCTCATCTTAAGCTGCTGTTTACTGTGATGTTTGATTTTATCATCCCCACCACAGGAACGAAGCTAATGACCCGAGCTGGTGCAGTCATTCTGCCTGCAATCATGTGTGGGACATGAGGAATAAAGTCTCCAGAAAACCTCATCTCCAGTGGGGCTTTAACTCTGCTCCTCTTTTCCTTCCATAGACCCACTGAAATCCTCCTAATCAGCAACACTACAGAAGAAGAAGTGAAAGGGAGGAAGGATGGACTCCATCTCTATGATGGGAGGCAGCAGGAGCCCTGTGTTCCTCACAGCCTCCTCCTCCCACCATCTCCACCACGCCCACGCCTGTTTCCTGCCCAATGGCATGAAGAATGGAGTGGGAGCTGGAGATGCGGGGCTGCCTGTCCTCCCGCCCAGCCCACCGTGGCCATCCTGGGCTCAGGTGACTTCTCCAAGTGCCTGACCATACGCCTGCTGCGCTGTGGCTTCCATGTGGTGGTGGGCAGCCGCCATCCTAAACTGGCGGCCCAGTCGTTTCCCCATGTGGTGGACGTGACGCACCATGAAGATGCTGTGGGAAAGGCCAGCATTGTGTTCCTGGCAATCCGCCGTGAGCACTACTCTTTCCTGTGGGACCTCAAGCACCTTCTTGAAGGTAGATCACAACACACATACTACACACACTGACAACACTAATTGTCAGTTTGAAGTCTGTGTAAAGTAAAAAGAAAGTTTGTCTTCTAAACATATTACACGTTAGAAAATAGTAGCTGAAAACATGTGAACAGACTGAGAACTATGTAGTACTGTGAATTGACTTAGACCATTAAACTGATGTCCACGATTTCTGTGTTCAGGATTTTTTGGGTGGACCTGACATATGGCTCGGTGATGTGCCGAAGCCATGATGCCCCTAACACTGCACAAGCCCCACAAACTGACCCACAAACAACAACCAAGGTCCATAATAAAAGTTCAGTTAATCACAAAATGAATGAATTCATTTGTGGAAGTCTCAGTGGTCCCAACACTAAGATAGAACTTTATTAATCCTGAAGGAAATTCTGGTGTGAGATTGCTCAGAAATTACAGTGACATAAGAAGAAGAAGACTGTTATGTGTGTGTGTTAAGCAGAGCAACTAAACAAGACAATGGACCCAAAAATGCACTGAAGCTGAGCAGCAAGAGTTCATAGTGATTTAATGACAAACAATAAATAAGCAACAGGTTTACATGGAAAATGTAAACTTGTTGCCTGCCCCCCCCCCCCCCCCCCCAAAAAAAAAAAAAAAACAAAAAAAAACAAGGAACAAGTCCAAAGAGTAACTGGCAAAGGAAACAAAGAGAGGGCTGGGATTCACAACACAAACAACAAACTGACACAGAAACAGGGAAACACAAGGACTAAATAGACAAGCAACCAATCAGACACAGGTGGAGCTAATCAGACAGGTGGAACAAATGGCAATTAAAAAAGGACAGAGATGGGAAGTAAAGTTGAGACACATGAGGGAGGACCAGGACCACAAAATAAAACAGGAAATAATTAACAAAAAACCCAAACCATGAAAAGAGAAAAGAGAGCATCAAATATAAGTGAAATATAAAATATAAACTGTATAAGGAGTAAATGCAAAGAAACGGTGCCAAATAGAATAACAACAGAAGTAAGATAAGATTTAAAATATAGTCTAAAATAGAAAAAAGTAGCATTGACAATTACATTGAAAAGTAATATTGGCAGTGAGATTGAGAGGTATTAAAAAGTTATATTTTGCCACATAATGTACGTAAAAATAGCACGATATGAAAAGTAATTGTTCGTAACAATTAAGATAAAGAAATATTGCATATGATAATGAAATGAAAAGTAATATTGCGCAAGATATTAAAACATGATATTAAACCTAATAGAAAAGTAATATTGCACATGATTATTTTTAACATAATATTGCCTATGATATTAAAAAGTACTCTGTTATAATACAATACTCACATGCCGTATGTGTGCTGAAATATTTTTTTGGCCCCTGTGGTCATTCCTCCTGGTCGTTTCCAGTCTGATTCCAATGTACGAAATGAAGGAGAAACTCCACAGTCCTCGTTTTCTGTAAAAATACATCCTGAAGGTCAGCTGAAGATCATATGAGGCTTCTGCAGTCTGAGTCAGACGAATCACTGAGGATCTTCTTCATGTTTCCCCAGACAGTGTTCTGTTGCTGAGCTGCTGTGGAGGGATACTGACACAAAAAGACTGTGCATTTGGAGGATTTGATTTGTCTGACTCAGACTGTCTGACTCATGTTAGCTTCAGCTGAACTTTAAGATGCACTACAAGATGGGCATTATGGCATCATGGGCAGCATGGATAGCAAGAAAGATTGTTTGTGACTGAGCAGAACTCATTCTTATCCAACATTATGGCATACATTATACAGGTTCTAAGACGCTAGACTGACTCACAGGAAGAAGCTGTCTGAATAAGGCTGCCATTGGCCAACTATTTCAGTCAGAATCCTCCCACCCCTCTGCTGTCTATGTGTTACTGTTTTCAAAGACCAACAACCTCTAAGCTGGCAACTTACATACTGAAATTGGCACTCTAACCCTAAACTGGTCACTAAAGATACGAACGGCACACAGGAGAAGTTTGGCTTCAGGACTTTCTGACAGAAAGCGCTTTCTGACAAAAAGGCTCAAGGAAGTCAGTTGAAGTCAGTAAAAAGGAGCAGGTTGTGGGGGATGAATGGGTTAAGCCAGGAGACTGGGGTTTGACTTCTATGTGAAATGTACTGTTGACTTATTTTTTTAGACATAGTTTACTTATTATGTTCAGTTTTCTTTTTATTATTTTCAGTTTTCTGTCACAGGCTTAGGTTTAGGCAACAAAACTGCTTGATGAACTTTAGGTAAAGGTTATGGTTTGGGTTAAAATAGACCATTAATCAGGGCACCCTTGTAGTTTGGTTGGTAGAGCATTCGCCCCATGTACCGAGGCTATCAGCACTCTGCAGCAGCCACTGGTTAGACTCCCACCTGCAGCCCGTTTGTTGCGTGTCATCCCCTCTCTCTCTACCCCTTTTCTGTCATATCTTCACCTGTCACCTATCAAATAAAGGCAAAAAGCCCCCCCCTCCCAAAATTCTTTAAAAAAAAGACAGTTAATCACATGTTAGAAAGGTTTTCTGGCAGAAATATATCTCTGCCTGAAGGCTGATCTCTCCTATGTGCACTACAAATATAAAAGTAGGTCCAAGGAAGGATAGTGAGTGAACCAATGACAGGGCCACGGCTCACTGATGCTCACGAGGAGCAAAGGCTAGACCATCTGGTCCGATCCCACAGAAGAGCTACTGTAGCACAAACTGCTGAAAAAGTTCATGCTGGCTATGACAGAAATGTGCAGAACACATAGAGCTCTACGTAGCTGCACACCCGGTCAGAATGCCCATGCTGGCCCGTCCACTGCCTACAATGGACATGTGAGCATCAGACCTGGACCATGGAGCAATGTAAGAAGGTGACTAGGAGTTCACAAGGTGTTGACTTGGCCTCCAAATATCAGATTTTTATCTGATCGAGCATCTGTGGGACATGTTGGAACAAGTCTGATCCATTGAGGCCCCACCTTACAACTTACAGGACTTAAAGGACCTGCTGTAACGTCTTGTTCCCAGACACCACAGGACACCTTCAGAGGTCTGTGGAGTCCAGGCCTCGACTGATCAGAGCTGTTTTGTCAGCATGAGGAGAACCAATACAATATTACAATATTAGGCAGGTGGTTTAAAGTTGTTGCTGATGAGAAAATGTTTCAGAAATTATGTATGTTTGTCTTGTTGTCCTGCAGGTAAGATCCTGGTGGACGTGAGTAACAACAGAAGAGTGAACCAGTACCCAGAGTCCAATGCTGAATATCTGGCTTCACTGCTGCCAGATTCCATCGTGGTCAAAGGCTTCAACGTCATCTCAGCCTGGGCCATGCAGCAGAGCTGCCCCAAAGACGCCAGCACACAGGTACAATCAAACAAACAAAAAACTTTTTGTGAGTTCAGTGGGTTGTTTTTGTTCTGTATGTGACTTTCTTGCTTTCTCTCTAACACACAAATTCTGTCATAATTTAGTCACAAATGAAGAAAAAAAACATCCCTGTGAGCCTTCACATCCTGAGAACACTGACAGAAGTGGAGCTTCTGGCTGTAGAATAAATCCTGAAAGAATCCCTTAGCCAGTCAGCCATCCTTATCAGTGGTTTGGATTATAAAAGCACTTCATAACTTCAGTCATGGCATTAAGAAGCTTCTTAAACTAAAATGAAGTGACAAGTTTCATGGAGAACTCTTGATATCAGGAATATTGCAGCAGAAAAGATTCAGGATTCAGCAAGAAAAAAGAAAAGAGAATGTATCTGACTTTAAACTTAGAATTATGACTTTGAATTCAGGAGGTACCACTTTACAATAAGACTGCCCTTATAAATAACTTAAAAATGGTTAAAAATACTTAATAAATTATCAATACACTGTTACAACATGTTATATAAAAAGGGCAACAGTGACCTGTTGCTTGCCAAATAGTAAGCCCACATCTCCGAGCTCATTGTTACTGAGCTGACATTGTCTCCTCCATCAGCAGCATTTCTACCTGTCAGCTTCAACACAGATTTGTTCATAAGTTCCTGCATTTAACCACCGTCAGCAGATTTGGCATCAAATAAATAGTATATCAAATGAGGACATTCATATGATGAGGCTCTGTGATATTGTTTAATTTGACAGCTGCCCTGTTTTACTCTTTACAATGAGGCAACAAAAAAGGGTTTTTCAGAAGCAAATGGTTCCGGGTAGAACCTGGGGCAGCAGGACAGTGTATGTGGGATTGAATCAAAATAAACTACAGTATGTGTGTTCATGGTAACGGACACAGAGGACTATGTCATATATCCTCTGTCTTTGTTCCACCCTCCCTGGTTGTCTTCACTGCACCTCTAACAGTCCTCCTGTCTGTCCTCCTGTCTCTGTAGGTGTTTATCTGCAGTGACTCAGTGGAGGCCAGACAGCAGATTATGGAACTCGCTCGCCATCTCAACTTCCAGCCGGTGGACATGGGCACCTTGTCTTCTTCACGGGACATTGAGAACATGCCCATACAGTTATTTCCTGGCTGGAAGGGCCCCGTCCTCGCTGCCGTGGCCCTCTCCATCTTCTTTTTTGCCTACTCTTTTGTACGAGACATCATCCACCCATATGTGAAATACAAGCAGAGTGATTTCTACAAGATTCCTATTGAGATGGTGAATCGGACACTGCCCACTGTGGCCATCACTCTCCTGGCTCTGGTGTACCTGGCAGGCCAGCTGGCAGCTGCCCACCAGCTCTACTACGGTACCAAGTACAGACACTTCCCACACTGGCTGGAAGGCTGGCTGCAGAGCCGCAAACAGCTGGGCCTCCTCAGCTTCTTCCTGGCTGCTGTGCATGTTCTCTACAGCCTCTGTCTGCCCATGAGGAGGTCTGAGAGGTACCTGCTGCTCAACACAGCCTACCAGCAGGTCAGACAACATGTCCGCACTGATACTCACCCCTAACTCACACTTATACCAAAAGTATGGGTATAGGTCAGGATTTGAGAAATATTATTTTCTCCAGTGATGACATTGATATTGATACAGGTCAATAGAACATGTTCTCACTCCCAGTGCATCAAATATGGCAGCTTGGTCAGTGGCCCTAAACTTCAAATTATGATGTTGTAGGTACCCCACTACTGTGAATTTTACATGTACAGGGCTCCACAGTCAAGGTAGCAATAATATGCAACGTCTGGGTAGACTTTCAAAATAAAGGCACAAAAACTGCTGAAATAGTTTTAGGAAACAAAACTATATCTTAGGTAGGTTTAGGAAAACATCATGATTTGAGTTGAAATACATATCTTACTTGCGTAAGTTCACATACATAGTGTAACATATGTACATAAACTTCATACATAATGTAACATTGCTAACTAAACCCCAGTCTCCTGTCTCGTTGCGTCTCGTTGCGTTGCGTCTCGTTGCGTTGCGTCTCGTTGCGTTGCGTCTCGTTGCGTTGCGTCTCGTTGCGTTGCGTCTCGTTGCTTTGCGTCTCGTGCGTTGCGTCTCGCTGCGTTGCGTCTCGTGCGTTGCGTCTCGTTGCTTGCGTCTCTTGCTTGCGTCTCGTTGCTTTGCGTCTCGTTGCATTGCTTCTTGTTGCATTACATTATGTTACATTATGTTAACGCTGTGTTATGTTACATTACTTTGCGTGATGCTGTTATGTTACTTTGGGTTACGTTATGTTACATTGCATCACGTCACATCACGTTACATTACGTTGTTGGACCCATCCATCCACCCTACTTCCTCCATTTGCCGACTTTGATGATACATCAAAACATAACACCAGAGGGGTACCTACAGCATCATAGTTTCATGTAAAGGGGCAATGATCCAGTGGCCAAGCTGCCATATTTGACGCTTTGGGAATGTGAACAGGCTGATCAATATCAATCTCGTCTGTGCTTTAAGTACAGAGCACTAGGCCTGCTTAGCATAAAGCCTGTACAAAACCAGCAAATTAAAACCAAGATCTGTGATCACTGGCTGCATTTGGCAGCTCACACTGTAGCCAGAGATGTACAGTATGCACTCATACATTTCTGCAATCATGTCCACAAGGAAGGAATATACACTACTGAAGCTCAATATACAGTACACTGACATGACATAAAGGCTTTTAGGTGGGTCTACTTCACAGTCAAGGGGTAATAAAAGTTTAGTTTTATGAAGCTTCTGAATTAATGTGTTTGATAAAATGGCCACATCTGAGGTATTTTACTGCAAACACCTATACACTTTACAGGGGCAACGTGGGGTTAACCAACAACTAACCACTCTCCTGTGTCTCAGGCCATTTCTGCAGGGTAATGTGACCATGCATAGATCATGAAGTTACAGATGATGACTGTGGTGAATCATGTGTGCAGGTCCATGCTAACGTGGAGAATGCGTGGAATGAGGAGGAGGTGTGGAGGGTGGAGATGTACGTTTCCTTCGGGATCATGAGCCTCGGGCTGCTGTCACTGCTGGCTATCACCTCCATCCCCTCCGTCAGCAGCACGCTCAACTGGAGGGAGTTCAGCTTCATACAGGTACAAACACAGAGACCACTGAGGAAAACCTCAAGACATGATGACTCTCAGGCAGGTTCAGGGGTCATTCAGAGCATCTTTTTTCTCTGATTTCTAGGCAGAATTTATCCTCGATGGAGATATTGATATTCCTGGAAAGTACATAGAACATGCACTATATCTTTGTTGTTCCGTTTTAATGAATAACGGCTTTGTGAAAAAATAGTACAATTTTTTTTTAAGTTATTTTTTTTGGCATTTTTGCCTTTATTAGATAGGACAGCCAGAGATTAGACAGGAAACAGGGCAGAGAGAGAGGGATGACATGCAGCAAAGTGCCGAAGGCAGGAGTTGAACCAGCGGCCACTGCAGAGGACTAACAGCCTCCATACAGGGGTCGGACGCTCTACCCACTGAGCTAAACATCCGCCCAATAGTACAATTTTTGATCCAAAGTGCATTAACTGCCTCCAGAAGCTATAGGATGCATATTTCTCTACAACTTAGGGGGGCACTGGGAAAGACATTCAGCCTTGGACATATTACCTTGTATATTGCTTACATCACTGTGAAGAAGCAGAACTAGTGTCTCTATTTTGATAGCCTTTTATGCTCATCACCTAACGCTTTACTACAAGCCAAGAAAAGTAGAAAACAGGTCTGCTTAATCACACTTCCTATGTCACTTTATGCTGTTTATAGGATTCATTATGAAAGGAAGGTCAGCTCAGTATATGTGAATTATCCAATGGTGGGCAGACTGTTAAACCAAACTCCATTCTAAAAGCAGCTGTTTAGTTTCACCATCACTAAGACTCTTTTGTTTCACTTCAATCTACAGGCACATATGTGTCATTCACTCAGTAACATCGTTAACTAACCTGTGATGAGGTGTTTGCCACAGACATACATGAATTGTTTGTCATGCAAAATGCAACAAACACTAGTTTACATTAGTTTTACATTAGTTTTTCTTCATATACATTTCATTTTACAGCGCTTTTTTTCACCTAAAAGGGAAAGTGACATATGCCTGCTATGCAGCAATTCACACAACTGAGCAAGATATTTAGGGGGGACCAGGGATATCACAGTGAGGAAAGTTTCTCATCAGTTAATAAACTGTAAATATAATTAATGATATGTCTCTAGACTTAATCTGTGCCAGAAAACAGCCTTGTCCCAGTCAAGAATTCACTACTTCAAACAATTAAAAAATGTGTTAGAAGTCTTAAAAATTTAAAACTACCAATATCTACTGATAACATGGGTATAAACATGTACTCTTATAATCATCTTTGTTCTAAAATATTTTATTATGAAACTGTTGGCCCTTTAAAGTTGTGTTCCAGATTTCTATCAACTCCATTAGATTTTTCAAAAACATGATTTAATCAGGCATAAAAAGGGTCAGCTATACCCTAAGGACCCCTGTCTTACTTCCTGGTTTAAAAAAGGTGGGAATACTGCTCAAGCACTGATAAACTTTATATTTTTTGACAAATTAATGAAATAATATTTCTATCAGATGTGTCTCAACCGTAACATGTCAACTCTGTAGTCCTTCTAAATCAAAGCTAAATAAGAATTATGGTATGGAAAAATGTGTATTTTGATTAACATTAAGAGACTCTGAGACACTTTAAAAAATAAAATGGCTGCTCACTATGACTATGCTGTGAAATGAAAAAATGGAACATTTTATCAACTCTGTAAGACGTCAGCTCTGTCAGATCACACAGTTGATGTCTACATTTAATAAAACATTGAATCAATAGGAGGTTGGCCCATTATAAGGTTTAAAAATACAGTTTTGTCTCAATTCTAAAGAAAGGTTCATTTCTCTTGATCTTTAATGTTAGATTCTTAGCTTTTTTCCACATAGTTTGAACAAATTGAATGCTTAGACCAGGGGTGTCAAACTCAATTTCATCTTGGGCCACATCAGCGTCAGGTATGCCCTCAAAGGGCCAGTTGTAAATGTAAGACAATACAATTGTATCTATATCACATAATTGCCTCTGCAGTCGATTAATATTGATTTTTATAACAATTATAATAAGCTCTAATAGCAAAAATCTAGGAAAAAATCATGGCCAGTAGACATTCAATTGTGCAACATTTATGTATTAAAAAATTAAACAGACAAAGTTGTGTCTGTGAACAAACTTAAAAACTGTTTAAAATATTAGTATTTTTGCAGTAAGATGATCTGCTGCTCTGCTTCATATGAAGAGTTCTGTGGTTCTGATCAGTGTGTTTGAACAGTGATGCTCCGTGTTACCTGCTCTCACAGTCACATGACGTCTCTGTGGGTCAGACTCGTGTCTCTGTTCTCTGCTGTCAGACACGTTTTACATAAATGATTTGCAGCAGTGTTTCTCATCTTTCCTAAAAAACTCCAAACTTGTTCTACACTTGCACGATATTAAAGTTTGGTGGTGTGACGCAGTACAATGTCACTTCTGTCGCTGTTTTCATCGAGATCTTTTCTGATGAAATGACGAGGAGACACAGAGGGAGGAGGGAGCGCTTGTTTTGTGTGAGCGCAGCAGCAGGTGTCCAGTATGAGCGGTGCAGACAGAGACAGGAGGAGAGAGAAAACAGAGGAAATTTACAGTGGCAGCTCCTTGATGCCAAAAATGAAACATATGCACGTCCTAATGAGATGCTTCTAGCTACTAAATGACTTCAGTATGTGTGTAAAAGGGATGCATTCTCGGACATGTAGTTATTGGACACCATACTTCTGTAATGCAGTTTAGGCTTGTATGATGCAAATTATATTTTTTGCAACTTCTCACGGGCCACACAAAATGAGATGGCGGGCCGGATTCGGCCCGCGGGCCTTGAGTTTGACACATGTGGCTTAGACAGTTGGTTAATTTTCAAAACAATGTTAGTGGAATCACAGGAGTTGTTGCTGTCTGAGTCTCCATGTCTTTGTTCCAGTCCACTCTGGGCTACATCGCCCTGCTCATCGCCACCTTCCATGGCCTGCTGTTTGGCTGGAAGCGAGCCTTTGAGGAGGAGGCCTACCGCTTCTACCTACCCCCCAGTTTTGTGGTGGCCCTGGCCCTGCCGGTGTGTGTCATCTTGGGTAAGGTGCTGATGCTGCTCCCCTGCGTGGCCCGCAAGCTCCACCAGATCCGCCGGGGCCTGGACAGCAGTCAGTACCGGTGCCAGCGCCTGGAGCCCGTGGGCTCTGCCGTCCAGGTTTCACCCGAGAGAGTCACCATCATGTGATGACTGCTGCACAGAGCGGTCTGCTCCTTTACTGGGATCATCACTTAGACTGCCAGAGTTAGCAAATGAACACTGTTTATCCATGTGATTCTCACTGGATGGGCAGATTATTGTGACTCTGTGACTCCACAGTTTCTGCTGACATGTGAATTGTGTACTTGTGTAGCTGTTACTATCCACTATAACCCTGTGTGAGTGTTATGTTACTGTTTGTCCATCTGAACTGTACAACTGAATATTCTTCCATTGACAGTGTCCTGCCAATGTGCTCCAAGTGCTATCATTTGACCCTTAGAGTACTGTGTTCCTGTCCTTGTGTTCTGGCAGACGTTGGTATGAGTGTTGGTCAGTGCTTTAAAGAGGAATTTCACACGTACAGTAAAGGTTACTGTACAGTACTTGAAAACACTTGTATAATATTCTCTGTGCTCAGGAGGAGATGTGTCAAGTCACAAAAATAACCCTGATGATGTCATAGTGATGTCACAGGGTGGACTATTTAGAGTTATAACAGAATGCATTTTAAAATGCACCTCACCAACCCCGATCTCAAAATCCAGGATGGCTGCCTCATGCATCAACAGTAGTGAAAGCTGTAGAATATACTGTTTATTAGCACTCCTGTCTTTATTTGTGTCTCATTAAATCAGTTGTTCACACAGTAGAGTCCAAGTTCCATCTGTTGACATTTTGCAACAATGTTTGTTTTTGCAAAATACTGTAAAATGCATTGTTATCAACAGGTATTGCTAACAATGACTAACCTGACTAGCCCAGACTTGTTCACTTTATTTATTTTTTTTTGACTTTCCAACTTGTTTACTGGAACGTCGCCAACTTGGGTGTGACGTCAGTCCCCAGAGTTGCATTATGGGAAGTGTAGGATGTGTTTTTGTTTGGAGCTTATGGGGCATTCCATTTAGCTCAGAAGACAGAGCTGTGAAGGACATCACACACAAGTTGAAAATCAAGAAACATGCCTCCAGCAAAGGCTTTGTTGTGCTTGTACTATTTTGTCCACACAAACACCACAGCAATGTGTCCACAGACAGAAGTTTGACAGTACTGTGTGTACGACTGATTTAATAAAACACATAATACAGAATTGCTAATAAATGCTATTATACTGCAGCTTTCACATACTGTTGGTGCACTGAGCAGCCATCTTGGATTTTGAGGTTCCTCTGACTTTCCAAGTCTGAAATACGACTTCAGGGGGCGTTCCAGTTGGAATATCTGACTAGGACTTCCCAGTTCAAATGGAATGCAACATTAAGACCGAGTTACATCATGGGAAGTGTAGGATACAGTGTGTTTGACCAATACTAGGGGCTAGTCAGGACCTCTGCTCCACAGGTCTTTAAACTTCTTTTTTCTGTCTCTTGTGAGTTCCCAAACTTTAGGGAAGTGCAATAGTACATTTCTGTAGTAGCCCTTACATCATGTGCAGTATCTCTGCTTTTAGGTTGACAAATTTCAGGCAATACAAATGTCTTTTCTCCATGTTTTTTACAGTGGCCCTAAGAGAAGCTCATAGTCATTACAATGCTGTCTACCTGTTGTTCTTCCTCCTCTGATTTATTTTTTCCTATGCTTCGGACTAATACTGAAAGTTTATTCTGGACATTCAGACTTTAAGACATCACACACAAAAAGGCAACATACTAATTTAAAATCTTCTCCCCCTCAGAAAATGTGATCATATGTGATGAGTAATGGATTTAACTGAGGTTATTTTGTTACAATGTTTGGCCTTCTGTAGCCTGTTGGTCAGGATATTTCTGCTCTAATAATACATATGTGATTATGATGCACTGGTGAACCAGATAGTAAAGTTCACATGTGTCACAAACTCCAAATCTCCTTAGAAATCATGAAAATGAATCAGGAATCCACAACATAAAATAGAAATGGATGATACACAGAAGTGACTTCAATAACTACATGAGTCACAGAACATGGCAATAATAAGCGTGTCCAAGGCGTGCCCTCTGGAAACATTCTGTTGTCGTCTGTGCTACTTGCAGCACCTTTGTGTATTTGGTTGTGCTGTCCGTTTTTACAGCACTTCTGTATTTTCAGTGTGTACTCTAAATGCTGCACACATGTTGTCAAATTGAGGTGGCACGGTGGCAGAGTGATTAGCACTGCTGCCTCACAGCAAGAAGGTTCTGAGTTTGAATCCCCCAGCCAGCTGGGGGGCTGGGCAGTTTGGGGTGGGGCAGGGCTTTCTCTGGAGAGTTTGCATGTTCTCCTCATGTCTATGTTGGTCCCCTCTGGGTACTCCGGCTTCCTCCCACAATCCAAAGACATGCATTAATTAGGTTAATTGGTGACTCTAAATTGCCCATAGCTGTGAATGTGAGAGTGAGTGGTTATCTCTCTCTGTGTGTCAGCCCTGTGATGAACTGGCGACTTGTCCAGGGTGTACCCCGCCTCTCACCCAATGACAGGATATGTCAGGATAAGCGGTTATGACAATGGACAGATGGATGTTGTCAAATTGATGATGATTTGATTGATGATTTGCGTGTGTTTGTCTGTTTCCATGGATTTTCTTAATCTGCAGTTGTTGAGCTCGCTGGGCCACTGTAGTTTTTTCCTCACAGCTCACAAAAATAATATTGAATTGGAAGATGTTTAAGCAACATGGAAGAAATCTTTTATTTATGAGGATAATAATATTTCCTTCAGTTCATGAAGTTCATGAAGTCTCATTTTCTGTGAGAATGTCACACTGCAGACTGTCAACAAGTGTTCTGAGGTATTTGTTAATTCTGAAATATCACTGTGCTGTTCTGTTTGTCTGTCTGTATTACTGTACCACTGAATATTGTGTCCATTTGTCCTGCTGTAATTCATGACTTTGTGTTTTTACCCTCTACACCGACAGTTTTATTTGTGACTGACATGTCACTGAATGGACTCAGTGCAGCAGCTGACTACAGGATCTGATGCAGTCAGTGATGTTTTTAAAAAAGAATTATACTCATGACACACACACGTGAGATGAGCTGGTCCTTTTCAGTGTAGTAGATGTGTGTGTTTTGTTCAACATATCCTGTCATCTCGTTCACAGTGTGTTACAAAATGCTGCTGTGTCCTACAGCAGGAAGAAGAAACTCTGAAGAAACAGTTAAAGTACTTATCTTACTCTGACTCTCCTTCCACGAACTCACAAACACTTTGAAAGCAATCAGTCCTTTCACCTGCATCAACATGCAGCAGTGTGTAACTGTAACAGCAAATAAAGCAACATGTGATGTTCACTGTGATGGATCATCCATCTAAAGCTTGTTTCAAGTCAGTGGCTTTATTTTCACAGGATTACATCTCCCTCGTCTTTGTTCAAATCCAGCTCTGACATGACTGCAGTGATAAATAAGTAGAAAACCATTTTTGAGGTTAGCCACAGACAGGCAGGAGATCGTACAGAGTCCAGACTGGTGGTGGACAGAGGAAAGTCTCAGCTGAATCTCCATGGACATCCTGGAGGTGATGGTGAGCTGTTCAATAGAAATGTTAAAATAGCGGTGATAAAGAACAGCATGCAGGGACTAATTAGCACTGGTAGGAAGTGACAAAGTACAAATACTTCATCACTGTGCTGAAGTAGAATTTTCAGGTATCTGTACTTTACATGAGTATTTATTTTTCATTTTTTCATTTTACTTTTACCCCCTACATTTCAACACAAAAATCTGCACTTTCTACTCCTTACATTTTCAAAATAGGCTTGATGCTTTAGTCCTGATGCATTTGAGGGGAATTATTAATTATCTTTGTTTTGCATACATCCTTGATGTATCCATCAGTGTATATCATGCACAACAGACATAACAAGCAGAAAAAGATGTAAGAAGACGAAAATCAATGTAAAAGAGTAACAAGATATCAAAGACAAAATGTAAAAGATCTAACAAGACACAAAAGACGTAATAGTACAAAAAAGACATAAGACATAGCAAGACATAAAAGACGTAACAAGATATAAAGGACATAACAAAACATAAAGGACCAAACAAGACGCAAAGGACGTAATAAGGCAAAAAAGTTGTAAGAAGACGAAAATCATAAAAGCAGTAACAAGAACTAAAAGATTTAACATTACATAAAAACCCTTAACAAGATGCAAAGGACATAACATGACAAAAAAGACATAACAACATGTAAAGGACATATCAAAGCAAAGAAGACATAAAAGATGCAACAGACAAAAAAGACATGAAAGTGAAAAAGATGTAACAGAACAAGGAGCAACATACGACAACACAACAGACTACTTCTACTTAGCAGTCTTTTTACACAAGTATCTGTACTTCAACTTGAGTAAATAAAGTGTGTAAAGTGTGTATCAATGGCTCTTTTGATCATAAAGAGACCTCTGGTCATGATGATGCCCCTTGTGGCTTTTTAAAACATCAAAAACAGCATCTTCAGAGCACTTAGTGTGTGGCTTATTTTTCATTTTTAACACTATTACTCAAAGTTGACCAGTCTTTGCAAATGGTCTCTACATAGCACTGAAAAGCACTTTCACATTTGTGTAGTTAGAGTATTCCACGCCTATGCAAATACTGTAATGCATAAAACAATAAAACTGTCAGATGTGCTGCACAGTTCTCAAGTCTTCAGTACTCTGCTGTCAGATTCATATTGAATGTTCTGCCTGGAAGCAGCAGTGACAGTTTGTGTAAAGCAGCTTAAAGTAACTTCGACTGAAATCTCAGTTCCATGTCTGACCATCATTCCTCCTTTGAGCACTAAATCAGCCAATAACAGGCCACCAGAGGGTGCCATATTCAAAAATGTGAAGACAGCTCTCAGCTCCCAAATCATTTCAGAATTGCAGAGGTCTCAGCAGGGAGCTGTGCTACCACACACAGTCACAGGATACACACTTTATAAAGGACCAGTGTGTCAGATTTACTAGGATCAATTGGCAGAATGTCAGAAATGGAATATAATCTTCATGGTTATGTTTTAATCTGTGTAATCAGCTGAAAACAAGAATCAGTGTTTTTGTTATCTTAGAATGAGCCTTTTATATCTACAGAGGCAGCAGCTCCTCTTCCACTGAGGCCGCAATGTTGAACTGTCATGTTTCTACAGAAGCCCTGAACAAACAAGCCAAACACTGGCTCTAGATGCGGCCTTTTGCCAGTTTGCAGTTACCCACTGTAGGTTCTACATGTTTGTTAGAGAAGGGTGAGATAATGTGTTTGCAATCTGCAAGTTTACTACTAGATGCCACAACATTCTGAACACTGGTTCTTTAATAAAGTAAATTGGTTGAAAATAAAGGTCCACACAACATGAAAAGGGTAATTGAATTCTTCACATGATGGATTCAGAATGTTCAACTTTAACCCGTCTATATAAACCAGCAAATCTTTCTGTTGACAGGCAGTGATACAGTGCTTATGTTTAGCATGACTTAATATGTAAAGTTAAGGGGACAGTTCACCCAAAAATGAAAATTCCGTCATTATCTACACACTCTCACTCCAATTGAGGTCAGGTTTATTTTGTCAGTTCACAAAACACTGCTGGAGTTTTACAGGAAAACAGTGTTGCAGAATCTCCCAAACAATGGAAGTGAATGGTGTGCAGATGCACATTGTCTGAATTGAGTGTGCGTGGTGTGACTGTGCAAACAGCATGTCAGGACTTAAGGAAACTTGAATTATGCCAGACAAGCAGTATGGAGGCATTTTATGTTTTTATTCTGTTGTTTTTCTGTTTGAAAACTGGTCAACATTCACTTCCATTGTTTGGGAGATTCTGCAACACTGTTTTCCTGTGAAACTCCAGCAGTGTTTTGTGAACTAAAAAACTAAACCTGACCAGCAGTTGGTATGAGGGTGAGTAGATTTTCACTTTTGGGTGAATTATCTCTATAACTCTAAATTTATAGGTGCAACAAACTGATTTCCCATCAACATGATGTGAGAAAGAACTGAGAGGCAAAATACATATTAAAAAAAATAATTTTAATGAAAACCCATCACACTTAAATCTCATTACAGTCTCATGACAAATAAAGTCCACAACATGTTGATTCACAGTTTAAGAAACATCAATAAAACAGTCAGTCAGAACTCTGGGTAACAAAGTGTGGATGGTTTGAGCTGCCAATTAAAATGAAAATGTGTTAACGGTGGAGGACTGGAGAACCTCAGTTTTTTATTGTGTCGCCAAATTATTCAAAGTGAATGTAGAATGTGGTTTTAACTGTACAGTGCCATTATTTACCAACACGGTACGACACGCAACAAAATTTACTTGAGACTATTTTGCAACCAAAAATGCATCAGTCAGGCAGTGTGAGATGGAAAAGTATTTCAACGCGTTCTTTATCACAAGAAGTGCTTTGTGGCGGGTGTTACATGCGCCGAATTGAAAAGTCCATCATCATATAGTGGTCCAGCTCTTTAAATCTGGAGAGGCACATTCTGGGGTTTTTTTTTGTGTGTGTGTGTTTTGTTTTGTTTTTGTTGTTTTTTTTGTTTTTGTTTTTTGCAGAGAGGTTATAAGGCACTTAATTGTACATTTTTCCAAACGGGATTCGACATGAGACAAGGAGAAGTCCACTTTTTGGTCCTGCAGGAGAGCACCTTCTAAAATGTTCCTAAAACGTGTCCACATGAAACCTGTCTGTAGAAATAAAATGAATCGTGTGTGGTCGCAGTGTCTCCAGCAGCGGCAACAGCTCCTGGGCGCTCGGTCTGCAGCGGCCCTCTGCGCTCCAGCAGCGGCTCAGCACAGTCCTGCACCGCCGGCCCAGCTCGGACTGGAACACCGGGTGCGTCAGGACGCACGGCCGCAGGTTGTGCGCCACCACCGCGTAGAGCACGTGCTGCCGGTCCCCGTTGTAGGGCTGCTCCCTGGTCATCAGCTGCCACAGAGTGATCCCGAACGAGAAGATGTCCGCTTTAGGAGACACCTCCTGTCCTCGGAGCAGCTCCGGGGCTCTGTGCGTGTACGTCCCGCCCCCATGGCTCACATGCGGGCTGATGGAGCTCACCTCACAGCCCTGCTCCAGCTTCAGAGAGCAGCCGAAGTCGCAGATCTTGCAGACGTCATCGGGAGACAGCAAAACGTTGGCGGGTTTGATGTCCAGGTGAACCACGCTGTGCGCGTGCAGGAAGAGCAGCCCGTGCGCGATGTCCGTGGAGTAGCGGAACCACCTGTCCTCCTCCAACGGCTCTGCAGAGTCGTATATGACCTGCTGCAGGCTCCTGCTGCCCACAAACTCCATGAGGACCGTCCCAATGCTACTGGAGTCTCCGAACTCCGGCGGGACGCAGGTGGTGGCCGCGAGGACGCGCACGATGTTCCTGTGGCGCAGGTGAGCCGCGTTCAGCTCCGCCCAGAAGCTCTGCCGCGACGCCAGAGAGTTCTTACTGCACGTCTTCACCTTCTTCAGCGCGACCGTGTCCCCCAGGTACTCCGCCCGGTACACGGAGCCAAACCCCCCGGAGCCCACCGGCTGCAGGGACCGCAGCTCCTTCCACAGGATCACCGAGGACCAAAGCCGGCTGGACACCCGGCCGTGCAGCCGCTGCACCGGGACCTGCAGGGTGGTGCCGGGTGGCTGTTTGGACAGCGGACTGCTGCACGTCCCGATGTCCACACTCGGGTACAGGTCTCTGGACAGCAGGCGGGTCACAGGGATCGGAGAAGGCATGATGGTGGTAGAGACTGTCAGTGCAGCCTGAAGCCTGCTGCTGACTGGAGAGCAGCCTCAGAGTCACAGCTTTTCATCACAGACACACTCACACACACAGAGCAACACCGCCGCTCAGTGTTGTGGAGTGTGTACTGCGCTCTGTTTGGGTTCAATGGGTTCATCCTGATGGTTCAACTCAGTTTACTCGCTACAGTAGGGGAGGACGGGGTACAATGAGCCACTTTCTGCATTCTGTGGTGGTAAAGCACAATAACATTTATTCTGGACACTTTTATCAGAAGGAAAAACCCCTCAAGATGAACCATCTTGCTTTCAACATAAATATACAGAGACTGCAGTACATAAAGCAAAACAGCTCAGATACTCACACACACACACCAGCTGTCCCAGGCCAAACCACTCCCACACCCACTGATTCCCCTAAACATGCCAAAACACATATAGAAAATGTACACATGCCCATAAAAAGATATACGCAACAAAAATACAAACCAGCACTTTTGTTTTTTGCTCCCATTTTTCATGAGTTGAAGTGAAAGATCTCAGACATCCTCTCTGCACACAAATAGTGATGGTGGAACTGATGTTTTTCTGCGAAAAAATATGGTTCTACCATGAAACACCTGCTTTTATAATGGGGTTTGGTTCAGCAGGACCAAAAACAGCAGAATATACTGAAATAGATTACATGAAGACTCAGTGAGGTAGTTGTATTTCAGGTTTGTCCACGTTGATGGAGGCAGACTGACAGGAGTCTTATTTCTTTCATTTCTTCTATGTAATGACAGATCATCAATGGACAAAGACAGCAGAATTGCTCACCTGACTGTTCAGATGATTTGGGCTCCTAATAACTAGGAATATCTATTATTTTCTTACTTTATGCATTTAAACTGGCTAAAATGGTTGCCTCAGAATTTGTTTTGACCCCCAGTCAAATTAGAGTGGTTGTTTTCACACAAAAAGAGGCGGAATCATGACACAAGTACCCGGATGGGTTCCTCTCATCCATGTTCCTGGTCTGGTGCTTCGTGCCCTGAGTGCCTTCAACAAAAATAAAAAAAATGCAAAAATAACAAATAATAATAATTAATCAAACTAACCAAAATGAACACTGTGGTTTAGATTAAAACTGTTTCATTATGTGACTTAAAGTACAACAGCATCTGTAATAAGGAAATATTTAACCACATAGAGGCCAGCTAATGTCTAGCACTTCACCACGTTTCATTCACTGTTCCAACATGGGGGCACCGGTGGGACAATCACCTCCAGTCTTTGGACTGGTCACAATAATGGGACACTCTAAAATGTGATGTTTGATCATTTATTAGACACCGAATCATGGCTAATTCACAGAGGGCTACAGATGCCACATTTCTTTCCCCAGGAAGGCAAAGTCATGATTTGGGCTGGGTATTGATACTGGTATGATACCAGTACTAATACCAGTACCCTTAAACAAGGTTGGAATTACACCGTGACTTTAAGGGGAGCTCCATTTTCTGGTGCAGGCTGCTGCTAAAACATGTCACATGCTCATGCATACATGGAAGTGTGCAGCAGCACAGTCAATCGCTGGGTTACTGCAAAAAACACTCTTGTTACTATTACAGACAATTAATACTGTCAGTAACATTTAATAGATGCTACATGACAACAACGTGAGGCTACTGTTCAAAAATAAAAGAATAACTAGTAAAATAATAAAAAAATAAATAAAAATCATGAAATCAGCTGGTGGACAGGCAATGTTTTTCTTTTTTTTTTAAGTTATGTTTTTCTTTTTACCTTTATTGGATAGGACAGCCAGAGAGTAGACAGGAAACAGGGCAGAGAGAGAGGGGATGACATGCAGCAAAGGGCTACAGGTGGGAGTCAAACCAGTGGCCGCTGCAGAGGACTAACAGCCTCCATACATGGGTCGGACGCTCTGAGCTAAACGTCCGCCCAGGCAATGTTTTCTGTCTCTCATTCACATCCCTTCAGGAATCACACATCCTGTGGTAAAACAATACAGCTGAACATTTGTTAAACATTGTTTGGCAAACTTGTGTTTTTTAACTACAAATAAATAGACTTTTTGTGCTGTTTAATGTAACCACACAAAGGGAGAGAGAATAGAAGAAAAGAAAATGTAATCTGTAACACTGTAAATGACAATATTTTAGAGCTCCTTTTAAATGTCTCAAAGTAAACTTGTCAGGGGAACCGAGCTCCCCTTAGCTCCCACGTAATCAAACAATGCCCCTGAAGTAAAATGCAGTACTTCCTTCAATACCTTTTTTCAAAGGTTCTTTATTAAGAACGCTTGTGGTGATTGGCTGCAAGCAAAACCATATAAATAGTACTAATACAGGTATTGTTTGAATGGAGAAGTTTCAATACTACTTTGTACTGGCTTATTTTGAGCGATACTTAAAAGGTATAAATATCAGGATAAGCCTATCAGAGGCAGGGCAGGGCAGGTCATGACTTTACCCTACTGGAAAAAATATGGTATCTGTCACCCTAAATGTCTTTTTTCATGATCAAACTGAGAGAGTTCTTTTTTTGTGACCAGTCTGAGACACACATGGGCAATAATCCAGCTGTTTAATCAGCATCTGTATATGTCACACATGTCAGGTGGATTATCTTGAGAAAGAAGTGCTCACTGACATGGATTTTAACACATTTGTGAACAAAATTCGAGAGAAATAACCTTTGGTGTGCACAGAAAAAGTCTGATATCTTAATACAAGAGGTGAATTCTTTTCATAACTTATGTATAAATATAATGACATATAAGAAGAAGCAAGAGCAGTTTGTTTGAAGGGAGTAAAAAGAGATGTCTTACAGAAATGCAAGGAAGAAACAGATCTAAGTGAACTGGGCAGGTTGTTCCCATCAGATGGAGTTTAAATTTAAAGGCACATCACCTAATTTCTTTAGAATTTCAAGGAACGAAGAAGAAAGGATACACAGTATTTCAGTATTTCTCAGATTATACGATGATCTGTGTGGGATTAAAATTGTTTTAAGTAAGAGGGATACTTAAAGAAAAAAATGCAAACAGTGAGACTACTTTTCATAATTCTTCTAGATTTACAATGATTCAGAAACTCAAACATAAAACAGTGATGGCTTCTATAAGGAAGCTTCAAAAAATCTACAGAGACTTATATCAGACATACACACACACACACACACACACACGGCCACACCACCACTTAGTGTTGAGGAGTGTGTACTGCTCTCTGTTTGGGTTCAATGGGTTCATCCTGATGGTTCAACTCAGTTTACTCTCTACAGTAGGGGAAGACAGGGTACAAGGAGTCACTTCTCCATTTTGTGGTAGTAAAGCACAATCATACTTATTTGTGTCAGGAAGTACTCTCTCTCTGTGTTGTGTGTGTGTGTGTGTGTGTGTGTTGTGTGTGTGTGTGTGTGTGTGTGTGTGTGTGTGTGTGTGTGAGTGAGTGCCGTGAGCAAATTCATCAGACAGCTGAGTTTGGACGTGCACACTGACAAGTGTGACTGAGTAGATTCAGCATGAGGCTGGAGGGGAGGAACATGTCACACAGCACGGAGTCTGTGTTTGTACTTTTCACTCTTTACACTCAGAGTCTTCCAGCAGGAACGGATGATCACATTTCAGTGTGAGATACATAACATGATGCAGCACACAAATGCAACTAAAGATTATTTTCATCGTAGATTAATCAATTAGTCCACAGAGTAGTGAAAAATACTCATGCCGCAATAAAAGTGACATCTTCAAATTGCTTCTTTTGTCCAACCAACTTAATTTACTGTCATAAATGACAAAGAAAAGCAACAAATTCTCACAGTGAAGCAGGGGTGGAAGTAACTGAATACAAATACTGTAATTAAGTAGTTTTTTGGGGTACTTTTATGAATAAATTTTCAAGTCTGTACTTTTACTCATACTTCAATATGCATTACACTATGCAATCTACTTAGTTACTTTTAAAACCACAGTAGAGTAGTGAGTACAATTTGAATTAATATCTAGACCTTTTGTCTGCATTTTAGTAGCCAGTAAGATTTGACACTGACAGTACTCTTTCCAGAAGCCGGGAGCAGCACATGTTTGACATAAAAAGGGTTGAAGCAATTCATTGATTATCAAATTAGCTGGCAACTAATTTTCTTTCAAACGACTGATAACATCAGAGTTTCATGCAAACAGAAGTTGTGATAAAGTAAGAGACACATGAACATTGAGGCACAAACAGGAGCAGCTGACAGAGTAAAATACACCCTGGCTTAGCTGAGAGTAAATTCAGAGACAGTGAACCACAACTTTGGACAGATCACCTGTCAGACAGGTGACCTGCCTCGCTGGGATAGACTCTAACCCATTTTTTTTAGTATAACTAGAAGATTAAATTAATTAATGACATTTATTTTTGAGACTGACAGTACAAGAGCATAATTACTAACACACATTCTGCTCTAAAGGGACAGTTCACTCAAAAATCAAAACTAAACATTTTCCCTGTAGTGCTATTTATCCATCTGGATACTTTTGGTATGAGTTGCAGAGTTTTATGAGCACCACAAGTGCCATCTAGTCCCATTATATTGTTGAGAAGGCAGACATCTCTACAGCCGATATCCCCCAAACTCTACAAGCACTCCAAACACTACAGGTAAGAAGGAAAATATGTATTTTAGATTTTGGGGTGAAATGTCCCTTTATTGACAACATATCTGAGCATTCTGGACACTGCAGCACCATAAATCTGGCATAAATGTGTACAGTATGTGCCGAAGATGAAACTCTTCTCTCCAATACAATAGTAAATCCTAAAGGGAAAATCGTGTCAAGTTAAAGACGCAGTTCACCCCAAAATCAAAAATACATATTTTTCCTCTTACCTGTAGCTCCGTTTATCCATTTGGATAGTTTTAGTGTGAGTTGCAGAGTTTTGGGGATATCAGCCGTAGAGATGTCTAACTTCTCTCCAATAAAATGGAGCTAGAAGGCACTCAGCTTGTACTAATCAAAGTGTCAAAAAATACATTTGAAAAACTCAACCAATTTCTCTTTCCAAAAATTATGACTCGGTCACTCAAAATAATCCACAGACCTTGTTGTGAGCAGTTTCATGTAGGTACTACTTTCTTTCTACCTATCTACACCTACTGACCGTATCACCATCAGAGGGAAGTTTGCATCTACTCATGGACGAGAGACTCATTCTTGTGACAGCGTGGGTTGGAAACATGAATCCTCATCCACTGAGGATACAGGTGAGAAGAAAAATATGTAGTTTTGATTTTGGGGTGAGGTGTCCCTTTAAATGCCCCTGGTATCTGAGTCTTACAGGAAGAAAAGGCATGAAAGAACAGGAGCACACAGTCGAATCAAAGTGAATGAGACATTTTGGGGAATGAGCAGACAGACAGGCAATTGGATCCTTCTCTTCTGTTTATTGAACTTTCATTACACTGTAAAAACACTGGAGTTGACGACTGCAGCTCTTCTCTCTCATAGCAGCAAAGGTATGTAAATCAAATCAGGTTATTCTGCCAGACAATAAATAATCTGCCTCTTTGGATGATGTCAATGTTTAAAGAACAACGGATAAAAGCTGCAACATTAATTTTTATTTTACACAACCTATAAACATATACATATATATTTACTTATATATATGTTTATGTGAATTACTTTGCCTATATTTATAAAAATACAACAGTAGTTTGTAAAATAGATTTGAAGTAGAATATTGAGAATTAGCAATGAGTCCATCATTGTCACAGGATGGCATTGTTGAAATGCAACGAATAACAAAACCAACATGGCTGGAATGCAGTTCATCTCTGAACTTCCTCAGCTCGTTTCAATGGCGTCACGCGGAGTCGTGTTCCTCAGTGTCAGCACCGACGTCTTCATCTCAGCTCACTCGGAGCAGTCTCCCACAATGACTCCGTTTCCCAAAATCACAACACACAGGTGGGGAGGGTTGCAGGGGAGGGTGGGGGCATGTGATATTACAGGCAAGTCTGTCAAGACTACAAAAGTCACAGTACAATAAAAATATATGTAGCTATATAGTACAACCAGGCACACTGCCAACTGTTCAGCTAAACTGGATACTTTGTTTGTACAAACGATACATTTAAGAACTAGAAAAGAGGTCTGTAGCACCTTAAGGAGCTTTAGAAGTATGTTAGCAGCTTGATCCAATACCAAAATATATTGCAGTATTGCAGTGTTTCTTACATACACATTCAATAAAGTTCACTGGTACCACTGAAGCTTATAAAGAAGTTTGACATGAATTGCTGAAGGTCTGTGCCTCTCACTGAAGAGCATCTTCTTCTGTCTGCTGTCTCCACACAACTGGGGGACACATTCTGTTTTTCCTCTTTCTTTTTCCCAGGACAGTTCAGATTTGCTTCACAATTATGAACTAAATCTGATACCAGAGTCCAAATCTGGATCTGTTTTTTTCTGATATTTAGAGCTTTTTTTTTTCTTCCAACTTTGATCCACAGTTTGTTACTTTTATTCTCCCCACATCAAATTGCTTGTACGGAAGCCCTGAAAGGCAATTTCAAAGAAAAAGAAATTCTGGTGATTTTTCATTTTCTAAGTCTGATCTAAATTGTTTTCTCTATTGTGTTTTTTTTTTCTATGTTACTTTTTTCCATCTTGAAAACAGGTGAAAAAAATGTTGGGCAGCTGATTTTTTCTTTTTTTTTTCTTTGCCAGAATTTTTTTCTACGTTACTTTTTTCCATCTGAAAAAACAGGTGAAAAACAATTGGCAGCTGATTTTTTTCTTCTTTTCCTCATTTTTTTGTAAGGATCATTTTTCAACATCACCTTTTTTCTTCATCTGTGAAATACAGGTGAGAAAAAAAAGTCTCTCAGCTGATTTTTTTTGTAAGAATCATTTTTGCAATGGGGAGGATGTTTAGCTTAGTTGGTAGAGCGTCCAACCCATGTATGGAGGCTGTTAGTCCTCTGCAGTGGCGGCTGGTTCAACTCCTGCCTTTATCCCTTTGTTGCGTGTCATCCCTCTCTCTCTCTCTGCCCCGTTTCCTGTCTACTCTCTGGCTGTCCTATCCAATAAAGGCAAAAAAAAAGCCAAAAAAATAACGAATCATTTTTGCGCCTGTTGTTTTAGTACTCATTTCAGCCACAAGAGGCTGAAGTGCACCCCAACCCCATGTTGTAAATAGGATTAAGAGCATTCATGTTTTCTTTCTGGGGAGTTTTAATAGTGGTGCACTTCAGCCTCTTGTGGACAAAAAGATAATTACAACACTAACACTAAAAATGATCCTGACCAAAAAAATATCAGCTGCTGAGCCTTTTTGTCAGCTGTTTTTACAGTAAAAAAAAAAAAAAAAGAAAAAAAAAAAGAAAAAAAAGTTTCTAAAAAAGTAACTTACAGCTGTTTTTCTGTTATCAACACAGGAGAGAAAACAGTTTGGATCAGACTCAGAAAATGGATGACCAGATTTTTTTTTCTCACCTGCATCTTGTGGCTTCCGTACGCTGTCAATCAAATTGTGTTATACAGTCCAGATAGTTTATACATCAAGTTGTAACTGCAGTTAACTGATTGGAAAATCTGTGTTCATTCAACAGCTTTCAGACAGAAACCACTAAGAAATCAAGTAACATTTTTATGTCATAATATGTGACACTGAGGTCAAAGGATGATCAAGGAGGACAAACTCACCCTGGGAGTTACTGAACATACTGCAGATTTTGTTTGTCTTTTTAAACAACTAATTAAACAACCCATGATAGATAATAGAATTAAGTGCTATGTAATCGTCCATTTAAGCTTCATTATTGCTTGTGCTCTCACCTAAACCAGCGGTTGAATAGTCAAAGAAGGCCTTCTGAAGAAAGAGGCCTACAGAAATCTGTGTTTAAGGTACATTATCTGTTAATAGACCCCTCAATGAGATACACAGAACACTTGTGCAAGTAAAGCAAAAATGACACTTTGATAGGAAAAACACTGTCAAAATTGTACCTGTAAAAATAAAACATTTTATATTGTATTTACATGTTATTGTTCTCTAAAAGAGCTAAATATATCATCTATACATTTGTAATAAAGGTTTTAAACAAAAGGTATTGGAGGAAATAAAGGCATTCAATTTACAAAAAGTGCTATGAAAAAAAAATATAGCGGCTTGCTAACATCTCTTGTAAAACCACAAACCTTCACAAGATACAAATAGCAAACTTCCATAAATGCTTTGAAACATTACACATTCAACTCTACATTTCACACAACCCAGAAAAATATTGTCTCCATTCATGTCTCACCAAGTCCTGTCACTCAGGAAGGAAAGAGGGAGCTAACACTTCTAGTTCATCATCAGGTTTGAATCTCGGAGCACAAAAACAAGACGAGTATGTGAGGTAAATGATAACACTATTGGGTTAGAATATATCCATCAAACAGTTCATGGAGATAAGATACACCAGCTGTTAACTGCTGCTGTGGTGGAAGGGGAAAGATGAAGTTTCTGATATTTTTGCAGGCTGTAAAGTTCACATTTTTGCCATGTAATGTGCAGTCCAATGTCACTTGAAAGCATAGAAAGTTTCCAAAATGATGTCTGTTCTACAGATAAAATGCCATCTTTATTTTAGAATATTATTATAGCTCAGCTAACATCATCTTTGTGACTTTTCATCCTTCAGTTACGTTGTTGTAGGGCTGATTATTGACTGAAAATTTTTATGTCAGTATGATACCAGACAAAACCTTTTTTCTTTTTTTTTTCATTTTAAAATATAAGCTACAGGTCTCAAATGTTAAGCTTGAAAGTTCACCCTTGAGGAAGAACCTTGGGAAGAGGAGTTTGATCAAATAATCTTAACTGAACGTCCACTGACTACATTATATATGATCTTTTAAACAGCATCTCACAACCTTCATCTAAAACTGAGTTTGCTCAGTTGTTTATGAAGTTTGTTCACTTGTCATCTTGTGACCTAAGAATGGAACTTTGGTAACGTGATCAATTTTAAATGTCAAATGTCATCCAAAAATAAGCAGCCTACAGAAGAGTATTAGGGCCAGGAATAAGGGGAAAATGAGAAGAGGAAGAACTTTTAATTCTTTAAATTTTGCATTGTGAGAATAAAGAACATAAAGTTAAAATGTTGAGAATAAAGTTGAAATATCATTTAGATTTTTGTTCTCAACATTTCGGCTTTATTCTCAAATTGCATTTCAACTTAATTTTCCGCATTTTGACTTTGTTGTCAACATTTTGACTGTTCTCAAAATTGTATTTCAACTTTATTTTCAAAATGGTGTCTCAAATTTATTCTTGAAAATGTATTTCAACTTCATACTTGATCTTTTGACTTTAATATCAAAGTTGTATTTCAACTTTATTCTGGAAATGCTAAATAAAAAGAATCCTCCTCTTCTGATTTTTTCTTATGCTTGCCCCTAGTACTCTTCTCTAGGAGTCATACAAAAATTATGTGGTAAAATACAGTAAAAATTAACAGGTAGTATTAATACTGGCAGAAGACAAAGTGTGCTGAAACTGAGTTACGAGTGTGTGGCTTTCCCTTTTTGAATGTATGCCTCTGAGCCAGCACCAATCAAAGAATAAGGAATCAAGATGAATGTGCAGACAGTTGATGTCAGCTGTCGGTAAGGATTCTGGTATCCAGTGTTACACACACATTTCAGTCGATACCAGCCCTACTTCACTGTCTACTGATTGGTAGCATTATGTTAATTGCATGAGAAAGGAGACTACAGTCATAAGCCCGTAGCTAGCAGCAACTGGGAAACACATTTGTGACCTCAATATTCTGTATGTTACCCCATTATTTGGAGTTCGCTATGCAAACCTTTATGGAAAAATCAGAATGAACTTTGCATCCTTAAATGTATTTTTGTGATCTAACAGATGTTTCCTGTCAGCTCAGAATTCAAACACTTTGCCCAGGTACCACTGGCTTTGCTATGAAAGAGGATTAGGGCCACATGTGAAACATTTATTTGAGTTCTGAGTGGAAAGTCACAATTCTAAAACTCAGAATTCTGAGATTTAAGACAGAACTGTGATTTCAATCTCAGAATTATGAGCTTGAATTGACTTTAAACTCAGAATTCTGAATTCTAAGAATACAGTCAGAATTTTGAGTTTGAAGTCATCTCTTGTAAACCACAAACTTTCACAGGGTACAACTTTTGAGATTAAAGTCAGAATTCTACAAACAAAGCCAGAATTAAAGTCAGAATTCCAAGATTTAAGTCCAAATTCTGAGTCAGAATAATGACAATAAAGTCAGACTTCAAGTCAGAATTCTGATTTTAAAGTCAGAGTTTTGGATTCCAAGAATAAAGTCAGACTTTTGAGATCAAAGTCAGAATTTTAATATATAAATTCAGAATTCTGAGATTTAACTCATTATTCTGAGTTCTATCTCAGCATTCTGAGTTTAAGCTGATTTTAAAGTCAGAATTCTGAGAATAAAGTCAAAATGTTTTAAAATAAAGTTAGAATTATGAGATTTAAGTCAGAATTCTGAGAATAAAATCAAATTTTCCCCTCAGGTTTTCATAGGGAATGCCTGTGACTGGAATGACATATGCATGGCTGAGGTCACAAATGAGGCTAACCCAAACTAATCAACGTTATACAACAGCTGCACTAACTATTCAATGTAACACTAACACATTTAGAAAATCTAAATGTACACAGTCGACGGAGGTAAAGGCAGTTGCTAATGACGTGTCAAAGCAACGCGTCAGTGCTAACTGTAGCTCACTAGGATTCTGTTGCTAACAGAAAATATCTCCTGAACCTCAATATTCCACATAATGGTCCACTTCCTGTCACAGATGTTTTCAGTATCTGCTTGTTCATTAAAGGTATATGTTGACACAGTCCAATACTTAAACCCAAGACTCCATGTTTTCAGTGGACATTCAATCATTGTAAATGTCTCATTCATCAGTCCAGCACAGATCTATGAAAGGTGATGTTAGTGAATGGAGCCGTAAGGGTTAATCTGTGGGAAATAATGTATAATATGTGTGACATTCAGCCATTATGTGTGTATTTTTCTTAAAAAAAGGCCCTTTTGAATTGTCCACATTGATTTGAAATGACCACTGATATGTATTGCATGAAAAATAAGGCACAATTTATGATTTGAATATGATTGTGTCCATACTGCTGACTGAGCAGTGAAGCTACGGTGCCTGACTTCATGCTGAAAGAAGATGAGGTTGAAATGTGCAGTTGTGTCTGTGTGGACTGACTGAGGCACTGAGGACTGATTCTCTTCACTAATCAACCAAACATCAGCCATACCATCGCAAGAATTTAAGTGTTCACACCATAACATCAGGGCCCCGTTTCCCAGTTTCCATGTACCTTAGCGTTCTACGAAGGTTTCTCAGGTATACCTTAGCAAAGGAACTTCTTTTTCTATGCGTGTTTCCCAGACTGTCCTCAGCAGCTGCTCCTAAGAGCAGCTGCTGAGGTTCATTGTAAGCTGTAGCTGTCTTTCACCACAGTGCATGCATCTGTTGATCACTTGTAAAGGCTCATAAATGATTTTTTAACACAAAAAGTGTTGCCATAATCATTTTAACTCAATCTAATATTACAGCAAAGGACGCTACTAAAGTTCATCTGCTTAATCTATTTAAGAGTCCAGATGAGACTTTAGTCCCAATAAATACATAACCTATAGCCTACAAAATATAAAACAGAGTATGAATCGGGACATATAAGTGGATAAATGATAGAGCTAAATGTGTGAATGATTTTATTCTTATACAAACAAAAGGTCTAAAACAAATTTCGTTGTCGTCACACAATAGGCACCTATAGCAGCATGTTCATGTTTAATTGCTGTGTGTGTGTGTGGTGTGGTGTGTGTGTGTGTGCACATGCCTATGTGCTCTCTGTCAGCACTCTGTTCCTCTGCTGGCAGTGTTCTGCTCTCAGTCTGGGCTCAGGCTACTATACCTAACCACACAGACAGAAAAGCCATATCCTCAGTTAGCTCCATTACATAAAAATAGCCACAATTTTTCACAAATTGGACAAGTATTGTGGAGAGGTCCTATATTTCATTAGACTACCAACATGATAAGAATGGACAGATTAAGTGACAACATTCTTGGGATGTATTCTACACAGAAACGTTGTTTTCATAATTAATTTTCATTAAGTTAATTTTTAACTAATGATGGAATTTGCACAAGTAACCCAGATGTGAACTACACTGCAACTGTCCATTTGAAAATCATAATGTTGGTCTAATAAAGCTAAAACTGTGACAGGATGAACAGAGCGCATCACTAAGGGACAGCTTACAGTGGTTCAGACCACTGTTGTAAAGTTAAACATTTCAGAAGGTATACCTTAGCTAAAGAGACTCTGGGAAACAGCTCATAAGCTAAAGGGAGGCCATAAGGTAAAGTTTCTGATGCACGTAGCGCTAAAGAGGCTCTGGGAAACAGGGTCCAGGTCCTTAATAAAAGATTACATTTCATATGTGTAGTGGCATCTATTAATTCAGACAGTTTTGGTTTACTTTGTCCAGATTTTGAGACCTCCACCACCACCAGTACAATGAAGCTAACAACAAGTCAAACAATACTGGGCTGAATTTTTCACTGTCCCTTCACCTCCATTGTATTGGAGTAGAGTCAGATACCTCATAAACAACATTTTACTCTCCAAAAGCAGTTGAAACTTACTTAACACATTTAACTGTATTTGATAGTCAGTTAACCCCAAAATCAAAAATACATATTTTTCCCCTGGCCTGCAGTGTTCTTTATTAATCTAGTCTATCCATCTAGAGTTTTGGAGAGATCAGCTGTAGAGATGTCTTCCTTCTCTCCAGTATAATGGAACTAGATGGCACTTGGCTTGTGGTGCTCAAAGCAACAAAAAATGAAACTGAAAAATTCAAATCTCATGTCTCTTTCCAAATATCATGACCCAGTGGTTCTGGTGGATCCTAAGGTAGTTCTAGTAGATTCTACTGCAGAAATAAAGTAGTTCCTACTTGAAACTGCTCACAACAAGGACAGTAGATTATCTTGAGTAACTGGGTCATGAGTTTTGGAATAATGCACTGGTTTTGATTCAATTATATTTTTTGTGCTTTGAGCACCACAAACCGAGTGCCATGTAGTCTCTCTATAAGAGAGAAGGCACACATCTTTATGGCCGATATCTCCAAAACTCTGCAACTCACACCAAAACTGTCTAAATGGATAAAAAGCACTACAGGCCAGAGGAAAATGTGTAGTTTTGATTCCGGGGTTAACTGTCCCTTTGACATTTGAAGTAAGAGGACTACCTGGACTAATTACCTAAATTTAACATGCTTTGGCCTGATCAGTTCAAACTGTCTTTATACCAGGGATGGTTAGCTGTGAATCTCAGCTCTTTTCCAGCACTGTCCTGCTTCACATCCACAAACTTCCACATTTACATCTAGGAGATGCCCGAGCACCACTATAGTCTTTTATCATCTGCTGGTAAGCAGCTTTACTGGGACAGATAAGGGTCTTGCTATAGGGCACGAGACAAAGTGAGAAGGGCCAGTGTGGACTGTTCCTGCAAGTGTTTGGTCTGACCCAGGTCTCTCTGGCCACCTGCCCCAAAAACAGAGCTCATGTTTTATTTCTTCCATCTCAAACATTTCAGTTTGGGTGAACGACTCTCTCCTAAAACTAAAACCACACCACTGACGGCTGAATACAGAGACACAGCACTCCATTAGTAGCAGACTCCTTGATTATTTGCTGTTTTGTTTTTCTGTTGTTTTTTTTTTTAACTTTTTTGTGAACCACTTTATGACATCCACTCTTGAAAGGTGCTATATATCATTATTACTGTAACACCTAAAACTGTATGGCCTGAATGCATTCGTATTCCAAAAAAAAAAGGGTGTTTTTATCTTACAATCTTAAAAGACTGACAAAGCACTAGAGATTATCTGTATTATTCATTTATATCTTATTTACCTTTTGAGCATTGTTGGAATATGTACATACATTTCTTCTCTATTCACATCTGCATTAAACTGCGCTGCTCTTCACTATATCCCTCTATAGACACTATTTCAATTACTATTTTAATCACTGAGTAAGTGTAAACTGAGTCTGTGTCTCCCAGCTGCATCATGTTTTTAGCTTTCAGAGAGTCAGTCAAAACCTACCAGGCTAACATGAGTTTTGTGTTTTTGGAGGTGACTTCCACCTGATTCTAAACATTAAGTGAGGTGGAGCCGTGGCAGAGAAGACCTCACAAACCTACACAAGGTGAAAAATGATTTATGTTTGAGGAAAACATTTTGACTAGCAAGGTGTGGCACAGTCACTCAGAACAGATTTCTGAATATTTACTTCACATCCTTCTCTTGGCTAAATGACCAAAATAGCAGCAAAATTTGGCAATTTCACATGTTACAATGATTTCAGATACTAATGAGGAGTTCCACATTGGATGAAAAGAAAACTGAATTGACATATTTTATATGAATATTCTATATCTACTTGTTGGTTCAAAGATAGAGTGGCTGGAATATTTGGTTTAATTTGGCAATATCTAATGTTATCTTTAATATGCGTGTTTTTTTTCTTAAAATATTTGGGGTACAACATCTTAAATTGTTTATGCTTTATCACTTGTAAGATATATTTTTAAGTTGAACAGGGTGGTGGTCCAGTGAGCTATTGTAGTCCAATCTCACTCCAAACATGTAAGCTGTATGAACCCCTGTAGCATCATTTCTGGAGGCGTCATGTTTTAATGAAGTCAGGTGATATAGTATAAAGCGAGAAAATCAGCACATAGAGGAGATGAGTGGATGCTTTTGTCAAACAAACACAGGACCTTTACCCAGAACGCCGGTGTTCATGTCCCCTGTGAAACAAAAAGTCACTGTTGACTTATGAAAATAACATAACGTTATGTTACTTTAGCTTACTTATGTACATAATCTATGCACGTAACATTACATACGTGAATTTACATAAAAGAGGCACTTATTTTATCTTCTTAATCAAGTAGTTTTGTTGCCTAAACCCGATCAAGTAGTTTTTGTGCTTTTATTTTGAAGGACTACCCAGACGTCACATATTTATAATTGCTAACTTCACTTTGACAAATCCAGCAAAGTACCAGAAATTAACGAGTCGCCATTGCTGCGGTGGTGTCTCCCTACAGTTAGAGTGCGAATGAATGCGAGCCGACATAAGAAGTTAACAATTTTCTACTTTTACGCTTAGTTTTTATGTAATGTTACTTTTGAAAACAGGAAGTCAGGAGGAACCTGTGCAGTTCAGCTGCTCCAACAGTCAAGTCAAACTTCAACTTTGGAAAAAAAACTGACTGCAAAATTCACAAAGCTTTACTTCTTGAAGAGCACTGCTGTCTGAGAGCAGAGACTCCACACAGAGGACCATCATGGTGTCATCCACATGTCACAGTGGATCAAAAATGTTAACAGAAAGGAGCTTTGTTCTACTAGTACTTCATCGCTTAAACATGGTGGAGGTGATCCGTTTTTTCTCTTCTCCATTGTCCATTTCTGGCTGTTGACACAACCGATGTCTAATTTCTAATATCGGCATCCTAAAAGGAACCTTCATCAGTTTCTGAGGATCGCCTTTAAACCTCGTCAATCCAATTATCTGAGTTGGAACTATTAGCAAGCAACAACAGACGGTGTCCAGAAGGGAAATCCAGATCATCCACAAGCTCTCAAGAGAGTGAACATTTTGAATGAAACCATGAAAAATCTTGTGAGAATTTTGGGTTTCCTTCTAGACCCAACCAGCAGACACAGACACAGAGAGTGACAGACACGACGTTCCACCACAGTAATAGTGCGACCTCACGAGCAGAACACACAAAGCGGTCGCCAGATTCGTCTATAGGGGTACCAACAGCCTCATAGTTTGAAGTGTAGTGCCACTGACCACACTGTTGTATTTAAAAAACTGGGAGTGAGAATGGAGGCTTTTGTTTTATTAAAAAGCAAGGTGTTCATTCCAGCCCCCCTGTCCACCCCAATATTTTTGTAGCCCCAAATTTGCATTTTTATGGTTCACTTTTGCAGACCAGCCTTGCTGATGACCTTTTATGATACAGTACATACTAGTACAGTGATATTAAGCAGCACATACTGTATAGGCACTTAAAAGATAAAGACTTGCAGATGTAAAATAAGCTTTCTGCATCTTTCACCTCTGATCAACAACTAAAAATTTTAGTTTCATTCCAACAGTCAGAAACAAGGCACTCTAACTAGACTTCTTAGAGGTCTAGTCCTTGTAAAGGCACAGGTGCTTGACTACAGACAGGAGAGACATGAAGGAGATACTTCATGATTATGCATTTTTGCAGGAATAACTTCCTTCATACTTGAAGGAGTGCTTGCTTTGTGGTCTTTGATAAAATAGTTTTTTTTTTCATAATCTTTGAAAAATAAGGCACTAACAAAGGGAGAGTGGAACAGCTCAGCGACTCTACTGGTGGCTGACATGGAACCTTTCAGCTAGTTGACTGGGTAAGATGAATGAATGGTGATGTATGTTTATGTGTCAGTGTTACAAGAGTCATTTGTCAGTTTTCAGTGAGGACACCGGTGCCTGTTAGAAGATACATGGTTAATCTTAACTCTCCAACTAGGGATGCTGTGTGTGTGTGTGTGTGTGTGTGTCTGTGGTGGAAAGGCTGTTTAAAGAGAAAAAACTGATTTCAATTCAATCTCTGTTGAAATTTTTCTTCTACCTGGACAGTTTACAGTAACATTTCAGCAGGTAGAAAGCAGCTCTGTGTGGGTTAGGTTGACTTTGGTTTTGGGAGACACATTTCAGTTTCTATGAAAACGTCCTCACTGTTGGAGAATTAAGATAAACTAACTTCCAAAATGAAATGTAAAACTGTAATACTGTTGCTCAGTAGTTCCTACTCAGTACCTTGTGTATAACAACGTGAATAAACATCTGTTTTACGGATTGATCAAAAGGACCAGACTGATGTTTTTGCATGTTTTAGACTATTTACTCTTTATGACTATTTACTAATCACATCTACTTTAGCAAGATATTTGAGATGTTTCAATCGGGTTTTCTCATCTTCCAGGAAGCCGTTGGTTTCCTACAAAAGAGGATTATGGCCATGTGCATGTGTAAAATTATTTGGGTTCTGACTTTATTCCCAGAATTCTGTTTTAAACCTCAGACTTCTGACTTTAAACTCAAAATCCTGACTTTAATCTCAAAATTCTGACTTATATCTCAGAATTTCGAGTTAATCCTCAGAATTCTGATGTTAATCTTAAAATTCTGACTTTGATCTTAAAATTTTGTCTTCAAGCTCAGAATTCCACGTTATACCTCAGAATTCTGATTAAAGCTTGCAATTCCCACTTTAAACTCAAAATCCTGACTTTAATCTCAGAATTCTGGCAATAATCTCAAAATTCTGTTTTTGTTCTCAGAATTTTGACTTAATCCTCAGAATTCCAACATTAATCTCAAAATTCTGACTTTAAGCTCAGAATTCTGATGTTAATTTCAAAATTCTGCCGTCAAACCCAGAATTCCACCTTATATCTCAGAATTCTGACTTAAATTTTCACATGCCCCTAATCCTCACAAAAAAAGTCAGAATTCTAAGATTAAAGTCACAACTCTGATATTAAAATTAGAGCTCAAATATAAGTTTCAGCACTTAATTTTGGCCCTAATCGTCTTCCATACTTTCCTATAATTTCACTAGATATTGTAACTTGACTTGCAGAGACTACAATCAGGGTTGTGTAATCCAGCACAGTGAACATTCGGTCTGCTTTTACTGCTTACAAGGTGACATCACTGTACTTGCTTGTTAATGTACACATTAGTGTGATGTTATTGCAGACATGATCACTGTAATGGATTACCTCACTCAAGTAAGTGGATTTCCTTATAGATTAGAAATTAATGAAACGCAATAGCTGCCTGGAGCACTGCAAAAAGAAGTCATCCAAATCTGGTAGCTATGGTTTGGAAACTGGTCAGCAGTCATTTAGAGTACATGATGTATTAAATAGATGTAAATGGGCAAAAACATTCCAAAACTACAGATTGGTCCCTACGACAAATAAGAACGACACAAAACAAAGGTCAACCGTGATGACAGATGACATCACAAAGGTGAAAGTGCTGCACAAAAAACAATATACATTGCAAAATCTGCATACTAAGGTCAATCTATTCCAAAGCATGGAGGGGTTAGGTAAAGTCACTGCAATCAAATTACTGTTATCATTCATCTATGTGAAAATTCTCCAACTCCCAAAAGACTAATTCATGTTTAAACTGACACAGCTGTCACTGTCATGATCGCACCGTGTCCACATTATTGCGGAAAAACTTTTGAAAAGTCATTTCTCTTGGTGATCAGAACAGATTGTGATGGTTATACAATTTACAAATAGCGAGAAAACAAAAATTTGGAGACTGCACTGAGCACAAGAGGGTCATTTTTCCGCTATCATGTGAACACGTCATTAGAGAATAGTGGTGGTAAAGATTTGCATGTGTGTTCATGATGTCATATTCAATGGACAGAGGTGCTAACATCTTCAAACATCTGTTACTGGCATCTTGTTGCAGGTGTGGTTGTGTAGCTCAACGTGTGTGTCAGTATGTGTGTGTGTGTGTGAGTGCGTGCATGTGCACCATGCGCAGTACATACTGATCACTGAAAAGCTTGGTGGAAGCGGGGCAGTGTGGTGGGGGTGCTCAGGTTGGATATGAAGGAGGAGGGGAGCCCTTGAAGCGGATTCTCTGCAGCCTCGGGGCCGTCAGGGGGGTGGGGGGGCAGCTGGACGAGAGGTGCAGGCTCTTCACTGGGTGGATAGGCAACGCCCTGCCCCCCGCTGCCCCCCGCCTGGTTATATGGCGGCCCGTTGAGCGGCAGGAAGTTGAAAAGCTGTGAGAAGTCCATCAGAGAGGAGGATGAAGCCAGAGAGTCTCCTGTGGAGGCTGCTGCCACCGGCGTGGACATTTTGGACAGGGATCCCGGGCTTGTCTCCTCCAGCACACCCACTGGAGTCTCCAGCTCCAGTTTGGAGGAGGAGAGTGGGGGTTCTGGGGCTGCAGAGGATGAGGAGGGCATGCTGCTCTGCAGCTCCATCAGGTAGGTCTCCAGTTCTCCCTTTAGGTTCTGCTCCCGCTCCTGTGACGAGAAGCTGTATGAGGTAAAGGTGGAGCCCAGCGGGTACTTTAAAGAGAAAGGCTGGGTGGGGGTGGGGTTGGGGAAGGGCTCTGTGTCCAGGACGGGGCCGGGGTACATATTAAGCTGGTGTGGCCTCGGCGTCAGCATTCCCGGGAGCTCGCCCTTGATGCCCCCAGATGCCAAGTCATAGACGACTGGCTCCAGCGAATCAGCTGGCTCAGTTTTGACCCTCAGCAGCTCACGGGCGTGGCTCTTCTTCACGTGACGTGTCAGGTGGTCCTTCCTCCCGAAGCGCTGGGCACAGTACTGGCAGAGGAAGTCCTTGCGTCCAGTGTGCACCACCATGTGGCGACGCACGTCTTTACGGGTGTAAAAGCGCCGCTCGCAGTGCTCGCAACGGTGCTTTTTCTCTTTGGTCCCGCCAGAGGACTTGCCAGCGTGTGTTTTGAGGTGTTCCAGGAGAACCCCAGTGCTGGGGAACGGCTGCAGGCACACTTGGCAGGTGAGGTCTCCACTGTTGGCGGCGTGGAGGGCGAGGTGGCGTTTGAAGCCCAGCTTGGTGTTGTAGCTCTTGCCACACTCCTGACAGGTGAACGCCTCCTTGTACGGGTCGTGAGTGTGTAGGTGATTCTTTAAGTGATCCTTGCGGTGGAACATTTTCTCACAGTATGAACACTTGTGGTTTTTTTCTGGCGAGTGAGTTGCCATATGCCTTTGAACACAGACACATTCTATGAGCACTCAGAATTGTTGACATCATGTTTAAGTAGGCATGCTTTACATTACACACAAACATATTTATCAACACATCATTGTGACTACTACTGAGCACTATGTTACAAAGAGTGGAGTAAAGAGAAAAGCAACATGCTGCAGCCTGCTGTACTGCTGCTTGTCTGTACCGTAGCAGCTTGTATTTGGAGACGAAAGCCTTGGTGCAGTCAGGGTGGGAGCAGCGGTACGGTCTCTCTCCTGTGTGAGAGTATGAGTGCACCTTCAACTTCTCCAGACTGTTGAAAGCTTTCTGACACTCCTGGCAGGGGAAATTTTTCTTCGGCTTCCCCTCGGCTCTCCTGCGCCTCCCCATGGGTGGTGCGAGCTTGGCTTTGTCCAGGATGTGGTCACGGTGGCCCTGGGTTCCCGTGGCCATGGCACTCTAAGGCAGACCAGCTACATGGACAGGGGCGCAGTGGACTGATGCGATTATTCTATCCAGTTTTATGTGCTCAACACCGCCCGGACTCAGGGGCCTGAGAGAAACAAAGACAGAGAGAAAAGATCATCTGATTGGTTCAGTTGCTGACAGGACAAAAGACAATGAAACATAAATCAAAATAAATCAACAGAAACACTGATCTGATTTCAACTTGATTTGTCTCTCTCTGGCTTACCTGAACTCACTGTGCCTAACACTGATGATCCTGGATAACTGGTACCATGAAGCTGGTTATCACCTGAATCAGTTAAAGGGAGAGTTCACCTCAAAATCAAACCTACATTTTTTCTCTGGCCTGTAGCGTTATTTATCTTTTTAGATAAAGTTTGTAGAGTTTTGGAAATATGGCACAAACACTCAAAAAAAAAACCCCAAAAAACCAAAACATTAATGTCTCTTTTAAGACATCATGACTCGATGACTGAAGAGAATCCACAGATCTTGTTGTGAGCAGTTTCATGTCAGAACTATTTTCTTTCGGTGACAGAATCTACTGTCACTACTGTCACAAATCTACTTTCTTCCTACTAGAAATAAAGTAGTTCCAGCATAAAACTGCTTACAACACTCCGTGCACTGTGAGTAACCAGGTCATCGTTTTTGAGACACTGGTTTTGATTTTTTAAAATTTTTTTTTAGCTTTGAGAAGCCAAAGCCAAGTGCCATTTAGACTCATTACACTGGAGAAAGGGCCGACATCTCTACAGCCGATATCTCCAAAACTCTGCAACTCACACCCAAACAAATCTAGATGGATAAACAACACTACAGGTAAGAGGAAAAACATGCATTCTTTATTTTGGGGTAAACTGTCTCTTTCTGTGATTTACAATCCAGTGCAAAGTGCACGTTCATGTGCTTTTTTAATCAGTTTCATTTTTACTGCTGAATAAATACTCATCAGTTTTACTTTTTACTTTTGGACCTTTATTTTGAAATCCAGAACTAACTTTTCCACAGTACCACACAAAGCATCTAATCGACTGGAAATATAAGAGAGGAAGAGGAAGAAAAACAGCTTCTACAATTTCCCCCCGGGGATCAATTAAGTATTTCTGATTCTGATTCTGATACAATAATGTTTGCAAAATGTCTAAAAATAAACACAAATCATGGTTGGCAAGTTAAGGTGTTGCCAAATGCAAGAGATTTGTGCACAGTAGCAAAGTAATAAAGTGATGTCCAAGGTACAGACACTAATACTTACATTTGTTTTCAACATATGACTGTGTTTTCATACATGCCTCATACTTCACAATGTGATTATGCATGTCAAGCTTAACCCTTTTGTGTCACTGTATGCATATGACACAGTTTATTCTGTGTTACTAACGTTTTTGTAGTATAAGTATCAATGTATTCCCTCTGTCTCTTTTCACATAACTATCTGACTTTTCAGTGAAGCATCGCGGAGACATTCATCACAGAATGAAGCTGACCAGGTCATTGGAACTACCTGAGGCTACAGGTAATAGATTACTCATACTTTCCTAATACTCTTTTCATACATGGTATCCACTAAAGACATATATCAGAATTTAGTAAGTGCATCATAAATTACAAAAAAAAAATAAAAATCACAAGTTGTTTTATGAGTCTGTTAATGCATGGTGTCCACTGTAGTGGTCACAAACATATCGCCTTCAGAAAGAGTTCTGTAAAATAATGCTCTTCTGCATGCATTCACATTAGTAGTAATAAAAAATAGAGTAAAAGACTTCACTATTTTCTAACAATTTATGCATGAAAGGATTCAGATATGACAATATCTCACAATAATTTATTCCATTAATCTTTGTAGCCATGGATACCTTTCAATATTCATCCCACAAAAAGATTTTCACACACTACTCAAAATAAAAAACATTAAATTCTTAATGATTGTCAGATAACTTAGTTCAACAATAACAATAACCGTTCGTCATCGTCATGTGACCCTCAAGTGATGTATATCTACTTTCAGACAACATTCTGACTGTTTTCAGGTCAACACTGGACAGGGAGTCAGCAGTGGACAAGATCAGACAGGACAAGAAAAGGAGATCAAAACTTCACAAGGGCCTGACAGCTCCACAAGAGAGTGACGGTTGTTGGCCGTAATGCACCTCAAAGCTGGTTTACAAACTGCCTCAGAAGAAGATCCAAGGAGAAGGAAAGTGAAATTTGAAACAGAGAACTTGCAACACTTAAAAATGATTGTTCTTATTTGGAACCTTAAAGCTTCTATTATGGATGAATGTTGATTTTACTGTTTTAAGTCTTTAGTTTTATCTCAAGTTTTGTCTCATGTGAGGAAGTTGTTTTTGTTCCAAAGTTCCAAATAAAAGAAGAAAATAATCTAATGTGATAAAGTATAGTGCAGTACAGTTATTTTTAAAAAGTTCTTAATTAAATTTAGCATGATTCACGAGCTTAAAAACAGACACCAGCAGGCAAAGGTGATGGAGTTGTTAATGGAGACACTTATTTTGATTCAGGACAAGTTTAATATGTGTGTATAACTACTGTCTTCAAGTTTTGTATGGAGAGTTTTCATACCGGTTTTACCCTTCAAATCATATAATAACATATAGATTTCTGGAAACACTTACATTGATTTAGTCAGAAGGAAACATGACAAGAAGATCATTGTCAAATGTAGATTGTATGAGGTAGTGGATTATATGGACGCTCAGAGAAGAAGCTGAGAACAAAATTCAGGTGATCCACTCTCTGTTTGATATACATCGTTTTCTCTTCTGTGTTTATGACTTATAAACAAGTGAGAAAACCAAGTTTTTGCCAAGATAATCTTTCTAAGTTCATTCTTTTTTTTTAATCTGTGAAACAGGTGGAAAAAGTTCTTGCAGGTGGAGAAAAATTCATCAGAACATTGGGCCTATTTTTGGTGGAGATTAAAATGTGTTTCTAGCCAACAGAAAGACATGACCGTAAGAGAACATATGAAGCTTATATAATGCAGATTTCTTACCAGAAAAGGCTATCTGATAGCAAGGTAAAGCAGTGAAAATATTCTAAATATGGTGTACACTTTTTCTTTAGTCTCAGCTGATGCAGTAAATGTATATTAGTTTGTCTGGAGGCTGATGGATCTCAGTGCTGAACTGACATTTGACAGGTAAACTTCTGGTGAACTGGGATGAATTTCATCAACTGAATCATTTTGAGTAATTTCTTAAGAAGAAATGTCAAAATTTTCCTATTTCAGCTTCATCAATGTGAGTATTTTTCGGTTTCTTTACTCCTCTACGTCAGTAAACTGAATATCTTTGGGTTGTGAGTAAAACAAGACATGTTAGGATGTCATCTTTGGTCAGCTCTGGGAAACACTGATTGACATTTTTCACCATCCTTTGACATTTTAAAACAAACATTAGTTGATTAATTGAGAAAATAACTAACCGATTAATCAGCTATGGAAATAATCATTAGTTGCAGCCCCAGTAAAAATCATAATCAACAGTCTTCAGTTGACTGCATTATTGACATTCTTGCTATGGTCATAATAAACCTGGTTGGGAAGTGAGGAGTAAAAAGTCTTGATTTAGCTTTTTCAAAATGATTCTATAGTTAGTGCACATTTCTGTTAAAATGTATTCACTGATGAAATCTCAAAGTAATCCAGTCAAAAGACTTTTTTCATTATAATAATATCAACTCCCTTTGCAGACAATATGCACACTTAAAGACCAGCATGTCACCACACAGCCTGCTATAGTGTGTGCTGCAGTGAGTCATGATAACTGAGATGGATCCATTTACATTAGACTGAATGCAAAGCTATGGCTGCTCAAGATGTAGAGAAAATGCATACAGCATGTAAAAGAGCAGTGTGCAGCGCTGGCCGTGACTGACTGACAGACAGAAAAAGGATGTTCACGATGGTACATAAACAAGTACAGTAAAACCCTACATTGACAAACTAAAATCAAAATCCGTACAAATGGAAATAAAACTAGAACCATACTAAATATGTGCAAATATACAGTATACAGCATAATGAAGTAATAGGCATTTAATTGGTCTGCCATTATCCGAGATAATCAGCATTAGAGCTTGAGATCTGCGCCCATACCCGATGGGACCCAATGAGTTCGGGTTGGGTCGGGCTGGGCCTTATTTCTCACACATATATATACATTATTTATTTATTTATTTTCATTTTTCTCCCCAATTTAGTCGTTGCCAATTCCAGTTCCCTGCATGTATTGACCCTGTCAGTGAAAACTGCTACTGTTTGGTACATACAGGGAAGCTTGTAAAGAAAAATGTCAGGCTTTAATCAGTTCAGGCTGGAATATGCTAATGAGAGTGGACATTATTTTGTCGGCTTCAGGAGTCAAAGGGCTCAACTTTTCAGGTGCGATTAAAGTGCTAATCAGCATCGGTTGATGCCTGTGCTCACAGGGCAGGAAAACAAAAAATATCTGCAGACACGTCTTTGGGCAGCCTCAGTGTGGCTGCTGTGGAACTATGTTGTGCGCGTTTTGTGAATGTGGTGAAAAAGTGAGTTTGGAGCTCTGTACTGTAATCTCAGTCATTCTGCTGTAATGTCCTCAGTCACCCAAATCTTAATCTCATATAAAAACATCACTGGCTAGTGTTAAATATATATTATGATATCATGTACTGAATGCAGTGACATGGTGTCTCTTTTGACACACTGTACCACATAATACCAGTCACCTTCTGAAATCAACAGCCAATTACCCAATGTGTTTTTCAATTTCATTAATTCATAAAAGTAATATACTGCATTGGTAACTCAAATATAGTACATCCTGTATCCTGATGTTATGTGCTGGTATGGTGAGGTGCAGCATCTGAATTAATAACTACAGCTGCATGATATGAGAAAATAAATCATATTATGACAGATATTGTGATTGAAATATGATTCACGAATGAATAGGGATGTAATAATATATCAAATATCGCAATAACAAAAAAAGTCTTAATACTGTACCAGACCTTGACAATATATATCATGATACACTGCTATGGGCTGCTACACTGTTTTTGTTTTGCAATGGTACATATATAATTCAAACATTCATTGACAATTCATGCCATTTTCTTGCACATGCTTGGTCATGGCTGCTACTTTTAGTTCATTTTATTAAGGAAGGAAAGCAGAAGCACTTTAAGTTAAAAGGATTAACTAATTTTATAGTAATAAAAATGCTGTACACAACACATTTATTTTTTTAATAAACTTCTTATTGTGGTATTATTGTACCATGAGTTCTTGGTATTGTTACTGCACTTAAATGATCATTTTTTGCACCACAATTTTCATTTTTACTGGTAAAAAATCATGATGATGAGACATTTGTTAGGGTCTGTTGCAAACAAAATGTTTTCTTACATCTGGAGAACAAGATTTGTAGATCAGGACCTCTACAGCACTACACTACTTCATTACAATGCTGTTTGTCAAATATTTTACCTTAAGCCGAAAATTGCAGCTTCTGCCATTTGTATAATGCACTTGGACAGATTACAATTTCAATAATATTGAAATTAATTCTGCAGCCTTAAAATGAACTGTATATTTAATATACATACAGGTAATATGGGCACACATAGGTACATGTAATAATAATAATAAAATAACACAAGGATGTTAAGTATGATAATACAACAGATAAAACTAATAAAAAGTAAAGTATCCTTAAAATACAAAACACACGTGTGATCTGTGTAATGTGACGCTGTACAGGTCACCCAGCTTCATACTGCAGCAGGTAGGTCGACATGCCTTTGACAGACTCATGTGAGCGATCACATCACCAGACCAACACAGATCCTTGACCACTCCATCCTACTGCTGCCACAGGGGGAATATTTTAAAAATGGCTGCCAGAGGTTCTTTATACAAGATTTGTAATACCCCTACAGGGTACTACAGGCTGAACAGTCTGACCCATCAGCTTTGTTTCAGTCGAGAACAGCGTTTCTCAAACTTAGGCTCAGGGCTCGAGATGGGTCATTATTGGCAGAGTGAAATGCACACCGCATTTCTTCAAATAGTAATAGTCAGCGCGTAATGCGAGACAGAAAGCACTTCTCAACAATATCAGCCCTTTAAAGACTTCATCACAGGGAACATGAACTTCAAAGCACACATTCAAATACAGCTGGGATCAAGAAGAAGCCACTGATGCTTAAAACTATAAATCAGCACGAAAATGACAATTAAGCTGCCAACATCAACCACTGACAAACAGTAACATTTACGCTGTAGAACATAAAACCACAAGCGTAAAAAAAACTACTCAGTCCAGCACTGGGCATGATGGGAAATGTGGGCCATCACTAATATTTTAGTACGAAGCCTCATTTTGATCTGCTCCCATCTTCCCTGTTAAATTCCTTCATTATGCCGTTGAAACAAGCTCAACACTTCCTGTATCCTCTTCAAATAAAAAGCCCTTTAGTATTTAAGTGGACAGTGCATGTTGATTATGAATCTTAACATTACACTCAGCATGTTTTAATATTACTGATGTACTTTTAGGACGCAAGAAATACTTTTTATATACATTTCAAATCAATTTGTTGTGTTCTTAATCAGTTTATTCATGCAGATGACACTTCATAATGTATTTTCATAAGTTTGGGTCCCAAGGTGACACTTAAATTTTCTTTTGGGTCTCAAGCTGAAAAAGTTTGGAAAAACCTGCTCTAAAAACCTGTTAACTGACATCTGGGATCCCATAGAAGGACAAAGGAATAAAAATAAGTTAACTTGTAATAATCAACTGTCTTTAAACAAAGAAATAGAATGTTAGCTCTTGCCTTAACCCAACCATGATTTAAAAGAAACAATTAATTTAATAAAACACAAATAGAGTAAACAGTGTTGAATAAACACAGTGGGCAGACACAAAAACAGATAAATAGATCAGATAAATATATAATAGATTAATAAATGTAGAACAGATAAATAGATGTCACATCACACATCTACTATCACACATTCCCACATTAAAATTCAAACAAGGCTAAAAACTCTCACATGGAGAATTATTAGCTGCAAACGTTGAAATGTTCTGTAATTATTCTGGGACATTTGAAAAATACTCTTTAATCTGTACTGGCACACAGTTTTAAGAAGTACTTCTCATGCAACAGCATCACAGTGACAGATGAAATAAAGACAGATATCCCATCATTCCTTCTGCCTCATTTTGATTGTGGAAACTCCTGATATTTCTATATTGCTGGAAATAAATTTAACTTCAAATTTTCTGTAACTTTAAAGCATTAATTGACTCTTTTGCTACAGAAATAAATGTTTATTACGATCACATCAGTCTGCAGTGATTCATGCATTTTAAAATAATTTAACATAATTACTACAAATAACTAGACTGATAACAGCTGACTTTTTTGCAATATTTAAGACTCATCAGTGTTTGAAATTTTAAAGAACTTAACTTTTTGACATCATTAAAAAAACATCCATGTATTCTTTTGCAAAAAAGGAGCTAAATGATTTCATTCTCATTACTGACCCTTAATTTAAAACATAACATTTTATTTTGACATATTAATATGCATTTTATGATTATTATTTTGTCTCTGTAAAAAGTCACTGTTTTCTATTTTTTAATATTTTTTAATAATTTTAATGATAATAATAATGCTAATGATACAATCTGTGTATTTACTCACTTCCATCAGTTGCTTGTCTTTTACTTTAATGTGTTAGTTTACTCATTTATCAATAGATTTTACAAATTTTAATTATTTTGTTGGAATTTCTGCAGTATTAATATTAAAAGTATTAAAAGTTACAACAATATAGTTAGTATGTATTCAAGACAAAAATGCATTGAGCTTGATATTTTATAGGGGTTAGGGTTATTGTCATTTAGCTGAAAACACATGTTCACAACAGCAGGATCAGATTGCACATTAAAAAATAATTTGTTTAATCACAGCTGCAGTCAGGACGAGAAATAAAATGCTTCAAACTAAATGCATTTAGGCAGCTTTTAAAAAGTAATACATGAATTGTACCACCTTCAAAACAGCAGTAGCAGCTGATTTTAATGCACCATTATCAAAACAATTAAATTATTATAACACTTATAAACATTTAATGCTGCTTAAATTTTAAGAAACTCAAAAACAAGCAATTAAAAGGATTGATTTCTATGAGAATTAATGAGCAGTGAGATAGAGCCATACATGCAGATAGACAACATCCTCCCCAGCTTCTTCATGTCAACATGATTCCCTCCAATCTCTTCAATCAACATCAAACATATAGAACATTTCCTCTGAGCCTCAGCAGCACGTAAAGACTAGTGTGAAGCAAACATGTGAATCCGAGACAGAACAGATTCTCCCAGGCACAGCCATGTCTCAGAACACTTTCACACCACTTCCATATGACATGTAAAGTTTAGGTCTATAGTTTTATGGAGGAGGACAGGTGGAAATAAGGCCAACACTGACAACACACTTCCCCTCAGAAACTTTCAATATCAGCTTTCTAACCACCGACAGCAGCACACACAGCCCACAAGTCAAACAAGAAGCTCACAGACAGCAGCAGCTTGTGTTGAACGCTCAGCACAGACATGACAGACTGTATATCAGCAGCAGCTATAGGATCAGATCTTATATTGTAAATCCGAAATGCACAGTGCAACCTGCAGCCACAGCAACTAAAGTGAACACACTGTAAAACAGCTCGTCTGCTGGAAGTTTGGGGACTCAGGCTGCACCAGCAAATCTTAAGCATTGCCTAATTAGTTTGCCTTAACTTCTCCCTCCATTTTGCTGCTTTATTGACAAGCAATTTCCTTGCCGTGTGTTGTTTATCCGCCTCGCAGCGGCTCGGAGCCGAGCTGTCATGTGTGTGACACCGTGATCGATACCTGCACGGGCTGAAAATGTCATATAGCACACAGCCCGAAGCAGAAACAGGCTGACCAGACGTCAGTGTGGCCGCTACATGGTTGCATTTTGGCGTTGTGGAAAAGGAGATGCTTGAATCGATAAGGACATGTTGACACTGCTCATGATGAAGTGTGAAAATGAGGTAAAACATGTGAATGCAGACAGCAGGAGAAATGACATTATTGCTGGATAATAAAGTGCGCCTGTTGCTGTCGGAGCTCACCGCACTGCCGATGTTATTATATTAAAAAAATAAACTGTGTGAGGAGGCTATGTTCAACTTTACTCAACTTTCCTTCATTCTGCTGCTTCCTGCGGTCTTTAACGTTCGTGGACACGCACCGTGACACTAATATGAGCAGTGACAGAATTTATTTTTAATTATTTCAATACTCGTGCCTTGCCTTGCTTTTCTCTGTGGTCCCAAACTAGGTACTGATTAACACAAACTTTTCCCCAGCTCTCCCCTCTCTCATAATTTAAATAACCCCGATATTTTAATTCAAAAACTGAGTCACCGTTTACTTAATTTACATCAAACTTACCCCGGATGCTTTAACATCCTTTCTGTTGAGTTTTTCTTCACTTTCAACTATTTTCCGAATTTTTAATAATTTTTTTCTCATATTTTTTGCTAGACGCGGCGGGCCTGAAAATTGTTTGCTTTCCCTTCTTTCGAGCAGCCATTGTGTATGCGCTGCGATGCAACCGCACTATGCTTAGCCACGCCCATTGCAAGTCCCGCCCACCCGTGCTTTTTGATTTGTGTACGGCGCTGCCACTTTCCCTTCACTGTCACTTACAGTCCCTTTCAATAAAACTCAATTTTTGGACTTGCTAGATATACTGTCAATCGCTTAAACTCGGTTTAGGCCGAGTTACAACGATAGGAAGGCCGACACAGCAGTCAATAAATCTTATTGGCTCGTTTTACTGTCAGTCGACGTCGTAAGTTTTCAGGGCTTATGATTGGTTGGTGTCGCTGTCAGTTGTCGGTGACGGTGTGGCTGATTTTCCTGGTGCGCTGTTGCAGCAACGACACTGCTGAGCATGACGAGGAGGTTAAACGTGTGGCTTGTGTAGGTTAGCTTTACTAGTTAGCCTCATGTATGTTAGTGTATAGGCTGTTATTTAACGTTTTAGAGCGAGAGTGTCGCGAGCATTTCCGTTTATATCAATGAAAAGAGCACGCGTGAACAGCTGCAGAGTGCGTGGATAGGCTCTTTTTAAAACAGGATCACCTTCACTGGCGTGGATATTAAGTCATTAACCCACAGCTGCTTGTTAAAGGTAGGTCTGCACGCTGTGGAGCTGGAGGTTGTCTCCATGTGTTCAGTGAAAAGACGCTACAAAGTTTCTCTGTTTGCTGTTTGGTAACATGAATGAAGGTCACTTTGTTACATATCGAGGGGACACGTAGCCGCGCCAAACTCTGTTCAAAAAATGTGCACTTTAAGTAAGACGTGTTTATTATAAACATTACACCAAAGATGACAAGAATTAAAATAATGTCTATTAAAGGGAAAACCTGTTTTCAATTCGGCATACATTTTACACGCTGAACTGAATTATTTTAATAGAAATAATAAATAAAATGAATATTCCACCAAATCTCAATGTGGTAAGTGAAAGTGGTGGAAGAAGTACTAAGATATTTTACTTAAGTAAAAGTAATAATACCACAGTGTAGAAATATTCTCTTACAAGCAGGGCTAAGCAATATCAGCTATCAGTTTTATATCTGTATTGTGATATGAGACGAGATGTCTTCTTAATATAAGATATCATTATATCGTGATATGGCATAATTGTCTTTTCCTGAACTCACCAGACTGTTGTAACTGTTCTATTATTTGCCTTTACCCACTTAGTCATTATGTTGTGTTATTATTGTGTTAATGTTTTGTTGAAGCACAAATAGGCAATAACAATCAAAATCAAAGTATTGGTCAAAAATATTGTGATATTTGATCTTGTCCATATCATCCAGCCCTGTTTGAGAATTTACACTCAGCCTGTATTATTTCAGAGAAGAAATAGTATATTGCAGAATAGCCTACAATTAAGTTATTATTTCTAAGGCATATCACCCAACCCAGCCCTACGTACAACTAGAAGTACATAAGTACTAGCGTCAAAATATACTTCAAGTACCAAAAGTAGTCATTATGCAGACCGGCCCATTTTAAAATAATATATATCACTGGATTGTAATTATGAATGGATTAATGTAATCTGTGCTTTTATGTTGCAGCTGATAAATGTGGAGCTGATTTACTGCCTGGTAGTTTGTGAATTTCACAAAATGATCAGGACAGTTTTATCTTTTTAATGATACATCATAGTCTGTTGTTATTTGTTGTTTGTATTATTCATCTGAATCAGCAAAGTGAGATGTAGTAGAGTAAAAGTACAAAGTAGCAGAAAATAGAAGTACTCACTAAAAGACAAGTACCTCAAAAATGTACTTTAGTACAGGACTTGAGTAAATGTATTCAGCTACTTTCCACCACTGGAGTTATAGCAAAAATTTAAACCTAAGTTGAAGATTAAAACTGTACTTCAAATTGACTTGGCTGACTGGTACTTTGTTGGCTATAATTTCTTCCAGTATCTTCCTGTAGGCATTATGAACATGATGTAATATTTGCTTTTGAAACGGTGCACATTGTGTTGTTGTGGTGGTGTCAGAAATGGAAAAAGCAGTTTTTTTCTGTATAGAAATGCTGCTAAAAATGCAAGAAAAATCTGGTGGAAAACTAAAGAAAGAAAAACAAAATTCTGACTTATAGCAGCTCATCACAGATACATCACTGTCAGTGTATGTGTTGGCTGAGATGTCTGAGGTAACAAAAGTGCACTGTTAAATTAAGGAAAATTTGATATCATAAAAATTAAATTATCATTGGTGACATGTATGACCACATGCTATTTTGAAGTTTACTATTTAAAAATGAATGTTAGATTTGCTGTTCATGCTGTATTTTTGACAGATCCATTTTTCAAGAGTACAACGTTCCACTCAGTACATATCTTTGTCACAAGTGTTTAATAACAACATTTGAGGCATCTTAAAGGCATGATTTGCAGCATTTTCCTAAAAAGTGTATAGATTCAAATAAACATTATCCCTTTTTTCAATCATCACATCTGACCCACTGATAGTGTGTGGTGTTGTATGTATCTGAAGAGAGCCCGCAGCCTTCTGCCTGTTTTTCTTGATTTTCTCGTTATCCTGCTGCTTGGGACACTTTACCAACCCCAAAATGTTGGTATTTGATGAAAAATGAAAAATCCAGCATAATCCAGGCTGTGGTCAGAAATGATTTCTCTCAGGTGAACTGGTGCTGAGACAGTTAGTTCATGAGTCAAGAGAAAAAAGTCATTAATGACTGTTTGGATTGAATCTGCCGGAGCCATTGGTGGGGCTCTTGGAACTTGAAATAGGGATTTGCTATTATATTTATTAATTTATTGAATAAATTATGAAGGCTTTAAAAAAAAGGAAGAGGCAAAATAGCAGTTAATCATCTGATAATGAACCAGTTGGTGTGATGCTTTAAAGGTCCAGTGTGTAAGAATTCAGGGGATCTATTTGCAGAATATGGCAGAAATGGAATATACTATTCATAATAGGGATGCATGATATGATATAGATTTTTTATTTCAGCCAGTTAACCTGCTTCTCATGGCTAATACTGATAAGATGACTGATCATTTCATTTTTGCAATTTAAAAAGAAGTTGATGTAACCTGTAGCTCTGCACAGCTGAGGGTAAGAAAGGCTCAGATGTAGTGAGCAAGAATTGATGATTTAATACGCAGGGCTGCAACTAACAATTATTTTTCTAGTCAATTAATCTACCAGTTACCTTCTCAATTAATCAGTTAGTTGTTTGGTTTATAAAATGTCAGAAAATGGTCCAAAAAAAAAAAAAGTGTCAGTCCATGTTTCCCAAAGCCCAAGATGACGTCCTCAAATACCTTGTTTTTCCAACACCCAAAGATATTCAGTGAATATATAAATATTCACATTTAAGACGTTGGAATCAGAAAATTTTGCCTCTTTTTGTTAAAAAATGACTCACACCAGTTAGTCAATTATCAAAATAGTTGTTGATTAAGAGTTGATTAATAATAGATGAATCATTGCAGCTCTAATATTCCACAGCTTTGACTGAAGCAAATCTGTCTGAACTCTTATAACACAAATAAAGAACAGTTCTGATTCTGAAGATGTTCAGTTAGTTTTTTCAGTCAAGTTCATCTCAAACTTCACAAATATACTTTGGTTTTAGAGAGAATTTTGCCTAAGAGTTCAAATTAAATCCTTTGACATGATCAGTCAAATCAGATGTTATTATAGCTGATTTTTATCAGCTTTATATTTAATTGTATTTATTAGTGGAATTACAGTGAAGAGATCATGGTAAATGATGGGGAACAACATGCGGCAGCAGCAGCAGTCTGGTCAGGTTCAAACTGGGGGTGTTTCAGTTGTTGGTCAGCACCTTGAACCCAGGGCCTCTGGTTTTCTATTTTTACTGCTGAGTGAAATCTGTTACATGAACAATCCATGTTTGACTAAGAGGCTAGCTGCACTTTTCACTCTCTCAAATATGTTTTTCATATTTTTATCACAAATAAGTGTCCATCCCAGTTCCCAGAGTCCAAGATGATGTCTTTGAATGTCTTGTTTTTTCCAAAGCCTAAAGATATTAGTCTATTGTAATATTAGCTTATTAACAGTTAATCCAATTAAATTTATACGTCACATGTCATCATGTAAGGTTCAGTCATAGGGAACTATAATCCCACCACCTGCTTCAATTTGCTGTCCAGGTGACTTCGGGTGGTGTGGAGGGAGGATGTGTGCTTTGGCGTCCTCTGTTGACAGGGTGGGACAGTGGACAAACGGGTGTGTGCTGGGATGCGAGGAGCAGATGCTCACAGCACTTTACCACGACAGATATAAAACAAGAAAAAACAGAAAATATTTGGAGGTTTTCCTTAAAATAAGTGACTGAAATAATTACTTAATTATAAAAACTTCTCATTAATTTTCTGCAGAATCACTCTGATTATTTGTTTACACACTGAAACTAAGATCTTATTGTTGATCAGTTTGGTCCTACAGTAATTAAGAAAATTTGACAGTTATCCTTATAATCTACTTCCACTACAACAAAATGATAAAACTACTGTTCTTCATATTATTATCATGGATAATTTAATCATTTATCTGTTGGGGATACATGATAGGAATTTTTTTACTCATAACCAATAATTACCTGCTTCTCATGGATTATAACCGATAATTTCACTTCTTTTTTTTCTAGAAAAGAGGCAAAACATGACTACTTCTGCAAACTGCAAAACTGAACCCATTTTTATATTGTATATTTAGACTGGCTTGTCTATCTGCACACAGATCCAAATGGATAAAAATGCACGAAAAGTTCGGAATCAGGACATTAACCCCTGCATCGAAGTAAGCTGAGCCACTCTTTCCATCCTGCATCGTGTTAAACATCTGCCTGCAGCTGGGATGTTAAGTTTCTAATCTTTTTCTGTTGTTGGAACTCTTTCTTTTTTCAGGAGAGTGATGCCTCCCAGAAGTGTTTGGATGCCTACAACTATGATAAGAGCATGTGTTCAGCCTATTTCCTGAGATACAAGAACTGTAGGAAGTACTGGGTGAGTGTGTGTTTGGAGCATCAAAGAGAACAGACTGAGGGAACTGGTGGGAAAACAGATTCAGTGTATGTCATATTTGTATATAAGAGATGATAAAAAGATGAGAGTTCAGTTCAGAGAGGTCGGGCTCATCATCACAGAGATCCTGGCTTTCATTCCCAGCAGCCATCCCTCTGGCTTCTCATCCTTGATGCTGCAGTAGTGACACCCACTGGTTGGTCAGGGCACCTGCATGATGAGGGGCAGAAGTGGGAGACAAGAAGCAGCGAGTGGCACCATGGGTCATGGAGGTGTCACATGATTTTCAGCAATACAGAGGGAACTGGGCAAACCAGGAGGGAACAGGAAAATCCACAAAAGAAAATATCAGTTTAATAAGAACTAAATTCAAGTAAGGAAACCTCCATAGAGCTCTCCAGCAGTTTGGTACCGCACTGCCATAAAGCTGTAGGACTCACAAGAGACACATTTTAAAAGAGTGACTAAATGGAAGCAACAGAGGCACAAATATCCTGAGTCGTAATGTGTTCAGTGTGATGATAATTTTACATGTTGGTTTTATGTCTGAATAAGAACTAGAGTCACCTGAGCTCAGGTCAGACTGGTAACACTTCTGTAATCCTTGTCATTATTTTTTCAGAGCCACATTATACAGTTGTTTTCACAGATTGCTAACCACAAATTGAAAATTGACTTTGGTTATGTAAATTGGTGTAGTGCTCCTTTAATACAAACCAGCACAGCTGCATCTGCTTCCAGTGTGAATATAGATGCATCTTTTGAAAGGGTTTCTACTAATAATGGAAACCAATGCCAGCAGCTGGTCCTATGTAAAGTATTTTTTAAAGCCTTTTGTGTTTGTTTGTTTGCAGCACAACATCATGCTGCAGAGGAGGAGAGATGGAGTGAGGCCTGACATGCCCACCGCTGCAGAGAGGCAGGAGCTGCTCAATGCTATCGGAGGGAAACCGTACTGAGAGTCAGCAGGCTCACACACAGACACTGTGAGGACCAGCAGGTCCTGGACATTTCCTACAGGACAGTACAGCATAACTGGACGTGTACTGAGAGCTGTCCTCCAGCTCAGCTCGTGAGGAAGACACCATCTGTAGCTGGACTGTTCTGAAATCAAATGGAAGGAGAGGGAAGTAAGAGAAAAACAAACTAGAAGACATATGATATATGATATATTGTTAAGTTTATGAACAATGTGAGAGAGCTCTCTAAGTATTTTTGTTTGATGGAAAAAGTTCTGTGCATGTTTTGAATTGTTATGGAATTACTAAACCAATTTACAACTACTGAGATCTTGTCATGTGTAGACATGCTGGAACCCATGAGTTCATCTGTATTATTCACAATGTGAATCAATCTGTGTCCATGACTACATGTGTGAACTCTTGGGCACTAACTCAACAGCAGTGGATTCAGCTCATCAGCCTGCTGAAGTGTGCAACCTGGACACCTGTCATTTGTCAGTTCTGAATAAAAAAGGAGAGTGAGGATCATTGTTTCCCTAATGTTTCATTTGCCACTTCATTTTTTGTTCTTGTAGGTCAGTGGTTCTCAAACTTTCTTCCACGTCCCCCTTCAGAAGCTGAAAAAAGCTCAGGCCCCCCACCCCATGATTATCTTCAATTATTAACAATAATTGAGAAATAACTGAAAAAACAGGATTCAAACGTTGACTTTTAATGAAATAAAGGTCAGCATGAGCCCGCCCACAGTTTGGGAACCACTGTTGTAGGTCATATTTTTTCTGATGTTTTTTTCATCATTGTCATACATTAGTTCTGTCTTGGATTACTCTAAACTCTGGAACTCATATGGAGATTTTATAGCTGTTTCAGCCAGTCGAACAGACTTGCACTCAAATGTCAAATCTACATTAAAAGATATCAGTTATTTTCTTAAAACAAACAAACAAAAAACAAATAAAGGAGAAAATCTGTCAATCAGTGTTAAAGTAATAGTGAAAACAAAGACAACATACTGTCGGTCACCATGTGGTTGGGACTGGTTGTTGGTATGAAATTCCCTCCTTGTGTTTCATTGCTGAGCTGGAGAGATAGAATTTCATATTAAAGGAAGAGTTCACTCCAAAATCAAAAATACACATTTTCCTCTGGCTTGTGGTGCTGTTTATCCATCAATATCCATAGAGGGATAAACAGCACCACAGGCCAGAGGAAAAAAATCTGTTTTTTGATTTTGTGGTGAACTGTCCCTTTAAAAAAACTAACCTAGTAAAATATCCCCATGAGCCTCTTTATTCTGACTGTTAAGACCTCATATTAGCTACAGATGAACACAGAACACAGAATGTTTTTTTTTTGGTGTAGTTGTTTTTTCACAGGAGGTCTGGATTTTGTTCCCATCACTTCCTGCTCAGAAGGGGTTCTTCACAGCTGATGTGGGCAAAGAGATGATTACACCACAGACCACAGAAAATGTGAATGTCATCATCAATCAGGTTCTAAGCTCTGTCACACATGGGGATATCTATAATACGGTTGTGGATGTGTGCAGTGGCATGGTTTCCAGTCATAATTCTAACTGTAGATATTGAATAGATATCTACAGTTGTAGAATTACATTTTTACTAGTTGTAATGTATTTTTGGATATTCAAAATAGCTGGAATAGTTTTTCATTTGAGATATCTGAAATTAAAATCATGACCAGTAACAACTGGATAAGAGATTATCAACTAACGATTATTTTCATCATAGATTAATCTGTCGATTATTTTTTTTTGATTAATCAATTATTAATCAATTGAAATGTTGATGGTGTTTTCAAAAGTCCAAGATGACGTCCTCAAATGTCTTGTTATGTCCAAAAGCCAAAGATATTCAGTTTACTGTCAGAAACCAGAAAACATTCACATTTGAGCAGCGTCAGTCAGAAACTGAACATTTTTTTATTACAAAATAATTCAAAACAATTAATCCATTATCAAAATAGTTGGCGATTAATTTAATAATCAATTAATGGATGTAAGTCTGTGAGAGATTTCTGAAAAGAGTTTTTCCTTGTAATAATTCTACTGCAGATGTTCAGAATGTTCATTCTAAATATCAGAAATGTCATTGCGGATGTATGATGAAATTAAAATCTCAATAAAAGTGACGTCGGTTGTCCGCGGAAGAAGAACTGAATAAAGGAGATGATCTTTTTGACTATAAAGAGTTGAATTACACATATTTGCCATATATAACCTGTCTAGATGCTAAATGCTAATGTTAATGACTGTCATCAAACGGCTGCTGACGTTTATTTCTGTGTCGGTATGATTTTAACTGCATCCAACCTGAAGCCTGACTCCACCAGCAGGGGGCGCTGCGACAAACACCATCCTGACGGTGAGGAGACAGCTGGAGGTGGTGAGCTGACGGTGGCAGGTCATCCATCATAACTGTCTGGACTGAACCCTGTCGATAAATGTGAATGAAAGTCCTAAAGGTACGGACACACAGTGAGACACCAGCACCGTGCACATGAAGACTGTCTGTGGGAAATCATTTCTGGGAAGGGAGGGAGGAGGGCTCACCTCCCCAGCTTGTCAAATGCACTGAACACGACAGGGGCTGAAGTAACTGATTACAAGTACTCAAATGGCTGTAATTCACTAGTTTTTTGTGGTACTTATAATTTTATGAGTAGATTTTCAAGTCTGTACTTGTACTCATTGTATCCATTACACCTTGTAATCAACTTAGTTACTTTTAAAATCGTAATTGAGTACTGATTACAGTTTGATGACAGCAATCAGTCATAGATGAAAAATTAAACGCTGCAGCAGCAGGATTTTAATGATTATGTCATTATACTATGTATATATAGATAAAAGATTTTAGTTTGAAGATTTGGACAAACAGAAACACATTTGATTGAAAGCTGCTACTGATAATGCTTTAAACATCAACACTGATACTCTGAGAAGTTCTTTAGAAGAATACTTTGTACTTTTACTGAAGTATTTTTCTAGCACCAGTACTTTTACTTGCAATTAAGTAATATTTTAATTATGTAACAGTACTTGTACTTGAGTACAGTTTTTCAGTACTCTTTCCACCACTAGAATATGATGATGTGATCAAATGAATTTCTTTGAAGTAACAGTCTGATCTAATTGCAGCTCAGCTGTATTTAGCTCGTCTTTATCCTGCAGGACAGCAGGTTAACAGCTGATACATGTCAGTTACATTTGTTGTACTCTGTACTGTAATCCTACACAGGTTTTGTTAAGTTACTAACAGCCTGCAGTGATCCTGAACACTGCCACAGTCACTGAGGAGCAGCTCAGGGTTCTGTCAGCTCACTTTCCCTTCACACAGATGACGGATATTCCAAACTAGGTTAAGCCTATGTTAAAGGTAGAGCTGCAAGGATTAATTATTAATTATTCATCAATTAAATGAATTGCCAACTATTTTGATAATTGCTTATGTCCAGTATTAGACAGGCCCAAACACTTACCACAGCAACAGAAAGTGTATCAAACTGTCCATGCAAAGGCACTTCAACAAACATTATACACAGGTATGAAACAAGTGAAAGTACAAAATCACAAATTACTGTGTGCGCCTCTCAGACCGTGCAGAATATGGTTATTTTGAGGCCGTGTTTTTTCCTCTGCAGCCACATTGGCTCTTTCATCTGTAGCAAATCACAGAACCAGGACCAAATAGCAGTTTTTTGAAAAAGGAAAAATGTGTGAGAAAACAGTATTATAATGAGGTGCTGCAGTGCTGCAGAGATGACCTGAACTAAATGTTTTGTTCTCCAGATGAAAGAAAATATGTTTTTTTTGGTTCAGACCTCAACAAATGTCACATCATCATGATTTTAACAGTTTATTTCTCAGCCTAAATTAAAATTATAATGCAAAATGATCACTCCCCCTAATCCTATTGCATATTGCAATTTCAGTCAAATAATCTCGTGTCTCATGTCTCCTCTCTATGACTTTATTTTTTATGATATCATGCAGCCCTATTTCTGACCCATAATTCCACAGGTGTGTCCTAAACTCTAAACAGGTCATGTGACCTGTTACAGTCAACATCAAAATAAAACCTCACTTAAAGAGCACTACATTTTTTTTAAACTGAAACATATTTTTAAGTTATATTTTTAAGGTATATTTTAGACGAGCTTCAAATCAAAGTTACATTTTAAATCTCTTATTTATTACAGTTTTTTTTTTTTTCATTTGCAATGACACTGAATTCAAACATAGGAGAAATTGTGACAGAAAATATGAAATAAAGATTTTAATGAAATGTTAATCTCTCAGACAGTTACAGGCCAGAGGCAACATGTCGACACTGAAGGTGTAACTGAAGCCACTGCAGCTGTTTGTTAGTAACAGAGCTGCAACTAACAATTATTTCCATAGTCAACTAATCGTCTGTTATTTTCTCAATTACTGATTAATATCTGTTTGTTTTTAAAAAGTCAGAAAATTGTGAAAAATGTTGATCAGTGTTTCCAAAAGCTTAAGTTGACGTCCTCAAATGTCTTGTTTTACTCACAACCCAAAGATATTCAGTTTACTGTCAGAGAGGAGGAAAGAAACCAGAAAATATGCATATTTAAAAAACTGAATTCTGACTTTTGTTCTTCAAAAATTACTCAAAACAGTTAATCCATTATCAAAATAGTTGGCGGTAGATTTAATAATCGATTCATCCTTGATCCTTGACACAAGACACAAAGAATGAAAAAAACAGACAGTAAGACTCAGAGTGACAGGATGATGTGTGTAATGACCAGGCCATGATCAGTCCTCTTGTCTGTGGTGAGGAAGACGTTCCTGAGTGCATCTTTCTGTTCTCTCCTGAGAAACATCAGCACAAACTGACTGTCTTTTCTTCAGTGTGATTGTTCTTCAGCTGATCTAAACTGGACATGAGTCAAACCTCACATACTGTAGCTCTCACTGTCAGACACAAACTGTGTGTTTTGGTTCACAGACCTCGCTGCCTTCCATCAACCTTCTCATGGATGTGTATGTTGATCTCTGCTCCTCATTTGGGTAAGATAAAGCTTTCCAGCCTTCAGTTTAGAATGAACATGTTCAGAGAATAATGACAGAATATTACCACTGGTTCAAAGAGATACACTGCCCGGCCAAAAAAAGTCACACACTAATATTTTGTTGGACCACCTTTAACTTTGATTACGGCACACATCACTTCAGTAAGCTTATGCAGTGTCACAGCATTTATTTATGTCCAGAGCTGGATTCATTTTTCACCAAGATCTTGTATTGATGATGGGCGAGTCAGACCGCTGTGGAAAGTCTTCTCCAGCACATCCCAATGATTCTCAATGGGATTAAAGCGATAGTTCACCCAAAAAAATTCACTCAATATCTACTCACACCCTGTGTTGATGTGAGGATGGTGAAGATCTCCAGTTCACAAAACACTCCCGGAGTCTCAGCAGAAAAGAGCTAGCAGCCAAATCCAGTACAATTGAAGTGAATGGTGACCAGTTTTTAAAATGTAAAAAAAGAACACAAAAAAGAACACAAAAT